>CM072933.1:4652500-5310000 GCA_036971965.1 Nyctalus aviator
CCCTGCTCTTACTGAGGACGTGAAGGCCTCCCGTGGCACACAGGTGGGGGCTGCGTTTAGCTTCACTCAGCCGTCCTCCGTCTGCGCGCCCAGAGCCACCGGGAGGGCTGGTTAACGCAGACGCCGGGCCCCATCGCTCGCGCGAGCTGTTTCAATGCGATGCTCCCGGCGGGAGGAGACGCTGTCCTCCCCGCAAGGTCCCGGTGATGCGGTGCTGCTTCGCCCCGGCACTGCCCTCTGAGGACCGCCGGTCCACCCCGCGGGCTGGCCTTCCCGTAAGTGAGCACAGAGCCCGTAACGTGCACGCCCAGCATCCCTCCGATAGGAAACACACGCTCAGGTGGAAAACACACACGGGAGGCAGCTGCAGGGTGCTTTCCAACCGACACAGGGGCACGTGCAAACCCCTCTGGGTTCTGAATCAGACGTGGGTGCTGAAGGGACCCAGTGCGCCCGGCAGACAGGCTGAGGGCCTGCTGGAGGTGGTGATGTTGAGTCAGTGGAAAGGACGCCAGGCAGACGGGCTTGTGGAGGGAAAGGAAGTGGAACGTATGACCCGCAGGCAATTCTCTGTGGCTCTGGCCGCACGAGGAAGTCTGCCCCACCGGGACCTCCGTCGTTTCAAGGTTTCCTACTGAATTTCCACAAATCACAGCATCTGCCGTCCCGATACTGTGCCTGGTGCCACTGGGCGTGCTGCACCCACTGCACCGCCAGGGAGTACGGCTCACTGTGAGGGAAGAAGCAGGGCTCAGGGATGCCAAATCCATGGCACAAAGTCACACCTGCTTGCCAGGCCGCCCTCTGCCACAGCCAGGGGCAGCCTGTGGCCGCTGCTCCCAGCCCAGGAGGCCAGAGGAGCGGAGGCCTGGGAAGGCCGTTTCGGGACGGCCCCCTTCCTGGCTGCGGACCCCAGGCAGGGACAGGGAGTGAGACCGGCTGCTGCCCCTCTATGCAGTGGGAACTCCACGCTGGGGGACCCAGCCACCCCCACTAGAGTCAGACGTGGGGAGCTTCACTGGCTCAGAAAGGAGGAGCACAAGGGGCGGAGGAAGATCTAAGTGACGAAAGAAAAATATTTTAAAAATAACGTTTACCTACCCAACCATAAAAGTCATACGTGCTCCACAGCCACAACAAGGAATCACCCTTCCAAACCTGGACAGGACCCTAACGAGCGTCGGGTCGCTAGACTTCCGCCCTTCTTCCTGCAGATGCACGCAATGCACACGTATCACAAACGCGGCACGACTCTTTTAGTTCAAACCGTGCCATGTAATAAAGGCCCCCCAGGTGGCACGACACCCTCGCGTGACGCCATCACAACATGGCCGCCACAAGATGGCCACGCGCACAGCGGAGGTGGGGCCGGGCAGCCGCTCTGCACAGTGAGACCTGGGCTGCCTCCTGCATGAACCTGACCAGGGCCCACGCCAGGGAGGAGCCTGCAACCGAGGTACCTGCCCCTTGACCAGAATCGAACCCGGGACCCTTTGGTCCGCAGACCAACAACACTCTATCCACTGAGCCAAACTGGCTAGGGCCGTTCCGCCATGTTTAACACAAAAGCCGAACTCAGTCCTTGCAGCAGATACGAAGCCCCGTTAATAAGACGTGCACGTACAGACGGACCTTCCCCGCCCTGTACCCCCGCCCTTGTCTGCTGAGAGCGGCAGGAGATGATTAGGCTGGGAACTCTTCACTGGGACGGCGTGGAAGTCTTCCCCGAGGGGCCTTCAGGCCGGGAAAGCTCGCTCTGCGTGGACAAGAAGGGTTCAGGGAGGGAGTCCCTGTCTGCAGCGGCCGTCCCGGGGCACGCTCACGTGGGGGCGCCCACGGGGGGAGAGACAGGTGCCAGCCAGTCCCCCTTGGGAGGGGCCCGGGGAGGGAGGGCGCCCGGCCGTGCAGTGACCCTGAGCTGTGGGGCCTTGTTTGTGGCCGCACGTGGGCAGAGGGCCCCCACCCCCAGCCGCCGGCAGGATTCCTCCCCCGGCAACCACGCCGGGCAGCTCCCAGTCCGGGCACGCAGCTCACAGGCGTGGGGCCGCCAGAACCCAAACCCGCTGAGCCGCAGCTGTCTCGGGGGGAAAAGGAAAGAGGTTCGGAATGCCATTCAGCTGCCAACGTGCGTTTTCTGCCTCCCCGGCTGCCTGCGCCCGGGCAGGGGAACGCTCGCTCGCTCGCTCGCTCGCTCGCTCGCTCCGCCGGCCGCCCCGCCCGCCTCACGCCCGTCCCAGGTGCGGTGCCACCATGTTCTCTGCCCCACAGGCTGCCTGGCGCGTGTTGGTCAGGTGCTGGTCCCTGCCCAGGCCCATTTTAACTCCCCGTCAGAGCGTCCCGGTTTTACAGAACCTTCTAGAAGCCTGAGGGCGGCCTCGTTTTCTGTGCTCGCTCAGGAGGGAGGGGGAATCAATAATTCAGGTTCCAAGGGCTGTCATAACAAATTGTCACAACCTGAGTTGCTTAAAGCAGAAATTTACTCTCACAGCTCACGGGGCCGGAAGGACGAAATCAAGTTGTCAGGAGGTCTGCACTCTTTCAGAAGGCTCTAGGGAAAACTCCTTAAAAACTAAAAAAAACCATATATATATATATATATATATATATATATTAAAATATAAATATATATGTTTTAAAAACACATATATATGTTTTTATTTTTTTTTAAATATATTTTTATTGATTTCAGATAGGAAGGGAGAGGGAGAGAGAGAGAAACATCAATGATGAGAGTCATTGATTGACCGGCTGCCTCCTGCACGCCCCCCACTGAGGATTGAGCCCACAACCTGGGCATGTGCCCTGAGTGGGAACGGAACCATGACCCCTCCCCCCACCCCATTCATAGGTTGAAGCCCTAAGCCCAGGCACCTCAGAACGTGCCTGTGTTTGGAGCGAGGGTCTAGCGAGGAGGTTATTTAAGGTTAAACGAGGTCACTGGGGGTGGGCTCCAACCCGGAGCCCTTACAAGCAGAGGCTATTGGGACAGGCACAGTGAGGAGAGGCCCTGTGCAGACATGGGGGGGATGACACACACACAGCCATCTACAAGCCAGAGAGAGAGGACTCAGAGGAACCCACCCGGCCCACTCCTTGACCTTGGACTTCCAGCCTCCAGACTGTGAGCAAAGACATCCCTGTTGTTTAACAGCCACCGCCCCCCCCCCCCACCTCTGTCTGTGGGACTTGTTACAGCCGCCCAAGCAGACGAATACGCCAGCCACTGGGCAAAGCATCAATCCGCTCAGGCCTTGTTCATTCCCCCGTGTGATCGGGGTTCTCACGGGGTTTGGCGAGGTCACATGAGCACCAGCTGCCGCCTGGTGCTGGCTGGAAGGCGCTCGGCGCGCCGGCACTGCCCAGTCACTTGGCCAGCCTGGGTGCGTGCTGGACGGCGTCTGTTCATTCGCCGGGGGGACAGTTAGCGGGCCGCGCTCACGCCACCTGCCCTGGGGTCAGGGCTGTGGGCCGCAGACGGTTACACCTTCTTGGGAGAGACTTTCGGTGCGTTCTCTCCTCTGAGCCGTCTTTGCTCAGCTCCACCCTCCATGGACTGTGTGATCGGAGTGCCCTAGGGCCCTGTGGTCCGCGGCCGGTGCCGGGAGGGCCTGTGGCAGGGCCAGGGAAGGCCCTGTGCAGAGATGCCAGGCAGCTCACGGCCTCAGAAAATGGCCATGGGGACGGTATCTCCTCTTTCACATCCATCCGGCCTCACGGCTGCAGCTGCCCCAGCGATCACAGCGCCAGGAGGAGGCCAGGAGGAGGCCCCAGCCCGTGGGACTTCCCGGGCAGTCACCTGCCCGCGGCGGTGTGGCCCTTGTGCCCTTGTTACCGAGCTCCCGGCCCCTGCCCTCGCTCGCTGAGGGCGCCTGGGCCTCAGGCTCTGCTGGCGGCAGAAGGCGTCTGCCAGCCGCTGAGCAGCCAGAGCCCTCCCTCTGCCGATGCCGCCCCCTCTCCCGCCCTCCCGCCTCCCCGGCCCGGGGTGCCTCCAGCCCCTGCCTTTCTCCTCTTCTCTTTGAAGTGTGAGCCTCCCAGCCGACAGGCAAACAGGATGCTCCCCTCCCACACGCTCAGACTTCAGACGGACGCTGGTCGGAACCGCATCCTGCAGGCAGTGGGGGTCCCATCTGCCCCGACCTGGTGTGGGGGGGGCGCAGGGCTGGTCTCGGGAGGCTGGCTGCCTTAGTCACTCTCCGAGCACCGGTTCGGACTTGGAGCTAGGTGCTTCTCAGAGTTCCCATGGGGCTCTCAGGCCTGCAGGGCTGGGCCGGGCAGGGGTCAGGGTGGTAACGTCTGCTTGGCACGTCCGGGGAGGCCATGGAGTGATGACTGACTCCTCACCCCCTGTCTTACCCCTGGTGTGATTTTAGTATTTTCTGGGAGTTATTATTTTGAATATATTTTGATTGATTTCAGAGAGGAAGGGAGAGAGAGAGAGAAATATCAATAATGAGAAAGAATCATTGATTGGCTGCCTCCCTCACGCACCCCACCCACTGGGGATCGAGCCCACAACCTGGGCACACCCGAGAATCCCGTCGCTCCCGGGCCTGCGAGGGAGCTTGCCCCGTGCAGTCTCCCGCGGGCCCTTCGATCCGGCCTGTCCCTGAAGCCTTCCCCCGCCCCGTAGGCTGTGCCTGGCTCCTGTGCCCGCACTGGGCGAACCCTGCGGCTTCCTGGCGGGAGCAGGGGTCTGAGTTCTGAGATGTTGGCATCAGCTGATGGGACAGGGCCCTGCACCCCAGCCCGCCTCTGCGGGAACGGTTCCCGCCCCTCCGTCTGGTTCCCGGGCCGTTTTCCCACACGAAGGGCCTCTGGCCACACGGCGTGAATCGGGGCTGGGGCACCTCGACTTCCGTGGATAACAGAGCGGGGCTTGTTCATGGGACACCCTGCCCCCGCTGCCCGCCCCCCCAGCTGTCCTGTCCCGGCGTGAGCGGCGTCTACATTTAATAAACATTCGCGGGGGAGTCAGGGCCCGGCCGCCCTGGCCCTCAGCCGCCGCCTCCCCTCCCCGCAGATCTTCAACCTCATGAAATACGACAGCTACAGCCGCTTCCTCAAGTCCGACCTGTTCCTGAAGCATCAGCGGGCCGAGGAGGAGGAGGAGGAGCCGCCCGACAGCCAGACGGCGGCCAAGCGCGCGTCCAGAACGTACAACACCTGAGCCCCCGCCCTCGCCCCCGCCTGCACGCCGGCCGCCGGCGCGGCAGCTCCCCGTGGACCAGGGACCCACCCGGGACCGCGCGCGGGGTGGGGTCGCTTTGCTGTCTGCGAGGACTGAGACGTACAAAGCCCGTCGGCGGGATCTGTGTATTTCATTAACTGCCTGGCCAGTGAAGGTTGCATGATGGCCAGTCTTACGTAGAAAACACACACACACACACACACACACACACACACGCTTTGAGGTTGAAGTTCACAAGCTCACCGTGGTGGGCGGAGTCCTTAGACACTGGACACGGAGCATTTTTGCAGTTTGATTAAACGTCATGCGAGGCCACCAGGCAACACGTGTAGCCACCGCTGACCTTTCAAGTCTGTGCCCTGCCTCTGGGGGAGGCACCCTCCCTGCCCACACGTTCCCGGGGTGGCCCTCACAGGCTCAGGCCACGGCGGGGGGGTGCGTGGGGGGTGTGTGGGTGCTGTCTGTTGGGCGCCTTTTGGGTTAAATACTTCTCTTGGGCGCGCTCAGTGCTGGGAAAAGGAGCCCCTCCTCCCCACTCCGCCCTGCTCCCTCCCCAGCCTCCCGCCAGCCCCTGCAGGTTTGGAAGCTGTGTGTGAGCATCCTCAGAGGGCTTTTCTCTTGTGCCCGGGTCTGTCCTGGTTTCGCCCACAGCCTGTGACATTTCACGCAGCACAGACCAATAGTTCACCCTGGCAGAAGTAAGACCTCCAGGAAGAAAGACGATGGGAAGTCGCTCCGGGTCCCCAGGGCAATGGGGGTGGGGGTGGCGTTGAGTGGGGCCCAGGGCACAGGCTCCCCGTCTCCCACGGCCCGTCTGGGACGCACCCTGCTCTGCCCGCCCTCTGCGGCAGGCACTCCGGGCTGAGTCTCCGCCCAGACAGGAATGCCGTCCCTGAAAGGCTCCTTTGGAGGGCAGCCCAGCTGGGCCAGGCTGACCCCGCCCCTCCTTAGAGCTGAGCCCACCAGCCCGCTCAGCGCAGGTGCCTCTGCTGACTCTGCCGGCGCCTCAGGCCTTCCCCGCAGGCGTGCCAGCCTCCCGCCCCCCGCTGGCAGACCTGGCGCTGTGAGCCTTCGCCGGCCCATTTACAGACACACGCCCGGTGCTGCGGGTGACTGACCGCTCTCCGGGCAGCCAGGACGCTCTGGAGAGGGAAGGGAGAGTTTACTTATCCCCCGGGGGCGATGGTTCTGTCCTGGGCGAAGCAGTTCGCAGTGACCCGGCTGACGACCCTCCCGCAGGGTGAGCTGAGGGGCAGTCCCTGAGTGTCCAGCCTGGGGGAGGATGGCCAGGGAGCCACTCACTGCTGAGAACTCGGCCACCAGCTGAGCACCCAGGAGGAGCTCTCCAGGCTGGACCCCCCACAGGGGCTTCCTCTCCTTTCCCGGACGTCTCAGGCCTCCCGACCCAGGACGAGAGAGGGATGCCCCAGGGCCCTGGCATTTGAGAAATTCAGTCCTTCATGCAGAGGATTGGTGCATTTTATTAAAAACAACAACACTACTTTCTAAGGAGCACTACCTAAATTTCTTTTTCCACAAGATATTTCTATTGATTTTTAGGGAGAAGAAAGGACAGAGGGAGAGAGATCAAGGCTAGATTTTGATCAGCTGCCCCTATGCACGCCGCCTACTGGGGATTGAGTCTGAAGCCCCACCCCCAACCCCACCCCAACGTGCCCTGCCCGGGAATCGAACCCAAACTTTCAGAGCCTGAGATGGCACCCAACCAACTGAGCCACGCTGGCCGGGGCAGACCAATGCATTTTATTATTATTTTTTTAAATCTATTTTTTATTGATTTCAGAGAGGGAGAGAGAGAGAGAAACATCCATGATGAGAGAGAATCAGTGATCAGCTGCCTCCTGCACGCCCCTCACTGGGGAAGGAGCCCACAACCTGGGCCTGTGCCCTGACTGGGAATCGAACCCTGACCTCCTGGTTCCTAGGTCGACACTAAACCACTGAGCCACACTGGCCGGGGCAGCTGATGCTTTTGCAGGAATAAAGGCTCTCTAGTTTGACTTTGAGTTCACCGGCCAGGTCGTGCAAAGCGCCGGGCCCCCCGCCGCCAGTGCAGACAGAGGGTCATGTCGGGACCCCTGGAGCTGAGCACCCTGCCGGGAGCTGCCTCTGAGAGTCTGTACCCACAGCGGGTGGGGGGGGGGCTGGGGCCTCTTTCTGGCTTCCCCCTCTCCCCAGAGGGGCCAGAACCCCTTGGAGGCGACGGTCTGGGTGAAGGACCCCGAGTTAGCCCGCCGACTGTCCCCCAAGAGCAAAGCCTCTCCCTTAGGGTGGCCTGGGAAGCCCAGGGCCAGAGGATGGGAGCCGCATCGTGTGACCACAGCTGCCTCCTGCCGCCGGAGCTCGGCCACATCCCCGCTGTCCTCCCCCCCTCCGGCCTGGCCGCCTCCCCATGCCCCCGCCAGACCGAGGCCGGCCCAGCACCCAGCTCCGGAGGCCCCTGCGGACGGGAGAGAGGCTGAAGCATAGGGACCCCGTGCAGCAGGCACGTGCTTTCACGCTCCCCGGGCCCCTCCGCCCACCCCTTTATCGGTTATCCCAGGGGTCGGCAAACTCATTGGTCCGCAGAGCCAATAGCAACAGGACAACGATGGAAATTCCTGTGGAGAGCCACATTTTTTAAACTTAAGTTTCTTCTAACGCCACTTCTTCAACATAGACTCGCCCAGGCCGTGGCATTTTGTGGAAGAGCCACACATGGCTCTCGAGCCGCAGTTTGCCGACCACGGGGTTAGGGTAAAGCTGTCAGGTGTCGGGAGTCAAGGGCGCACACGGCTCTGTTGCTCGATGCTCCCGTGCAGCCTGCAGGTGGCTCACATGGAGGTCTTATTGGGGGTCAGGCTCGGGGTGCAGCCTGCAGGTGGCTCACATGGAGGTCCTATTGGGGGTCAGGCTCGGGGTGCAGCCTGCAGGTGGCTCACATGGAGGTCCTATTGGGGGTCAGGCTCGGGGTGCAGCCTGCAGGTGGCTCACATGGAGGTCCTATTGGGGGTCAGGCTCGGGGGGCCATTGGGAAGGGGGCTGGTTACAGTTCCCAGAGGAGGGGGCCAGGCCGGGCCACGTGGGGAAGCCCCAGGCCTGCCGGAGGCGGAGGGCGCGGGCGGATGCGGGCAGGAGGCTTTGCTGTGGTTTCCGCAGGAAGGCACGCCGGCGAGCAGGCTCAGGATCAGCCGGTTTGAATAAATTCCGTGGGCTCTGGGCACAGGGGCTGTCCCTGCTTGTCTGGCACCTGCTCCTGGGTCCACGGCCCCGGGTGCCTGGCCCTGGGTGGGAGGGCAGGTAGCCCAGGGGGCGAGGGCCTGAGAAGGGAGGGAGCTGGGGAGCCGAGCCCTGCGGTGGCTGCTTTGCTGTGGAAGCTGAGCTCCAGCTGTGGATGGTCTCCGGGAATTAGCTGGCCCGGGAGGCGTGGGCCCTCCGTGGTCAGCGAGGCCCAGGGCCAGGGCATCAGAAGAGGAGAGCTGCCTCCTGCCTCCTCGTTAGCACGACAGTCCCAGGGTCTCTGCCTCCCCCCCCAACCCCCCCGCCGGTCATGGCGCCTGTGATGGGGCCGGGGGTTTCCCTCTTCTGTGCAGGGGCCTCAGGCAGAGGGTGAGTGTCCTCTCCAGCGAGCCCCAGGCCCCAGCATTCCCTAGTGCCTTGTTCCAGCCCCTGGCACCTTTATGTTCTCTGCTAGCTCCGTAGTGTGCATCCTGCGCTTTTTAAAAAGATATATATATTTATTGATTTTTTTACAGAGAGGGAGAGGGATAGAGAGCTAGGAACATCGATGAGAGAGAAACATCAACCAGCCAGGCAGCTGCCAGGCTTTCTAAGTGTAAGTGGTGGTCTGTGTCCTCCCCACGGCCTACCGGGGATGTGCCCACCACCAAGGCACATGCCCTTGACCGGAACCGAACCTGGGACCTTTCAGTCCGCAGGCCGACGCTCCATCCACTGAGCCACACCGGTTTCGGCACACCCTGCGCTTCTTTTGCCATGCACGGAGAGCATGGCCTGGGTGACATTTTCCTCTGTGACTTTAATTATACCTCCCAGTCTATTCTGTGACCTGCCTGGCTTTCTTTCTTCCTTTTTTTTTTTTTTTTTTTTTTTTTTTTACAGAGAGGAAGGGAGAGGGATAGAGTTAGAAACATTGATGAGAAACATTGATCAGCTGCCTCTTGCACACCCCCTACTGGGGATGTGCCTGCAATCAAGGTTCATGCCCTTGACCGGAATCGAACCTGGGACCCTTGAGTCCGCAGGCTGACACTTTATTCACTGAGTAAACCGATCAGGGTTCTTCCTTTTCATTTGTGATGATTTCAGAGAGGAAGGGAGAGGGCGAGAGAGATGGAAACAACGATGAGAGAGAATCATTGATTAACTGCCTCCTGCAGGCCCCCCAGCTGCGAATCGAGCCCATAGCCTAGGCCTGTGTCCTTGACCAGGACTGAACCTGGAACCCTTCAGTCCGCAGGCCGACACTCTATCCACTGAGCCAAACCAGCCAGGGCAGCAGCCAGGCTTTCTAAGTGTAAGGTGTGGTCTGCGTCCTCCCCGTGGCCCGCACCATCCCTTCCCCTCGGTGGCAGGAGGTGTGGAGGGATCACCTCACCCCCACACAGACCCCCGAAAGTACGAGACTGATTTTTCCCACTTCAGAGACCCAAAGACCCAAACCAGTGACGTGCCTCACACAGACACACACCGGTGAGAGGGAGAGCCTGAGGCTGGAACAAGAGCAGCTGTTCCCCCTCCCTTTTCCGCCCCTTCCTTGTCTGGAGCAGCTGCTCCCCCCCAAGACCAGGGCTAAGGGGATGGGGAGTGGTCTTCTGGTAAAGGTTCTCATTGGCTCACAAAACGTATTTCATGAGAACCTGCTATATCCCAGGCCAAATACTAGAGACAGGACTGTGGGCGATGAACGGAGGCGGAAACCTTGCCTCCAGGAGCAGCTAGCTGGTCAGGACCCTGAGAGGGGGTGGCGAAGGATGGAGAAAAGATGGACGAGAGAATGAGAGCTGGGTCTGGGTGGGACGCCGCCTCTCTGATGGAGAGCTAGCGCCGGCGCCACGGCCTACAGGCCGTCTTTACTTTATAGCCGATGCCACGAGGCAAAGTGAGGGCGCGGCCAAGACGTTTACAACGTTCTCCTGGGTTCCGATCCTACTCAACGACATGCACCTGATGGAGCTTTGTTTACTTGCAGCCTCGATCACTCGGGCACGTGTTTGCACTGTAGGTGCACGCTGACCACAGCTGCTGGCTGTCACTGTGCGGGGAGGCTCTGCCATCCACGCTGGGACTTGCACGTGGTCACGAGAGGACTGTGCCCGCTCCAGGTCCGAGGCTTGAACCTGCGCAAACTCTGGAGCCGCGCCCCACAGCGGCTGGGACAGGCTTATGGCCGTGACCACCGCTTCAATTTACAAGCCCATGCGCTTGGCCTCTCCCCCGAGTACCAGGATGTTAAGCTTCATCGAGAAATGATGGGGAAGTGATTTTTTTTTTTTTTTTTTTTTTTTTTTTAAAAAAAACAACACAATGCTGACTGGTTTGGCTCAGTGGATAGAGCGTCAGCCTGCGGACTGAAAGGTCCCAGGTTCGATTTGGTCAAGGGCATGCACCTTGGTTGCGGGCACACCCGCAGTATGGGGTGCGCAAGAGGCAGCTGATGTTTCTCATCGATGTTTCTAACTCTCTATCCCTCTCTGTATATTAAAAACAAAACAAAACACACACACACACACACACATACACACACAAAAAAAACACACAAAAAACCAACAACGCAAGCACGAGCGCTCTGCTCTGAGGGGCCAGCTTTTCACTCGTCTCCGTCAGCTCCGAGGAGGAGACTCAGTGAAGCGCTCTCCCCCTAAGACGGCCTGTGAACCGGGACAGAGGTCCCCACGGGTCACCCCCCCCCCCCAGGCCCGCTCCGCCTCGGAGCACGCGTTGTTTACAAGCTTTGCAAACGGTCCTGACCCGGCGGGCTCTGTCCTGTTTACTGGCGTCAGCTGCGGGTGTTCTGGAACTTGCATTCGCTTAAGTGCTAAATGGCCTTGTGGAGCCATCGGCTGCCAGGGCTTTACGTTTGCATCTCTTCCCAAGGGGAGCTGCAGACAAAGCAGTGAGCGCTGTATGGGCTGGTGCCTGGGCAGGGAGATGGGGGTGGGGAGGGAGAGAGAGACCTCATGCACAGCTGGGGGCGGGGGTAGCAAACCTTGGGCAGAGCAGGTGGGCTCTCCTTGGATTCCCACAGGCAGTGCGAGCTTTGCAAGTCCAGTGGCTCCCACAGGGACGTGGGGGTCCTCTCCTGAGTGAGGCCGTGCCCTCTCTGAGCTCTGAGAATGCTGATGGTGCCGTTTGCCCCTGGAAAGGAGGATCTTCTCTCATTTCCCACAAAGCCACGGGGTGAGGCGTCTGCGGGTGGCCCAAGTCTCTCCTTTCCCGCATTTCTCAGTCTGATCCCTGAGTTAATCCTCTAGATTCTTCTCCAAACTCCAGCTCGCGTGTATCCCGCCTCCCCATTTCCACGGCCCTGGGCCCTGATCAGGCTGCCTCCCTCACCTCTTCCCGGGGTGGCATGACAGCCTCCTCGCTGGTCAGTCCTCCTCACCCCACACCTTCATCCAGTGCCCATCTTTTACTTATTTATTTAATTAAAAAATATATATATATATATATTTGTTGATTTCAGAGAGGGAGAGAGAAAGAGAGATGGAGACATCGATGATGAGAGAGAATCATTGATCAGCTGCCTCCTGCACGCCCCCTAGTGGGGATCGAGACTGCAACCCCGGCATATGCCCTTGGCCGGAATTGACCCGGGACCCTGCCAACACTCTATCCACTGAGCAACACCGGCGAGGGCCAGCCCACAGTCTTTTAGGCCCCCCCCCCCCGCCCCCATCTTTCACTCTACCAGGCTGGGCCAGATTTCTGCTCAGGCAAATCTTTGGCCATTCCAGCTAAAACATGGGCTTCCTTCTCTATCCTCCCTGGGAGAAGGCAGACCCTCTCCCCCCACCTCCCCCCCCCCCCAGCCAACCTTCACCCACGCCTCCTTTCCTTCTGCAGGACATGCGGAAGGACCTAGCCCCAGACAGGGAGCTGGAGTCCAGTATTCCTTTAAGAAAGTCTGGCTTTCTGTTCACCACCAGCTTTCTCCCTCCCTCCGTTAGCAATATATCATGACCATCTTTCCTGCCGATAAACATAATCACACACCATCAAAAAAGGCCAGTTTCAAAGATTATTGAGGGAAGATAAATGTTTCCCTTGTGCTAATTTCAGCACAGTTTATATGCTATTTTGCAATGAGGGTAAACGGTTTTCTTCTTATTTAGGCATTTAAACTCTGTTTTTTAAACTGTTATGGCATACGGATCGCCTAAGAGCAACAGATGTCTGCTTGACAGAGATGTTCCCAGGAGGAGAATTTACGGCTCCTTGGTCTCCAGAGGAAGGCTGGCGTTGCAACTATGTGGCTTTTGGTCCACATGTCGCCCTCCTACGGCTTTAAGAAGAGTGTGTCTGTGTGTGTGTGTGTGTGTGTGTGTGTGTGATACAGGCTGCCCCGCAAATACCTGGAGGTGCAGATCCTGGTGGGTACAGAGGTGGGTGTGGGGTCCACTCTTCTTCATTGGCAGCTTTCCCCAGAATCTGAGCAGTAAAAGGATTTCTTTGTCGTCCTCCCCTGATCCTCCTCATATTTCAAATGATTTCTTACAATTAAAATTACTGAGTATGCAGATTTTTAGAGCTCTCTCTCTTTTTTTCCTTTTTATTGAATCTATTGGGGTGACATTGGTTCATAGGTTCCGGGAGTACAGCCCTATAATGCATCACCTGTGTGTTGTGCTGGGTCCATTACCTTTATCATTCTCTTGGCTCACTACTGGTTACCGAGAGAAGGTTGGTTAAGAGCAGTCACCAGGTTTGAAATGCTCACTCCGCTCCTCCCCGTCCTGGGTGAGGCACATACCTTTCCGAGCCCGTTTCCTTGGTGGTCAGATGGGGAGAACATGGGTCCCGGCATAAGATTCAACGGGATCATATGTGTCATGTGCTGTAGCTCGGTGCCTGGTCTTTGGGGATCCATACACACCAGTGACCCAGAGCGGCGGGGTGGTCTCCCCAAGGTGACGCCGAGAAGGCTAGCAGGTTTGGACCCATTTCTGCCTCCTTGCCTGGACGCTTGACCCCATGACCTCTGAATGGTGGGAGGCGGAGAGCGCCAAGGCTAGGGAGCAGGACCTGAATGCCAATCAGACGCTTCCAGAGGGAGGCGGGAGCAGGAGAGGGCGAGGCTCGGGGCTGGAGGATGTGCAGAGGGCAGGCAGGGGTGCAGGGACACCCGGTGGGCTTGGGGTTGGGCAGCGGGGCCGGCGAAGGCTCCCTTGCCAACCGGAAGCTAGGCTCCTCGCCCAGCCAGGTGGCCAACGGCAAAGGGAAGGGGGTGGGTTAGCCAGTGGGAAAGCGGGGAGCCCATGGCTACCTCGGGAGACACTCTGCATCCAAAGGGAGGAGCAGGGGTGCAGGAAATGTCCTTTGGGGAGCCTCTCGCATCCCCAGTGACTTCCCCGTGGGGAAGCGAGCCTGAGGGTTTCCCTGGGAGGAGCTGCCCTGATGTTCTCCCCAGACACCACCCTTCCGAGAGGAACAGCTCCCGGCTCGGGCTCACGGGGGCGCTGGTGAGCCGCGGAGGCCACTGCCAGGGGCTGCCTTGCACGCTCTCCTCCCCCTCCACCCCAATGAGCCCATCTCCCCAAACCTCAGTGGGCAGGGGGCACAGGAGCCTCTTTTTCAGCCCCGAGAGGCTGTGGGTTCACATTCTGGAAGATGCTTCTCCGGAAAGACAGGACGCACATTCCCCACCCCCCCTTCCTCCCAGGGAAAGAAAGCAGGAAGAGAGAAAAGACGACCCCAAGGCACTGTCTCCGCTTTGGCACAAGCTCTTCAGTGTGGGCCCAGAGGGCTTCGAGGAGTTCATCAGCCAAAACCACTTCCAGGAAAGGAAAACACTGATTCCAGCCGAAACCGGTTTGGCTCGGTGGATAGAGCATCGGCCTGCGGACTGAAAGGTCCCGGGTTCGATTCCGGTCAGGGGCATGTACCTTGGTTGCGGGCACATCCCCAGTAGGGGGTGTGCAAGAGGCAGCTGATCGATGCTTCTCTCTCATCGATGTTTCTAACTCTCTATCCCTCTCCCTTCCTCTCTGTAAAAAAATCAATAAAATATATTTTAAAAAAGAAAGAAAAACATTGATTCCGGAGCTCCCCTTGCCTGCCCCCAGCCATCCTCGGGAGCCCCTCGCGGCCAGCCGGGCCCCTGTCCCCACGGGAGGAAGGTCCCACTGAGCCACAGGCCCGGGAGGATGGGGAAGGGAGGGAGGAGCTGGGCCGGGGCAGCCACCCAGCGGTGAGGGATGTGGGAGGGAAACGGGGACCTTAAGCTCCAGAACGTGGTGTTTGGTCTCGTTCAGGGAACACGCTGGATGGGGCATCTGCCATGGCACAGCCTCTGCGGCTGGACCGCGGGGTGCTGGGCTGGGTTGGGGTCACCTGAGGAACCCCGGCTGCGTAAGGGTGGCCACTGCGGGGAGATGACCTCAGCGGGGTGGGGTGTGGTCAGAGAGGCCTCCGGTGCCTTGATTTGCCTTAGGACGGGGGCCGCTTTCTCTCTCCCTAAAACACAGCCCCACCCTGTAGACTCATCCTCCTAAGATCGCTCTCACCACACGCTGAGAGAGAGAACACACAGGCTGTCAGTCCACCCATTAAGCAGATGGGAAAAGAGAGACCCAGAGGCGTATGCAGCTGCTGCCCAGGGGACATGGGGCACTGAGCTTCCTTTCCCGGCCTGCCCTGTGGGCAGCGGGCTCTCCTCCATCTGAGCTTCGGCTTGAAGGGCCCTCAGGCGTGGCCTCCTGAACCCAGAGCAACTCTCAGGTCCCTTAGAACTGAAAGCTGAGCCAAAACTGGTTTGGCTCAGTGGATAGAGCATCAGCCTGCGGACTGAAGGGTCCCGGGTTCGATTCCGGTCAAGGGCATGTACCTTGGTTGCAGGCACATCCCCAGTAGCGTGTGTGTAGGAGGCAGCTGATCAATGATTCTCTCTCATCAATGTTTCTAACTCTCTATCCCTCTCCATTCCTCTCTGTAAAAAAATCAATAGAATAGCCAGGACCGGTTTGGCTCAATGGATAGAGTGTCGGCTTGGGGACTGAAGGGTCCCGGGTTCGATTCCGGTCAAGGGCATGTACCTTGGTTGCGGGCATATCCCCAGTAGGGGGTGTGCAAGAGGCAGCTGATCGATGACTCTCTCTCATCGATGTTTCTGGCTCTCTATCCCTCTCCCTTCGTCTCTGTACAAAATCAATAAAATATATTTTAGAAAAAAATCAATAGAATATATTAAAAAAAGAACAACAACAAAAAAAGAACTGAAGGCTGAATTGTCATTCTGGGTCCCCCCGCCCCCAGGCCTTCATTTGCTTGTTGGAGGCGCTATTTAAAGACCCACTGAACTGTTTGTGAAGGTGAGTGGCAGGTGTCCTCTCGGGGTGGCACGCTGGTGGCTATTCTGCGGGCACAGAGGGACGAGGCTCCTAGCCCCGGTCGCGGGGATGCTGACAGCGCGGTGTTCCCCGCGGGGACCACAGGGAGCCGGCAGGCCGCCGCCCCAGCTCCTGGTTCCACGTCGTCGGGTTGGGAGGCGGCGGGGAAGGAGGAACAGGTGTTTCCTGGGAGCAGACGGGGCGGGGGAGGCAGCGAGCAACTAAAAACGAAGCCGCCTGGGTTCCGCCTGCAGCCACTTCAAAGGACGCGGCAGGTGCTGGGCCTGCGGCGTTCGGCGGCGTTTAGACGGAAAAGCAAAGCAAACAAACGGCTGGGCAGCTCGTGGCACAGAGGGGCGTGGGCAGGCCCCCTCCTCCCGAGAAGAACCGCCAGGGGGCCGCCAGGGGGCAGGGGGAGGGGAAAGAGGGCGATGAAACCCGTGCTGGGACAGCCTCGCTCACCCAGCTTCCCTCTTGGGACAGCGGGGGCGTGGACCAGCCTGGCATCGAAAGACTCTCAGACGCAACCGGACTTGATGCCACTCAAGTGCAGGCTGCGGAAAGCACAGCTCCTTTGGAGGCGGCGTCCGGGGACTGACAGCTGTCACCTGCCAAGACGCCGCTCCCTGTAAAACTCTGCGAAGTGTCCCCAGCCTGCAGGGGGCAGGGGCTGTGCTCCTTCCGCTCAGATGCCCAAAAGCAGAAACCGGGTGACCTCTGTGGGGTGTCCTGCCCAGCGCACCCCCTTCCCCCCTCCCAGTGGCTGCCCCGGGAGGATCTGACGAAACTGCTCCCTCATCCATGGTTTTCTCGGCCCCTCACTCCCCAGCGAGAGTCCATGTGTGCTGAGCTCGATGGGAAGTGCGCTCGGGACGCTCGCTTTGAAGCACAGTGATCCCTCCTTTGGAAAAACTGCTGCTTGAACTACTCTGTGATTCTTAGTCTCTCATCTTGTATGTCAACTCTGTTGGTTTTAGCCTGCAAAATAACTTTGATTTTACTTGAATAGAAAAAGATAAACTTAGTTGACTGACCTTGCAAGCTAGCCATCTAACTGATACGCTGATACTGATGCCAGGTGCCTGAATAGATATGACACTCAGGGTCACAGGTGTTCGTGAGATGTATGTACTCAAGGTCACAGGTGTCTGTATAGATACGACAGGTGTCTGTACAGACAGGATATGCACTCGAGGTTGCAAATGGTCTGTAAAAATAACTTACACACGGACCCAAAGGATACAGGAAGAGGTTGCTTCCTCCGCCGGGAGCTCAGAATGTGACAGAGGTGACCTGCTCCGAACCTGCACGCAATAAAGACGACTCCTGACTGACTGGCTCATGAGGCGTCTCGTCCGGCTCGCTGGGCTGCGGGGCAACAGCTCCTGGGTTCCTCTTTAAGAAATAAAGGCACGCTCCTGGGATCCCGCTGTTTCGGAGGCTGCTCCGAGCGGTCTCGATCGCTCCCTAGTGGCCGCCCTTGGGAGGCCCAGGCCGGGAGGCAGGTAGGCATCGTCGAACCCAGAACCAGGTGCAACAAGGTGTTCTCTCCACGTGAGACCGCGAGGCCTGCCCATCAGCGTGTGCCTCTCTCGTCACTTAGGGCCTCTGGTCCAGCGTGAGACGTCTGAGGAAGTGCCTCAACCATCGAAATGGCCACTGTGCTCTCTCTTTCTCTCTCTCTCTCTCTCTCTCTCTCTCTCTCTCTCTCTCTCTCTCTCTTTCTCGCTGAGCTTGGCCGGCACAGCACCGCACAGTCCCGGGCAGAGGGGGGCGCTCTCGCAGGGAGTGTGATGCCCATCAGCCGTGGGCAGTGAGACACGAGGGGCGCAAGGAGGACGGGCCAGGTCCAGAAGGCCACGGGAGGGAAGGCCCAGGTGCCTACAATGGCCAATCGGCTGTAGGGTAGGGTCCTGCCTTCAGGGTGTTTTTCCCTCCCCTAGCACCGTGGTTGGCAAACTGTGGCTCTCGAGCCACATGCGGCTCTTCAGGCCCTTGAGTGTGGCTCTTCCACAAAATACCACGGCCTGGGCGAGTCTATGTTGAAGAAGTGGCGTTAGAAGAAGTTTAAGTTGAAAAAATTTGGCTCTCAGAGGAAATTTCAATCGTTGTCTTGTTAATATTTGGCTCTGTGGACTAATGGGTTTGCCGACCACTGCCCTAGCATGTCGGAGGTCACGAGGTTTGGAGCCCCTGACCTTCCCCCCAGAGATGAACGAACATCTAGGCCTCAGCTCTGTCAGCTCCAGCTCCAGCTCCAGCCCAGAGACGCAACACCACCAGTCCCCGCTGATCCAGGACCAGCTGCCCGGATAATGGCCGCCTGCCCTGGTGCCGCCAACCAATCAGTGGGAACCACCATCCTGAGTGGACACGCCTGGGGGGCTGCCGCATCTTCTATTGAGATCTCCCCCTGGGGCTGCAGGTTTGACCCCTAGGCCGGGCACGTGCGGGAGGCCACCAGTTGATGTGTCTCTCTCACATCAATGTTCCTCTGCGCTCTTCTCTCTTTCTGCCTCCCTTCCACTCTCTCTAAAAATCAACGGGAAGAATATCCTCAGGCGAGGATTCACAAAAAGACAAAGATTCAGAAACACGTTCTCGGTCGAGCGGTGCGCAGAGAGGGAAAAATATTGCCGAACGGCGAGCTCAGGCCTGGGCGGTGGGGATGGGGAGAATGGGGGGGAAGAAGAGAAGCAACGATTCAGTGGATTCAGGGGGACAGAGATAAAGTTTACATCGATTTTTCCTTAGGAATAAAGAGATTTAAAAAAAAAAAAAAAAGCCATTCCTGCCCCAGCTTTTCAGAATCCCCGGGAATGACGTTGCAGAGATGTGGAGGCATGCACCCCGCCCAGCGCCGGGCCCGGTCCTGGTGCCCAGCTGCCCGTCCGGCCACAGAAAGACCGCTTTCCCGCCCCCTCACGGGAGGGCGTGTCTGTCCTTTACGAAAACACGAACAAAGCCCCGCACGGCACTTTCCAGCATCAAACCCTCTGTTGTCTTTGGGATCGTCGGCGAGTCTGGGGCCCGAGGAGGGGAGGGAGGCCCTTCTAGCCGGGCCGGCGGCTCAGCCGGTGCTCGGTCCTTGGCCAGGACGAGACCGGGCACCACAGAGGGCCTCCCTGATCGCCGAGGACCGGTGCGAAGCCTCCTGGCTGTGCGGCCTGGGTCCCTCTGTGGGCCTAGCTCATTCCGGCCTCAGGGCCCCACCTGCCCCCGGGAGCTCCGTCCAAATCCTCCCCCACATCCTGCCGCTCCTCTCTCCTCCCTCTAGTCTTCCATTTGCACATGTTCAAGGAAAACATTTACCTTTGACATAACTACAGGGTCACAGCAAGTGGCAGGCAACGAGAGCGGCCCCTGCACCCTTCACCCAGGCCCCCCCTCCCCGCACCCTCACCCTCCCCTCCGCCCAGCTGCAATCAATGTGGCCGCAGAGCAGCTCCGAAGCCGGACACTGACCTGGGCCCCATGGGTGAGGGCGGCTTTGTGTGATTTTTCAAGCATCTATTCTTTCATTGATTTCAGAGAGGGAGGGAGGGAGAGAAACATCAATGAAAAGAGAATCACTGCCCTCACCGGTGTGGCCCAGTGGACTGAAGGGTCCCAGGATCAACACCTTGGTTGCAGGCACATCCCCAGTAGGGGGTGTGCAGGAGGCAGCTGATCGATGTTTCTCCCTCTCTCTCCCTCTCCCTTCCTCTCTGTAAAAAAGAAGCAATAAAATATATTTAAAAAGGAAAGAAAAGAGAATCACCGACCAGCTGCCTCCTGCATGCCCCACCTTGGGGACCGCCGCAGTCACTAACCTCTCGGCCACGTTCCTGCCTCCGCCCTGGCCTTTCCCATGGCCGCCCCGGGCCGTGGGTCTCCCACGCCTCCCCGCACGCTGAGCCCCGCGGAGCAGACCTGGGCTCCTGTTCCCCCCGAGGGCTGGGCCTGCTGCAGAGGGAGGCACAGCAAACCCGGGGGAGGGAGCGGTCACAGAGGAGAGATCTGGGTCTGGGAAGTCGGTGGCGGATCCCCCCCCCCTCGCCCCCCTGGCCCCCAGCCCACCTCACCCGCACTGGCTTCCTCCTCCGCCAGGCCAGGCGGGCAGAGCGCTCAGTGTCCGTGTTTCCCTTGGCGGGAGGGACGCCGGCGGGGTTTTCAATGAAACTTTACTGACAGCCCGCAAAGCCCACAGGGAAACAAACCGGGGGAACACGAGGACTTGTGAAAGGCTGGGCTGGGGAAATGGGTTTTTTTCTTTTCTTCCTCAGCACGTGGCGTGGGGCCCGAGCGGGGTCCCGGGCAGGACCACAAGGGAGACAGGCGGCCAGGCAGAAGGCGTGGTGCCCAGGGAAGCATGTTTTCAATTTGTAAGAAATATAGTTTTATCGACTTCAGAGGAGACGGGAGAGGGGCGAGAGGTGAAAACACCAGTGATCATCCTGGCCAGTGCGGCTCAGTGGTTGGGCACCCACCGATGAACCAGATCACGGTTTGCTCAACCTCCAGCAGAGGGCGTGCAGGAGGTAGCCCCTCGTCATGGATGTTCCTTCTCTCCCTCTCCCTCTCCCTTCTTCTCTCTGAGATCAATAAAAACATATTCTAAAAAACCATCTCTCTTCCCTTCCTCTCTCTTTAAAAAACAATCAATAAATAACATTTAAAAGTGAAATGGGCTGGCAGGGCTGTGGATGAGGCAGGCAGGAGGGGCATATAGTACATAGGCCTTTATTATACCCGGATGAGAGATCTTAAAAAATAACAAAAATGATACATGAAAATAAGGTTCATATTAGGAAACCTCCCGGCCTCCCAACGGCGAGGAGGAGCTGTGGGGAGGGGGTGGGACCGGCCGGGCGCCGCTGAGGGGGCAGCCCAGGGGCCATGAAGGTTTGGGACACGGGGGCTCCATGATTACTCCGTATCACCGCCATGCTTCTCTTAAGACAGAATAAAACCAAGACCCCGGACACCCGCTGCCTGAGGACACACTGCGTTAGCAGTCAGAGCCTCTTAGGAAGAAGGGCCCAGAGAAGGTGCCAGAGACGCCGGCGGGGCCCGGCCATCTCACAGGAGGAAGGGGGCCGGGCCAAAGCACCGGGGGAAGGGTGCATCCCCGGAGCTGGCCCCCGGCCCCTCCTCGTGTCCGGACCAGGGCGGCCCGGTGGGGGAGGAGTCCAAGGTGCGTTTCTGGGCATCTAATTCCCATTCTTCCAAGTGACCAGAGGGTGATGGCCATTTGGATGATGGCCATGCCCGGCACAGGTGAGAGAGAGGGTGGTGATAGCCATGCCCACAGGGCAGAGAGAGGACAGTGATGGCCATGCCCACAGGGCAGAGAGAGGACAGTGATGGCCATCCTGGCACAGGTGAGAGAGAGGATGGTGATGGCCATGCCCGGCACAGGTGAGAGAGAGGGTAGTGATGGCCATGCCCGGCACAGGTGAGAGAAAGGACGCCACCAACCCTTTCAAGGTGCGTGTGAGTCATTTTCTACGTTTAATAAAAACGGTCTCTCATTTGAGGCTGTGGAAGTCTTGAGTCACATTTTTTTTTTTTTTGGTAAATCCGCCCCCCCCCCGCCCCGCCCCCTCTAAAATGTCTGAAAACACATGGCTTACCAGTGGCTGCACAGAAAATATACACCCTCCAAGTCTGACTTTCATTTAAATACAAATATACAAAATGTAAACTGAGGCGATAGAGAAATTTACAAAACGTTTCTTTAAAAATAATAAAGACCAAGTCCCGTCCTAGTCAGGATGCTGTTAAAACGCGTGCACGTCGCCGTCCCGTCGGCCAGAGTGCTGTCGCCGTACGCGACAGGGACCAAGCCGGCCCGCCCGGCGCGGCCGCGTCTGCTCAGACCTGAGTGGAAGCTGGGGACCCGGGGCTCCGTGCCCGGGGCCGCCTCCTCCCTTCGCCGGCTCCGGGCCGGCCGCCCCGGCCGCCCTCCGGCGTGGACGCTCCGCCGGCCACGAGTCCTGCTCCTGAGGACAGGGCCTAGCCCGTCCCACGTGGACCTCCAGGCCAAGCGGCAACTAGCTGCTTCCGGTGGAGTTGGAGCTGACGTGGTTGGAGTTTATGTGGTGGTTGAAGTTGGTCTTGGAATTGGGCGAACTCTTGGAATTGTTCTGGTGCTGGGAGCGCGGGCGGGGCTGGGGGAGGGAGAGAGGAAGCAGGTCAGTCCCGCGGGGCCGGCTCCGTGGCCCGGGAGCGGCCAGGGCCTCTGAGCCCTTAGACGTGGCCGTGGGGCGCGGCTGCGGGACGGTCGCCTTGCTTGGCGCTGCCGTTTGCACCCTCCCCTGCGGGCCCGGCGGACCCACCCTGTCTGGAGGGAGACCTTCTATGAGGAGTGCGCAGGGGGTGTGCGGCATCTGGTGGGTGGAGGCCAGAGAGGCTGCTGAGTACCACCTGGTGCCTAAAGGACAGCCCCCAGGACGAAGGACTAACCAGTTCCGGCCGGCGTGGCTCCGGGGTTGAGCCTTGACCAAGAGGTCCCGGTTCGATTCCTGGTCAGGACACGTGCTTGGGTTGCGGGCTGGATTCCCAGCAGGGGGCATGCATGTGGCAGCCGATCAATGGTTCTCTCTCATCAATGGTTCTCTCTCTCTCTCTCTCTCTCTCTCTCCTCCTTCCCCTCTTTAAAAAAAAACAACAAAAAAATAACCCAAAAGGTCAGTATGCCGAGGTGGAGAAACTTTGCTAAAGGTCAACTCAGCCCTGCCCCTTCCACCTGGGGCCCCCCAGCCAGTGGGTTTCAGGGGTGCAGACAGCTGCCCGCCCCCCAGTCCCCGGGCCCCACACCCAGGTGGGCTCTGCATGCTGGTCTCAACCCTGAGGGCGTTCTGAGCCACGGTCCCCGGGCCGAGCCAGGACCCGGGGGTGGGGATGGGGTTGGGGGAGGGGATGGGGGTGGGGGAGGGGATGGGATGGGGATGGGGGAGGGGATGGGGATGGGGGTGGGGGAGGGGATGGGGGAGGGGATGGGGGTGAGGGAGGGGATGGGGGTGGGGGAGGGGATGGGGGTGGGGGAGGGGATGGGATGGGGATGGGGGAGGGGATGGGGATGGGGGTGGGGGAGGGGATGGGGTCGGGGCTCACCTGACGCTTGAAGATCCTCTGGAACAGCCCTTTCTTCGGAGGCTCCGGAGGGTGGCTCCGGTCCAGGTCTGGCGGGAGGGTACCGTTAGGTCCAAACACGTTCAGCTCCTTGAAGCACTCCGTTTCTATCATCTGGAGGAACGCACAGGCAGCGGGCGGTGAGGCTTTGGTGTCACCAGGGTGGACAGCCCTGGCCCACCCCCAGCCGGGCCCCACAGGATGTCTGCCGCCCTCCGTCCACCGGGGCCGAGACCAGACGGTGCCCACCCGCCCGCCGCCTCTCCCCTCAGAAAGCCGAAGTCGGCACCCCAGACCCACAGCCACCTCCTGCTCACCCCGCCCAGCCCAAGCCACCCCCCTGCTCCGCCCCGCCCCCTGCCAGGGCTCCGCCCCTCCCCCTGCCAGGGCTCCGCCCTCCCCCAGCCAGGGCTCCGCCCCTCCCCCTGCCAGGGCTCCGCCCCTCCCCCTGCCAGGGCTCCGCCCCTCCCCCTGCCAGGGCTCCGCCCCACCCCCTGCCAGGACTCCGCCCTCCCCCTGCCAGGGCTCCGCCCCCCCCCCTGCCAGGGCCCCGCCCCTCCACCTGCCAGGGCTCCGCCCCTCCCCCTGCCAGGGCTCCGCCCTCCCCCTGCCAGGGCTCCGCCCTCCCCCTGCCAGGGCTCCGCCCTCCCCCTGCCAGGGCTCCGCCCTCCCCCTGCCAGGGCTCCGCCCCTCCCCCTGCCAGGGCTCCGCCCCTCCCCCTGCCAGGGCTCTGCCCTCCCGCACCGCATCATTTCCATCTTGTTCCATCCAGCTCTGCCTCCAACTCAATCAACCCCCTTGTGCCTCCGTCCCAGCTCCATTTTCCTCCCTTCCCAGGCCTCCCCGTCCCTGCGACCCCCACGATGCCAGCAGACCCTACCCCGCCCTCTGACCCCCCACGATGCCCAGCACACCATGGGACCCGCCCCAGCCCTCTGACCCCCACGATGCCCAGCACACCATGGGACCCGCCCCCGCCCTCTGACCCCCACGATGCCCAGCACACCATGGGACCCGCCCCAGCCCTCTGACCCCCACGATGCCCAGCACACCATGGGACCCGCCCCCCGCGCCCCTGCATCCACCCCGACCCCCCCCCCACCCCCCCCACCGCGAGGCGGCCGCCCAGCGCTGACCTCGTTCTGCCAGGGGATGGGCACGGAGCCCGTGGAGAACTTGGAGTAGAAGTCGTCGTCCGTGTGGTCCAGGTTGACGCCCTTCACAGTGGAGAACTGCTCGATGTCCAGCACGTCCTTACAGTACACGGCCCGGGGCTGGGGCAGAGCGGGCGTCACACGGGCCTGCCCCGGCCACCGTCCCCTGCCCGAGCCCCCCACCCCCACCCCCACCCGGAACCTGGGCTGCCCTCTCTCAGGTCTGCCAACGGGACCCTGGCCGGGGTACACAGGAGCTCGGGGCGTCCAGGGCCAGTCACCCCATCTCTGAGCTCACCCCTCCATCAGATGGTCTTTGTTCCCCAGAGGCCCCGGGGACCGGGACGGGAAACTGTTCCCAAAGTCTGCTCTGCTTGGGGCTCTGGGCCACCCTCCGGGGAGAGCGAATGCTGGCTCCCAGGGCCATGGACGACTCCGGGGTGAGGGGGCGCCTCCCCATGCCCTCCTCACGTTACGGGGCACCAAGGGGCCCGGCTCTGCAGCCAGACGGGCCGGGCTGGGTCCCGGCGCTGGTGCTCAGGAATTCCGGGAAAGTCCCACGTCCCCCAGGCCGGTCCCCCCACTGCAGGCTGGGGCAGGGGAGCCCTGGGTCTGGGCTGTAAGCGCTGTCCCGGAGCCTGGGGCCGCATGGGCGGGTGGGAATATCTCCATCTCACTCCCCCAGACACACACTGGGGCTGCTCTCTGCAGAGACCCAAGGAGACGCCCCCGCAGGCCTTCCCCTCTAGGAACTCAAAGTGGAGGGGAGGGGGAATGGGGGAGGCCCCCGGGGGCTCTGGGGCCTGTAGGTCTGAGGGTGAGGACTTCCTGGAGGACGGAAGCAGGACCCCCAGCCCCGGTGACACGTCTGTCACCGGAGGGCAGAGGCCGCCGCCTGCCCACGGGTCTCCTCGGCCCGTGGATCAGGCCCAGGACCGACAGCGGGCGAGGGCGAGGCTGGGAGCAGGCACAGGCTCCGCCGGGGCGGGGGAGCTACTCACATCGGGAATGAAGGGCGGGTCCAACATGCCGGCTTCGAGGCGCTTGAAGTTCATGTTCCTGAAGAAGGGGTGCCTCTTGACCTCGGCCGCCCCCTCCTCCCGGCAGCCCAGCCGCTGCTTCGCGTCTTTGGTGAGCAGCTGTGAGGACAGAGCCCGTGAGGCCGCTCCAGCTGGCCAGGCCCGTGGTCACCTCCCTCTCACAGGGGCGGCCCTGGGCCTCCCCGTGTCCCCCCTCCGGCCGGTGCCACCCAGGCGCCCGCAGACACCGCCCGCCCTGCTCAGGCCCGGCTTCAGGGCTCCGGAGCTGCGGTGAGCTCCGTGGTCCCGGGTTCATGGCCTGGAGCCCAGGGAGGGGAGCAAGGCTCCCGTCCGTGTCTCCCCGTGACCGTATGCCCAGCACCCGGTGAACGCGGGGCACCCCTGCTTGCTGAATCGGTGTGACCTTCTGCCACAGGGAGCTTACAAAGGGCAAGAACTCGGTCTGAAGGTCTCTGGTTCATTTACTCAACCACAAGTGCAAACCCGTGGGGGCGAGTGAGGGAGAGAAGGAGGGAAGGAGGACAGAGAGGGAGGGAAGGAAGACCGAGAGGGAGGGAGAGAGGGAGGGATGAAGGGAGAGAGGGCCCTGAGGGTTTGGCCTCAGCAAGATCACATTTAGAGGACCCATCAAGGCACCACAGATGGGGTTAGAGAGCGAAAGGTGGCTGCTCGCTTGGGGGTGAGGGAGGCCGAGGGGCCAGAGGACAGGAGCCGGAGGGGTGGGGAGAGGCCAGTGCTGGGACTGAGGACCAGCAGGGGCCTAAGGAAGGTGGGCTGAGGACTGTCCTAGAGATGGGGCTTGGGGTGGGGAGTGGAGGATGGTGAGATGCCTGAAAGTCTGGACCCCAGGAGCAGGGAAAGGTCTTGTGGCAGCCAAGACCGGAGGAGGGACAGGATCTGGGTCAGGGACCAGCTTCTCAGGAGAGGCCTCTCAGGCCAGCGGGCCTGGCGTTGCCGGGGCCTCCGTGGTCTCCTTATAGCCAGGCCCTCCTGTGCCCTGAGCTGGCGCCTGGAGGGGCCAGGGCCGGCCTGGCTGCCAGACCAGAGAGAGCGCAGTTAATCACACAGAAGCAGCACAGGGTCATTTGTCAGAAGACGGAGCAAGGCCTCTGGCCATGCTTCCAGCTGACGAAGATGAGGGACATTGGTGTGACACCTGGATCCCCGGGGTGGCCGCTGCCGTTCCCTCAGTGCACACCAGGGGGCAGCAGAGAAACAGCAGCGCCTAGTCCTGGTGTCCCAAAGCCACGTGCCCAAGCCCATGACACGGGCAGGGAGGGGCCCTCTGTGCCTCTGCCCTCTCAGCACATCCCATAACCCTGTTGGGCTGGTCTCTCAAGACCTGCTTCTCCGAGCCCCGACCCCGACCCGGGACACATGCTGCTGCCCTCCCCTATCCCTCACCCAGTGCGGGGCCACTGCCTACAGACCTCGCCCGACAGAACCAGGTCTCGTCAGCACACCCACCGGCTTTTCAAGCACCCCTGGGAGCCACGTCCCCGTTGACTCCCTCGTTCTGCCTCGCTCCTCCGGTCCCCACACCCTCCTGCACGGCCACGACCTCCTGCTTGCTTGGAGGCCCGGGCGGGCGGGCGGGCAGAGGCCCCGCCACAGGCGGTTCCGGCGTGTGTTTGCGCGTGTGCGCATGCGGCCCCTCCCTCGGTGTCTCGCATGCAAACGGCAGGAGGCAGGTCCAGCCCCTTCTTTCCTCCCGGGGCTCTGACTGGGGCCGGACAGGAAGCGGCCGGGCCCGGGGCGGGGCGGGAGCGGGGGAGAGGACAGCGGGCCCCGGAGCTCACCATCTTGCAGATGGACTTGGCCTCCTCGGAGAACTTGGGCGAGTACACCTCCTCCGTCTCCAGCACCCGGCGGTCCACCTCCTCCCGCTTCACCTTCTCCTTGCGGCCCCGGAACGGCGACTGGCCCTCGATCATCTCGTAGATAAGGCAGCCCAGGCCCCAGTAGTCGGGGCTCAGGCCGTACCTCTGGTTGTTCAGGACCTCGGGAGCTGGGCGAGGAGGGAGCGAGCAGCGAGGTGAGAGGCCGCGGGGGGCAGCACGGAGCCCGGGCGCCCGGCGTGGGCCGTGACCCATGCCAGCCGGGCCCAGCATCCTCCTTCCTGACGGGAAGCAGGTTCCAGGCACCGGATGTGGCTCTGGGCCTCTTCCCTGCAGCCCCAGGGGGATGGTCAGGAGTCGGCTCAGGGGGGCAGGGCAGGGCCCCAGGCTACTCTCTGCTTAGAGTCATGCTTGGCACCCAGCAGGCGGAGTGCGCTGTGCCCAGCCCCTCCTAACGGCCTCCCTCCTGTCACCGGTCTCCCGAAAGGCTGTCCACCAGCCCCTGGACCCCCACGTCAGCGGGGCCTCCTCCTGAGCATGGCTGCGTGCCAGCCTGGCCACTGGCCCCGAAGTGATCAGGTGGGCTCAGGTGGGGGGTGCAGAGAGCTGGGTCCAGTCACGTCACACCTTGGGGCTCCACCGGCCCCGGCTAAGACCGCCCACCTCCCACCATCAGAGGAGACCCTGCCTCTGATCAGAGTGGCACAATGAGGCCAGGGATCCACGTGGGGGGCTCGGGGCTCAGGGTCTGCGCCCACACTCACCCATGTAGCCGACGGTGCCCACCCGGCCTCGGATCAGGTCTCCCTCGGGGATCTTCACGGCCAGGCCCAGGTCGGAGATCCTGATGTGGCCTGAGGGGGAAGGGCAGGGTCAGCGGGCCCCTGGGACGCTCAGGTGACACCGGACCACCCTGGGCAGGGCCTCAGGCTGGCGGCGTGCCCCCGGCAGGGCACCGGGACTGTGTTTTCATCTGCCCTGTGCAGAGGGGGCCCCGATCCACCCTCTCGGGGCAACGGCAGACCCTGGGGAGACTCAGGTGCTGGAGGACGTGCAAGCCGCCCCCCTGGGAGGGAAGCACATGGACGCGGGGCCCTCGCACTTGGCTGGACGCGGGCCACCTGCCGCATGCAGCGCTCTGACGGGCTCCTCGGAAGGCTGAGGTCAGCGTTTAAAACGCCTTGGCCCGAGGCTGGGATTGCTTCACGGAAAAAAATGCGAGATTCTCCTGACGGTTTGCAACAGTTTGCTTAAGGGGAAAAATTATAAGGCAATTAAAAGGGAAGCAACTTCCCGTTCTGCCAAGATGGTCTTTGGAGGCTGTTTTCTCCCTCTGGAAAGACAAGACTGGAAGATGCCCAGGGCCCCGGAGACGGGGAGGTGGCCTGGAGCTCCGGGTCCCCGGCTGAACCCCAAGAGCAGAGACGACTGTGCTAGAGCCAGCCGCTGGGGTGTCTCAGTCTCTGTGGCATCTCACCTGGTGGCCCACCAGGAAAAAGGGGATGCCACAGCCGCACCCAGCCCTGCAGGAAGGACCCCTCCCCCTCCCCCTGGCAGTGAGGGCCAGGACCCCCACAGCCTGGGCCTGAGCAAGGCCCAGTGACAGGGACCCCGCCAGGTCAGAGCCGAGTGAGGCCCCCGCTCAGTGGCTGGGGTCAAAGGCAGGAGAGGTAAGGGGGCATGTGGGTTCAGGTCAAAGGTGGGCATGGGGCTGAGACCAGAAGGCTGGGAACCCCAGTGGGCCCTGGGCTCACCCGAGCAGGGGAGCGGGGCCCGGGACCCTCCGCCTGCCGCCCCCCATGACAGCATCGCCAGGCCATCCACACACTGAGGAGACCTGGCCTCTGATCTCAGCTCCCTACTGATATCGCTGGGTGACCTTGGCAGCATGGCTCCTCTGAGCCTCAATCTTGTCATCTGTGAAATGGGCAGAGGGATGCTGGCCCTGCCCACTCTGTGGAGATGGGCAAATCTCGTCAGATTAAAAACGCAGAGACGTTTCCCCACCAGTTAGTGTAAGAGGCTACCGTGGCCGCCCCTGCCATCCATGTGAAATGGTAACGGTGGCGATGCACAAACACTAATGACCAGCATGTTTCTCCGGCTGTGGCTGACCGAAGAATGTCCCCTCAGGCTATCCTGTCAGACCCTCGCCTCCATCATCAGGCCTCTAAGCTGGCAGGGCCCATGTTTCCAGTGAAAAACAAGGAAGATGAAGTGCAGAGAAACTGTGTGAGGTCAGTATTTGCTCAGCATCTCTGAAATCCTGGACGCCTCATCTCATTCCCTTCCACCTCTCTCTCTCTCTCTCTCTCTCTCTCTCTTTCTCTCTCTCTCTCAGCTCTGTCCATGCCCACTGTCTTCTCTGGATCCCAGCACTGAGGAGAGAGGTGGCTCTCCCCTCCTCCTTGCCCACATGGCTCCCTGGCGGGCCCAGGGCCGTGAGTGTCCGAGAGGCCCTCTGCGTTGGGTTGCGATGCTCGCCTCAGCGATAGGGCAGGAAAAGGACCTCCCAGCCCCTCCCGGACTCACCGTAATCATCTAGCAGGATATTCTCGGGTTTCAGGTCCCTGAAAGGGAAAGACCACAGCGTGTGAGTGTGGGCACCTGGGCGGCGGGGCGCACTGGCGTCTGGGCTGACCCCCGTGGGCCAGCCAGGCCCGAGTGCTTCCTTCCCACCGGGGGTCTGGTCTCTGGGTCAAGAGAATCTTGGGCTGATCTCTCTCCTCCCGCCCTTTGCCACAGGCATCTGCCCCTCGCTGGAGAGTGATAGGAAGGAGGTGAGGCAGAGGCTGGTCCTGCTCCTCCACACGCTGCCAGCTGCCAGGGCGGAATATAACGCTGGCTGGGGTGGCGCCAGACCCCTCCGGGGCTGGGAAGACCGCCCCCCAACCAGGTCTCATGAAGCCCTGAAGGCAGAGCGGGTCTGGGGATAAAGCGCCAGCTGCAGCACTGGCACGGAGAACTGCAGGGAAGAGGACAGTGCCCCCGGAGAAAGACCCCCTGGGTACAGGGCCCCCAGGAGCCTGGCACCTCCCCAACTCCAGCGGAGCCACAGGGGGAAGAGAGCACAGCGCGGCCACCTCCTCCTGTCCCCAGCGTCCGCCTCCCCTTTGGTGACATCGTCACGCTCTCAGGAAAGGGGACCTCTGTTCGCAGGAGGGGGCAGAGGCAGCAGAAGTGTCCGGTTCCGCCAGGGAAAGGTCTCCCCAAGGTGAGCCCACGGCCGGCGGGATGGTGGGATGGCGTGTGCCACTCAGGTGAGCCGCTGGGCACACCGTCCGCGGCCTCTGGACTGGGGGTTGGTTCTCCACCAACTGGCTTTGTCTGTGGAACAGCCGGCAGCTGTCCCGGGCGGGCGTGGTGACTGCCCCATCCAGCGGGCCTCTCACAGTGATGACTGGTGTTGGAGGGAGTTATTCACGACAAAGTACATTTTGTTGCTGTTGTCGTTGAATTTGCATTCTTTTGATGTGTTAACAACCCCAAGTAAGGGCAAGAGCCGGGCTTCCAGACCCCAAAAGGCCAGTGGGCAGGGGCCGAGCCCACAAGCGCCAGGTGAGAGGCCGGCTTGGACTCGGAGCGGCCTTTTGGTAAACGGAGGGCACTCGAGTGGAGGGTTCTTTTTCCAACCCTTAGGGAAACTGTCCCGACTCCTTCTGTGGAGTGAGGACCCCACACAAGCATAACTGGGGAGACGGCCTGCCACCAAGACCCCGCTCCTGGTTTCCAAGGCCTTCGTGGTCTCCCAGGGGAATCTCCGCCCAGAGCTCCCCGCCAGGTCTGAGAGCCGCAGGGGACTGCCTAGGGGACCCCGTGGGAGCCCACTCACCTGCCGGCAGTTCCAGGAATCTGCATTTCTGGATCCCTGACACCAGGTGCCCGGGCCTCCTCTGGGGATCCCCCTACCCCCACACCCTTTCTCAACAGCTCTTTTCCCAACGACAGGAGGGAAGCAGGGTCCCTGGGACCCCATCAGAAGTGGGACCTCGTCGTAATAATTATAACGGCAGCTCAACAGAAGCAGTTATTTGACCACGTAGAGCCTTCTAATCTGGGAAATTTAAAAAAACATCTTCCACGTACCCACATATTTCAATAAAAGACTTTTAGGCCAAAAATATATTACGTTATGGTAACATTCTGGGAGGGAGGTGGGGAATAGAAATGACAGGAAGTTCCTCACCACTGAGGAGCTTTATGCGTGTTTAGACAGACGATGGTGGAAACCAACGTGCTACCGCAGTTGGATTCCCCTGGACCCCTTTGAAAATGGGAAGTAACTTCCATACCAACACATGGAGACCAGCCACCATGGGAACAGACGGTGGCCTGTTTCAGAGTCCATCTCCGGGTTGTGAAGATGCTCGTGGAGGCCGTGAGACAAGTCCCGCCCCCGGTGACGGGCAGTGTGGGAGGCGGTGGTCCGGCGAACACCAGCCACCATGTTGGCCCTGAGCCTCACCCTGGTGCTGCCCACAGAACCTGGACCCTGGGCCGGCCACACCGGGCAGTATGGATGGACGCAGGCCTCTTAATGGGGGTGACCCCCCGGGTCCTCCCGGGGCTGGTCTTGACGGAGACCCTGGGCTGATGGTCCAGGTCACGGCCACCAGGCCTCACCAAGCTTCCCCGGGCACCGGATTGGAGGAGACCGGGGCCCAGAACTCTTGCCCCCTAAGCAGCCCACCTCACTTCCTCAGTGTCAGTGGGCACCCTCACCAGGACAATGGCCAGGCCTCAGCGCCCCCGGCGGGGTGGTCCCCACCCTCCCGGACGCAGGCGCAGCCGGCGGCCGCCCACCTGTAGACGGTGTTCTCCAGGTGCAGGTCCTCCAGGCCGCACAGGATCTCCGCGGCGTAGAACAGGGCGCGCTCCTCCTCGAAGCCGGGGTTGCCCATGTTGTAGATGTGGAACTTCAGGTCGCCCCCGTTCATGATGGTCAGCACCAAGCACAGCGCGTCCTTGGTCTCGTAGGCGTAGGCCAGGTTGACCTGGGGGCATAGGACAGCGCCGCGGTGAGGTCCTGCCAGCGCCCCCGCGCCCGCCCTCCCTCCTCGGGGCCGTGTGGCTGCAGATGGCTGGGCTAGGGGAGGGCAGCGCCTTCATGCCACCCCCGAATCCTGGCAGCCTCGGGGTGCCCTGCCCGCTGGCCCTCTCAGCGGGTGAAGGACCCCCTCCTTCCCAGCCGGGTTCCCGGTGAGGAGGCGAGGGGAGGGGCCTGTCAGGATGGCGTGCCTGCGTTCACACCACAAGCATGTGCGGGCATCGGTCAAACTGTGTGGCCCCTGTGGCTGGTCAAGAAGAGCAGGGCCAAGATTCCCTCCGGGCACCAGTAGCGCAGGGACCGGGCAGTGGGCTGGGTGGTAGCCTAGGGCAGTGGTCAGTAAACTGCGGCTCACAAGCCACATGCGGCTCTTTGGCCCCTTGAGTGTGGCTCTTCCACAAAATACCACGGCCTGGGCGAGTCTATTTTGAAGAAGCGGTATTAGAAGACGTTTAAGTTAAAAAAAAAAAATTGGCTCTCAAAAGAAATTTCAGTCGTTGTCCTGTTGATATTTGGCTCTGTGGACTAATGAGTTTGCCGACCACTGGGCTAGGGGCTTCGAGAAGCAGAACACAACTTGGCAAAGACCGTCTCCTCCTGCACGCAGGACCCGTCTGGCAGAGGGACCATCCCAGAGAGGAGCCATCCCCGTGCAGACAGAGATGAGGGCCTGGGTGGGGAGGGGAGGGAGAGGGGGAGGACTGGGTCTGGGGCAAAGGACACTTCTCCACCGAGGGGCTGGCACACGTGGATTCTGGCCGCCACAAAACGTGGTGCAAACACAGGAACAACAGGGTCATCGCTGAGGAAAGGTGAGGATTGCGCCAAAGGCGAGAGCTCTGACCAGGTGAGGCAGGGCTCCGGCAGGCGCTCCGGACCATCCTGCCAGGGGCAGAGGACGGGGCGCCGTCGAGAAAGGTCCAGGCCCAATCCTCTCCCTGAGCGGGACTCACCATCACCGACCCCGAGAGCCGCCCTGCCCCTGAGGACTCACTCCCTGGGCAGCCTGGAGGCGGTGACCTGGGGTCACTGTTGAAAGGGCTGTGACACAGGCCCACGGCCAAAACGCTGACCGCCACCTCCCACACAGCACGTCCCCCTGGGGGGGCTGAGGGGGGGTATGGGGGGGCAGGCCGGGTTAGACAGAGGCCACACCTCTGTCACCTTATAAAACCACCCCCTCGAGGGAGTGACGGAGGCCCTCGGCTGACGCCTCGCTCGCCTCCGTGCACAGCTGTGGGCGTTTAATTGGGCGACCCGCGTGGAGAGCTCTTGGGAGCGGCGAGCACATGGGCACACCCTCTGACACAGCCAGGCCTCGGCCAGGGAATGCGGCCACGGACACGTCCACAGCCACGCCGGTGCTCAGGGGCGGACACGCAGCCTCGTCCGCAGCAGTCACCCCCAGGATGCACTCTCCCCTCTGGGGGGGGGGGGGGGAGCCCACAGGCCAGGGTCCCTCTCTCCCATGTCTCAAGGGAAGGGGGCACAGTTTTTGTTTTTGTTTTTTAAAGGTGCAGCTATAAGTCTGGGTTTTTTTATTTTATTGATTTTTTTCACAGAGAGGAAGAGAGAGGGATAAAGAGAAACACCGATGAGAGAGAATCATCTATCAGCTGCCTCTTGCACACCCCCTACTGGGGATGTGCCCACAACCAAGGTACATGCCCTTGACCGGAATTGAACCCGGGACCCTTGAGTCTGCAGGCAGATGCTCTATGCACTGAGCCAAACCGGTCAGGGCTGGGTTTGTTTGTTTTAAGATCTACGTTGTAAGGGGCAGAGAAGACTTGAAGCATGAGATGTCTAGTGCGAGCCCATTGGCTGAACGTAATGAATCCAGCATGTGGGGATGGTTCCGCAGAGGGCGCCTTCTGGTTTCCTTCTGTCTCCGCCTGTGCTGCTGGCGTTTCCACCTTGCGCACATATTGTTTGTTATGGTGACATGTGGCAGACATCTAGAGCTGACCGTGTGTCCAAGTGCTCCCCCACGTCTCCCCCCACCCCTTCCCCACAGCTGGCCTGTGCCCGGCAGGGACTGGTGCTGGCCCACGGGCTGTGGGCGGGAGTGAGGAACGCCACGGCAGCAGAGGCTGTGACGGTCCCTGCAGGCCCCTGCGCACACCTCCGTGACTCCGGACGGGACAGCTGTGGGGAGGACTGGGGGCGATCTGACCGGACTCTATGTGAGTGGCAGAACGGTCTTGGTTGGCCCAGCCAGCGTGGCTCAGTGGCTGAGTGTCTGTCGACCTATGAACCAGGAGGCCGTGGTTTAATTCCCGGTCAGGGCACAGGCCTGGATTTGGGGCTCCATCCCCAGAGGAGGGAGTGCAGGAGGCAGCCGGTCCATGATTCTCTCTCATCATGGATGTTTCTGTCTTTTCCCCTCCTTGCCTTCCTGAAGTCAATACAAAGATACAAAAAATAAAAAAAGAACGGTCTTGGTTGTTTCCAGCTGCGGTGAGGCGGGGTTTATTTGTTACAGCAGCAGAGCGAAGCCTAGACTGAGGAACACAGCAGATGCGCACACCATGGCCTCTCAGGGTACCGACACCGAGGACACCGGTCTACGGGGGCCTGTGGACACAAAGCTCCCGGCTGGGCCCTGGGGGGCTTCTTCAGGCCACTGAGCAGTGTCCCAGGTGGTCCTGCAGGTCAGAGGCCTCGGGCCCACACACAGGGCGGCCAGGCCTGCTCCGTGACAGGACGCCGTGGGCCACCAGGACCCAGAGGCGCGTGGGGAAGCAGGCGGGGCCTGGCTGCCTCTCGGCAGGCGGTCCTCCCACTGCATCCCGTCTCCCTGGCGATGGGGAGCTGCCACACTGCAGGGCCACCCACCTCCCCGGCCCCGGACACTCACCACGAACGGGCTGTTGACCTTCTCCAGGATCTGCTTCTCGTTGAGGGCCATGGACTCCCCTTTCCTCTTCTTGATCCTCTTCTTCTCCAAGCGCTTGCAGGCGTACATCTTCCCCGTGGCCCGCACCTGGCAGGCGCAGACCTGGGTGCGAGGAGGAGCCGGGGTCAGGGACACGGGGGCCTGCCCGAGCGCCTCCGTGGCCAGGACGCTGGGCCGAGGGGTCGGGAACGGATGGAGCCAGTGCCCGCCGTGCCTGGCCTTGAACCCACGGCTGCCCGAGACCACACCCCCGAGATCTGGCTCCAGCCCCACCTTGCCCTCCCGCCTCTGTCCCCTGGAGGGAGCCCCTCCTGGGAGGTGCAGAATGAGCCATGGTCAGCACTGCGGAGCTGGCCGCCAGGGCCTGAGTCCGTCCCTCTCTCAGAGGCAACTAGATCTCTGTCCTCAGCTTCCAACCAGAGGCAGCCATGGCCCGCGGGGCACTGTCAAGTAGCGGCTGCAGGCGGAAGATGCTCGTTGGGGACCGGGACGGGAGATCCCCCCGAGAACCCTGAGGGTATGGTTCAGAGGATCAGGAAACAGGGAATTTGGGTTCTTGTCTCCGTTCTGCCCCTTGCTGGCTGGCTGCCTGTGGCCGGGCCACCTCACCATTCAGAACCTCAGCTTTCCCACCCCTAAGTGAGCCACAGGCTGCCCCCGCCTTGGGAAGCTCAGACAGAGTACAGCAGCCCATACAGCAGGGTCATCTGGCCCCTTGTGTCCTCCCTTCTCCCTCCAAACACAGCCAAGGGCACCTGTTTCTCTTCACTGGACTTGAACCTGAGGCTGCCTCATTCCCAGCCCCAGACACTGCAGACACACCTGACCCTCCCAAACGCTTGGACCGAGCGAAGGTGGGGACGCCTCAGGCAGACAGAAGGGCCAGGAGAGGGGGCTGGAGTGCAGGAACTGTCCCCGGAAACAAGGGTGCTCACTCACCTCCCCGAAGCCGCCCTTCCCCAGGACTCGGTACTGCCTGAAGGTGTTTTTGGTTACCGGTTGCCTGGAAAAAAGCAAGAATCGTGGTGAGATGCATAACCCATATGCAACAGACAGCGGCAGCATTTGGCTTAGGCGGTGCAAGGCACAGTCCCATGCCCGGGGACCCCCAGGAATGACAGCTGCAGAGGGGCCCCTCCCGGGCTTGCTCTGGGGCTGGGTGTTCAAATCCCAGGCCACCTGCCCTCCGCCCTGCAGCCTGGGAGACAAGGGGAAGGCAGGAGGCACGAAACATGGGAGCCAAAGCAGCTTCAAGGGCCTCTCCCTGTGGCTTCCCCGCTCCCCCAATGCCACTCAGGCGGCTCCGCTCCGAAGGAGGCTGTGAGCCCAGGGCAGGGAGAGGGGAGGGCCGGAGCCACCGAGGCTCAGTGTCCCCCCAGAGGGCATGACGGAGACCTGCCCTCCTGCCCCTGCACATCTCAGCCAGAGCAGCGGCTAGCTCAGCCCGGAATGGAGCTCAGCCCGGCACTGAGCTCAGCCCGGAATGGAGCTCAGCCCGGCACTGAGCTCAGCCCGGAATGGAGCTCAGCCCGGCACGGAGCTCAGCCGGGCACCGAGCTCAGCCGGGCACCGAGCTCAGCCCGGCACCGAGCTCAGCCCGCCCAGCAGGACGGCGCATTTCCAACCTCTCCATCCCAGGCCCCTTTGCTGTCCCCCCAGAGCTCCAACATGGCAAGGTCCCGTCTGCCAGCGGGATCTATGAAGTCATCATCACTTAGTGTCTCCGACTCCCCCTTTAATTATTCCAAAGCCAACCTCTGACCGGAGGCAGGGCGGGGAGTAAAGACCGGACGGTCCTCTGGTTGCCTAGAGCCCCGGGTTGCGGGCAGCTTGTGCTTTTTCACCCCTGGGTGGTTTGCTATGAATAATCAGCTTGCTTTTTTAAAATTTTTTATTTTAAACCCTTTTTTTTAATTTCAGCTTTATTGAGTATGATTGAGTGTACAACTTGATGTTTTGATATGTACACTGTGGAATGATCACCACAATCAAGCTAATTAATGTGCTATTACCATAGTTCCCCCTTCCTCCCTCTCGCTCCCTCCCTCCTTTCTTCCCTCCCTACTTCTTCTCCTAATGAGAACACTTAAGATCTACCCTCTTAGCAAATTTCAAGTACATAATGCAGTATTTGTTAACTAGGGTCACCATGCTGTCCATTAGCCCTCCCACAGCGTCCTCATCCTGCAAAACTGAAGCTTTGCACCTTCTGACCCACATCTCCCCATTTCTCCTCCCCTCCCCACCCTGGCAGCCAGCACTCTACTCTCTGCCTCTATGCATTTGACCGTTTGAGGTTCCACGTATCAGTGAGGTCCTGTGATAGCTGTCTTTCGGTGTCTGGCTTATTTCACTTAGCAAGTGCCCTCCCAATGGACCCACGTTGTCAGAAAATGGCAAGGCCTCCCTTTTCAGGGCTGAGTAATATTCCACGGGCTGTGCACACCACCCTCTCCTCCCGTGTGCACTGCAGCATCGCTCACACTAGCCAACATGTGAAACCATCTAAATGTCTGTCACCTGGTGGGTGAGCAACAAACAATCCACTTTACAAGGTTAACACTGGTTCTCGGAACCAGAACTGATATTTTTTTCTTTGTTAAAAACAACAACTTTTAAAAAATTGATTTCAGAAAGGAAAGGAGAGGGAGAGAAACATCAGTGAGGAGAGACAGAGAATCATTGATCCGCTGTCTCCTGCCCTCCACTGGAGATCGAGCCTGCAACCCGGGCCTGTGCCCTGACGGGGAATCGAACCGTGAGCTCCTGGTTCATAGGTCGATGCTCAAGCCCTGATCCATGCCAGCCGGGCCAGAACTCTTTGTGAGCAACTCCCACGCCCCCCAAGAGCGCTGACCGGGGTCGAGGTGGGCGCGAGACTGAGTTGGGCCCACGACCTGGGTCGGCTGGAAAAGGACAGTGAGCCCGCAGCTCCTGAATGAGTCTTCCGTGGAAACTCTCTGGCTGTGGGTCCTGGAGCGGACCTGGGTTTTACCAGAAAGCCGTCCCTGTTCTCACAGGATGCCCCAGACCCAGGGCGCTCCCGGCATTCACTGCTGTGCCCCCTTCTCCCTGGCATGTCCGCGGGCAGCAGGTCCCCGGGGGCAGCACAGCAGGGCCCTAATGCTCTTTCTCCTATGCAGGGCCCCATGCTCAGTCTCTCTCCTCTGCGGGACCCACTGCTCTGTCTCTCTCCTCTGCACAACCCACTGCTCTCTCTCTCTCCTCTGCGGGACCCACTGCTCTCTCTCTCTCCTATGCAGGGCCCCATGCTCGGTCTCTCTCTTCTGCGGGACCCACTGCTCAGTCTTTCTCCTCTGCGGGACTCACTGCTCTGCAGGACCCACTGCTCTCTCTCTCTCCTCTGCAGGACCCACTGCTCTCTCTCTCTCCTCTGCAGGACCCACTGCTCTCTCTCTCTCTCTCTCTCCTCTGCAGGACCCACTGCTCTCTCTCTCTCTCTCCTCTGCGGGACCCACTGCTCTCTCTCTCTCTCTCTCCTCTGCAGGACCCACTGCTCTCTCTCTCTCCTCTGCAGGACCCACTGCTCTCTCTCTCTCTCTCTCTCCTCTGCAGGAGCGCCGGGGCTGGAGCTCCCTGCCAGGCGCCTCGTCCGCTATCGCCCAGGAGCGTGTCCGATCGCCGCCCTCAAAACCACATGAGGCGCGCAGGCCCGACAGTTTGCGATGCACGAGAACAGACAGTGGGGCGACGTGACCGCAGCGCCCCTGTGCTGGGGAACTAATTGGAATACAATTTCCGAGGAATTTCTTGGTTAACCTTGGGGAAAAGATCCCTTTACTATTTCAACAGTATCGCTCTAAGGGGCCACGGTCTTGGTAGAGGCGGGTGGGGGGACAGGGGGAAGGAGAGGGTTGTCAGTCATTTAGGACGTCTCTAAGCCAGTGTCCTGACGTACTGGCTTCAACGACTTAGTGCAAAGGGCTTGACTTCTCTGATCTAAAAAGCCCGTTTCTCCATTTCCTGTGCTTGGTGCAGACAAGTAAAACGAAAGCTCAGAGAGGTTGATGCATTGGCCCTGGGTCACACAGCCTGAGGGGGTGAGCGGAGGGTAAGCCACGTTAGCAAGCACGGGCAGCGCACTTCCAGACGCACCCCCGGGAGCGGAGTTCACGGGAGAGAGACCGTCCTGGTTGTGGGGCCCGTCGGCCCATGGAGGGAACCGATTCTTACATGACTTCCCAGGTGAGAACCCGCACCCCCCATACACACACACACACACACACACACACACACACACGGGCACACGCGTGCGTGCGGACTGCCAGGGTGGCACTCACCTTTCCAGCCACTTCCACTGGAGAAAGCGGTCAAAGTACATGCTGTCCAGGTACTCACGGAAGGGCCCTCCCCTCAGGTAGTCGTGGACAGACCTGCTCGGGGGAAACAGACGGACATTCACTATCCTGGTCTCAGAATGGCAGAGCCGAGTCCAGCCGGTTCACGCCGGCCTCCTCCCCTCCCAGGCGTGGGAAAGGCAGACACACGGGGGCCAGCGGCCCCATCCTCTGAGGAGGCGGCTGGAGACGCCCCGCTGGCTCGCCCGCAGGCACCGAGCAGCAGGGGGCAGCAGTGGGCACTCGGGTGGCATCGGGAGGGGGTGAGTGACAAATACTAAATACAGGACCCCAGGGACACGTTAGGGAGAAGAGTTAAGGAGGTCCCTGTGTGTGTGTGGGGCGTGGTCAGGGAGCTCTCTCTGTAGAGGCTATGGGTGCTGACATGACAACAGAGGCAGACTCAGCGGGTGCAGGGAGGGACTCTGAGAGAGTGGGTGGCAGAGGCCGAGGGGGTGTGTGGCCCTGAGGGCCCAGACTATGGCCTGGGTTCAGGAGCAGCAGAGCCTCAGGGAGATCTCATCTCTGAGCAGAGTTTTTGGTCACCTGCGTGTGGGGGGGAGGGGGGAAGGGAGGGAGAGAAGGAGGGAGGGAGAGAAGGAAGAAGGGAAGGAGGGAGAGAGGGAGGGAGGCGGCCACTTACTGAGCACAGGCGGAGAAGAGCTCTTTGCAGGGCCTCTGTCGGAGCTTCTCCTCTGTCTGGGAGACCAGGTCCCGACCGACTTGGGCGACGAAAACCGGGGACTGGAGGGAAGAGAAGAGGTGGTGGGTGAGGGGGAGGCGCAGGGCAGCTGGGTGAGTGAGTGAGGGGAGGGTGGTCTTCCCCGCCCGCCCACCCGCCCCTGGCCCTGGGCCGCCTGCTCAGTGCCCGGGGTGCAGGGAGGTGGCGGGGCCGGAAGGGGGTGCACGGGCCCAGACTTCGAGTCAGGGTTCTGCTCGGCCGCTGTCAGAGGGGGACCTCCTGGAGGTCACGTGGATCCTTTGAGCACCACCGCCCTTGTGTGCAGAACATGGACAAGGATGGCCCATGCCCTGGGTCTGTAGCAGAACCGATGCGGTGGGAGTGCTCCCGGTGGGAGTGCTCCCGGTGGGAGGGGCTGTCTCCTCAGGGGCAGACTTGAGATGAACCCCTGCCCAGCCTCAAGGTCACGTACAGAAGGATCTGGAAGGGGTAAAAGGGAAAGCCAACAGGATGACCCAGCATCAAGGGGCGGGGAGCTCAGCAGTGCTATGATCAGAGCTTTGGCACCGACACGCCAGGGTTCGAACCCCACATCTGCTCCTTGCAGCTGCGGGCCCCTGCTCAGCCTCAGTGACCAGGAAGATGATCAGAAACAACAGCTTCTCTCAGAAGGAATCAATAAAACCACCAGATCAAGCCCTTGGCCCAGACCCTGGCACGTGACAGAAACGTGTGCAGTAAACGTCCTGTCATTGCCTTCTCTGCCTTGGGCGAGCTGCCTGGCCGGAGGGCAGCTCCAGCGTCCTCCCGGGAGCAGCAGCCAGCTGGGCAGGCGGCCCCTCTCACCCTGCCACTCCCCGCACCATCACCCTCCTCCCGCTGCTCACTCACCAGCTGGGCCCGGAGGTGGGCTTTTAATTAATTACAGGAATAATTGGGAAAATTGCAGGGAGTGGGCTCAGAAAGATGGGGTGTAGACGCATCTTTTCCAAAGATGTTGAGTTAGGAAAGACTTGCTCTCTCTTCCCAGCTCTTGGCCTGTGACTGTGGGGCTGACTTCCGCTAAGCCCATCGGGTGGTGCCTGGGGGGTGTGATCCTGATTTCTTCCTCTCCCAGGCGCTCCCCTCTCTGCAGGTCTTCCCCTGTCCTGCCCCCACCCCCCCGGCCCTGAGTGGGTGGAGCCTCAGGTGTGGGAGGAGCTGCTGAGATGGTAAATGCCCCCCGAACTCCCAGTGCAGACAGAGCCAGTCACAGCACCATCCCAGAGCATCCCCCAGTCGGCTGCTGTCGCCAGCCCTCGGTGGCGGTGGCTCCCTCCCACCCTCCATCCCCACGTGGACAGCTCAGTGAGATGGCAGAAGAGCTACCAGTAGAGAGTTGGTCTCTGGAGTGCGCTGGTCCTCCTTTTGCAGAAAAGATGCTCGACCAGGAGGCTGGAGCCCCGAGCTCTGGTCCGACCTCTGCCCTTCGCCATCTGGGGCCTCCCTGCCTCCCCTGTAACAGGAAGGGGCTGCTCCAGAGATGACCTTCGGTCCTTCAAGGCCTGGGAATTGGTGGTTGAGGGCTAAGGCCACGCCTCACGATGAAGCGAGATGATGCGTGCCAGGACACCCCCAGGCGCTCTGGCAGAGGCAGGCAGAGCTGGTACGGAGAGGGCAGCTCAGGGCAACGAGCCACTGGGCCAGGAGAGGAGGAGAGCCTCCCGGGGTGGGGTCATCGGGGAAAGGCTGCAGGGAGGATGGGGCAGAGGCAGAGTGGAATGTGGCCTCAGACCTCCCTCCCCTCACGGTCCCTCCCACCTGCCGCTGAGGACAGCCACCTGGCTGCCTTCTCAGCCACACCACGCCGCTCTCCGGCACCGGCTGGCGGGGGGCTCCGGGGGCTCTGCCCACAGCCGAAGCCGGGCGGGAGTTAACGAGCAGCTAAGAATGTGTTCAGTGTAACAACCGGGGGCTTCGATCCAGTCCTTGGCTCGACATGAAGAGATTAAGGATTCCAACCAAACCCCTTTCAAGTGACTCCAGGGAATGCCACCTTTGCCAGTATGACGGGAGGAAGAAGCGGCTGGCCAGCTTAAGTCAGAACCGGAAACCCAGACGCCAGGGGAGAAGGAGCAGCTGCTCAGAGGGCATTTCAGGGGGAGAAGCGAATTTCGGGGGGAGACCGTTAGGAAGGCAGCGAGTGTACCCCCTCTCGTGAGAAAGGCTCTGAGGCCTCAGCAACCCCAGCCCCCTCCCCTCGCCCCCCTGTCCTTGAAGACGGTCTCCGATCCCTTTCCCTCCCGGTCCCAGGGGCCCTGTGAGGTGGGCTGAAGGTGGGGTGTGCCCTACAGGCCAGGGGGCCGGGCAGCAGTGCCGCCTGGGGACGGGAAAGCAGGGGAGCTGGGCTGGGCGGCACACAGTGGCTCCTTCTACCAGGGCCTGTCCCTCTGGAGGAAGCTGAGGGTCAGGGTGGGCAGGAGGGATGGGCGCCATCCTCCTCCATGTCCAACCGCAAGGGCCTCGAGGCCTCGGGTGTTTACAGAACGAACAGCAGCCGGAAGGTCTCTGAGGAAGTCCCCCCCCAGGTCCGGGGACCCCTTCCCGCCAGCAGGGCCTGAAGTGACACTTACTCTTCGGCACCACAGGGTCTCCTCAACCAGCGCCAGCCCGCAGGCCTTGGCTGGGAAGGACGCTGCCTTTAGGGGTCTAAGTCCTTTCAAATGTGTGGCACCGAGTCTGCGGGCGTGGCTTCCGGGCCGGGGGGGGGGGGGAGGGGACTGGGACAGGGTTTCGCTCCGCCGGAGGCCCCACCGTGAACGCCTGCCTCCCGATGGTCAGGGCAGCCGAAGCTAACCAGCTGGCCACCCTCGGTGCGGCCAGTCTGCCCGGCTCTGCCAGAAAGTCCCCTCTGACCACAGTCATGAGGACCCAGCGGCTCTGAGGAGGGCTCTGCGGTCACCTCCCGGGACAGCTCAAGACAGCGAGGCGTGCCTGCGGGACAAGGCCATGCAGCCCGGGCACTGGCCAAAGAGCTCTGTCCCCTCCCGCAGAGAAGAAAGCGGCCCTGCCCTCGGACCCGTGGCCTCGGCCAGACCTCCCTCATCTCTGCTCCATCAAATCGGAAACCTCTGCCCTAGCCGGTCTGGCTCAGTGGATAGAGCGTCTGAAGGGTTCCAGGTTCGATTCCAGTCAAGGGCTCGATCCCCAGTGGGGGGCGTGCAGAAGGCAGCCGATCAGGGATTCTCTCTCATCATTGATGTTTCTATCTCTCTCTCCTTCTCCCTCCCTCTCTGAAATCAATAAAAGATATATATATATATATATATTTTTAAAAAACTGGAAACCTCTACCATATTCAGGCACATTATCGACCAGGAATGATTCAGTGCCCAAGCCCCGTGGGCTCTGCCTGCACCCGCCAGGTCATCCAGCCTCGGCCAGTGTGACGGTTAGTCCACAAGGTGGCGCTGCAGAGCCCCATGCGCCCATGCTTCACTGCACTGACACCCAGCCTGCGGGCCTCTAAGACCGGGCGGCACAGGGGACACAATGCCCTAGTGAGTCCTCTCAGACCCGAGGTGTGCGGCCTCTGCATAACAGGTGAGGCAATAATGAGAGCTCCATTGGGGCGGGGGGGGGAGCCCTGAGGGAGAGGTCGATAATCCTGGGGTCACCCTCAGAGCCCTCTGGAAGCACATACCCTCTACTTCAGTGTTTCCCAAAGTGTGGTACGCGCACCCCCAGGGGTACGGGAAGAGTCTGGTGGGGGTACGCGTTGCGCCGGAGTTTGGTGGGGATATGCACTGCACCGTGCTTAGCTGCGCCTAATTCTACGTTCTCGTGAGTACGAGGGGCACTCAGCGTTACAAAAATTATAGAAGGGGTACACAGATGTCAAAAGTTTGGGAAACACTGCACTTGTTCAGAGACTCGGGTCACAGGATGGAGCAGCGGGAGGAGGAGGAGGTCGCAGAGGGCTCTCCTGGGAAGACCCCTCCGGGCCCAGCCGATTAACCCACGCGTGGCACAGAGGGGGGACTGACAGAAAAGACCAGGGAGGGAAGGACCCCTCCACGGCCGCACTGCTGGCCCCTGGCAATCTGGTCCGAGCCTTACTCCCCCGCCCCCCAATCACCGTGCCCCCCGAGGCGTCCTTCTCAGACAGTGTGAGGGGATGTGACCTTGGCCCTGAGGAGAAAGCCCTTCTTAGGGCCATGGGGTTGGAGATTGAGGTGCAGCGGACTCTGCCTGTTTGGGCAAATGCTATTTGTATAATGCTCCCCCCATCCCAGGCTAATGGCCACCATATGCTTCGCTTCAACATATGAAAACATCCCGCCGAGGAGCTCCGCGCTCATTAGCGGCGCTTCCATCAGCGAACAAAAGGTCAGCCCGGGAGACGGCCGCTCTATCTCCAGACGCAAGCACTTAGGCCTTAATGATGTGTATATTTTCATATGTGGGCAGCTGACATTTCCCATGTAAACTGTGTGCAGTTTCCCAATGTGGACGGGCGCGGCCTTCAGGAGAAGTGGGGCGGCCGACAGGCAAGGCACTCTGGGAGAAGAGAGGGTCCAGGGTCCCCCGTCCTCCCACACGAGGGGCTGCCTGGCGGTCCTTCCATCCTGTCCAGACCGGGGTGGAGGCAGCTGGGGGTTTTTTTGTGTGTTTTTTTTGGGGGGGACCTCCATTTCCCCTCCAGCACAGGAGCAGGGGAGGCGTGCTTTCACCACACACCCCGCCGCCCACAGACCGGTCACGAGGGGGGTCTGCGTCAGCGGCCCAAAGCTCCGCGCACAGCTGCCGGGGCCTGGCCGTGGGCGAGGGCGGGTGGGACCCGGGCTCGGCTGTGAGCGCCTGGGACGGGGGCGGCCTGACGGTCAGGATGCCTCGACGTGAGTTTCCCCACAACGTTCTACTTCTGCTGCTCCCCAGAACAACTGTAAGTGGGGGGAAGTGGGGAGGAGGCTGTTCCCGGTCACCAGCAGAGACTGGACCTCAGCAACGCTCCTGCTCATTCCTGTCCCATCAGGGCCCACACCGCGCTGGGAGCTCCCCTTACCCGCTCACAGACGGACGGTCAGCAGTGGACCTGAGACCCCAACCCAGGCCGGCCTGTCTCCCAGTCCTGCTCTCGCCCCACTCGCTCTGCTGGGGTAAATGGTGATGCTCCTGGCACACGGGAGACCCGTCCACGTGGGGAAGAAATGCGTGTGCCCGCGGGAGAGAGGCAGCAGGGAGCACAGGGTCTGGCCATCAGAAGCACTTTCAACAGGCCATCTGGTCGACCCCCAGCCTTCATGACAATGGGGACAGCGAGAATCCTTTGGGATTGTCCTAGTCACAACTGGCTGGGTGCCTGTCTCAGGCTAAAATGGAGGGCTGGAGGCGTGGGGTGGCCAGCAGGGGTCGAGCCGTCCTGGTTCCTCAGCCCCTCAGCCCAGGGGTTCCTCAGCCGTGTCTCTCTCTCTCTCAAGTTCATTCAATCGTCCCCCACCTGCCAATACATTCCTCCTTTGTTTGAGCAACTGGACTCAGTGTCTGCCCCTTGGTGCCAGGAATCCAGACTAACTCGCCATCTGAAGACCAGGAGGTGGGCCAGGTGACGAGGAGGACCCTCCAAACGCTACCCACGCCACCAGGGGCTTCTCTCTCCTGGTTTTCTCTCCCATCCTCCAGTGGGCTGCTTCCAAGGTCCACACACTCCCTCAGCCCAGCTCACCCGACGCCAGAGCCGGGAAGGGTGAGGAAAGCAGGGCCGGGCAGGCGAGGGGATGAGGGGGCGGCATTCCAACCCTCACTCCTGGCCAGAAACGAAACCTGCGTGTCCAATCACAACCAGAGACAGAGGCGAGCGGCCTGCACGGCAGCCTTGGCGGCGTTTCCGGACTGGAGGGCTGACTCAAGGTCGGCCTGACGGGAAGAGAAAGCGCCGTCCTTCCACCTTGTTCATCCAAACCCTCGGTGCCATGCGGAGAAACCGCCGCCGCCATCACCATGTCCGTCTGGGGCCGTTCCCCTGTCTGTCCACGGCCGGGCAGCAGACCCGAGCCCCGAACAAAAGCAGGACCGAAGGGAAAAGGCGGGGTGTTGTCTCCTCGGCCACCGGAGGAAAATAAACCAGCCTGGCCCCATGCCTGCTGTCTGTGCCCCGCGGCTCTCAGCTGAAACGCCCCCGGCCCCTCCCCGATGTCTGCGTGGTCGGCCCGGGGGGTGGACCGCACGGCCAGGCACCGCGCTAGATGCAGCCCCGAGCGCAGGGACACACGATGGACAGGAGCGCGCTGTGCCTCTCTGACGTGCGAAGGGCAGGTGACGCTCCCTGCTCCCCATCGGGGATGGGCACGGCCTCCAACAGAAGCGGTTTCCCCTGAAGCAGAGGGAGTTTAGCTTCAGGGCCCTTTGCCTGCAGCCCTGGGAGCTAGAGAGTGTTCTAGGGGGAGGGGCCACGCTTCCCAGGAAGCATTTCCCCATAGGCCTGTCCGTCCGTCCGTCCGTCTGTCCCCTCGAGATCTCAGGGAAGGACCTGCCTCTCCAAGCCACAGTCCTTTGCGGCAATTTCTTGGCCCCTTCGCTTGTGTGCCTGACACTCTGTTCTTCTTCTTAAAAGAGAAGATGCTCCCCAAGTTACTTATGCTCCCACCCCCACAAAACCCTGATCTTCCCGACAGGCCCAAAAGGGCCTTCCCCAGAGGGACACCCCCTCCCACCCGGAGCATCGAGCCCTCAGGAAGACGGAGCCGACTGCACCTTCACCTTGCTGCGATGAGCAGCCAAAGACCGGAGTCGAGGGGTCCGGGGCCTCGAGGGGCTCCCCACAGAGGGAGGAGGAAGTGAGGAAGGCCAAGGCCCTGACAGCGGGTGGGGACAGCCCCGGGGCCTCCCGGAGGCCCACACTTCCATCGGCCCGCCCTGCAGACACACACAGCCACCGGCCATCTCCTGGCCTCCCTGGGTAATGATCTCCTGCACCGATTTGGGGGTAACCCTGGCCCTATGGGGGACGGAGCTGGAGGTGGTGCTGCCGCTGCCACCGGTGAGAGCGCAGGCGGACGAGCTTCTCCAGAGGGCCGCTGACCCAGTCCGCCGGCCACACAGGGTCCCCTGTGCCCAGGCTGTGCCCAGGACTCGCAGACCAGCTCCCTCGGCCAACGGCGGGGGTGTAAGGCGGACGGGACGGAGGGCAGCTGAGGGTGGCCTCCAGGAGGGAGGGCTCAGAGGGGCGGCCACCTGGGACGCTGCGGATTCGTGGCCGAGGTGAGGTCTGACGGGGCTGGGGGCTGCAGGGCTCTGACTGGGCCATAGGAAGAGCTTCCTTCGTTTGGCTCCTGGCTCTTGCCCCCTGGGAGGTATCCTGGGGAGGCCTGTGGCCAGTGGACGCTTCTCTGGACACAATGAAGATGAGGAGCCCACACACGGCAGGCTCCCAGAGGTCAGGGAGTGGGGGGGGCCATGAGGCCAGGAAGTGCCGAGGGAGGGGATCCAGCCCTTTCCCATGATGCCCTGCTGCCTGGCCGCCCTTGGTCCCGGGTGTCACTTCCCTGGGTGAGCGACGTGCAGAAACAGCCCCTGAGAAACGGCCCTTCGGGAAGGGCACCGCAGTTTGGGGCGTAGAGGGTCCCGACCCCCATTTCCTTTGCTGCTCAAGCGGCTCTGCAGAAATGAGGCTGAAGGACTGAGAGGCAGGACGGGGAGGATGTTTTCCAAGCTGGCAGGGCTCCTCTGGGGGCCTGGAGGGCTGGGCAGCTTAATGAGGAAGAGAGGAAAACACACAAGCAACCCTGACCCAGACCCTGACTCTTTGCGTCAAGAGCGAAGAAGGATAATTAGCGAAATGAAATGTGCCTGCAGATGTGGAGACGGCCCGCCGGGCTCTGCCAATGCGATAATCCCGGTCACGACCCGACCCGCGGCCCACGGTGCGCGAGGGGGGTGACGGCTGTTTGCACGGCCGAGAGCCACTCTCGGGAGCGGGAGGAGCGAGTGGGTTTTTTTTCTGGTGAGCGGCTTGGATCCAGCCAGCTCTGCTGTGGGTCAGAGCGGCCTCATCCAGGGAGACGGGGGAGCCCGGTCCAAAGGGCTGGGTACGGGATGCTCCCCTGGGGAGGGTCCCTCATTCCTGGTGCGTGAGAGGCCAGGGTGTGTCTAGCCGACTTTCCGTCTTCCAGAACATCCTCCCATCCCCCGGCTTCCAGACCGGCTCTGCAATTGTGTTGGAAACATTTTGGAAGGTTACCCCCCCCCCCCCCGTGAGGATTTCATTCCGTGGGGCTGGGGAGGGGCAGGAAGACCCAGGGAACCCAACCGACCCCCTCCCTATAACGACCCCCTCCCTGTAACGTCATTTCTCCACCCGGGGCCCATTTGTCGGGCCACACACAGGCACCGGGGACCCGTGTCACTGCCCCCCGAGGGGCGTCGTCAGGAAGCCCGTAGCTGACTCCTCTGGCTCCGGCCACTCTAAGGAGAGGAACTCCGGGCAGGAAATACTCCACACACATGGGAACGGGGTCAGAGCCAGAGCTGGCTCCACCAGCATCAAAGGAACATCCAACTCCCTGACCTGGAAGGTCACGAGAAAGGAAGAGGGACCAGACGGGCCTGCAGGGCCTGCTGTGAGGAGGCCCAGCTGGCACGCCGACTCCAGGACACCAGGAGGAGCTGGAAACGAGAAAACCAGGCTTCAGGCAAAGAGAACTGGTTTTCCAGGAGGCTGAGGGTGGGAGTGATGGGGGGAGAGAAGAAGGCCTGTCTATTTGAAGGACAAGCACACAGTCACTTACAATGCTGTGTGGGGAGATGGTGACATGAGGAAATGCTAAGGACACCGTGCAAAGTGCCTGTCGGTGCCCGGGCCTGGGGCCGATTGCCGGAGAGGGACCAGGAGAGACAGGCCAGGACAGCCTCAGTTCGCCCCGCCTGCCCTCCCGGATAATCTACTCACCCATGAAGCACCCGGGAGGCCGGTTTGGGGGGGATTTTGTCTCTGATTAGCTTTTGAAGAAGCAATGTCGTGTTTGGCGCTCAGTAAGAGCTGCTCCTCCCTGCAGGTCTTACTACTGTCGGTGGTGAGAGTGGGAGGCGCCGTCAGATGGCACCTGGCCAGCCTGCCTCCTCCACCACCAGGCGAGGGAGGCCCAGGGACAGGAGTCTGTGGCTGGGAGAGGAGTGGGAAGAGGACAGGCCCGGGTTTGGCTCCCCACTCTGGCTGTGCTTAGGCAACGACGCCCCCTCTCTGAGCCCCCGTTTCTCACCATGCCAGCGGGCGGCTATGGGAGCCGGGGAAACATGGTGCTCTGGGCACAGAGCAGTTGCCCAACAGAAGCCAGCGCTCATCTGTCTCGCCCCAGGAGAGCTAGTGGCCCAACTGTGGCTTTGTTTTTGTTTTTGTTGTCCCCTCTCCCTGCTCCCTCCTCCCGCTCCCTCCGTGTGGCTTCAGAAAACTCCGCAGCAGGAAGTGGGAAGAGCCGGCCCAGCTGCCTTCCAGTCTGGCTCAGGGGCGGCTCAAGCCGGGGGAGTCCGAGCTCCCCAGTCTCCTCGAGGACAGAGGCTGTCCTGGGAGCTGGGAGACAGATGAGGGCCGAGCCATCTCAGCAGAGATGCAAAGGGGGCCCAAGGCCAGGGGCTGAGACCCCAAACCCCACAGAGACGGGGCAGGCACTTGGAACAGAGGGATGTGCCTAAGCCACCCATGTTCTGGGTCCTGGGTTGCCCTGGAAACCAAGGCGAGGTCCGATGGTCGGTCGGACTCTACGTCGGCTCCCCCAAGGCCAGCGACCCCAGGAAGGGAGGTCAGAGGACAAGCCTGACTCCTGCTCTTGGCTCTAGGTCACACATCTTTCAACAAGCCGCCATTTCTGAAATGCATCGTCTGGGAGGTGGTTATCCCGGCATTTCCCAAAGATGCTGAGGTGGTTGGTCCCTGGAGGCGAGTCATACTGAAACCCTCCGGGGAACGGCCGTCCCTTTTACATTCTCAAGCCTCCCAGCCCGAAGGAGGAAGTCTCAGTGTGGGGCTGCCATCGTGCTAACGCATCTCCAATCCTTACCAACCGCCTTCAAACAGAGAAAAGAGGCCTCAGGCTCAGCGCCTCAGGCAGACAAGAGGATCCAGCGAGAATTCACTGTCCACGTTTCTAGTCATCTTTATGGACGACCAACTGGTGCTGGTTTTCCAGATGTGTTCCTGACACAAAGATTCCTGTTCACACTCCTTTCATGTTCTGTGAAAAGACGGCTTGATTGAAAGGAAAATGCACGTAAAGTAATTGTAAGGGTGGTGTGCAATTATAGCCCAAACGGCGACGGTGCTTTGAGCGTGACCGATGGGCGTGAGCCCCTGGGGACATCGGTATCAGCCCCTTACTCAGATGGGCAAACTGAGGCTCCAAGGAGGCTCAGCAGGAAACTGGCAGGACCGAAAGCTGCTAACTGCCCCCGTGGCCGGTGAACTGTCCCCTCTGAGAGGCAGCGGGCCAGCTCAGACGCCTGGGTGAGAAGGGGAGTGATTATTGTTTCCTTTCGTTCAAACGCTTTACTCTGTAAAACTCGGCGGGCCAAACAAGCACCAGGAATAGGTTTTGGTTTGTGCAGGAGCTCGGGCTGATGGGTAAACGCCCCTCCCGCCCCCCCCCCGCCCCCCCTCCGCCACACACACACCCTTAACAAGAACAAACTTCCCCGCCTGCCCTGGCATTGTTCCGGAAACAAAGAGGCCTGTGGCTGGGGAGGCTCGGAGAACAGGACGCTGCCAGCGGACCTCCTGCGAGAAATGGTCTCCGAGGGCTGGCCGCCAGGGCGGGCCTCCCAGCATCCCCCACACACCTGTCCGCCTCGCTGTCAGGAGAAACCCACACGGGCCTGTCAGCCGCCCCTGCCCAGGTCTGAGCTCCCCCGGACTCCGCTGTACCGCCTGCCAGGCCACAGCGGCTGGGGCGGAGCAGCTCAAAGCTGGAGACCAGGCATGGGTGCTCATGGGCCTCATTAAAATGAACCACGGCAGGGTGTCCTGCGGACACTGCTGCCAGAGCAGGATGCTCAGGGGGCCCCACGTAAGCCTGCCTCCGCTGTTCTAAACCAGCCTCTTGCCTTCCCCAACCTCGGCTGCCTGATGTGTAAAAATGGGCACCCTCATACCCATTTTAGGGAGACCCAAGAACAGGTGTGTAAGATGGCATGGCAGTGCTGGACACAGACTGCCTAAAGAAGACTGTCATGTCAACTAGGAGAAGGGCGGGAATATTGCTGAAAGAGCAGGTCTGGCCCAAGTATTCCCAGCAGGCCGTTGGGCTTTGGTTCTCCACAGAAAGACAAATTCCTGCTGAAACCGGTTTGGCTCAGTGGATAGAGCGTCGGTCTGCGGACTGAAGGGTCCCGGGTTCGATTCCAGTCAAGGGTATGTACCTTGGTTGCGGGCACATTCCCAGTAGGGGGTGTGCAAGAGGCAGCTGATCGATGACTCTCTCTCATTGATGTTTCTAACTCTCTACCTCTCTTCCTTCCTCTCTGTAAAAAATCAACAAAGTATATTAAAAAAAAAAAAAAAGATAGAAAAAAAGAAAGAAAGACAGATTCCTGGGCTTGTCCTACGTGCACTACCATTTGTTTACTTTGTCCCCATACACACCCTGCTCCCTCCCAAAGCGAGGCCTTCTTACAAGGACAGGTAAGACAAAGTAAAAACAAGTTAAAACAAACAAAAAAAAACAATCTGAATTTCATAAAAATCTAAAATCTTTATCCTTCCAACAATACTGCCAAGAAAGTAAAAAGACAACCCACAGAATGGGAGAAAATATCTGCAAGTCACCTATCTGATACGGAAGTTGTATCTAGAACATACAAAGAACTCTTAAAATTCAACACGAGGAAGATAAGCAATCCCATCTTAAACCGGGGCCAAGGATTTGCATAGACATTTCCCCACAGAAGACAGACAAATGGCCGATAAGCACATGAAAAGGCGTTCCACATCATTAGTCCTTAGGGATATGCAAATCACACCACAGTGAGGTGCCACCTGGCACCCGCTAGGATGCATAGAATGAAAAAGACAGAAATATCAAGTGTGGAGGCGGATCCAGAGAAAGAGGACCCTTCATACACCGTCAGTGGGAATGCCAACTGTGCAGCCACTTTGAAAACTTTTTAATCAGGTACCCAAGTGATTAAACATCAAGTTACCACGTAACCCTCAATTTCATTCCTAAGTATATCCCCAAAGAAATGAAGACATAGGTCCATGCAAAAACTTGTGCATGAATGCTTCTAGCCGCATTATTCATAATAGCTCAAAAGCAGAAACAACTCAGTCTACTCGTCGATTGATGGGAAGATAAATAAAATGTGGTACCCACACAATGGAACATTATTCAGCCACGTAAAGGAATGAGGTACTGACACATGCCACAGCATGGATGCACCGTGAAGATACGCTAAGGGAAAGAAGTCAGTCACAAAAGTCCACACGTTGTCTGATTCTGTCTGTGTGAAATGTCCATCAGAGGCAAATCCATAGAAACAGAACACAGATGAGTGGTTGCCAGGGGCTGGGAGGAAAAGGGAAAGAGAGAGGCTGCTAATGGGTCCAGAGCTTCTATCGGGGCTGATAAGACGTCCTGGAATCAGATAATGGTGCACGCTGTACAACTCCGGATATTTTAAAAACCAGTGAACTGTACTCTTTGAGAGGGTGAATTTTACGGTATGTGCATGATACCTCCCTACAGCCGGGACTTGAAAGGGAAGTCTGTAGTGATGAAGGATCACAGATAGAATACTGCTTTCAGGATCATTTATTATTGTTATCCATGTTTCCCAGCCCAGAGCAGCCCTGCCGCTGAACACCTGTCACCCGTATCGCTCCAATCTGCAGGCACCTGGGAGGTGAGGTGCCTAGATCCCTACAGAGCCCAGCACACGTGTCTGATTCCATCCGGGGGCCCATGGGCAGCTCCTCTGAACTGACACACCCGAGAATAGCTGTGAGACATGGCCCTGCTGCCCCCCCACCCCTCTGGTGTGGCTCAGTGGTTGAGCGTCGACCTTTGAACCAGGAGGTTCGATTCCCGATCAGGGCACATGCCTGGGCTGCGGGCTTGATCCCCAGTAGGGGGTGTGTAGGAGGCAGCCCATCAATGATTCTCTCTCATCACTGATGTTTCTCTCTCCCCCTCTCCCTTCCTCTCTGAAATCAATAAAAATATTAAATAATAATAATAAAAAAGAAGTGCCATGCTCCTGGCCATCTCAGCAGCTCAGAGACCGGCCTGCCACACAGACAATGCTTTCAGCTGTGGGGCTAGTGGGTGAGGACACGGGGCGAGGTCACAGAGCGCGGCCCCTCTGCCTTCCACCCCTGCAACACTGACTCCCACACCTGCCCCACCTCTACACCAGGGTTCTTAGCCTCGGCCCTGCTGACAGGTGGCCTAGGGCAGGGGTTGGCAAACTCATTAGTCCACAGAGCCAACTATCAACAGCACAACGATCGAAATTCTTTTTGAGAGCCACGTTTTTTAAACTTAAACTTCTTCTAACGCCACTTCTTCAACATAGACTCGCCCAGGCCGTGGTATTTTGTGGAAGAGCCACACTCAAGGGGCCAAAGAGCCACATGTGGCTCTCGAGCTGCAGTTTGACGGCCATGGGGTGGGTCACAGAGGTGTTTCCTGGTCAGCCCCCCCCTTTGGAAAATGGCCCCTGGAGCCGAGGCACCTGAGCTGCATCTTGAGAGGCCCGAGGCACGGACCACCTGGGCTTGGGGACCGCAGCCTCAGCCACTGGCCGCCCCTCGCTCCCCAGCACCTGGGGCATCTGCGGGACCGAGAGGGAAGCCGGCTCCCGGGAGAGCAGACACAGGAAGGCCGGGAAGGCGGCGCAGAATTTATTGTCAGAAAACAGTTGGCCCACGGGACCACTTCAACCCCCGGCCCCGGCCCCGGGCCATAACATGTGTGCAGTTTAAACGTTAGAAACCGAGGCACACGTGAGAGAGACCTGCTGGCGGCTCAGGCCTGTACAGAGCTGTCTGAGCCGCGGGGGCTGGGCCTGCCCACCCGGAGGGGGAGGCGGCCCTGAGCCGGCGGCGGCCTGGAGGGCCCCGCCTGGGGGTCTCCTGGCAGAGGCTGGGGATGAGGCTGGCCAGGTGGGGAGAGAGGTAGCCCACGGCAGCCCTTGGAGAGGCAGAGAGAGTCAGTGAGGCCGGGCAAAGAGCCCCTTCTTAATCCTCGCTGAGATCAGCCAGGCCGCAGACCTGCGGGACGGGGCGGTGTGGGCAGCGAGGGGGCAGGCGTGGATAACAGTGCGCCACAGGGGACCCAGGGCTCCTGGGCCACCCAACCCGGGCTCGATCCCGGCTGTGTGACCCGGGACAGGACAGCCGGTCCAGAGCCTCCCGCCGTCCTCCTAAGGCGGAGCCAACAGAAGCACCTCACACGTGACCGCAAAGACTAAGTGATGGCGCCGGCACACAGTGGGTCCTCAGGACAGGATGGCGGCACTGTCTGCAGGGAGCTCAGGCAGGTGGGCAGAGCCGAGCCGCCGTGGAAGCTGCCTGCTCTGTCCCATCGGCTGCGCCTGCGGCAGGCTCCCCGCTCCCGGCCGCTCAGCCTGTGCGCAGGCTGTCTGTCCCTCATCTCTCCCCGGGGGCCGCGCTCCATCGCAGAGAACGTCGGGGTGGCGGCTGGCTCCCGTAGGCGCCCAGCCGGTAAGCTGTCCTTCTCAAAGCCCCGGGGTGAAGGGGCTGCTGTGGGTTAACCCCCTCGAGTCCCACGGACGCCTTCAGCAGGGGCTGCAGGCTGTCAGCAGCCCAGCTGCTGCGGGGGCGCTGCTGCACGTGGCCTGGATTCTGTCCACCCCTCCCCCACCTCGCTCCCCGTCTCCCCAGTGGCGTCCACCCGGGGACCTGCACACCCGCTCAGGCTGCCCGGGCCTCAAGGCCGTCGCCCACGGACACGGGGCTCCGGGGTTAGCACCCCAGGCGGCGGGCAGGGAGGGCCTAAGGAGTCAAGCTAATTAAGGGTCAACTGATTAATGCTCTGAGGTGGGTCAGGGGGCAAAGGTCACACCCTGGGAGTCTCTGTGCCCCACCCGCGCACCACACGCCTCTCCCTGCCTGGAAGCGTCTCCTCTGCTTTCTCGCCTGGTTCCCGCCTTGTGAACAGCCAGCCCGTCCCTCCCTCGGTGTGGGCTGGGAGGCGGCAGAGCCTGTGGCTGTCCAATGTGCAGGGACCCTCTGCCATGAACGGCCCAGCCTCACCCCCGTTTCACAGCGAAGAACACGAGGCCGGGGCAGAGGACAGCCAAGGTCTCGGGGGCGTGAGGAGGGGGCCGTTCCTGGCCTCCGTGCCTGCGGGTGGCCCCCCCGGCCACATGGTGTGGTGGGTGGGCAGCCAGGACCCCATCACACAGGCCACGGGGCCCTTACTCCGCCAGCGGCCTGGGCGTGAGGAGCACGCCTCCCGGGGGGCTGGCGCCCACAGAGTCCAGGTCCTGGGGGAGGATGAGGCTCCCCCCGCCACCCCCCCCTCCTGCTGCCCACAAGGTGCAGGACGCACGCAAAGCTGTCCGCGTGCTGGTCCCACGGCAGGCGCTCAGTGCCTCCGGAGGCGGGTCTGGGGGAACGGCCACGTCTAAGCAAGGGAATCGGAGGCCCAGAGGAAACAGGACGGCCTGGGTGGCAGAGCTGGGATGGAAACCCAGCCCTCACCCCCGCCCCAGGCCAGCTCCTCTGATGTGGACACACTGATCTGTCAAGTGGGGGAAAGAAGACACAAGTTCCAAGGACCAAGGCCGCCAGGGCCCTGGGAGGGGGGGGAAGGGAAGGGGCTGGCACTGCCTCTCTCCCTTCAGCCACCAGGGGGTGCTCCTGAGGTGGGGTCAGGACGGCCCCTCACGCTCAGTGTACTCCAGAACCTGCTTCAGCACACTCTGCAGTCTGTTATGTGCTCCACTAGCATCGCCTTTGCCAACACAGCCTCGGCCACTTCCCCTCCCATCTCCCCCAAACCCTTCCCCGCCACACGAACCCTCACAACCCCCTGCTGGCCTGGGCACCCGGGTCGGTCCTGCCAGGCATGGGCACTCTCTGGGGAAGGATGAAGATCCTGGGTCTCTGGAGCCCCATGGCGGCCACTCGGCCCAGCACAGACCTGGGGCCCATACTCCTGGGCCAGGCCCCCCAGGCCTCCTGCCGTGGGGGTGGGCGGCCTCTTACCTTAGGGGTGAGGTACTTGGTCAGAATTTCCTTCCCTTTTTCGCCCAGCTTTTCATCTGGAGTGACTTCATATTCTGCCTGAAACGGAAGGAGGGAAAGAACAGTGAGAGATCTGCTCACGAGCCTCTTGGAGCCACAGAACTTCCGGGGCCGCAGGAGGAGGCTCCCTGGAGCGGCCCGTGCCCTCCCACAGGGCAGGGAGCGGAGGCCCCGGGAGGCGGGAGGCCCGGCACCCCATCCAGCCTGCTCTGCGCCAGCCTGGACACGTGCCCGGGGCAGCAGCTCTCCTCCGGGCTGCACGTCAGAACCCCCGGGGAGCCGGCACTGGTGCCCGGGCCTCACCCGCCCCACCCCGGTCAGACCTTCTGGCGACAAGGGCCGGGCATCTAGGCGGCCGAGGCTGAGATGCCAGGAAGCCGGGCTGAGAACCACGGGCGCAGATAAATCAAAGGAAGTCACTGGAAAAATAACAAGCCTCCGAAGCGGGAGGCCCACCCCCGAGAGGCCGCCTCTGGCCACTCGGACCTTCCAGGCTGGGTGACCTGAGACAGCGTCCTTGACCTCTGCGAGGTGCACACGGAAAAAGCGCGGGCTCACAGGGGGACTGTGCGGCTAGAACGAGAGAAAGCTCTTAGCCCAGAGCGGGGGCACATACCCGTGTTTCCCCGAAAATAAGACAGCCTCCGAAAATAAGACATCCCCTGAAAATAAGACCAAGCGCAACTTTGGGAGAAAAAATTAATATAAGGCACTGCCTTATTTTCGGGGAAACAGGGTAGTAAACACTCAGTTAACGGCTGCCATCAGGATGGCCGTTGTTAGGACCACACTTTGCGAGAGGACACAGAGTTTTTCAGATGCTCTTATTGGAACCTCCAAAAAGCCCAGGAAACGAGGGGGAGGGCGGGGTTACCCCTGCCCCCTTCCTCCGCCTGTGAAGAGCAGGGGCGGTGGAGGGGGGTTCTATGGGGTTGCCCAGGGGAGGTGGCAGGGCCGGGACATGGCCCTCCCAGCCCAGAGCACTTTGCCAACACCACCCGGGAATTTAGAACCCGAGACAGCAGACCCAGCCAGTACCCCCCGCCCTGAGGGAGCGAGGCCTCGGAAAGGCGGGCCTTTTCATTCCCCTGGACCCCCAGCGGCTCCGCCACCGCCATGGCGCCCTTGCCAAGCGCCTGAGAGCCCGGAGCTGACCAGAAGCCCGCAGGAGCCGCCTTTCCCGTGTGGACGGGGGAGCTGACGGCACGTTGTTTACGGCCATGTCAACACCACCTCCCCCTGGAGGATTTGTCAATCTCGGCCCCAAAGCACAGCTACTCCAGAGGAGGCAGAGACAAGGACGTCAGCATGGACGACAGAACGCCTCCCCACTTGGGCTGCCCCTCTGCGGAGTTAGATGCCCCAGGCCTTCCCGCCCCGGTTCAAGGTGACCTCTGGACCCCGTGGCTAGGCCAGTGTCTCCCAGGCCCCCCAGAGACCCTCCCAGGAAAAGGGAGGTGCAGACAGCCTTGGGGACGCCCACAGCGGCGGCCAGGCACGTTTCCATCCGGAGTGAGTGAGTGTCCGCGCATGACCGTGCCTCTTCTAATGGAGGGCCAAGATGCAATGGTTTTCTCCGAGGAAGAAACATGGACACGACGGTCCTTGGAGACACAGGACGATGGGGTGGTGGGTCTGGAGGAATCAGATACACTCGCTCTGCAGGCTGGACACGAGGCTCCGAGAGGTCAAGGCCTGGCCTAAGGTCACACAGCTGGACGCAGCGCAGCCAGCACAGAGCACCGTCCTCTGTGGGCTCCCGGCCTCTGCCCCTCTCTCTTCAAAGGCCAATGTCCCTCACCTTTAGGATGAGCCTGGTCATTTCTTAATGATTTAATTCATGATGTCCTGAGACCACTTAAGGAGAGAAGGTAGCTCTTTCTTCTTGAGTTTTTCCTGTTTCCTTCTCACTCTATGCGCCCTAACAATCCCCCCAAACTGATACTCATGTGAGCACACACCTCCACACAGTATGGAGTACATTACAGACTCGCCCTGAGAGGTGGGTATTATTATTATTCCCAATTTACAGATGAAGAAACTGAGGCCAAACACAACTAGTTCAAATGCAATGAAGCCGGCAAGCAACAGAGCTGGGAGCTGAGTCTAGAGTACAACTGACCCCCCTTTTCCAGGGTGAGGAGAGAAGCACCCCGTGTCTGCTGCTCTGGACGCCCCACCTGGTGGTCTGGCACCATGGGATTTACCCAGACTGCTTTGCAAGGCCCAGACCACCCTTCGGGGTAACTCAATGCCATGCAGAACCCTTGATTTGCACCGTCCCAAAATACATCCGTGAAGACGGCTCTATTTAACCTTTCGGAGACCTGAGACTCACTAATCAGCCTCAATAGCCGGCTGAGCATATCCCTGCTCTCGGTGTGTACCCAAACCCACGTGAAAACAAAATAACATCGCTGTCAGGCCAGCTGCCTCCCAGCAGGGCCCGGCGGGCGGCGGGCGCCGCCGTTCCACAGGGAGCAGCCGGGAGCATGCGGGGACGGCATCCGGGCCGGGATCAAAGGGCCTTTCTCCGGAGTCCACGTCAGGTCACCGCCGTCTGCAGAGCATTTGTGTCGGGAGGCAGCAAACCAGCGAGGCTTCCGGTGGGCTTTCCACGCTGATTAAGTCTCCTGGAGTGACAACCTTGTCTCCTCAGTGACTGCCCCCCCCCCCCCGCCCCAACACATACACACCAGGAGGGGCTCATGGGAGCCATGTCCTAAGAGGCCACCTGCAGAGAGGAGGCCCCTGGCTGCTCCGCTGTGGGCAGAGCCCAGGCAGCTCCCACCACCTGAGGCAGGGAGTGCCCCCCCGGAAACCCGTTGCCGTGGGCACACATGTGCCCAGTTAGTGGGCGAAAGCTGCAGAAATCACCCTCCACCGGAAGCCGTAAGCAGCAGAGGAGAGGTGGGGCCGCCAGCCTAGGCCATCACCATGAGAGCTGGCAGGGAAACGGCGGCCACCATGGCTTCAGGGACAGGAGAGGTAACCACCCCAAGGCATGGTCCCGTGGCCCCATCCATCAACTCCCTCCTGCCAGAGAGGGTGCTGGGACCTGTCCCCACCCGCACCGAGGGGCACACACCGTCCTCTCTGCTGGAATGCCCACCGGAAACCAGCTGCTGCCCACAGCTCAGCCCTAACCGCCAGGGCCCCCAAGGGCACCCAGGCCTGTCCACGCGGAGGGCATTTCTCTTCCCCAGATACGTCGAGGTGCCCGCTGACGGAGGCACCCGCTCTTGGCACTGGGATTTATGCCACAAGTGAGTGCCCTGTGGGAAGATGATGCTGCTCCAACACAGAGAGCGAAATGCTATCCTGCGCTGAAGGCAAAAGGGGCTGTGTGTGCACCTGCTGCTGGAGAGAGGACAGGACCTGCGTGCGTCCCCGGTTGTAAGCTAACGCGCCCCTCTCCTGGCCTGTTCCTACTGAACCACCGAGCTCAGAGGACGCGGGGAAATAGGTCCTCTCTCGTAAGACACGTTTCCCCAGAGGGTGTTTGAGAGCTGGTAGGAAGGGACCTCCATGTTTTCAATGAAACTGGTTTAAAGAGCGGAGAGCCAGCCCGGCTGGCATGGCTCAGTGGCTGTGAATTGACCTGTGAACTGGGGGGTCAGAGTTCGATTCCTGGCCAGGGCACATGCCGGGGGTTGCGGGCTCGATCTGCAGTGTGGGGTGTGCAGGAGGCAGCCAATTGATCATTGATATTTCTCTCTCTCTCTCTCTCTCTCTCTCTCTCTCTATATATATATATATATATATATATATATTTATGGGGGGTTAGGGGGAAGAGAGAGAGAGAGAGAGAGAGAGAGCAAGCTGGATGGACCTCTCTCTGCCTCTAGCTTCAGCTTCACCTCCTTCTCCCGGGAGACCTTCTGGTGCCCCGACAGGAAGGTGGAGTCAGAGATGCTCTGAGGTCTGGCCCCTCCGGCTCTGTAATCACCGACGTGGTCAGCTTTTCCAGTCCTCACAGCAGGGACCAGTGACGTGCTGGTTGGCAGCGCTGCTCGCCGTGGCCGTTTCTGGAGAAATACCCGCTCTGCCCCGTTGGCCTTGGTGTCCTGTCTGTGCTGACCATGTGGCTGGGGGAGGGGACTCTCCACTTGCCCCTCCAGAGCCACTCCTCACCTTGCTGCTGGCTCCCCGGCCTGGACACCATGGTTCTTGCACCTCCCCCCTCTTTTAAATAAATAAGTTTTGTTTTTTTTATTGATTTCGTGGAGGAAGGGAGAGGGAGAGAGAGATAGAAGCATCAATGATGAGAGAGAACCATGGATTGGCTGCCTCCTGTAGGCCCCCCACTGATCAGGAATCAACCATGACCTCCTGGTTCCTAGGGCGAAGCTCAATCACTAAGACACACCAGCAGGGCCCTGAGTGTGGGCACGGCAGGGTGTCAACAGAGCTCAGAGGCCATGAGACTCCCAGAAAATAGGTTAGAGAAGAAGCATGTCCCTTTAAAAAAATATTTCTATTGATCTTTAGAGACAGAGGAAAAGGGAGAGAGAAACATCAATGTGAGAGTAGAACACTGATGGACTGCCTCGTGCATGCCCCCCACTGGGAATCGAGCCGGCAACCCGGGCATGTGCCCTGACTGGGAATTGAACCGGCAACTTCTCGGTGCTTGGGACAATGCCCAAGAGAGCCACACCAACCAGGGCAAGGTCATCCGTTTTGTTGTTGTTGTTGTTAATCCTCCCTGGAGGATATTTTTCTATTGATCTTTTTAAGAAGAGAGGAAGAGAGAGGGAAAGGCAAAGAGAGAAACATCGATGTGAGAGAAACACATCAATTGGTGCCCTGACCGGGGCCCGGGCTGGGGAGGAGCCTGCAACCAAGGCACGTGCCCTTGACCAGAATCAAACCCGGAACCACGGGCTGACTCCATCCACCGAGCCAGGGCAAGATGTCCATTTTTAAGACATCCATGGCAACTGGAACTCTTTCTGATCCTCTTTGCCCGCCAGGAGCCAAATCTGGCCATAGCCCTCATTTTTAGGCCACTGACTCTATTTCTCGGTGGGAAGGGGAGGGGGTCGTCCTTCTCAGGGTCCTGGGAGCCCCTCGACAAGCACGGCGAAGGCTGAGTCACCCTGCGGTCTGAGCAGGTGCACAGGCAGTTCTGCTGCTCCCAGCCCCGGGGCCCCGCTCTGAAGCCGCCGGTCTCCTGCGGATTTGAGACGAGGACCAGCCTTTCCCGAGGGCGAGGTCGGAGCCCGACAGGACGGGTTATTTTTAATAAATTCCACTTGGCAGAAATTCGGGCGAGAGGTGGGGACGGTGAGGACAGCGCTGGCTGAGCCAGGGGGCACTGGCACTGGGCGGCATGCGGCACGCAGGGCAGTGCCACCCTCTCCCTCCTCGGAGTTCCCGTCCGGATGGAAGGAAGGAAAATAAAAAACCCCCACGTATTCCAGACGAGCATCACGCCAGCCCTGGAAAACTCAATAACGGCTTCGTGCGTCAAAGGTGTTCCCAGAGGCGGCCGCTTGACGTCACGATGGGCGATGAAAAGGCCCCGCCGGCTCCCGGAGATGCAGACAGGACCGGGGAGCCGGGCGGCCTCCCTGAGTGGCAGCTCGGTCAGGGCGTGCGTAAAGAGCATCTGTCATGTCGACACCGGGAGCCACGCTCACGTCTCCCTTCCAACTGAAAACCCCGGAGCCGGCCCGGCCGCAGGGGCGTCTGCAGGACCAGAAGGGGCCTGGGCATCCGTGGGCTGTTTTCTTCTCCTCAAACTGAGCATCTGACGAGCCCCGTGGCTGGAAAATTCCACTGGCTCCTGGGTTAGCCTCGCCGGCTCCGCCTCATCAACTCCAGACTGGTCCCACAGCTGCCAACGCGCCGTCTTCACAAAGGGGGCCCCTGGGTGCCGGGCTCGCCCTCGGGGTCCGTGCCCTCTCCGTCCACATGCGTCTCCGTGGTGAGCCCACCCCGCCCACGGCTCTGAGCACCCGCTGTGTGTGTGTGTGCCAACTCCCCAGTTCAGGCTCGAACACACACCTCCCTCGCACTTGGATGTCTGATGGGCGTCTCTAGCTCAGTGTACCCAACGAGCCGCCCTCAGCCACCCTCTGACCCCATCCTTCTGGTGGCTCTGGTCAACACTTTTAAGTCATCTGTACATTTTCTCTCTCACCCACCAATACATCAGAAATATTGTGAACTCTTGCCCTGGCCGGACATACTTGGAAATGTGGACATACTTGCCCTGGCTCGGTGGATAGAGCGTCAGCCTGTGGACCAAAGGGTCCCGGGTTTGATTCTGATCAAAGGGCACATACCGGGGAGGCCCCTTCCTACCAGCTTCGTTGGTAGGAGTGTCATCTTGTACACCCAAAGGTTACGGGTTCCGTCCCTGGTCAGGGTGCATACAGGAGGCAGATGATAGATGCTTCTCTCACATTGATGTCTCTCTCTCTCTCTCTCTCTCTCTCTCCCCTTTCGTCTCGCTCTAAAAATCAATAAAACATATTCTCGGGTAAGGATTTAAAAAAAAGAAACATTGTTACCTCTGCTTTCAAAACATGCCCCAAATCCAACCAACCACGCTCACCATGGCCAGATGCTGCCACGTGGCTGGGCTGCCATCAGCTCTCACCTGGACGGCAGCCGCCTCCAACCAGAGCTCCCAGCTCCCGCCCCGGCCCCTCGTGGCCTGTTCCCATCACAGAATCAGAGAGTCCTTTAAAAACCGACGTCAGGCCACGCCCCTGCTCTGCTCAGAGCCCTCCAGTGCCCCACGTCACTACAAGTTCTTCAGCGGCACAGGTCTGGCATGACTGATACCTCTCCCTGCTCCCTCCACTCCTGCTGGGACGAGAGACTTGACCATCCTGGCAAGAAGGAGCACACACACACACACACACACACACACCCCGCCAACAGGGGCAGGGCCAGAATTCAGGGCCTGCTGGTAGGAGGTCTGGTACATCAGGGTCAGAACTCGGACGGTGTCCTGGATGCAATGCTTCCTACGCCTGGGTGCGCAGTGCAGTCGGGAAATTATTCGAATACCGAATATCAGCACTTTATTTTGTTGTTGTTAATCCTCACCGGAGGGTATTTCCCACTGATTTTTTTAGAGAGAGTGGAAGGGAACGGAAAAGACAGAGAGAAAGAAACATCAATGTGAGACACACACATGGATGCATGTACTCCGACCGGGGCCAGGGATGGAGCCTGCAACCAAGGTAGGTGCCCTTGACTGGGATCGAACCTGGGATCCTCTGGTCCACAGGCCGACGGCGCTCTATCCACTGAGCCAAACCGGCCAGGGTTGAGTGTTATCACGGCTGCTGCAGTGTCAGAAAGGACAACCAGAGAGTATATGGCCCCTGACGGAGCGACTCAGAGCCACTTAGGCAGTCAGTCCCCTCCCTCCAGCTGAAAGGGGCTGATTACTGAGCAATTTACAAGGAATACAGGGGAGCCTGTTAAATGCCACGTCAGGGGGGGTGGGGTGGGGGGGAGCATGCAGTATTCCGACCACAGACCTCTCTTCTGGGTGGACGAGGGAGACGGCTGTCAACCGCTAACACAGGCATCTATAAACCAGTGGGAGTCAGACATGGGAGGACGGACTAATAGCGGGTAATAGAGGATAATAATATTTGAGTTATGGTAATGGTATTGCGGTTATATCTTTGTTAAAGAGCCCTTTTCGTTTGGAGACACATCTGCAACGTTCGCAGATAAAATAATCCATGTGAGATCTGCTACAGAACGCTACGGAGGCGCGGAGGTGGGCGGAAAGGACTGGCCTTGAGTCCATCCTTGGTGAAGTGGGTGAAGGGTGCGTGGGGCTCGTTATCCCATTCCGCAGGCTCTTACCTTTCTAGCTTGACATTTTCCACAATAAAAAGCCATGAAAATGCCAGGCCCCACCCCCCAGAGAAACACACTGTGAAGTCTGGGCTTCCGTTCGCGCGCTGGTATTTTTTTTTAAGGCTCCCGGGTGTTTCTACCGCTCAGCCAAGGTTGAGAACGCTGCAGCTGCTTGCAGCAGACACGCAGAGAACCTGCACTAAGACCAGAACGGAGGCCATGGAGGGGAGGGCGCCGGTCTGGGAGGATCCAGGAGCCCAGCACAGGGTCCTTGATCGGGTGGGAGAAAGGAGGAGGGAGAAGGAGAGCTCGAGGACGATGCAAAGGATTCAGGCTTGGGTGACTGGTTACTGGCCCAGGGAATGAGTCAGGGCTGGTAGTCTGGGGGGCCTGGGGAGAAGTTCTGGGTGTTTAGGATAGCGGTCGGCAAACTCATCAGTCAACAGAGCCAATATCAACAGCACAACAATTGAAATTTCTTTGGAGAGCCAAGTTTTTTAAACTTAAACTTCTCCTAATGCCACTTCTTCAAAACAGGCTCGCCCAGGCCGTGGTATTTTGTGGAAGAGCCACACTGAAGGGGCCAAAGAGCCACAGGTGGCCCACGAGCCATGGTTTGCCCACCACCTGTTTAGCACATGCTGACGTTGAGGGGCCCAGGTGACTTCCCGTGGAGACCGTCAATGGGCAGTTGGGTTTGTGGTCCAGAGAGCCACAGCGAGACCCGGGAGAAGACACAGAACCGTAGGCCCCACGGGGCCGTCCCCTAAACCAAGACAGAGGTGGGATGGCTGCAGCCAGTCGGGAACCTGGGGGCAGAGGCCAGGCGGAGGAGCTCCTGCGCATCCCTGCCTGCGGTCCCCCACATCTGCTGCGCAGGTGAGCGGCCAGAACAGGGACAGGAGGCCCCGTGGTGGGAATCACGGCCCCAGCAGCTGTCAGACCAGCTGGAAACCGCCAACACACGTCAGTGCACGCACACCTGCTGGATGCCGGCGTAGGCCGGGCTCTGTGCGAGGCAGGGGGGACCCGGAGCCAGGGTCCTGGCCTCAGGGAGCTTGCTTCCTAGCGGGCAGTAGACAGGAAACAAGTCTATGACCACGAACTTTGGACTTTTAGACAATGGGGTTCCAGCGTGACCTCGGGGTGTTGGGACAACCACCCAGCAGTTGTGCGTGCGCAGCCCAGGCTCCGGAATGAGGGAGCTGGCAGGGCCTCCTGTTAAAACAGCAGGAGTAGCCAAGACCGGTTTGGCTCAATGGATAGAGCGTCGGCTTGGGGACTGAAGGGTCCCGGGTTCGATTCCGGTCAAGGGCATGTACCTTGGTCGTGGGCATATCCCCAGTAGGGGGTGTGCAAGAGGCAGCTAATCGATGACTCTCTCTCTCATTGATGTTTCTAGCTCTCTATCTCTCCCTCTTTCTCTCTGTACAAAATCAATAAAATATATATTTAAAAAATAATAAAATAAAAAAGGCAAAACTTAAAAAAAAAAAAAAAAAGCAGCAGGAATGGGGCCCAGCAGGAAGGTGGCCACCCGCGGCCGCCCGGGGTGCAGACCTGGAGAGGACACGCCAGTCTGCACGGAAGTTTCTCCAGCAGCCATGCTAGTCGCCACGCCCTTCCAAGCCACGCGGCCCAGCGTTTCCATTGGGCAAACGCGATCGCTGATCCCCCCGGGACCCAGGGCCCTCCTCCCCCCGGGACCGGGGACTTACCACCGAGTCCAGAAACTGGATGTAGCACTCCAGCCCGGGTCTCGTTTCACAGAACTGCCGGAAGAGCAGCCTCCCGATCGGCTGCTTGTCACACAGGCTGCAGTAGTCTCTGTCTGGAGACAAGAAGAGAAGAATGCGGTGAGACCCGGGGGGAGGGCCAGCCAGGACCGTCCCAGTCCCACCCACCCGCGCCCGGATGTGATGCCCGGATGTGATGGAGGGAGCGAGGTGCCTGCCAAACTCTCAGGGGCCCTTCTGTGCCCCCAGGCCCCGCAGGCTCAGCCTCCGCTCCCAGCCCGCTCCCCTTCCCGATGCCCTGGCTTCTGTGTGGTGGTGCCATCCGTTCTGGGGACGATGGCTGCACCTGGCCGGCCATCAGCATGTCACATGCCCGGGTTAACGGGACCGGATAAGGGTGGCAGGCATGTCCCCCACGCCAGGAAAACCAGAGGAACCACACTGGCAGGCTGAGCAGAGGTGGAAGGGGTGTGAGGGTTAAGGCCAGAGCCTGCTGCCGCGTTCTTGACCCTGGGAAGGGAGCGGCTGCAAGGATGAGGCTGACTCGCTGAGGAGGCCAGAACTGGGGGGATTACAAGTAGACATGGGGCCTGGTGGGGCCATGAGTCTCTGGATCAAACCCTGCCTGCAGCCCAACCATATCTGAAACACTTAATAAAGAGCCTTGCTTGGGAGGGAAAAAAAAAGTTAATTACTTGTAATTCAAAGCATCCTAATGAATACAGTAAAACAAACAAACAAACAAACAAAAAAACTTTCATTCTTGTCCAATTGGAACAAAGCCAGACTAGGGATGTTTCAAATTATGAAAAGCCTGCTTTTTCCAGCGGAGGCGCTAGAGGCCCAGAGACAGAAATGGCCATAGCCAGCCCTCAGCCGCTCAGTGGCCTCGAGAGGCCTCGCAAAGGACGAGCTGTGTGACCTCAGGAAGCTCACGTGTCCTTCCTGGGCCGCAGGCTCCCTCTGGAAAATGAAAGCCCACGTGGGACGTCAGATGGAGGTTGGGGGTGGGGAGGGAGGGGTCCCTTCTTGCCTCTTCCTGCAATGACTACCAGAGGCTTTCTCAAGGGCCGAGGCCGTGGCCGTGAGCCTTCCCGAGCGCTGTGAATTTGCCTGTGACCCTGCAGCTGGGCAGAGACGGTCCGGAGACTTCATGGGGACCCGGGAAGGGGGCTGAGTCAGACCTGGGTCAGGAGCTGCCTGGACAGGAGGGCGACTGTCCTTGCCTCTGAGGAGGAGCCAGGACATGGTGTTTCTCTGGAGATGGGGACCACATGGGAGATACCAATATGGCCATCGTGTCCATGCACCAAGAGCGGAGCCACGGGCAGGTCAGGAGTAGGGGGCTGTGAGCCTGGGTTATGGAGCTACACCGCCTGGGTTCAAATCCCAGCCTCACCACTTCCTGCCCGTGTGACAACTCACTGGACACATTTATCCCTAGGTTTCCTCATCCGAAAGCTGGAAACAGCAATGGGACCCAGCTCCTGGGACTATCACGAGGCCCGAATAAGACAACACGTAGAAAGGACTCAGACCAGAGCCTGGCACATAGCAAATGCTTAACAGACCACCTGTTGTCATCGTGGGTGTTGACTTTCAGTCTGCGCCATCTCCCTTCCTCTAGGGCAGTGATCAGCAAACTGCAGCTCTCAAGCCACCTGTGTCTCCAGAGCCGCGATTTGCTGCTCTGTTGACTGAGTTTGCCGACCACTGCCTTAGGGAAAAACACTAAAAAAAACATTGTGATAATGTACTAATGTCTTTAACCTGAAGTCAAAACTTCCGGGTAAGGGTAATGCCTTACGCAATGGTCGGCAAACTCATTAGTCAACAGAGCCGCAGTTTGCCGACCACTGCTCTAGGGCCTCTTCTCTCCCGGTCCGTAAGAACCCAGCCAGCCCTAACCAATCAGAGCCCCGTTCCCATGGCCACAACGATAGGTTCCCTGACCGGAGTGGGCCTTGGAGTCTTCCAGGGTTTTTGTTAGAACTTTGCCAGGTACTTGCTCTTCTCTGGGTGACAAGGCTGAGGGACTGGTCAACCCTGAGCTGCCACAACTGTCCCTCCAGCAGGCAGTGAGCCCGCGGAGAACGAAGCCAGCACAGAGGGGAGAGCCGAGGGAAGTGGGAACCTGGTGCCCAAACAGCACGGGGGCCCGAGCCAGCCAGCCTGCCTGGCCAGCGGGGCCCGCAGGGTCCTCACCCCAGACTCCGTGCTGAGGCCAGCTGGCGTTGGGTTTGACTCTTGCGACTGAAGGAGCAAGTGACTAGGTCTCCAGGCCGGAGTCTCACGGCCCAGCTCTCTCCCGGGAAACTGCCTGAGGGCGGGGACTGGTTTTGCAGGAGCTCACGGCTCTAGCTATTCTGCTGGACAAGAAGGCACTTGCACATTTCCCATTCTCACAAGTGGGCACTCTGATCAGTGGGGCCCCCTCCTTGAGTGGTTTGGGGCTGAAACTAGCCTTGAGCTATCTCACCTTAATCCAGCCCACCTCTCCACGCACAGACGGCTCACAAACACTTAACCCACAGCCCTGTGGGCAAGACCAGCAGGGGCGGGGGTGGGATATGGTCCAGGCCTCAGGGATCTTGGATTCTGTTGGAAAGGGAGTGTGTTGGGGGGCGGGGGGGAGGAGAGGTGAGCTGACAAGATCCCGGGTGACAGTAATAAAATGTCAGGTTAGATGAGTGTCCTCCTCAGCCACGGTGGGGAGTCTGGAAGGAGGCCTATGAGCACACCGCCCTGCGGACACGGCCTGCCAGCTCCCTGCCGCCCACACGCCCACGCCCACAGGTGAGGAAAGCAGACGCCCCCTGCCCTTCCCCATCAGCACAGGAGAGGGGAGCACCTGCTGTCAAACTCCCGCTTTGCTCCATCGGGGCACCGCACGCCGCGCTGCTGATGTGGCTGAAGCAACCCCCGCCCCCGCTCCTCCGAAAGCAATTATGAGGCTTCACGTACTGTGTTGTGATTGCCTGAGGGCTCATCCTGACAGCATTTTCCCCTCTCCATATGGCGCTCGCTGTCAGTATGGAAACAAGGCTGTCATAAACTCACAGCGTAGTAAACACCCAACATGAGCTGTCAGCACCTCCGTTCGTTCCCCGCCGCTCCCAGCGACACTCAGCATCCCAGGCAAGCATGCCGCCCCCCCGGAAGCCCGGGGAGAAATAAAAGGAGGAGCAATTGGAGGAGCAATCATCTATGCGGGCTCTTTTCTCAGCATAAGTGGGGATAATGGGCCGGTCTGAGGAGGCACCAGCAGAAGCGACAAAACCAAAGTGAGACGCTTGTGCATCTTTCAGAAAAGGGAGAAGGAAGCCAGGGAAGGTGGGGAGGAGTCGGGGTTGATGGAGGAGCAGGAGGAGGTGCAAATCCAAGCGCCTGGGATGGTGGTGGTGGTGGTGGGGGCTGGTGAGCAGGAGCGTCCGGGACATTGGGGCAGAGCCTTTTCTGTCTGAATCTCTCAGGCTGGGGCCACGCCGGATGCTCTGCACACAGACACCACGTACTACACACACACACACACACACACACACACCCCTGCTCTTCTAGAACCCGGAACTCCTGCTTTGGGCCATGCACCTGGTTGGTCCTTCCCTCCAGCCAGAAAGAGGCTGTTGTTACGTATGACGGGAGGGGCCCAGGGCCCGCTGCCCCCAAAGGATCCACATCAGCCAGCCATTGCAGCTGTATTCTTTCCTCCCTCACTCAGCCAACAGACGCTCTCCCGAGGTCTCTTGCTTTTTGATATTAGAAGGTTCCTTCAACTCTAAGACTCTCTTCTTGAATTCAACACCTGGGGAGGGGGTGAGGGTGGGTCAATGGGTGGGAAGGGGTGCCCCTTATACACCCTAGTGGGCTAATGATCCAGTAACAGGCCCGAGTCAACAGCTGGCCATCAGCTGAGACCAAGAATGGGGGTGTGGTCCTAGTGACGTGGCCTTGGCCGCAGTCACAGAGATTTGGTGGACAGGTGTCCAAAGGAATCGTTGGCGCTCTGACATTGTGGATGCCACAGTGGTTCAGTGACTCCATCATGGTCTCCTTGCCCTGGGGGTCCAGCCCTTGCCTGTCTGAGCCCAGCCTGCCTTCCCAGGGTCTCGCTCACCGCCCTCCTGAGCGCACAGCGGGCGCCAGCCCCTCCTTGGGGCTCTTGGCCCCCTGGCCAGGGCACAGCCCGGTGTCCTGGAGCTTGTAATGGTCTTTTAGGCCCCCCTCCATTCACGGACTGGCTGGGAAGAGCGGCACAGAACACGCTGCAGACGTCCGAGGAGGAGGTACACGCTGCCGGCATGCCCAGGGGTGGGTTTCGGTGGCGCTCAAGGGACAGCATGTGGGACATGGGAATGGGAGAGACAGGGTCGCCGAAGGCAATGCCGGCAGGGGAGAGGCTGAGTGCCGGGGAAGGAGAAAAAGGTCAAAGCCAAAGAAACGGGGCCAGAGGTGGGGATTCGGGGCGAGGAGAAGCCACGGTGGGGAGGTAGATCCCCAGGTGAGAAGCCAGGAGGCGTTGGGGCAAGAATCCAAGGCCAGGCCTCAGATCACTGCAGGGAGCCTTCGAGAATAGCTGAAGCGGTTGAAGGACCCACAGAAAATTAAATTGTCATCATATAGCCACCAACCCCACTCTGGGGTGTCTGCCCAAACCAAACGAAATGAGGATGTCAGAGAGCTATGTGCAGGCCCATGTTCACTGTGGCACCCTTCATAGTACGGAAATGTGGGAGGAACCGAAATGTCCACTGACCGATGCATGGACTGAAATACGTTATATACCGTACATACAGCTGCCAACCAACAGAGGGCGCAACAAGACCAGGGGCCCATCCTCCCCACCTCTGTGTCATTTGGGTGCTTTGCTGAGAATCCTCCCATGTCTCCCAGGCTGCTGTCACAATAAGCTGCTGATGTACCCCCACCTCAGGCCCATGGTCAAGGACGCCTGCTGCAGGCTGAACGTCTGTGTCCCCCACCCCCCAAAAGGCACAGCAGAAACCTCATCCCCACTGCGATGGTATTGGAGGGCGGGGCCTTTGAGAGGGTGGAGCCTGCGCGCGTGGGATTGGCGCCTTTTCCTCAGAGACCCCTGAGAGCTCCCTCATCCCTCTGCCCTAGGACCGTGGTCGGCAAACTGCAGCTTGCGAGCCACACGTGGGGCTCTTTGGCCCCTTGAGTGTGGCTCTTCCACAAAATACTGCTGCCTGGGCGAGTCTATTTTGAAGAAGTGGCGTTAGAAGAAGTTGAAGTTTAAAAAATTGGGCTCTCGCCAAGACTGGTTTGGCTCAGTGGATGGAGCGTCGGCCTGGGGACTGAAAGGTCCCAGGTTCGATTCCGGTCAAGGACATGTACCTTGGTTGCGGGCACATCCCCAGTAGGGGGTGTGCAAGAGGCAGCTGATCGATGATTCTCGCTCATCGATGTTTCTAACTCTCTATCCCTCTCTCTTCCTCTCTGTGAAAAATCAATAAAATATTTTTTTAAAAATAAAATAAAATAAAAAATTGGGCTCTCAAAAGCAATCTCAATCGTCGTCCTGTGGATATTTGGCTCTGCTGGCTGATGAGTTTGCCGACCACTGGCCTAAGAGGACAAGGCGCGAGGATGGTCGCTTATGAACCAGAAAGCAGGCTTTCCCCAGACACAGGCTCTGCCAGCACCTTGATCTTGAGCTTCCCAGCCTCCGGAACGACGAGAAATACATTTCTGTTGTTTGTCATTGGTGTTCTGCCACCGCAGCCCAGATGTACTACCTTGCTATCTGGTCTCGGGCAAATCCCTTAATCCTGCCTCCCGCACCACGCGGGCAACCGGGGTGAGCCGTTGCTACCGAGCGCTAGCAATGCCAGTCCACGTGTGTGCCCGGCCCAGGCTCAGCACATGGCGGGCCCTACATACACAGCTGCCATTTGAACAGATCGCATCTCCTCCCAAGCCTCAAGGAGGGGTGGCTTTTACTCCTCCGAAGAGGCGGTGGGGGGAGGGGAGTGGCTAGTAAACGGGGCCTTGACTGCATAAGCACCAAGGAAAGAGCGAGCCACCCCACCCACGGCTGAGCCGCTGGGGGCCCCCAGGCCCCCGGAGGGCAGGGGCCGGGCCTCGGCGGCCTTCCGCTCCCGCACCCGGGCCTCCCGCTCAGAGAGAGGCCACGCGTGTCCTCACAGCACACGGCCGGGGTTAAACTCTCACAACCCACAGCCGATTCCTTTAAGACTCCTATCCCCCTCCCCCCGTGGGACTTGGAAACAGGAATGATATTGATAGTGGAGATAAATAGATGCTGTCACTGTTTTCATTCCTTTCGAGTGACATGAAATGGGAACATACTTTCTTAATTAAGAGCCTGCGGTATGTGGACGCTTGGAGGGCAACCAGATTTTCCCAACCGGGGGCCAGAACACAGGCATGGATGGCCCCCCTCCGGTGGCCGGGAGCCCCGTGAGCGAGGCCGCCCTGCCTGCCTCCCCGGCTCGGAGAGCTGGCCCCGACCCCTCGTGGACGGGGAAGCAAGAAGTCACGGCCGGGAAGGGGGAGGAGGGGGTGGCCCACGGCTGAAACCTGCTTAGGACTGTTTTCTTTGCTGCCCCAGGCCTTCCTTGAACTTGGGCCAATGAAAATGCACGTCCCATTTCAGAAGTAAGAGCTAGAAACGCAGCTTCCTGAGGAAATGGAACCACTCACGCCCGAGCCCCTGGAAATGAAACCACATGTTTATTGTACCTAGTGGGGCAGGGGGAGGGGGTGAAGGGGGGGGTGCCCCAAAGTGATCCCTGGAGCCATCTCTATCTTCTGGGGATTTGTTTTTTGTTTCATTTGATTTAATGTAATAACATTGTCTTATCGAAATACCAGGAGTTGGGGATTATTATGGTTCTTTTTTGTCGGGGGCGGGCGTGTGTGTGTGCGTGTGTGTGTGTGTGTGTGTGTGTGTGTGTGTGTGGTTCCTGGTAGGTCCTCCGGCAATTTAGGAAAACAGATGTAAGGAGACGGGGTCGGACAGGAGCCCCTGACGTTGCCACACGCCAGGTCTGAAACAACCAGCGGGAACGGGCTCTGGAAACAGCTTTCTCTGAGACATTCCTGCCAGCGCTGGAAAAACAATCGGGCGTTTGCTCGGAGAGAAGGCGCGCTGACGTTGGAAAGGCGAGATAGCATCACGGATAACGGCAACGCTCCGCCGCCCGCCCGCCTCCTGGAAGGTGCAGGCGGGAGGAAAAGGGAAACATTTGGTGTTTGGTTAGCAACAGCTGAGTGGGCTCCGATGACTTCAAGGAAGATGTTTCTATGTGGATGAAAAACGGCATATGGCACATTACACAAACACGCCCAGATCATGCCCGTCCTCCTGTGCCCTGTGCCCCTCTCGCCCTGGCCTCTAGTTTCACCGCGTGTCATACGTGTCACGTGTCTCTCTGCGGGACCAAACGTCTTACCAAGCTCCGTGGCACCTGGACAAGCCACAGGTACCATCCACTGGGTGGGAGGGTGTTGGGGGCTGGGCTGCCAGGCGGGGACGGGATAGAAATGGGGGAGGGGGGGGAAAGGGGCCCTTGTGTGTGGATCTGTGAGGTGAAGAAGGGAGGTGGTTGGAGTGTGCTTTGGGGGCTCAGGGCAGCAGTCGCTACCAGCCCGGCCTCTTTGATGAAGGTCCAGGCCTCTGGCTTGATCCCGCCGGCTGCAGTCAAACCCTAGGAGATGCGTGGGAGTCTGGAAAAGGGCTGGGGGCCGAGCTGGGCAGGATACGTGTGTACGCCATCACCGTGGGGCCCTCAGGCAATAACCGGGCTCCCCCGTTAGGCAGTGACCTCGCCCTTATTCTCCAGGCCAAGCAAAGCAGAGGAGTAGGTTTCCCTTGTACTGGGAAAGGGACGAAGACCTGGGTGGGTGGATGGAGGGGAAGGCGGTGCAGGGGGGCCCAGGAGTGGCTGGGTAGACACGAGGCTGTGCAGGGGTGGCGGGAACGAGCCTGGCATGTTGGGAAGGCTGGGGACCAAGCCGGGACCCGGGTTCCAGGCCTGGTCTGTGACCGCTGAGCTTCGGGCTGTCCGTGTGCACTGCTCCATCAGCCTCCCCTCTGTGCTCGCACAGGGCTCTGGCAGGAGGACCCAGAGGCGCCTGGCACGGCAGCAATGGGGACTCCTGAAAATGCCAACAAGGAAACACGGACGCAGGACCTGCAGCTGTGGCCTGGGAAGCAAAGGTGTTGTGACCACCAGACACGGCCCCCTCGGGTGCAGCACCTGGTGCAGGCGGGTGCAGAACTCCCTGCTTGGCCCTGCCCGGCCTGCGGGGATCCCAGCACTTGGGAAGGCCTCGGTCCATGGCAGTGCTCGCCACCTGGCGGTCCGTGGGCCACTGGTGGTCCGTGAGGTCCCAAAAGTGGGCGACCGGTGACCTAGGCCTCCCTCACTCTGCTCACAGCCAACCTGGGGCCACCATCCTCCTGGGGCCACATTCTTCCTAAAGCTTTCTCCTCCCTGGAAAGAAACGTCCGTGTGGATACAAGCAGCTTTGGTAACAGATGCCCAGGCACACCCAGGCCACTGTGTCAGACCTCAAGCAATGCTTACAACTCCCGGGTGATTCCAACACTGCATGAAATGTCCAGTTCAGCTTTTAAATATATATATATATATATATATATATATATATATATATATATATATATTTGTGTGTGTTTTTGTTTGTTTTTTTGCCCTAACTAGTTTGGCTCAGTGGATAGAGTGTCGGCCTGAGGACTGAAGGGTCCTAAGTTTGATTCCGGTCAAGGGCATGTACCTTGGTTGTGGGCACATCCCCAGTAGGGAGTGTGCAGGAGGCAGCTGATCAATGATTCTATCTCATCGATGTTTCTAACTATCCCTCTCCCTTCCTCTCAGTAAAAAAAAAAAAAAATCAACAAAAAATATTTAAAACAAAAAACACATATTACTATCTATCTATATATATAATTTATTTCAGAGAGGAAAGGAGGAGAGAGAGAAAAACATCAACGATGAAAATCATTGATTGGCTGCCTCCTGCACACCCCACTCTGGGGATTCAGCCTATAACCCAGTCATGTGCCCTGATCGGGAATCGAACCGTGGCCTCTTAGGCTCATAGGTTGATGCTCAATCACCAAGCTACATTGGATAGCCAGCCCAGCTTTTTACCCCGGCACCTGGGACAGTGCCTGGCCAGAGCAGGAGCGAGGGTGCCTGTGGAAGACGAAGGAATGACCAAGCCAAGCAGGGACATTGGAGACCACATGGTTCCAAATGCAGAACTTGCTCAACCCCACCCCCCAATAGTTAACCAGCCAGAAATGAAGGTCTCCTGAAGCAACTAGATGACAGACAGTTGCTCCTAGTGGGGCTTCCGTCCAAGGGGAGCAAAAGACTCTGGGTGCCCAGTGAGGTGAGTGGGGGACAGGCGGTGTGCTGCACTGGGAAGTGGTAGCCACGATGGCCCGGGACCCCCAAAGCGAGGTGGGCCTGAGCAGGGCCCTGCCCGACCCCCCTGCTCCAGGAAAGCTCAACAAGGGCCAGGGCTCTGGACTTCGCCTCCAGCTCCTCCTCTGACCCGCCATTGTGCTCTCTGGACCTTGGTTCCCCTTCTACAAAATGAGGCTGGTACACAAGGGAACTTAAGTGCCCGCCTCCCAGTTTGGTGGCTCCATGGGGAGAAGGCTGGTGGGGGTGGAGACAGGGGCATGGGCACCAGGGTCCCTAAGCCCACGCAGCTGCCTGCCTTCCAGCGCCTGCCCGGGCCGGAGTGCCAGCAGAGTGAGCCTGAGCTGGACAGGCAGCATTTCTGGGAGGCCTGGGCGGGGCTGCTCCAAGGTGCCAGGGGTCCCAGCCTCCAGCAGTTTGTGAGGAGCCCAGCTGTTACTCCTCCTCTCTATGCCTCCTCTCTCTCTCTCTCTCTCTCTCTCTCTCTCTCTCTCTCTCTCTCGTGCTCTTGTCATTTACCCTTGGATGACAATGCCTGTCCCCCCTTCCTGCCCTCTGCCCTGGCCTGCGGGGAGACAGCAGGGAGATCGGGAGGGGGTGTGAGGGGGCAGAGGGAGCTCTGAAGCCGTCCGGGCCCTGGGGACTGGCCTCACCTGGAGCTGAGAGCTAATGAAGCGAGAGCCGCAGGGGGCGGAGCAGGAAGTGGCTGGGCGAGCGGGGCCGAGGCAAACAGCGGGCTCCGTGCAGAGGCAGCTTGTTGCTTCCTGGGCCGCCGGCCAGGGCTTATCGGGGCTCCCAGCTGTGCCGGCCCAAGGCGCTGGAGGAGGAGGAGGAAATGCTTGGGGAGGCGAAGGCAACGGACGGACGGTCTCCTGCCAGTGCTGATGGCTCAGGGTCCGAGGAGCTCAGCCACCCGGAGCCTCTCAATATGCCGCCGCCCCACACCCCCCTCTTGGAGGCTCAGTCAGCCTGGGTCTGTGCATTTCGCCTGCAAAGGGCCCAGCCCTTCCTCTTCATCGGAACTCTGTGAAAAGTCTATTCGTCATCTGAGACCAAACTCATCTTTCTCTCAGACCTGCCCCCTGGTCTTCACTCTTGGGGTACTGAGGACAAATGCTAGGTGGCAGTTATTCTCTGCTCCTGGAGTTTTTGCTCACACCAAATGATGATGATGATGATAATAAAAGCCCAACTCCCCCGCTACCTCATCACACAGTTCCTGTAAGACTGGCCAAACCCGGTCTGGGCTTCCCCAAGGAACAGAGCCCGGAGCGCCCCTGCCACTGGAACCCGACTGAGCAACCATGTCCACGCCTCCCTTCAAGCTATCTTGCCTTAGCTCGGACCCAGACCCAAGAGGGGATCGATTTGGGACGAGAGGGGTGCACTGGTCGGCACCCAGAGGTCACCGAAGCTCACATTCCAAAGGAGGAAGGGGAGAGGCATGTTGCTTCAGTAGAAACCTACATAGAGACAGCTGGGGTCTCGGGCCAGACTCCCCTTAGCGGAGTCCCGCTCCGGTGCTGGATCTCAGACACGGGCAGGCATGGAGCGGGGCAGAGCTAGTTTTCAGAAAGAGCCGTCCTTCGGGTCCGACGGTGCACTTCCCACTGCCACCTGGCGTGTGAAACTGGAAAGTGACAGCAGCTAATGGGGTGCTTGCTGTCCAGCAGGCACCGTGCTGGGCACTTCTCACGCTTTGTTTCCTGCAATCCTCCCAACAGCCCTACGGAACAGGTGCTAGTACCTGCCTACATTTAAAAAAATATATTTTATTTGATTTTTTACAGAGAGGAAGAGAGAGAGGGATAGAGTTAGAAACATCAATGAGAGAAACATTGACCAGCTGCCTCCTGCACATCCCCCACCGAGGATGTGCCCACAACCAATGCATATAACCTTGACCAGAATTGAACCCAGGACGCTCTATCCACTGAGCCAAACCGGTTTTGGCCAGCCTACATTTTTAGATGCCAAAGAATGAGGAGCTGGCGAAGGCATTCATTAGCACGAGGCCCCAGAGCAAGAGGCAGATGTGAGATTTGAACTCCTCTCTTCCTGACAGCAAAACAACTTTTCTGCATCTTTTAGCTTTTAGGGACCTGCCTCAGCAGCAGGCAAGGACCTAGGACCCAACCTCAACATCCTGGCAATCTCCAGCGGCCCACAGGGCAGGGCACCCTGGAAACCTGGACATAACCATGACCTATTGGTCACTCCAAGGCCCCGGGCCCAGGGCTGCTCTGCACACTGAGTCCGGAAGCTCCTGTCTCCAGAGATGAAGGCCTGGGAAGCCAGGGCGGCTCAGGGCTCGCTGTCAGCTGGCCCTTGCGCTCCAGGGCTGGGCCGGCGCGGAATTCTTTGGAGCTCTCTTCCGTCCTCACCCCCTCTGGAAAGCCCGAGAATGCCGCCCCTCCCCAGCTCTGAGCGCTCCGGCTGGGAGGCCCGCATCTACATGGACACAGAACCTGCACGCCACCGCGTTCCCTCGGCTGCTGTCCTCAGAGTTAGCCTTGTCCCCACACCTGAACCACAAACTCTCTCTCTCCGCCGCCTCCCCCTGGACAGCCCGGCAGAGCCTGACTGGGACGGTGTGCACACGTATGAGCTCACCCAAAACGAAGCCATGGACTCCAGCAGGAGCAGCCGTGAGAAAAGTCACTCGCCAGGCTCCTGTTTACCCTTCTTTCACCAAAACAAACCCTTTGCTCCTTGGAGAGAGCGATCTTAAAAGTCCCCCGTGTCCACACGTCAATGCTTGGCTTTTTAATAGGGTGTTGGAATTGCGTCTCGCAGCACATTCCTGCGCTCAGACCTACAGCGAGACAGGCCTGCAAGCCAACAGGACGGGCGTCCAAACAGGGCTGGACCCAACTCGGAGCAGGCAGGGCCCAGGTTGCCTTGTTCCCTGCACCCCCCACCCCACCCCCCATCCCCCATCCCTGGCCCCACACCCAGCACAGGGCCTGGCACGGAGCCGGCAGGCAGGAACAGTTAACAAGTGAATGAGTGAACAGGTTGACGACCTAATGCATCCATGTGCGAGCCAGCGGCTGCATTCTAACATGCCTGTTTCCCAATCGCTCTGTGCCGGGTCAGGGTCACACACGGATCCGCCACGCGGGAAAAGAGCCCTGCCTGGCGCCCACCTCCTCCTCCTGCGCCGTGCGGTCGTGTCAAAGCAGGGAAGGTCGTGTTGCGGGGAGCACAGTCACAGACATTGCGGAAAACCCGCAGGAAAGCCAGTCTGACCCTCTCATCTCTCAGATGGGGAAATGGAGGCCCAGGTAGGGGAGGGGCCTTGTCCTGTCCACCCCCTGGAGCCTGCTTAGCTGCCTCAGCTGCTCCAAGGCTCTGGATCAGCGTGAACAGGGAGGAGAAGTCCTTCGTTACTATTCAAAGACTCTCACCCGAGGGTCCCATCAGGTCTGGCGCGGAGATGCCCGGTCAACTCGTTCAAACCTCACCCTCACACCCCCAACCCCGGGAACTGACATTTTGTTTTTTAATATATTTTATTGATTTTTTACAGAGAGGAAGAGAGAGGATAGAGAGTTAGAAACATCAATGAGAGAGAATCATCGACCAGCTGCCTCCTGCACACCCCCCCCCCCAACTGGGGATGTGCCCGCAACCAAGGTACATGCCCTTGACCGGAATCGAACCCGGGACCCTTCAGTCCACTCTATCCATTGAGCCAAACCGGTTTCGACTGGGAACTGACATTTTAAACTCTGTGAGGTGCAGCTATCCTGCGGTCGATGCCACGCAGGTGTCTCACATAAATCTTCCGGGGCCCGTCTCTGCGTGGAGCCAAGGAGACGCTTTTACTCACAGGAGGGGGAAGCAAGGGCCTCGTGCACTTTTCCTCTTTTAATCGAAATAAAACAGCAGTTGATCTGCCAGCAGGCAGTACCACTTCTTGCCAAATACCACGTGTTTGAAACTGAAGCCCTCTCAGCTATACAAACACGGAACAGAAGCCTGCGGGACCCCGAGCGCGCGCTCTCCTCTCTTCCCGGTTTCTCTGTGAAGTGCCACATAGCTCATCGCTGTCTAGACCAGGGAAGCGAGGCTCAGCGGGGACACGGCTCTCCGCTGGCGCTTCTCCTCCCCCTCCCCCGGCCGGGAACAGACGTTTTGACAGATATTTAACTGATGCTCCACCTAAGAGGCCGCCTCCTCCGTTACTTAGCACAGGAGAGATGGCTGGGGAGAAAAGACTCAGAGGAAAGACTGAGCTGATCAAAGAATACCATTGCGGTGAAACCCCGAGTTCCAACTGGTCTCCAGTGTAACCCACACGGCTGTTTGTTTTAAATTATTCCTTGCCAAGAACAATGTTCAGATGATTGAAAAATTCCACACCGAAACCCCCGACGCCGACTTGTTTTTCCTTCTGAGCACCTGCGCGCAGAGCAGCCTTGCTGAGAAAATGCAGCTGACCACAGGGCAGCCGAGCTCTCCGCTCCCGGGCTCAGCACGCTCTTCCCGGGGCCCGGGCCCGGAGAGGTCGGGCTGAGACTGCCTCTTGTTCTGGATGAGTCAGGGCCAGGCGGAGCCAGCAGCTGGAGCTCAGCGGGAGAGAGGCAGAGGCCCTTCCCTGCACGGGGTCTTCAGGGGCCTGCAGCTGACGCACAGCACCTACACGTGTGTGCAGGAGGGCGGGAATCGGGAATGCACACACCCGGCCAAGTGCCCACCACTGGGAGAGAGTCCAGCTCTTCCCAAAGGGGGCTCAGAATCACATTTCATCCTGGAAGCTCAGCCTGCAGACATCGTTCAGACGCGTTGGGGTTCAGCTGGGGGAGCCGGCAGGACACCCTGAACCTCTCGTACAGAGAGAAGTAGCTGCGGACTCCACCCTTAAGGGAATCCTGACCCAGCTGCCAGCTGGTGGTGGCCACCGCACTTCCCAGCCCCCTTCTCACATTCCTCACATCCAGGTTTGCTCAGCTCATGCAGCGGAGGTTGGATCTGATAGGCCAGGTTCCTCTCTCCCACTCCATCCCCCTTGGTGCCCTGCTGGGAGCTAGCCCAGAAGGTCAAGGGATCATCAGGAACGCCTACCACCTCACGCACCCAAGGGGCTTATGGGATAGCTCTGGGTTTTTTCCCTAGACTTCCTCCTGGATGAGAGGCGGTGGTGAGGTGAGGGGCATGGACCACCTGGACTCACACCCCAATCACCCAATGTCTGTGCATCATGTTTCCTGTTGTAATAGGACTCCTACTTATAGCTGGGCACATGGCCACCCAAAGGAAAAAACTACATTTCCCAATTGCCTCTGGGGCTACATGTTGGTGATATGACCAAGGTGGCTTTTGGCCGATGGAATGTAAGCAGAAACAGTGAGTCCAATCTAGTTCCGCTTATGCCCTTAAAGGAAATGCTTCATTCTTTCGCCACCCCCTTTCCATGGACCAGATTACAGACACGGCGGGGCACCATCTTGGATCGTGTAGAAGACAACAATATCCTAAAAACAGAAGAGAAGGAGCAGCCACACAGAACGCCCACTGCAGCCCTTGACCCCTTCCCAAGCATTGCTCCACAGGAGAGAAATAAGCTACCTTATTTAAACCCACGTTCGTCTGGGTCTCTGTTACCGTAGCTGAACCTATTCTCTGCCTGGAACCATCACCTCCTAGCTGTAGGATCTTTTTCTGAGATTCACTTTCTTTGTCCTAAAATGGAGATAGCCATACTATGACCTCATCGGTATGATTCCATCAAAGTGCTTAGCACAGCCTGGCACATGGTACACCCTCAGTGGACACTAGCTATCCACTACTATTCAAAGGAGCAGCCACGGGGTATTCTTGCCCAAACCCCCTACACCCGTAGTCGGCAAACTCATTAGTCCACAGAGCCAAATATCAACAGTACGATGATTGAAATTTCTTTTGAGAGTCAGATTTTTAAACTTAAACTATATTGGTAGGTACGTGTGGTAGTAATTGTTTTTAACTCAATTAGGGTCCTCCTAAGCTGGCCTTTGCTAAAAACTCAAGGGGCCAAAGAGCTACATATGGCTCCCGAGCCGCAGTTTGCTGACCACTGCCCTACACCCACCTCCTTCACCACCCAACCCAGAGAGAGTGTGAGCACACAGTGCCAATAAGGGGTTAACTGGAACCAGGCTGATTCACCTGAGCCTCATCTCCTCAGCCAGGCGGAGTTACAGGAGTGGGAGGCCCAGATGCTGCTTCAAACACGGGGTACCCACCCTCCCTTCACCCACGGGGCTCTGCTAAGGCTCCCAGGATCCCCTGCTCCTCTGGGGGCCCCGGCACTTGAGCAGGCCGAGGGCTGTTCCCTGGGGGAGTCTCAGCAAACGTGTGTTTACTTTAAGGACGCCGGCCTGAAAGGCAGAGCACAGCGTCTTCCTCCCGCCATCTCCCGGGTAACCCAGTTTTAAAGGGCATTTCAGCAAGAGTTATAGTTTGGATGTTGGAAGGGTCTGAAGTCAACACAAGTGTTTTTGCTGTATATTATATAAAACAAACACTCTGCTTCCAGGAACTCCAGGCAGCACCCTGGGAACCGCATCTGTTTTCCCAAGCCAGGGAAGTTGTGCAAAACTGCCCTTGTGGGGGCCACATGGAGCCACTCGGACCCACGTGTCTCCGGGGTCCCCAAAGGGCATGGGCAGGGGGGCACACGAGTACCTGTGGTGACCCCACCTTCCCTCACAGGGCTGGGCAGGTGGGTGTGGGGTACCCCTCCAGGGGGAGGCATCCAGGCAGTTTCTAACCCCTTTACTTAAGCAGCTAAACACAGATTGTACACAGGGCCACTGGGGGTTTCCTAGGAACTGGCGTTTCTTTTTTTAAAAAATACTGACTTTCTACTTGCAGGGCCGTGCCTCTGATGGCACAGAGCACAGAGTCGGGGCAGCCCGCAACGGTGCCCATACTGCCTACGGGCAAGGGCTGCTTCTCAGTTCTGAACCCCCTCTCCTCCGGGCCCTCACAGGCGGCCTTCAAGTCTGCCTGCGGATGGTCTGAGTAATTCCCGCCCCGCCTCCTGGGTCTGTGACTCATGCCTGTGTCCCAGTGCCCAGAGCAAAGCCTGGCCCGTGGCGGGTTCTCAGAAATGGGAGAATGACTGACTGACTGACTGACTGACAGAATGAATGTTGGGCTTGCTGAATCGCAGGGTGATTTTAATCATGAGGAGGAAGGTGAAGGCTCCATCTAGGCAGCTGGAGAGCAGCAGAGGCCACATCCTGGGGAATGAGTGTGGGCATCTGTTCATGTGCGCATGCAGGTGCCAGGAACACTCACGCCATAGTGACCACACATGTCTTCGGCACCTACGGGCAGCCACACGCTTTCAGACCCCATTCTCGCACTTACTGCGGGCTGGCACGGCGGGGCCGAGGGCCTGGCCCACGCTCACACCGTGTTGGGAGAGGAGCTTGGGTCTGAGTCCAGGCCTCCTTGGCTCTGAAGCCCCTGCTGCTCCCAGCATGCGCTGGGGAGGCAGGAACCGGCCTGGCCGGACCTTCCCAGGCAGCCTCTCTGCGTCCCAGAGAGAGGATCTGCCCTTGGGAACCGGAGGGGGGAGGGCACACTGCTCCTCCCTCGCCGGGAAGCCATCCTTTCCCACCGGAGGAGCCACGGGGCCACGGACTCAGGAACACTCAGGGGCCTCCCTCGGGCCAAAGGGAGACGCGGGGCCTGGGAACAGCGCGCGGCCCGGATCGGATCGGAGGGCCCTGGGCCAGGTGCAGAGGAGGAAGGCCAGGGATGGGAGGCGGAAAGGGAGACACTCTGTCTGGCTAAGCAGGGGCAGCAAGAGCGTCCAGGACTTGACCGTGCGGCTCCCTGGGCCGTTTCCCTCCCAGACGAGCTGCGGCTTAAACTCTGCAAAGCAGCTTACTGAACACCCTGGGAGGCCACCGGGGGCCCGGTGTGCTAGCCGAGGAGCAGACGTGAGAGGCCAACGGCAGGCTCTGCACCCAGAAATGACGCGTTCACAGGCCGCTTTGGGGCAGCACCTGGCACTGAGGCCTCCACGGAGGGAATGTGAGAAACAGGAAGTTCTACCAAAAGAGCCGAGTCCCTCAGGCTCCCCCAGCCTCCCTTGGCCTCCCCCAATCTCCTCCAGCACCTCTCCCCCTCTCCCGCCTCCCCCAGACTCCCCAGCCTTCTGCATTGTCCCTCCTGGCTGGGCACCTACTTTCCACCCCACCTGGAACTGGTATCTGCTCCGGACCCGCGGAGGACTCCATATACGAATGCCGTCCTCTGCCTTGGGAGCACCGCCCGCATTCCAGAAACGCAGGCAAGGCAGGACGGTACATTTTAAACCTGGCAGTGAGGGTTCCCTCACCGGCCACAGTGAGCATGGGAGTCTGGGAAGAGCAGACAGACGCTGGGGGCGGGGCAGGAGAGTTTACAGCAAGGGCTCTGCACAGGGTCCTGTCCTAGCTCAGTGCTCCTTTGCCGAAGGATCCGGCTCCCCACGGAGGCGAGGCTGGCTGCCATGCGCAGAGGCCTGGGTTCTCAGAGCCACGCCTGCCCTCCTTTGCCCACCTGGAATTCCATTCTCTTCCGCATCAAAGACTTGAAATGCTATCTGACTGGCTGCGTCGAGCTACAGCTGCCGGGTGGGCCAAGCACGGAACCAGACAGTCCCCTCTTGCCACATCAATGGAGAGGAAGTGGCTCCTGGAGAGCAGCCACAGCTCACCTGAACCAGCAGGGGACCTCATGTGAGGTTGCCCTGAAATGGGCCAGAGTCCCAAATGGGCCAACTTTCTAAGCCCAGCAAGTCTATATATGCACAGACACACCCAGAGTCACACACACCTTCTCCAGGAAGCCTTCCCGAATGGCCCAGCCCTATTCCTGGGTTCCTGCACAATTGTGACTCCTTGGATGGTCTCCGTAGAGGCCATCTCCTGGAGTGATCTGGGGCCCAAACAGTGGCAGGGGCTCAGGGTCATTACAGATTGAATTGTGCCCACCATCCCCACCTCCCCAAATTCATATGTCAAAGATCTGAGCTTTGGAGATGGAGCCCTGGGGAAGTGTGTAAGGTTATATTCGGTCCCAAGGATGAAGTCCTAATTCAACAGGACTGGTGTCCTTATAAAGGGAAGAGACATCAAAGACTGCACACTCTCTCTCTCTCTCTCTCTCCCCTCCTCCTCCTCCTCCTCCTCCTCCTTCTCCTCCCGCCCCCAGAGGAAAGACCACGTGAAGACACAGAAAGAAGGCAGCTGTCTGTAAGTCAGGAAGAGAGGCCTCACCACAAACTAACTCTATTATCAGCACCTGAGCTCAGGCGCACGGCCTCCAGACGGTGAGAAACAAGTGCTGTGGCAGCCACTCAGCCTGCGGGGTTTGGTGGCAGCCCCAGCTGACGAACACAGGGCGAGTGATCAAAAGAGGGAGGTTTGAGGCTCAGCCCTGCCGTTTTCAAGCTCAGTGATCTCTAACAACCATTTGGCCTCAGTTTCCTGGTCTGTAAAATAGAGCTATGCCTCTCTCTGCCCTGCCTGCTTCCCCGAGAGGCCTATGGAGGCCCAGGAGAAGGCAGTCAGGTGGCAGGATAAGAGGGTCTGGCCTGGGTCAAGAGGTGGACAGAAGGTCAGTCCTGGCCCACCACTCACCACCTGGGAGACCCCAGACAAACCACGTGGTCAGAGCATCTACTGTAGGGGGAGCATTTGCTACGAGTGAGACACACTCAACCTGTTTTCTCAGGTGAGCAATGGGGATAAGGATCCTGCAGCTCCGATGCTAACATGGGCACAGCATTCGGGCCCAGGCTAGCCATGTCCTCGGGGCAGCCACTCAGGAACCCTGCCTCCTAGCCCTCGCTAGCCCTGGCCCAGCGGCACTCACTGGTGCCCTGGGACTGGGGTGAGCTGGCCCTTTGCTGCCTCTCAGGGCACAATGGGGAAATCAGCTGGGGTCTTGGAAAGAAACGGCCAAGCCATGCCAAGCCATCCACAGTATGATCCAAGGCTCACATACTTTCCACACACCGGGGCCTCTCCCCTTGGCGTGTGATTGGCACGGCCATCCCAAGAGGACCAGGATCTGTTCAGCAGATGCTGCCCGGCCTCATTGGGAAGGCTGCCGCAACACCTTGTCCAAAACCCAGTCTCCATGGGGCCAAGGCGTCTGAGTCAAGGAGCAGGCGCCCCACCCATCCAACACCCTGCTGGTGGCCATGCAGAAGCCCTGATACACAAAGGGGGCGCGTGGGTCACCACGTGGCCATGAGGGCAGGTGGGGGATGAGAGGTGGGAAGGCGATGGGGGACCCTTGCTTGCATGGAAAAGAAACACAAGCAGAGCTGTCTAATGGTGGGGTGCTGAGTTTGAGCTTCAGTCATAATTTCCCTGGCGCCTGGACACAGGTCTTTGGAGGGCAGCCAAACCAACAAGAATTTGGACTCTAATGCTCCCCACCCCCCACCCCCGGGGGCAGAAATTCAGTCTAGGTATGCACCAGAGCGGACATTCCCCACCGATCCCCATTAATGACCGTGACCTTTTCAAACATCTCCCAGACCGCAAGCATCAATGGCACCCCAGCACACTCCCCTGTGGTGCCTTAGCCTCTCTCTCCCAGGAGACAGATCTGCAGACGAGACATCGGGTCCTCTTAAGGCACCTCCTTGCGGTGCCGAGACTGTCTTGGGCGCAAAGGAATTTGACCAGAGTGAGCAGAGGGCCACAGCCCATCCCGTCTCCCATTCAGTCGCTTTATCTTTGGAACAAAAACAAGCTTCACCTGCATTTATGGTCAAATTGGTCAAATCGCCATTCCTCACTCAGCCCTGCTCTGTCACATAAAAGGAGAAAAACAACAACATGTACAGAACACTTTTATTACCTCGGACAGGGCAAAGCCCTTGGCAGCACGCTCTCTGCCTGGGCTCTGGGCTCTGCTTGGCCCCAGCTGCTTTCACACCTCACTGGCTGCTAAGAATCTTTCCTCCCCTCGCCTGGCGTCACCCACGAGCCAGGCGAGGGCGTTCAGTGGGGGTGGCAATGCCGTAGCGGTGGCAGCGTGCGATAGCCAAGTACTGGTGGGTTCAAAAGGGAGAGCTGGAGACTACATTTCAGTACAGCAAAGTCTTTATCCTTTTGTCAGTGTGAGAAGGGTTCCCACACAGGAAGGCAAATCCTCCCCTAGACTGTGTCGAAAACTCGTGAGCAAAGGGACCAGTGGTGGCTGGGCTGAGTCTACTGCAGTCGTTCTCAACCTTCCTAATGCCGCGGCCCTTCAATACAGCTCCTCATATTGTGGTGACCCCCAAGCATAACATTATTTTCGTTGCTGCTTCCTAACTGTCATTTTGCTACTGTTATGAATAGTAATGTAAATATCTGTGTTTTCACGGTCAAGGATCTCAGACCTACAGACTGTATTAGCACCTTACTTCATAAGTTCTCTAAATTTAAACAATTCTAGCACGAGTTATTTTAGAATGAAGAGAATGAAGGATAATTATAGACTAATATAGCAATTGTTCTCAAGGCTCAGAAAATGCCATTTCATAAGGATTGTCTTTTAACTCACTGTTTCTCTTATCCTTCCCCCTCCCTCTACCTCAGCAGTTCTCAGACTTGATGGACTCAGAACTTCGTTGCACCTCTGAAAATCGAGGGCCCCAAACAGCTTTTGTTTGTGTGGGTTATATCTATTCATATTTTCCATATGAGGACATAAAATTGAGAAAACTTTAAACACAAGAATAGACAAGCATACATTCCATTAACCATCAGAGCAATGGTGTTATCATGCCTCAAGGAGCTTCGAGAAAACTATTGTACACGCACGAGAGAATAAGAGTGAAAAGGGAAAAATAATATGATTAGGGATGATTCTGCATTATTATGAAAATAGTTCTGGCCTCACCGGAAGGGCCTCAGGGTCCTCTAAAAGTCCTCATCCGCATTTGGAAATTGCCACTCTACTAGTTTCCACGTTATCACTGCCTGTCATTCACAAATCCAAAATTCATCAACATGTTTACTTTCCTCCCGAGAGAGACAGCCGGAGCTCCCAGTGCGTTCATTCTGATTATGCTCTCTCAGCTCACATGTTCTAATCTACAGTCCGGTACTTTAGCGCTGTCTTGTTTTTATTTAATCCCTCAATGGAGACATCATTTTATACAGCCAGCATTTGCTTAAATATAGCCAAATATTTACCAAAGTGGTTGCACAGCATCCCACCTTGTACCTCACACCTTCTGTCTAGTGTTTTCTTTTGCCTCCAAACATCCTAGCGTGAAGTAAATGTGCAGAAAATTATCCAAGCTTTGTTCTTCTTCCTCTACCTTCTGTCTCTAATGCTGCTCTTATTCTCGAAAAGAACTTCCACTGGGTACAGAACTATAGGCTAACCGTGACTTTCTCTCAGCACATGGAAGATATTTCACCATTTTATGGCCTTCATAATTGTTGTTGAGAAGCCACGCACAGACTCGTCACTGTTCCCAGAAGGAAAATCTTGTTCTTCTCCCTGGCTGCTTTTAAAATCATCTCTTTGTCCTACGTGCACAGCAGATTTATTTTTATTTTATTTATCATCCTTGGGATTCAGTGAATTTTCTATCTGAGGTTCCATACCTGTCGAAAGAATCTGCAAAATTCTCAGTCATTATTTCTTAAAACATGACCTCTTTCCCATTTTCTGTATTATCTCCTTCTGACAACCCAACAGGATGGGTACTGGACCCTCTGCTCTGTCCTATATGCCTCTTCCCCTGTCTTTTATTATTCCCATCTCTGTATGGGTCTGAGTTGCGTTCTAATTCGTTTATTTAAACGTAGCTTTCACCTACCTAATTTTGCATCCACTAAGTCTAATCTGCTCCTTCATGTAGCCATTGAGGACTTTTTACTTTCATTGATTAACTTTCCATTTTCCGAAGTCCTCTTTTCACACCTGCCTTGCCATTTTTTATAGCCTCTTCTTCCTCGCTCATAGTTCCTAGTCTCTCTTACACTTGCTACGAAGTGTACATACATCCCACAGGCTCTTGATCCGAAGTCACTGACAACCCTTCCGCGGGCGGAGAGGCTGGTCTGTGCTCCCTCCCTTTGAGTCTGGGCGTGGCCTCATCTCTACTCCAACCAACAGGGCGTGGGCAGGGAGGCGCTTTGTGAGTCCCAGGCGGGGTCACAGAAAAGCTGGCAGCTTCTGCTTAGTTCTCCGTCTCTGGGATGCTCACCCTCGGATCCAGCCACCAACTGTGAGAAAGCCCAGGACACAGGTGAAGCCACAGGGAGAGGAGCCAAGGCCCCGCCAACAGCCAGAACCCCCAGACCTGTGAGCGCATCCCCCGCTCCCCAGATTTCAGGTCTTGCCCCAGGCTCTTCGAAGGGGTTTGGGGTGTGTGTGTGTGTGTGTGTGTTAAAACACAGAAATAAGCCACCCCTGCGGTACCCTCCTTGAATTCCAGGCGCAGAGGCTGTGAGCATAATAACCAGCTGTTTCATGTCCCTGCGTCACTCAGCCGTGGAACATTGGCCAGTGTCTCTCCAGTGCCTACTTCAGGCCTGCTGCACGCTGGGTGCTTAAATATTTATCGGATTTACAAAACACATCCATTCGCTGACGGATTCTTCTTCTCCTAGCATCTACAGCCACCTCTTCAGAAAGGCCCCGTTCCCATCGCTGGGTATCTTCGCCCCCTCTCCCTGGAGCCAAGGCCGGTGACAGAAAGCCCCCCAGCTCCCAGAGGGCTCCCGCCCCACCCGAGCTCCTCGGAGAGTGGAGGGGTGTGGTCAGCCCTGCTTCCTGCCTTCTGCCTTCCACCCTCAAAGCCAATAAAGCACCCATCCCTCTGTTTCCCAAACAAATATTTAGATTGCCCTCGGCAGCGGCGGCGGTGTGGATGCCACTGAGTGTTTCTGTCAGGTTCTTCCCGGACAAAAGTGATGAGGGGAGAGAAAGACGTTTCCAAGCAGCACCTGCCTCCTCCAGCCCAGAACTGACGCCAGGAGAACCGATTTTAGGAACGAGCGAGGCCGCTGCTAAAAATACGGCTCAGACGTATAACGACCTTAGCAGGTACCCGGCCTGGGACGGGGGCCGCTGGCAGGCCGACGCCTCCAGGAGCTGCCTGCTTTCCGAAGTGCGTCAGCGCCTCCGCCACACCCCACCGGCCTTCAATTGGGGAGGCCGGGGCTGGACCCACCAACTCCCCGCAAGAGGGATGGATGGCTGGACACAGGGGAAGCCTGGATTGGGAGTTTTCATTAGAAAGTAACAGCCTTTCTGTTCCAAGAACAGAACGCCTGTCGGCGTGTTGCCAAGGAGAAGCTCTCCAGGACCCGATGAAATGGTAAACAAGAACCACTGTAATTAGCATATTGATAGCAGTTTGATTTCTACGGCCCCGTGAAGGCGTCTCTCCAGCCTCTTCACAATCCGACCAGCTTGGAGGTGATTGCACAACAGACAGGGCCCTGGACTGCAGCGTCAGCCCCCCACCCCCGCACCCCCCACTCCCCCACTCCTCGCTGCTTCTACTCCTAACTGGCCGCAGCCAAGTCTCCCATCGAGAAGGGAGGCCTGGGGTTCATCCCTCCTCTCAGCTCCCAAACCTTCCACTTCCGGGGCAGTGAGAGCCCTAACAGTCTCTCCACGGGCTGACAAAAGAGTGAAAAATCCTCCCGAAGTAAAAAAGGGCACATTTCAGACACAAAGGGCCCCCACAGCTCCGCAGAGGGGGCTTCGCACGAATGACTGGCTGACCTTCCGTGAACAAATCCTCAGGATAACTTGGGCAACTCCAGTCCACACTTGCTCCTCCTGGCCGCTGGCCAGCGGGCGTGGCCAAGAACCCAGAAGGGAAAGGGAAACACAGGCCCTCGGGGGGTGACGAGAAAGAGAGGGTGGCAGCCTGCAGCTTCCAGGCCTCACCACGGCCTGCCTGCTGTGAGTGGCACAGAACCCCGCCCTCGCCTGGGGCTCCCTGCCCTCGCCTGGATTTGATCCTGGTCTGTCTGGCTCCTGATCAGGAACTGCTATGCTATAGGATACAGTCCTGCAGTTGGTCAAATAAAGGTGTAATTATTTTCTCCCAGCGCATAATCCAGGAAAGCTTCCTGCAGGAGGTGGCCTTGCCTGAGGGATAGGATTTTGGAAAGGCAATTTGGGTGGTAAGGCAGACCAGGATCACATCCAAGTTCTTCTCCTTCCTAGTCATGTGACCTCGGGCAAACCATTTCACTTCTTTGAGCGTCACTTTCATCAGCTGTCAGTCAGGATAGCAACACTACCCTTGGATGGCAGCACAGGCAAAGACCCTGGCATCCCACGAGCACGCAATGAACTTGAACTTCACTTTTCCAGACATCAGCCACGGGTGAGCCCCTGTCACGACTGCTTTCCACCATGATCGACCACCTGTAATCGTTACCACTGGTTACTTAGTTACAATATTTACTTGGTGTTTTTCTTTCTTTAACTTGGATTTCAATGAACTCTCCCGGCATTTTTCAACGTGGCCTTTCTAAACGCTAGCCGGTGGAACGCGGCCAGCGCGGTTATTGCTTATTTTTGAATGGCATGCACGGAGATAAACGCGCAGCCACAGCTCATCCCTGCACCACCTGAAGTCATCTCACACAGGAAGAGGCGCTGTCTCTGATGTGTTTAGGAATGATGGGCACACGCGTCTCCCATTCCCTAGCAACCGGTCTCTTTGACGGTGGGCCGGGCTGCGTTTATCTCGGATGAACCCAGCATCTGGGACGGAGGAGGAGCCCGGTGAACGTTTGCCTAATGAGCAGGAGAACATTCCCCCCAGACCTGGCCGGAGAGCACAGCCCGATGCCATCCCAGCACATTCCACGGGCTGTCCAAACGCTTCTGGTGCCGGGCGCGTGTGTTCTACCAAAAGCTTACACATCAGGAGTGAGCTGTCAGCGGAGGAGTCTGCCATGGTTTCCACCAACACGTCCACGAGCCGAAAGCAGCTTTTGCTGTCATGGGGTTCGGTCCGTCTCACGGCGGGCGCCCCGGCCAGGCCCGTAGTGGCCAGCGGAATGGGGCAGGGAGGTGGCGGGAAAGGGGTTCTTCGCGGGGGGAGGACAAAGAAAACCTTCTGGAGGGCTTTGGCGCCGCCGCCACCGCTAAACACATCCCTGCAAAGTATTTCCACCAGGGAGCACGGGCCTCGCGCGGAGCGGGGGGTGGTAACGTTCTGGGAACACGGGGTCCCGGAGGAAAGGTGAGCGGCGACAAGGCTGCAGGGGGACCCGCCTCTGTGTCACAGACACTTTCTGGGGACGACGGAAGTGTTTTTACGGGAAACGGCACACTGGGCCTGCGAAGAAGTAACCAAGTCGAAGGGCTCTTGGCACGGAGAGAATGTTTTACTTGGCAACTCGGACAGAAAGGTGACGCGCTTCTCTCGCCATCTCACCTTTCCGTGGCCAAACGGCACATCTGAGAAATGAGGCAGGTGGAGGCGGCGGGCTGCCGGGGACCAGACGGCGGGAGAGCAGTGTGCAGACGGCACTGCCGCCGGAGGGTCCCCAGGAAGAGGCAGGGGGCTCCTCTGGGAGGGACGGGCTCACCCACCCCGCCACCGGCCCAGAGGCGGCGTCCTCCCTCCCCCTATGCCCAGGCAGGCCGTGGGGTGCTCACCGCCCCAATGAACCCCGAGAAGCAGCAGGGAGCCGTCCCCGGCCAGGCCCGGCCCGGAAACTGGTGACTTAGGCAACTCCCAGGAGCCCAGTGTATAATGCGAGAACGAAGATACCACCTCCTCGCGGGATTGCTGGGGGATTGCGTGAACTCAGCGAGTGCGGAGAGAGCCATGCAGGCTCTCGGTGGGGAGTGGAGACAGGCACACTCGGAGCAATCGCCAAGGGCATGGGGCTGAGTAACCCCCACAAGGATCACAGGAATCCCTGGGGGTCCCGTGAGCGGGGAGGACCCCCATCCCCGAGTCTCCCCAGCAGGGCCCAAGAGCCAGCCAGCTCCCTCCGAAGCCACACGAAGGGCCGGCCGGGTGGCCTGTGAGCCCGAGGAGGCGCCTGGGCCGTGCTGCTCCAGCCCCCGTGTGTCCCCGGAGACCCAGGCCTGCCAGGAGCCGTCGGGGAGGCTGGCCGGCAGCGCCCGCCAGTGGAAGCCAGCTCCGGCAGGGGCGCGCTCACCCTCGGTGACCCCGGCCCCGTGGGGCTTTTTCCTTCCTGTCCAGGAAATGATAACTCTGACCCAGGAGGTCACAGTCAGGACATAACGGAAACAGAACCCTGCAGATGGCGGAGGTGTGAGGCCGAGGCGGCCGGGCCGGGCCGTGAGCGGCTGTGGCTGCACAGGACGCTCCTGAGGACCCTTCTCGGGGCCCCCCCCCCCCACCACGTGGTGCCCTCTCGCCACTCCCTCCTCCCTCCCCTCCCTCGGTGACTCTGGCTCTGTGGACACCTTCCCAGCTCCCACAGAGGCACAGGCCCAAGTACGGGAAGCTAAGTATACCACCCAGAACCTCTAATCGGCTGAGTTAGTAACTAGCCATTTCAGGGATGGGAGTGGGGCGAAGGGGAGCAGTTATGTTCAGGGTGCATGGAAGCTCATGCAAGCAGAGCGGAGAACTATTCCCTCCATGTGAGAGTCAAACGAGGCCAGGGCCGGGGAGGGCAAAAGCCCAAGAGAATGAGCCTCATGGCTGGCCGGCCAGGGGACTGCCAGGCGCTCCCTCTGTGCCCCAGACCCACATTCTGACCCCCAGTCAGCCCCCTCCTGGAACGTGACCGAGATGATCTCCGGGCACAGCAGGGGCAAAGAGATGGACAGCGTGACATCCATGCCCATCTGCCACCTTCCGAACGGCCCTGCAGGAGGAGGAGGGCGCGAGAACAGCCAGCAGGGGAGCGAGAACCCGCCCCCCAGAAGCGGGAGGAGAGACAGGTGGGCGGCGGGAACAGCTGCTGGCTCAGAGGCCTCACCCCGGGACCCGGCGTCACGAAGAGAAACCTGCCCCCAGCCCGGCGCTGCGGGTGGCAGACGCCCAGCTGCTGCCTCCTGAGCCGCGGCGTGCGGTCCTCGGGAGGGGGGCACTGGCGTGGCGTGGCAGGACCTGGGTGGGCACCGGAGGGGCGCTGTCTCGTGTCTCCCTGGCATCGAGGGGGTAAGGAAGGGGAGGACTCTCCTATCGCCCCGGAAGCCCGGCCTACTCTGTCCACCGCCCTCCTTGCTCTCCGCTCTCACCCTGAGGATGGCTGCAGGGGCTGTCAGAGGTGAACATTCACTGGCTCCCTACTACCTGCCGGACGAGCACCCAACCTTTCCGGATGGAGTCTCTGGCCTGACCCAGCCTCTCCTGGACCTTCTCCCTCATGTCTTTTCCTCACCCAGCCCACCAACGCGGTGCACACATCATCCCCTTATATGCCCCATGCTGTCTCACCTCCAAGGAGAGGGTGAGGCCAATGGGGTAGAAATCCACAGCCAGCCTGGCCTTGACTCAGGCCCGGGTTTCTGCTGCTTCCAGAGCTTTGTAACTGAGCAATGCACTCATCTCCCTGAATCTCTGCGTCTTCGTCCGTAAAACGGGTTGGAAAATGCACCTGGCCCGGCGGGGTGGGTCACCACTCACTGAACTTGTCTACAAAGCAAGTAGCCCGATGCCTGGCCACGCTGAGCACCCAGGAAATGCTTGCTGGTTGGGTCATCTGATGCTGCAGAACCGCCAACGTCTCCCCTTTCTCCCACTTGTCGACTGGAAGCTTCCTGTCCCGTAGAGATGTCCTTGTCTCCCTGCCCTGCCCAACCTTTGGGCAGCTGGTACTAAGGACAGACATGTGACAGCTCATGGCTGTTTCCCAGCACCACGTGTGCGCTTTCTGCCCTGTCTTCCCACCAGGCCAGGTCCGTAAGGGATGGAGCGGGCCTCATCTCCCCCCTGGGACCCTCGGCAGGCCTCACCCAGCTCAGAGTGAAAGCTGAACAGGGATTCCTGGATGGGACTGCCCGTCACCCATGTGTCTGAGAGGCCCCTCCTGCCTGGAGGAGGAATGGAGGGGGGGGTGGGCTTGAGGAAGGGGAGGGGTATACCATCTAGAACCCCTAAGTCGGCTGAGGGTTAGTAACTAGCCATGTGAGGGATGGAGTGGGGCGAAGGGAAGCGGTTATGTCCAGGTTACATGGAGGCGGTAACTGTGGCCCAGCCCACACTGCCAAGAGCCACCGTGAAAGCAGCTCCCCACCACCTGGCAGCTCCCCGGGTCCCTGGCACAGAGTGAGGGCTTACCAGATGAATGAACGAATGAATGAACAGATACACTTAAAGCCAGCGGGATCTGGCAGCCGCCGCGGGCGTGGAGGGAAGTCGGGAAACAAGGCTCTGACTAGACGGGAATTGGACGACAGTGAGGATGATGAGTAACGATGACGATGAAGGAAGGGGAAGAAGAGCTGAAGCAGCTGCTGCCCGTGGGAACTCCCTGGGTGCCAGGCCCCGTGCAGAGCTGCCCCTGCACGTCTGCAGTTACCCCCGGCAACGCTCCTAGTCCCGTTTTGCAGACGGGGAGACTGAGGATTAGAGACGTGAGACCACTTGTCCGAGACACAGTCAGTAAGGAACAGAGCCTGGCTCAACCCCAGGTCCCTCGGACACCCGAGCTCATGCTCTTCACGGTCTCCACCCCAACGTGACTGAGCCCCTCAACAGTCTGGTCCCAGACGACCTGCCTGAGGCAGAGCACGGGGCTTACAGCCGCTGGGCACCCCTGGGGAGATGACACCCACGCCTGACCGGGAAGGAGGGGCTGATAAGGGATGGTGGGCGGGGGTGAAGCCGGAGCAGTAAGCAAGGGTGCGGAAGGCAGGCCCGGCCAGCGCTCGGAAGACCTCTGGCTCCACTCTGACCACGCGGGAAGCGACAGAAGCAGGCGGTGATGGGAGTGGATGGGATTTTCAGAAAGAGCCTCCGGCTGCTGCATGGCGCCTGGTTGGAAAGGAGTGAGCCCAGGGGGAGTCCAAGGTGACCGAGCAGCTCAGCAGGCGCGAAGGCACCGGGAGGAGCAGAACAGTGGGGATGGGGAGAGAGGGGCCGGCCCAACACAGACGGTGGAGGCAGCGCTGCCTGGCTTTGGAGAGAGGCCGGCCATGTGCACGGGGCAGGGGCAGGGGTGGCAGGGCAGCGGGACAGGGAAGCTCTAGGCCTCTGGGCAGCGGGTGGGAGGTGGTGACGGTCACTAAGATCAGACACAGGGCGGCTGGAGAAGAAAGGGTCACGGTCACTGGGGAGTCAGGAACATGACCTCAGCCACCTGCCCCACCCAAGAGCTCCAAAACCACGCTGAAAACGGACACCATTTGCAGAGCACGCTACCAATCCCTCTGCACCAGTGAGTCCTTTTTGCACTTGGTCATCCCCTGGGTCCACATTTTAAAGTTGAGCAAACCAAAGCTCAGTTACTTTCCCAAAGACTCTGACTCCAGGAGGCAGCACGAGAGCCAGGGACCCCGCCTCCCAGTCCAACGGGGATGCTACAGCCACATGTCTCAGCGTAAAGTGTTGCCTGACTCCTGGGCCAGGACACAGATGACAGGGGGTGCGACTTTCTCCACAGAAGCAGAACAAGCTCCGAAAGAGCCAGAAACCAAAATGCTAGCTGCGGTTATCTCGCTGGCAAGTTTCTCGATTGATCTTCAGAGAGAAAGGAAGGGAGGAGGACGGGGAGAGAGAAGCATCGATCGGCTGCCTCCTGCACGCTGCCTACCGGGGATCGAGCCCCCAACTCAGGCATGTGCCCGGACCGGACACTGAACTGGCAAGCTTTCGGTGCATGGAACAATGCCCAACCAACGGGACACACTGGCCAGGGCGCAGCGGCGATTTTTAATTTTCCTCTTTTTAGATTATACTTGGGGAATGGATCCCTATGCCATTTTCGTACAGAGAAAAAGAGCTAAAAGATTATCTCAAAAATAATTGCTCCAGATGACATGGAGGCAGGATAGCAGAAGCGTGAAACCGAAAAAAAAAACAAGAAAAAAAAAAAAACCCACAAACACACCAAAGACCACGCTCGGCGAGTTCCTGGACTTGGCGTTTTCCTTTCTGCCAGCGGCTGGACGGGCCGCGGCCAGAAGGCCCCGGGAGCTCTTGGTGGGGATACATTTTTTGTTGTTCTTTGGTTGGTCATTTTGTTTTATTTTATTTCAAAAGTTTATATTGGCCCCCAACTCTCCTTCCACCCACCTTTTCTCTCCTCACCCGCTCTTGGGTGTGGCTCTGGGTCCTCGGGACAAGGAGCAGACGGAGCCCGGGCAGTAAATTCCGCAAACAGAGCCCGGGCAGAGCCCGTGACACGTGCTGTCCCAGCGCCTCTTCCCGGGTGGACGCTGTCCTGCTCAGGCTGCCGGGGGCCGGCTGGCCCCGCGGGCCGGTTTGAGGTCCCCGCGGTGCCTAAACTGGCTTGTTTCTCCCCGCTTTTCGGCGACAGGCCTCCGCCGGACAGAAAAGCCCTTCTCACACTGGGCCCCCGGCGGACTGGGGCTGGCATGCGGGGCCCGGGGTGCTCACCACACCCCGCTCGCTCTGCCCGACGGCAGCAGGTTCAGGGGAGTGGCGTCTGCAGGGGCTGAGCTGGAGATGGAACATTCCGGGGGAAGCGAAGGAGGCAGAGGCCCCTGCACCCACTGCTGCTGGGGTTCAGCTCAGCGCATGTGGGCCTCCTGAGCCCTGAGCCAGAGATGGGCACGTCACAATGGACCGCCAAGATGTCCGTCTGAGCGCTCACTGTCATGGCAAACGCTAGAGGACACATCACACCGAAGAGCACAATATAGGCAGGTGCTGGGTACGAAGCCCTCGCAGTTCAGGCTTATGCTAGGCTCTGGGGCGAGGGGTTGTATGCAAGATACCTTAAAGGAAGAATCACCCACAGAAAAGAAATAAGCCACAGGCGGGGGAAGCTGGGGCCTGGCTGCTACTGTAGGGGGGCAGAGGGGTAAGAGGGGGGGTGGGCAATGGGCTAGCTTCCTGCTGGCCCCACACGGGGTAACCAGTCCCCTGGAGAGGGCAGCAGAGAGAAGAGGAATGTTGTGTTTGGGTCACTGATGTAGCCTCCGTGCCTGACACTCCATAAATATGTCTCAAATGGAAAGACATAAATCCCATTTACAGAGAATTTTCATGACATGGAAAAATATTCTTTGAAATTGTACTAAGAAAGAAAGGAAGACACACAACTGTGGGTATGTGCACCGGGGAGAGCTAGAAGGAACACGGAGTGACATTATGGGTGGCCTTCCCTTAACATTTTCTGTGTGTGTTTTAGCAAAATAATTTACCGATTGCCACGACTGGAACAATAACGACAACGGCAAAAAGAAGGGATGGCAAAGCACCAGGCCGCATGGTTTGGGAAGCCGTTAAGCCTCTGTACATGCTCCCGTGGCCTGTGGGGACGCGGTGAGCCTGGGCCTGCAGAGGCTAACCCCAAGCCAAGCTCTGGAGGAGGGAAGTGTCTGCCCTCAGACCTGGGAATCAGCGTGCCCTGGCTCCTGGAACTTGGCCTCCACAGACCATGTGAGAAGGTGGGTACCGGGGGTTGAATCGCGTCCCCACATAAAAGACATATTGGAGTCTTGACCCCAGCACTCTACCGTGTTTACCCGAAAATAAGACATCTTCTGAAATTAAGACCTACTTACAGGTTTCCTTCTGAGTGAAATATAAAGCATCCCTCCCAGAAAATAAGCCCCCACTCCCCCACTAAGCTAAACATGAGAGATTTGGTCCACTGATTCTGAAAGAAATGGAGTCACAAGAAACTCACCAGGAAATTCAGGAATTGGATTGTTATGATGATGTTCCAGAAGATGATGACATGATTGTCATTGAATAAATGAGTAAATTCTTGATACTGTAGGATTCACAGTTTGTCTGATTTGTGTTGACAACTACTGTACTACCGTACTGTATACGGGTAATAAATTTCCTTTATTTTCATTTAACAATAAATGTGTACCGTATTCTTCTTCATGGAAAAATAAGACATCCCCTGAAAATAAGACCTAGCGCATCTTTGGGAGCAAAAATTAATATAAGACACGGTCTTATTTTCAGGGAAACAGGGTAGAAGATGGCCCTATGTGGAAACAGGGTCTTTACAGAGGCGATCCAGTGAACATGAGGTCATTAGCGTGGGTCGAACCCAAAATAACTGGTGTCCTTCTACAGGGGGAAATGTTGGACACACATTCACACACGGACACACAGGGAGAACACGTGAAAATAAAGGCAGAGACGGGTGGCACTCCTATAAGCACAGGAACGCCACAGATCCCAGCACGCCGGCAGCGAGGGGAGAGGCCTGGACTGGATTGTTCCTCCCCGTCCTCAGAAGGAGCCAGCCTGCCCACATCCTTACCGGAGACTTGCAGCCTCCCGGGCTGGGAGCTAATGCATCGCTGGTGTATAAGTCCCCAGACGGTGGCACTTGTATGACAAACTGAGACAACGGGGGAAAGCCTGCCTGGGATCAGGTCATGGGGGGACCCTCAGCAAGCCACTTGTCTTTCTGGGACTCAACTTACTGGTCTGGAAAAGGGGAGACCTGGCCTGGAGCAGTGGGTGTCAAACTTGGTTTTAACGCTGGAATAAAACCTTGCCCAGAGGCCCAAACCAAAAAGGGAAAAAGAGACCCTGAGGAGGTAGACGCTTTCCCGGGGCCCCATCCCATCCCTACGGAGCAGCCGTTGACAATCACAGTGCCAGGCCGTCTGGAGAATCCCTCTCGGAGCGCCATCCCGAGCATCTTCAAAAGTGAAACCCGCTGACCGGATGGCTGAGCAACTATCTCCCAGGCGCTCAAGCTCGTGCCGGCACTGAGCGCCCGGCCCCCTGACCTCCGGTGGCGACTGACCTTTGTGGGGTGGCGAGACCAACGTCTGGAAAACAGCGGGCAGACTAGCCAGGCTGCTCCCGCTCCCGACAGCTACAGCTGCGAACAGGTCACCTGATGTTCTAAATCCGCCACATCTAAATTTATCTCGCCCTCCAAGGACGAGCAGATGGGGGCCTTATCGGGAAACGGTAAGTGGCTGAACGACAGACGTGACACGCCCTTATCACCCCAAGGACGAGCATGACGTCTCCCTGACGACGAGATCCAGAGCTCGAGTGCCACCCTGGCAGCCTGAAGGAGACGGGGTCACTCTGGCCCCGGCGGGGAGGGGAGGGCGGGACCGGTCCCAGGAGCCCGGATTCCTCTCCAGACCCGCCACGTGCCTGACGACCCCGGGGCCAGGAGCTCGTGGGCAGGAGTGAGCGGAAAGGGAAGGAGTCTGAGGCACAGCCCAGCCCCTGCCGCACCCCCGGGAGAGGACCCGAGCCCCCATTCCACTCAGTGACACCGACGCTGTGCGGGCGGGGACCACGCGGGCTGCAGGAAGGGGCTGCTGCTGATGGGACTGCAGAGTTGATCAGGTTACAAGGAGGCTGGACACCCCAGAGATGGGGTCCAGGGTCAGTCTGAGCGCATCCAAGCCTGGGCTTCCCTCAAAAGCCTCGCAGGACAGAGGCCCTGAGATCCCACTTGCTGTAGGCCATGGGGTGAGCCCTGTCAGCTGGCATCCCAGCAGAAGCGGGCAGGGACTCCTCTGTCCTTCAGGATGAGGCTCTGACCATCCTCCGGAGTCCACAGACTCATCAGGAGACCAAACGCCCAGGGAAGAGGGACAGGCGTCACTGTCCCCATTGTCCCGCCGTGGCATCAGACAGCAGGTCTGGTCTTTATTTACTCAGCTTCTAATGGCACAAATAAGATGCCCATTCACTGTCCCTTTAAAACACCACCTTACAGAGAAAGCAAACCTCCATGCCTTCCCTGTGAGCGGTATAACTTTCCAAAACAATCACGTGTCCTTGCAAAGGAACCCACCCGCCAGGCCAGGGGGCTGGGCAGAATGTGGCGCTCGGCTTCCCCGGGCATGCAGTGGGGCCAGAAGGAATCTATCCGGGCGGGCCTCCAGGAGGAAGAGGCTGGAGGCAATGCCCCCAAGGCAAGGGTTGCTGGGACACTGGACCCGTGTGGTGTCAGCATAGAACCGGCTAGCTTCATTCATTCCTATAGTCAATTCAGCTTCTTTTTAAAAAAATTATATTTGTAATTGATTTCAGAGAGGGAGGGAGAGATAGAAACATCAATGATGAGAGAGAATCATTGATCAGCTGCCTCCTGCATGCAGCCCACTGGGAATGGAGCCCGCAACCCGGGCATGTATCCTTGACTGGAATCAAACCTGAGACCTTTCAGTCTTCAGGCCGATACTCTACCCACTGAGCCAAACTGGCTAGGGCCAATTCAGCTTCTTGAGGAAACTCTAAGGCCCTCCGAAAGGGCCTTCTACCTCTGCCCTCAGGCTACTGGAACCACGTTGATGACGACAGCAATGATGATCACCATGACGCGATGGCGTATGCGAGGCACTCTGCCAGCCCTCCCACCGGCTCCACCAGCTTGGCATTAGTGTCCCCATTTTAGAGACAGAGAAACCGCAACCTGGAGAAATTAAACCACTTGCCCACCATCACTCGGCTGGGAGCAGCGGAGCCACCATCGGACCTTAGGGCCTGTGACCGAGTCCGTCCATGAGACTGCCCGCTTCTGCGGCCTGCAGCCCGGCTCGGCGCCTGCACCAATGCCTAGCACACAGCAGGGGCTCCACAGATATCCGTAGGCCGGTTTCTGGTTTAACACGTTAAGCCCTCAGCCTGCTTTGTCTTCCGGACGGAAAGTAGAGTGTCAGTCACGGGGAGAACTGGACACCTCACGTGTTAAGGAACACACGCAAAAGCTGGGGGAGTGAATTATCAACTCCGAGGCCAGTTCAAGGCAGTCTTCCCATTATCGTGGTGTTATTTCTTTAAGGCTAAGGTTCCACTGTCTCCCCTGCAGCTCAGGGCCTCTGCTCCCGCGAAGGGTTAAGGCTTCGGCCAGAGGCTCTACCACCAGGCAAACGAAACGTCCCCGGTCCCGTGGGTCCGTGGGGGCGCGGGGCACCACAGCAGCTCATTTCTGGGACCAGCCTCCTCGTAAACGTCAGTCTCGCCAGGGGGCGCAGAGGGGGCCTTGATTTATGATATAGCTTTTGGACAGTTCCTACAGAAATATTGCCAAACAGCGGAATAATCAGCTCTTTCACTCGAGCCCCCTCATGCGTGTTTTTTATTTTTTCAAATGAAAGAATAAAGTACGCAATGAGCCTGAGCTAAATAAATAAAAATGCCACACTTTTCCCCAGCAGAGCTTTCTGCGTCACTGAGAAATATTTGCAGACCTCAACAATCTTTTATCTTCACAATGACGCCCTCGCCTTCCAAGTTTTGGACATTCTGAGAACTCCTTTGATTTGGGCCCTTCTCACTATCTTACGAGAACAATTAGCTGATTAAAACAATGTCATGGCTGGATGGTTCACCAAGAGCCCTTTCCTCCTCTCATGGCCCGGCTGCCCTCCGCCAGGGCTGTCTAAGGTCAGTTACTCACGTCTGGGGCTCACAGTAGTGTGGCAGGAATTTCTATCTTGATACTCATCGCTGCCAATTACAGTGTCTGGGCTGGGAGGAGAGCAACATCCATGCCGCTACTTTATCAACCCACCCACTCACTGTGCCAGCAACGGAGACTCCACGATGGACAGGACGTGGTCCATGCCCGCAGGGAGCTCACACAGACGGATGCCCTGGAAAGCTCAGCGTGATGCCACCTCCTCCGGGATGGTCATGTTCCTGATGGGTGCAGACCCTTGGTACTTTGCCCCAGCTCAGCAACCTGCTTCTCCATCACACGACTTTCTCAGCTTGTTATCTCTGCTTTTCCCCCCCTCTGTCTCCTGGGCAAAGCCATGCATGAACTCCAGGGGCACATAATAATTGCTCAGTAAACACTTGTTGAATAAAAAAAATGCACCTACAACCTACTTTTTGTTTTTTAGGAAAGACTATATAGATAGATAGATAGATTTTTTTTATTTTATTTATTTATTTATTTATTTATTTTTTACAGAGAGGAAGGGAGAGAGATAGAGAGTTAGAAACATTGATGGGAGAGAGAGAAACATCCATCAGCTGCCTCCTGCACATCTCCTACTGGGGATGTGCCCACAACCAAGGTACATGCCCTTGACCGGAATCAAACCTGGGACCTTGGAGTCCGCAGGCTGACGCTCTATCCACTGAGCCAAACTGGCCAGGGCCTAAAACCCACTTTTACAAAATAAAATAAACAGAGAAACAGACACGCCTGTCCCTTTGAGTGCCTAATACGCCTCTGCTTTGATTCCTGGTGGGAGCTGGTGCCCAAAAGGAGTCTGTACGATGCTGGGGAGTGAGAGCTGCAACTCAGGGCCAGGGGCCTCTTTGCTCAGGTCTGAATGGGCTAGAAAGGATGCTCTCCAGCTCCTGGAGTGGAGGATTCTGTGGAAAACTAACATCCCCATGAGAATTAGTCAAACTGGCCTGGGCCAGGAGCCACGGTGCCTTCCCCACTTAGTGGACGAGAATCTGTGGCCCAGCCTTGTGACTGTGTGAAATTTGCTCATCTATCAGGTAAGAATCAGGGGGTGGGGGGAAGACAGGGGGTGGGGTATTTAAGTACATGCTTTCTAAGGTTCTTCCTACCTCTAAACTTTAATGACTTTAGGGTAAACCACTGGCTAAAATTAAATTTAGGTATAGCAAGCACATGTCACCATTTTGTTTTGAAAACCTTATTTCCAATACTTTATCTCACGGATTCCTTCATGCACCCAATAGTTAATGAACTTCTATCATGGGCCAGGCACTGTTCTGGACAAGACACAGTCATTCTTGTCATGGGACATCCAGTCCAGTGGGGGAGACAGCACATACACAGGTCAATGACTGGAGGAAAGGTGACTTCAGACGGCGTACGGGCAGAGCACATTAATAAACAGCGCCATGTGGAAGGCAGCACTGCAGGGGAGTCTGCCTCCTCTCTGGCGGCTGGCTGGGAAGGGGATACCTGAGCTGAGCCCGAAAGGCCCTGGAGAATCTGTGGGAAGAGCATTCCAGGCGGCGGGCACAGCAGCTCCAAGGGCTGCAGGCTGGGACAAACGTGGGGTTTTCGGAGTACCGAAGGACGACAAGGCGATGCGTGCAGCTAGCGAGTGGGGAGGGAGTCATCGATCCAAGGCAAGGCGAGGGCCAGGGGAGAAAGGGCATCGCCAAGGGGGCCCTGGACAGGACGAAGGGGACCCAGGGACTTGGATGGAGAAACATGTCATCCTTCTTGTCACCAGCTCTAACTGAAAATGAGCACTTCCTTCGGTCACCAATGTCGACGACCCACCATCATGTTAAGCAGTGCCAGGGACTCGTCAGCACAGAAATCACAGATCCATTCCTATCACCGTTGTTACAGGTGTCTGGAAGTATCACGCTCATCACAAACTCAACATCACAGTAGCTAGTAGACCTTATTAAAGTATTAACGAAGAAGCACATATACTTCAGTACTAACAGTACCTAATAGTACCTAACAACTGTCCAGCTGGTGTGGCTCAGTGGTTGAGTGTCAACATATGAACCAGGAGGTCACAGTTCAATTCCCAGTCAGGGCACAAGCCCAGTTGCAGGCTCAATCCCCAGTAGGGGGCGTGCAGGAGGCATCTGATCAGTGATTCTCATCATTGATGTTTCTATCTCTCTCTCCCTCTCCCCTCCTCTCTGAAATCAATTTTAAAAAAATATTTAAAAGTATCTAATAACTATATCTAATAACCTCTTGCATTTTATTTTATACACGTCACAGCATTACTCTGAGAAGGAGTCTCTAGGCTTCACCCAAAGGCCAGAGTGCTTCTAAGCCACGGCGGCGGTCTGGGTTTATTCCGGGTGGGATGGAGGACTCTGCAGAGGTTGCGGCAGGGACTCAATTTTCATTTTCCAGAGTCGCCCTGGCTGCTGGGAGGAGTGGCCGGTGGCTGCGCAGGGCAGGGCAGGGCAGGGACAAGGCGGGCATGGCCTCCCGGGCCACTGTTCTGGGCAATCCAGAGGGGGCAGTGTCCCTCTGATCCCTGGGTCCCCATGGGCTCTGCATGTCCTTCCCCCGCACCACCCCATGCTGCCCTCTGGGCCCAAACGCCCTTTCACCTCGGCCCGAGCCTGTCCTGGGCCGTCCTCCCAAAGAGCTTCGGAAAGAGAGCTCATGGCTCCACAAGGAAAATAAACGCGGCTCTCGCCGCTGTTTGCCTTGTGTCCTGGTCCAGAGGAGCAGTGAGGTTTTCATTGAGGAGAGCCTTCCAGCAGGACCCCAGCAGGGCTGGGCAAACACCGGGGCGACGGACCGTAAACAGGCAGCAGGCCCCGCGCTGGGGCCTGGGCCACGGCTTAGCCCCGGTTTGCGGCGGCCTTCCTGTGTTTCCCCGGCTCCCCTCGCTCTGCACTCGCACACAGAGTCTTTTCTGCATCCTCTAGGGCAGTGTTTCCCAAAGTGTGGTCCGCGTACCCCCAGGGGCACAGGAAGAGTTTGGTGGGGGTACACGTTGCACCGGAGTTTAGTGGGGATGTGCACTGCACCGTGCTTAGCTGCGCCTAATTCTACGTTCTCATGAGAACGAGGGGCACTCAGCGTTACGAAAATTATAGAAGGGGTACACACATGTCAAAAGTTTGGGAAACACTGCTCTAGGAGAACAGAACATTCATGTCCCCACGCCAGCACACACGTGTCTCACGCCTTCCCGGGGGAGTGGGCCCTGCCAAGAGGACATTCATGGATCTGGAAGGACCCCTGGGGTGGGGTCCATGGGCAGAGAAGAGCTGATCCCATGCTCCCAGCGTCCCCCAAAGCGGAAATGATGAGGGCAGGGCCAGGTTGACTAGAAGGGGGGGACAGTGTGGCTGTGGGGGGTACCTGGCCAGGTGGGTGCTGTGCCACTGAGCAGGGTGGCCCCTCCATGAGCAGTGACATCCCCACAAGAGGAGAGGGAAGCGCAGATGCTCACCTCACCCTTGGCTCCCAAAAGCCTGGGGTCGTTTCCCAAAGGCAGGACCCACAAGGAAGGGGACTGCTACATTTCGGGGCTCAATGCTGGGCCTGGTCCCCTCCGCCATTCTCCCTCAGGCTGTGTCACCCCCATCCAGTTACACAACCCTCTGCGCCTCGGTGTTCCCATCTGAAAGGGGGAGTAGAATAACAGTACCTGCCTCAAAGGGTGACAGAGGCAATCTGCCCAGCACCCACCGAATACTCAATAGACGTCGCTGCATCTTTATGTCAATCAGCAAGGACGCCGGCCTGGAGCCCTGCCTGGCATCATGGCGTTGGTTGGTTTGTGTTGGACCTGCCATGTGGGGGTTAACAGCCCCTTGCGCCCCCCAGCCCCTCCCCACGCTCCCTCGAGGCCGGACACTCACCTATGGTCCTCCGGAGGTCTTCACACTGGCTGATGTGAGGGAACTTCAGGATTTCCTTCCACTTCTTGCTTTTCCCTTTGCGTTTTCCTCCGCCCCCTGCAGAGATGGAGGAGAGATGTCAGTTGATGTTGGTGAAACTATTACTATTCCCATGGGACAGACAAGGAAACAAGGGGGAGGGGGGTAGCAGCGAGTAGCCTACAACCTCACAACTCACTAATGGCGGAGCCAAGACCCCAGCCTGAGCAGAATGCAGCCCCAGACACTCACCCTCACCCTTTAGACACTCTCCCTCCAGGTGCACTGAAAGCAAGAGTAATTCTAAGAGATCAGAGAAGTCTGGTGTCAGACCTCAGAAGTGACACAGCACCTGTAAGAGGCCCTGGGAGGGAATCTCTCTCGCTGTGGCCCGAGGCTATGAGCTCCAAGAAATAGACGCCATCCCAGACCCAAGGCTGCAGACTTTTTCTGTTTGATCCACGTTGTGTTGTTTGCCCATTCACTGGACCAACAGTCAAGAGCTAAACCTTAGGAGATTTCGCATACAAATCCAATTCAGACTTCACCCCATGACCCATCAGCTGGAGGTGGGCAGCAGCTGCCCTTGTGGACAGGCCCTGTGGCCTCCACTCAGGAGCTTGCTCGGCCTCCTGAGGGGCAGAGGTCAGGATGTGCAGCCCCCAAGGAGAAGGCTTGCAAAGCCAATGCTGCCATCTCAGCCACTCACAGGCTGCAAAGCCTCAAAGGGCCATCAGCATCATCAATCCATATCCCTTCCACTCCCCCCATTCCCACCCTCGTCATTCCCAGACCCGGGATGAAGTGCTTTTTGTGTGTGTGGTAAAATATACACCACACAAAATCGATCCTCTTAACTATTTTTAGGTAAACTGAACTCTATACCCATCAAGCAACTCACCATTCCTTCCACCCACCCCTGGCAACCACCATTCTGTTTTCTACCTCTACGAATTTAATTACACTAAGGACCACATATATATGTAATCATACAATATGTGTCCTTCTGTGACTGGTTTATTCCACTTTACATAATGCCCTCAAGATTTATCTATGTTGTAGCGTGTCAGAGTTCATTCCATTGTTAAAGCTCAATAATAGTCAGTTGTGTGTAGGGACCTATTTTGTTTATCCATTCATCCACTGATGGGCACTTGGGTTGCTTCTACCTTTTGGCTATTGAGAATAGTGTTGCTATGGATGTAAGTCCCAGCTTTCAATTCTTTTGTGTATATGCCTATGAGCGGAATTGCTGGTGTGGGGGAGGAAGAAATTTTTCTCTTCCATTCAAGGTTCATTTGTTTTTCTTTAATTCTAATACTTAGAGTTAAAGAAAATCTGCATGAGACAGAGCAACAGGAGAAAAAAAAAGAAATTTAATTAAATACATATGTATGGGAACCCAACATATACAAGAGAGTCAAAGATCTCACAGACATGAGAGGTTCAGAGAGACAGACAGGTAACACGAGATGTATACAACATTCTGGATTAACTAAGGATGAGCTAAGGCATGTTGGGGCTTCACAGGAGAGGTAGATCATTGCAGGATAAGAAGAGCAGATGTGCAATAATTGTAAGTTTGCCCTCCCTATAGACAGATCATAAGGTTTTTTTGTGGTAAGAACCCTTATTATGGGCAAAGCCCCTAATTAAAATTCTTTAAGGGAGAAGTAGCAGTTTCTTATGAGCCCATCTCAATTGCCTTTAGCTCAAAACCATCACATACCACAGAGGCACCTTTTGGGGTGACTCATTCTGTACCCCTATATTTAGTTTTTTGAGAAACCAATGAAGTACTCTTGACAATAGACTCCTAGGCTGTACCCCATCAGGCTGTACCCCAACTTTCTGTGATTGGAAGCCAGGAACGTGACATCTTGAAGGGCTCCTCAGTTAATTCTCAGGTGGCCAGTCTATAGAAACCAGGAGTCTATTTTATACGTGTGTGTGTGTGCATGCGTGCACGCGCGTGTGTGTGTGTGTGTGTGTGTGTGCGCATTTTTTATCAATGAACTTATCCATTAATTTAAGAAAATTAACACAGATTCGTCAATTCATTCAACCATCAGTGTTGTGCATCTACTAAATGCTGAGTGCTGGGCAGGCGCTGGGGACATGGCGAGAGGCAAGATGGATGGGGTGTCAGGTACTTGGAAATCCCACTTCTAAGGGCACTCAATCCAGCAAGAAAGACAGACACCAGAGGCTTCATTTCAGTGGTTCTCAACCGCTCTCAGCAGGGTGTCCCCTAAAAGGCCACAGGGGCCCTGGGTGGCCTGGCCACGCATACCCACCTCCACTTCCTCTACAAGTCGCATAAAAGCCAGCCTCTCCAGAACTCAGATAGGCCAGGGCAAGGTTCTTCGCCTTAACAACAAACAAAACCTGCCTCAAAGAGGTCTCCACTTCCAGACACATATTTGGCTTGTAAGTACGCTGGTAGGCTATTAAATTGCATATCTGATACTGTTTATTATTCCAGTTGGACTTGCTCGTTTCTCAGTATCCTGAGGTGGTCAGGCCCACCTACCCTGTGGCCCCAGCTGCCCTAGACTCACCGCCCCACTTGGGAGGGCTGTCAGGCCTCCAAAGGGCTACAACCACAACCTCCCACCTGCTCAGGGCCCAGCCCGGCCCCTGCAGGCAGATGGCCGGTTCCCGGGCCTGCCTGTCACTCACAGGTCAGCTCGTTCTCTGGCCATCATCTCCCCACGCGTTATCTCCCTCCCTGGAGTTGCTCTCGGGGCCTCTGCGCTTGCCTTTCCCTCCATCAGGGAACTTCTCAGTGGGCCTCCCTGTTCAGACCGGAAGCCCCTGGACGGTGCCCGGTGTAACACAGGCCGCTCGGACACAGCCACCCTCCCTCCCACAACAGTTCCGGGCGCTGCTGGTCAAAGGAACAAGGACGCAGGGTAGAGAGAGGACCGGGCTAGGATGGCCCCAGGATTCCGAGGAGGGCCCCTTCTCCCGTCCACTCCTGGCACGGTCTATGGGTCACAAGGGGCCGGGAGGCTGAGAAAAGTCAGCCTTACGCTTACGGGAGGGAGTAGATTTTTAGCAATCCGAATTCTGTTGCTGGGTAGTAGTCTTCAGAATATACGTATAGGGAGGTGGCAGGGGGCGGAGGGGGGAGCGTGAAGCTGCTCTCAGCACACCGTGATCAAGGTCTGCGAGGTTCTCAAGTATCCTAGTGACCGTACGTGGGAAGGATGCTCTGTGTTCCCAGCCACGAGATGCCGATGACTCACCGGCTCTCGGCCGGTCAGATGGAAGGTAGGGTTACCATTTAGCCTTTGACGTCCGTGCAGCTAAAGAATCTGCTCCGTGCCTCTCCGCCCAGGTAAGCTTTCACGACTCAGTTTCCACGGCACTGCCAGCAGAGCTGCTTTTCCAGAAAACAACACCCTGGGAAGACCGTGGGCGTTTGCCGAGGCCACGGCCCAGCGGAGGCGGCCGGGTGCTCCGCCGAGGGAGGGACCCCTGCGTCTGCCGCCTCCACTCCTGCCCTGCCTCCCGCTGACCTTGCTGTCACGACCAGAGCGCCTCCCCCACCCCCGCTGAAGCTGATGAGGGAGGTCTGTGGCATCTCACTGGTTCAGTCTCCTCATTCAGCCCCAAACAAGGCACGATCCCAATTACGGGGCCCGATCGGGGGGCAGCGTCATGCAGCGACTCGAGCCTTTTCAAAGGGCCGTGATTACAGACAGCCTAAGCGTGCTCGAGGTGACCTCGGCCTGCAGGGGACTTTGTCCGACCCAAGGCAAGGCGCTTAGCAACCGCTGGGAACGGGAGGCAGGCCACTGGGGCGCAGGAGAAAGCAGCGCCCCTCTGTCCCCCGCTTTCTCGTCTGGGATCAGGCGGGTGGTGCCCGGCAGGGCCATGGAACCCCTTTACTTCAAAAGAATTTTTCTTGGGAGATCCTGGCAGGTGAGATAGACAGCAGGAGAGACGATTGGGTAGGTGGGGCGTGGGGGGTGAGGGAGGGGAATGGAGCTTGCAAATGCCTCATCCTATTTTTGTGGGTCTCGCTTTCTGGAAATTCCCAGCACTTGTAGGGTGTCTGCCTCAGGGTACTCTCATCTATGAAGTTTCCTGGATGCCCAACCAGCGTGGCTCCGTGGTTGAGCATCGCCTATGAACCGGGAAGTCAAGGTTCGATTCAGAGTCAGGGCACATGCTCGGGTTGCGGGCTCAATCCCCAGTGCGGGGCGTGCAGGAGGAAGCTGGCTGATGATCTCTCTCATCATTGATGTTTCTATCTCTCCCTCTGCCTTACTCTCTGAAATCAATAAAAAATATTTATTTTTTAAAAAGGTGAATCCTCCTCAGTTTCCCCCCAGCTCCTCAGTTACCGCACTGTCTCCAAGCACTCAAGTGGGAGGCTGGGCTCCGGGGGGTGGGGGGTAGGGGGGACCCCTCCATAACTGCCCCATGACTGATTGCTTAGAAGAAAACGTCACAACACGAGGGGCCACCAAAGGCACCCCTGAGCCCGATCTCCGGGGGCGGGGACCGTGCCATTGAAGCTGGGTGGACTGAGTCCTGAGTCCTCAGGGCCGGAAGCAGCAGGGAGCCCTGGTGTCTTAGAGTGTGTCCAGCGCCCTCTGAGCTGGACACAGCGCCCCAGGGTGGGGGAGAGAGGGATGAGGGGGCGTCTGGGGGGCATAGAGCCTCTTCCTACTCAAACGTGCTCTCCGCAGCCGAACACCACCACCACCTTCACCACGTGGTGGGCACTGGTCCTTCTTACCACCTCAGACGCCTGGAATGGGGCCCGGACACTGGAGCTGCCCCAGGCCCGTCCAAAGGCTGACGCTCTGGTGCTGGCACAGCCAGGCCAGGGGACACTCTGCCCAACCTCAGCGACGCAAGAGGGGAGCAGAGGAGGGGAGGGCTGAGCTTTTCTGAGTCCCGTCGGCCAGCCTGGGAGCTGAACACAGGTCTAATCCGGGGCTTCTGCTGCCCCCAGGACCCTGGCTGGGAGGGTCAGCAAGAAGCCACGGCGGGCGGAGGGGAGCGGGCACCAGCATGACGCCCAGGCCTTGAGGCCGGCTCCACCCTGTGCACAGGACATGGGGAGGCGAAGATACGCGGTTATCCTGACCCCAGAACATTCCGTGGTGCTGTAGCCGTCAGCCTCAAGAACCCGAAACCTCCATAAAGTTCTTCAAAGGAAGTGCCTCGTTGAAGTGGTGCGAGACGCGGGGGGTGGCACGGGCCTGTGGGGCCCGTGGGGCCTGTGGCCTGCGGGCAGGTCCCAGCACCTCCGGGCCCCACCCCACAGCCACACCGCAGTGGGGTTCCCAGAGCAGACAAACCTCAGCCACACCAGAGGGAAGCCACACCTCAATTAGGGAAACCCAAACCAACACCAGGCCTGGGAGTCGGTTGCCATGGGGATGGGAAGACACAGCCCCTCCCCAGCAGCACTCTGAGCAAGGAGGCCTCTGGTGTGGCTTTGGCGGAGGGGCGGGCGGGGGAGGGAGGGGGCGGGCAGCTGGGCACGGTCCCTCCCAGGAAACCCCTGCTGCCAGGGGCAGCCCTGAGCCTGGGCCACCTTGACCAGAGGCTGCCGCCCTTGACCGACAGCGGCCGTCTGCCGGGGTTTCCGATGCCCTGAGGCCTTCTCACCGCAGCGGGAGGGGGAGCGGGTATCGCTGCATGTTACTGGAGCCCTGCCGCACCCCGGTGGTGTGGCCTTGCTCAGTCACGCGGGGCTTTTTCCCCCCGCACAGATGCCCCTACCCAGTTTGTATCTCGGTGCTGAGAATTACGTGAGCCACATGTGCAAGTACCTCGCGTAGAGTAGGAGGCTCACAACATGTGGCCATTCCCATCACCTCCACCACCACCAGCCAGCCCCAATACCACCATCCCTGACACCATCATCACTGTTCATGTCACCGTCACTGCCATCGCTACCACCATCCCCACCGCCATCATCCTCATCATCCTCCTCCACATCTCACTGTGGTAGCCATCCCAACCCTGGACCAGGGCCCCTTCTCCCCGGCATCATAGAGAAAGACGGGCAGGGTTGGACTTCTGACACCTCCATCCAGGGGCTGAGTGACCATAGGCTCGAGGTCGGCAAACTTCGGCCTGCGAGCCACATGCGGCTCTTTGGCCCCTTGAGTGTGGCTCTTCCACAAAATACCACAGCCCGGGCGAGTCTATGTTGAAGAAGTGGCTTTAGAAGAAGTTTACGTTTTAAAAAATTTGGCTCTCCAAAGAAATTTCAATCGTTGTAACTGTTGCTATTTGGCTCTGTTGGCTAATGAGTTTCCCTGACTGATAGCATAGCCAAATGCCCTTTGTAAGAATCAGGTGCAGCCGAAGCTGGTTTGGCTCAGCGGTAGAGCGTCGGTCTGCAGACTGAAAGGTCCCAGGTTCGATTCCGGTCAAGGGCATGTACATTGGTTGCGGGCACATCCCCGGTAGGGGGTGTGCAAGAGGCAGCTGGTTGACGTTTCTCTCTCATCGACGTTTCTAGCTCTCTATCCCTCTCCCTTCCTCTCTGTAATAAATCAATAAAAATATATTTAAAAAAAAAAAAAAAGAGTCAGGTGCAGAGTGTGCTCAAAGCCCTAGCACTGTGCCAGGCTCTGGGCGGGAGCTAAGCTAACACACGCAGAAGGCCTCTCACTCCCCGTCCTGGCTCCCACGCCTCCCCTCCCTGTGGCTCCCCCTCTCCTCTATCCCCCTGTGTCTCTTTAGGACTTTCGAGAACATTTCCTTCACAGGGAAGCAGACCCCCGTTCTCCTCTTGCAAACACTATTTTTTTTTTTTTTTAAGAAAATGTCCTTTCCAAGGAAAATCATTTTTCCAATGTATTTCTGGGCTTACTACGCTCTGCCCACACCGGTTTTCACAGCTGAGAAAGTCTGGCCACAAAAATTAACTTTTCACTGCGAAAGTAATCCCCTTCTCTCAGCAAAGCCCAAACGTGGTCACGTTTGTCTCCGCGATGTTTTCTCTGGATTAAAAAAAGAAGAGAAAGAGGGGAGAGGGAGGAGGGGGGAGAAGAAGGGGAGCCGACTCTGAGAAAAGCCACTGGCAGTTACAACCCGGACCCGCAGCACAACGGCGACTATTTTGTTGGAGAAATAAACAGGACTGTTTGCTCCTGCGAGAAAAATGCCCTGATTTTTCATAGGATATTCATAAAAATATTTGCATTTCCCTGGGAGTAATAATTACTCCTGCTGTCCCCAGAATGTTTGCATCACCTACTCAAAAGAAGCTGAACAGACTCTTTTGAAATCGTCCCCGATCAAGTCTGCCCGGCGACCTGGGGCCGTTCTGACGGCAACGTGACTGCTCGCAGGAAAACGCAGAGGGCTGCGGTCCAGCGGGGCCCGGGAGAGCCAGGCCCCGGCCTGAGCGCTTCAGCCCCATCATCTTGGGGTCTCCCCTCACAACAGCTAAGTGCGTGTCTTTTAAAGATGACGAACAAGCCCAGAGAGGCTGGGTATCTGGCCCAGGGTCACACGGCCGCTCAATGACTAAGCTGGGAGTTGTACCTAAGGATCCCTGGTTCTTAACTCTCGGTCCATGAGCCTGACACGGAGGTGGCTCAAGGAACAGATGAGACCTGGGCCCCGGCCAAGTGTCCCCAGACTCTGAAGCCACGGGAGCCCCAAACCAGCACAGCGCCGGGGCCGCCGTGGAGAGAAGTGTCTGACAGAGAGGTGAAGTCTCCGGGATGGGGGCCAGGGGAGGGTGCTTGATTCATTCCCACCTGACTTCACCCAAAACATGCCCCCTCCTCCTCTCGGTAAAGGGCACCACCCTTCATCCAGTCACACGGACAGAAATAAAAAGTGACCTAATGCCTTGCATTGAGCTCGGCGGGTCCCAGCCAGAGTTCTTCCTTCACACACACAGCAGCACACTCTGCCTGGTTCGCTCCTGTTCACCCAGCCCCGTGGTCGGCAAACTGCGGCTCGCAAGCCAGCCACATGCGGCTCTTTGGCCCCTTGAGTGTGGCTCTTCCGCAAAATGCCACGGCCTGGGTGAGTCTATGTTGAAGAAGTGGCGTTAGAAGAAGTTTAAGTTTAAGAAATGTGGCTCTCAAAAGAAATTTCCATCGTTGTACTGTTGATATTTGGCTCTGCTGACTAATGAGTTTGCAGACCACAGAGCGAAGGCATGCACAGCGTTTAGCACAGCGCTTAGCACAGCAAAGAAAGCTCAGTGACAGCGTGTGCAGCTACCTTCACCTCTGCATCAGACTCAGGACTCACAGACGTCAGAGCTGGGAGGGACCGGCCCTGCCCCGCGCTGAGCTGCACCCTCTGAGTTAGCTGGGGACGCAGAGGCCCAGAGAGGAGAGTGAGTCACACAGCATTTTCTCACGCAACCCCCAGCCTCTGCTAACCACCGCCAGCCACAGGCCAGCCCGAACGAGGCCCAGCAGGTCCTGAGGACGCTCTGCAGCCGGGAGACGCCGGAGAACACGGCAGCCAGCCGGTCACATGGAGGGAGAGGGCGGAGCTCCCTGGCAGAGCGTCTGTAGGAAGCACCTGCAGGTGCAGCCGCCCCTGGCCAGAATCTCACGCCCGAGCTCCCACCCCACCCTCCAGGCCCCGGGGGCCAGCGTCAGACACCACGCAGCTTTCCTCGGGAGAGGTCAGCAGGGTTGAGGTCCAGCGGGACACCAAGACCCAGGTTCAGGGCCAGAAGCAGGTCCTCTGGACTGCACATGGGAGCCAGGCCCCTCATTTCCTTCCTTCTCCAGGCGACCTCACATAGGACACGTCCCCTCTTCGGGCCTCCATCTCCCCATCAGGAAAAGCGAGGTCCTGGACCAGACCATGGCCCTCAATCTGCAGCCCGTGTGTCCAGGGTTCGGGGCCCCGGACCGAGCTTCAGAGCGTTCTCAGAGAGGAGTGCGTGGGCACAAAGCCGCAGCACACGCCAGCTTGCTGGGCCAGGTGTCGGAGTCCATCCGGGTGCAGCTGAGGCTGAGCAGACCCGCTCAGAGGTGACGGTGATGAACAAAACGGGGAAACAGTGACTCGCCTCACGCAGAGGCCTGTTCAGCGGGCAAGTTCCTCCCCAAAAGGGGAGAGGAATCACGACGGGTCCTTGGGTACCTGGCAGAAGCTCAGCGAGGCTTGCTGCTTCCAGCCAAAGAGGCTGACTCACTCCGAGGGCCCTGCCCGCCCACAAGTCGGGCCTAGGCAGGCTCTGCCCCCAATGGTTCCATTTCCTACCATTACACTGACCTCCAGCTGACACTCGGAGGCCTTCCCAAGACTCAGAAGAAGGCCTTTCCCAGGGTCTCGGAGACAGCTGAGAGCAGACCTTCAAACAGAGAGACGCCTGGAGTGGTGTGGCCTCCAGAACAAAAGCCAGGCCTTCGCGTACGTCCTCACTGGAAAAATTATTTCCTGCCCCAGGGCCTTTGCACATGCCATTCCTTCTGCCAGACAGACACTTCCAACAGCATTTTTTAAAAGTGGAATATTTCAGGCTCAAAGGGAACAAAACTGTATAAAACATAGATAGCTGAAGGTTTTGTGAAAATATTTCATTCATCCACTCCTGCCGAGACACAAGGATGTTATGGTTTCCAGATTTTCACCATCGCATAGAAGCTGCTCTGAGCACTCCGACACACATCATCCCCACTTCACCTGGCCAAGTCTTCAGTCTCCTCACTCCCTGGACCCCTCCTCACCCATCCAGGAGCTGGGTCCCCGCATTTCTCTCCCACTGCTTCCCAGTCTCTCCTCCCAAGCGGCGTAATCTGTCTTTATTGGGATCCCTCCAGGAGGACAGGGACCACGCCCCTATAGCTCACCTCGTGACCCGGGCCTCGGACAGTAGACCTCACAGTAGACCTCAGTAAGTGTCTGTCCATGAACGAGCGAGCAGAAGTGCTCCCCCCTCACCCCCCAGAAGCTGGCCATCTGTGCTCCCTTCCCTCCAGGACTCAGAACCCGGCACGTCGGAGCCCTGGGAGCTGAAAGGTCAGAGGCTCGAGGCCAGGCCCTTGGTGACGAGCACACGCCGCGGTTCACAGCTCCATCCTGGCGCCCCCGGGGCTCCCCGCAGCCAGACACTCTGCTCCACCGCAGCAGGGTTGGGGAGCACACCTGCTGCCGCCACCCCCCGCCCCCAGTGTAAGAAGCAGATGCCCTGGGAGCCTGGATACCTGGACCAGCGGCGGCACCTCATCCTTCAGCATCATGAGAGGCTGGAGTGCACAGGCCCCCACCTGCTGGCCACACTGACCTTGGGATGAGACCAAGGTGCAGGGCTGGCCATGTGCCTTCAGCTGCTGTCAATCGGCAGGGTCTGTTTCCAATGCTTAAGCGGATGCACTGGATGCAGAAAACTGGGGGCAGCCAAGCAAACAGACACGCGGTAGCTGTTACCGAGTGATGCTCTCTCCAGGCCAAGCTCTCTCAACCCGCCCCTCACCCGGGCGAGGAAAGTCCTGCTCTAACAGGTGAGGACATGGAGGACCTGCAGGCACTCTCTTCTTGCTTTAAAGGAGCCAGGGCCTTAACCAGCAGGCTCAGAGACCAGCCAGTGATGCATGCCGGAGACAGAGGGGCGGACAGACCCACGTGGACACAGTAAATGAAGGTATTCTAAAAGACAAGCAGCGCCAGGCCTCCCTGCCCGTCCAGCTGGCCCTGCCAGCTGTGAAACTTCCGGGCACTGGGTCCGAAGTCCACCCTACAGGCACCCAGTGCAAACCCAGGTTCAAGTCCTGGTGGTCTACCCTTGTTAGCCTGCGTGGCCTTTAGCAACGTGCTTCCCTTCCTGGCCTCTGTTTTACCCTCTGTGAAATGGGCTAATGCTTGCTGGATTGGGAGGACCAACGGAGGAAATGGACGGGAAGCCCAAGCACTAGGTGAGTCCTGGTGGCTTCCCGAGCTGCCGAGGGCCCCGGGGCTCGAAACACCATCCCAGTCCTGCGCCCGCCCCACCCCTTCCAGGGTCAGAACATGGACCCCGGAGACAGAGAGGAAAGCATTCACCACCCTCCCACACGTCCACCGCCAGCCTCTCGCTGAACACAAGGCTGCTGACGGGCACCTAAGCGCCCGCCCAGAACCACAGAGGGCACAGGCTGTGACGGCCTGGGGGAGGGGAGCACCCCAGGGACTCAGGGTGGGGCGCAGCTGCAGCCACCCCGCCTGCCCCCACTTCCTGTGCTCCCCACCCTGGGGCTCCTCGGGCTGAGAGGAAGCCAGCCCGCCTGCCTTCCTACACTCCCTCCTTCTGACATATCAGCTGCCTTGGGGCACAGTGACTTTTCACATTTATTTACTCTCCTCTGACTCAAAACAGCCTGTATTCTGAGTCCCAGGAGCTGGGCTCAGTCATGGCCTGGCCAAAAATAAATAAATAAATAAAAATAAAAAATAACAGAAATCAGAGCCTGCCTCTTTAAGAGACAGGGGGAGCATCCTAGGTGTACACACACACACACACACACACCACTTCAGTCTTCACCCATTTAATTCTGGCACTAGCCTATGAGGTTGACTCACCATGCCCATTTCACAGGCGAGGAAACTGAGGCTCAGAGCCCTGCCTTTGGTAACACACAGGAATGGGAGAGACGGGATTCCAGCCCAGATCACCCAGCCTTTCAAAGACAAATACCATAACTCAGTCAAGGTGTGCTGTCTGAGAGGGCAAGCCAATGTAAACCTGGCTGGTGGTCACATTAGAAAGAGGAAAAGGAAATGTGTGAAATTAATTGTAATAACATACTTTTGAGGCAGTATGGAATCAGTATAAAAAGTGATCAGTGAGACGTTTCACTTCCTTTCACACTCAGTCTGAAATCCAGTGTATGTGATACACCACCGCATCTCAGTTCCTCTTCTCCCGGACATCGGAACGATGGCTGCCCCACTCCCCGCGCAGGAAAACGTGGCACAGTAACCTGCCCTGTGACTCTCGTCCTCAGACCCCGCGGGAGTCCCCTGGGTTCGCCCAAACCCACTTCCCGGCGGCAGGAACAGGCTGGGGGCAGATCAGGTGGCGCTTGGTCAGGTGTGACCTGCAGGTGGCAGAGCACGAGGCGGGCAGGGCGGAGGCAGCTGCGGTGGCCACCCAGATGGCAGGGCTGGCAGCGCTCCTGCTGGGGCCCAGAGGTCTCCTCTCCCGGCAGCTCCCGCCAGGCCTGGGCCCGGAGCAGCCCTCTTGGACAGGAAGGAGAAAGGAGCTGGAGGGGAAGGAGGAGGGAGGTGCCCAAAAGTCCCTCCCTCAGTAAGAGAAGGACAGCTGCTGACAGCTCTTTCCGCAGATCCCTGCGGTCCTCTTCCGGTGCACAAAGCCAGCACCTCAGACGGGGATGGGGGTGTCGGTTCTCAGGGCCCCTGCCTAGGACAGGGACAGGCATGGAACAGGCAGAGAGGGCCCCCCCGGGTGCATGGCTGGTGGGGGGACAGTATGGCACATTGGTGACAGTGCGGGCTGCTGGTTAAGACTTAATACCTGGCCCTGGCTCGTTTGGTGCAGTGGGTAGAGCACTGGCCTGTGGACTGAAGGGTCCCAGGTTCAATGCCTGTTAAGGGCACATGCCTGGGTTGTGGGCTCCATCCCCAGTAGTGGGCGTGCAAGAAGCAGCCAATCAATGATTCTCATCAATGACGTTTCTATCTCTCTCTCCCCCTCTTATTTCCTCTCTAAAATCAATAAAAATATATATTTTTAAAAAGACTTAATACCTGAAGTCAAGGGCTTGCTGGTGAGCTCAGCCCATCACCAGCTGGGTGACCTTGGGCCAGACAGGCTTGGAGCCCCAGTCTCCATATCTACGAATGGGAACAGTGTACTTGGCCACCCGGGTTGGGAATAGCTCAGAAAACTCAGCTGGGCTCCTGGCTCGGTCCAGGGTGAGCGCTCCATCAGCAGCTCTGCTCCTGTCTCGCCACTGCCGTCACCGAGGACCGACCACTTAGCCCGGTGCTTTACCTTCCTCCCTCCCCGGCCGTATTCCGCTCCCTGGGCCCAACAGCCAGGGCTGCCCACGGCTGCCGCTGAGGCATTAAACACAGTCCAGGTGAATCGCCAAACTCTGAGTCTTCCAGTTCCCCCGGCTCCAGACAACATCACACCGGCCAGCCCTCTGGACCCGGAAAGGCAGCTGCAGGCAGCCCCTCCGAGTGGGATGGTGGGCGTGTGTGGGAGCCAGCACCGCCTGGCACCTCAGGGAGAGCACGGACCCTGGGTCCACCTGAGGAGAGGACATCCTGAGGGAGCAACCTGGGAGGTGAGTGGGTCAGAGGAGTCCCATGGAGCCCCAAGCTCAGGACACATTCTGGATTCTTCTCTCTCCCTCCCCTGCCTTACGCTCCACATCGGGTTCAGCCCCAAATCTGTGGGCCCCAGAGCAAAACCCAGCCCTGTCTCCTCCCTCTGTCTCCACGGCTGCTATCCTGGACATCTATCTCCTCCTGCCATGCAACTGGACCGGCCGCCCGCACGCGCTCCTACCCCTCCAAACCATTGACAGCATCTGCTCCCCAGCAGCCCGTTAGCCAGACCCGAATCAGATCATGGAAGTCTCTCGCTCAGAGTCCTCTTAACGACTTCCCAGCAAGCTGGGAAGGATGTCCAGCGGCCCATGCTCTGCTCCAGACGCTGCCCTCCTCCCATTCCCACAGAGACTTCCAGCTCACTCCCGCCTCCAGCCCTTTGCCCAGCTGTGCCCCCGGCCAGACGAGTCTCATGCTGACTCCTTTCTGACTCACATGGAGACTCCCTGGGCATCCCCTCTAAAGTGGCACCGTCACCTGCAGAGTCTGCCTTATTCTGCTCCCTGGGCCCATCAGCTGTTCCTGCTCATCTCATTGACTCCACTGTATGCATCGCCATCAGGAATTATTACTGTTTATGCACTGATGGGTTACTTATTCCTACATGACAGGATCATCCTTGCTTCCTTGCTTCACGGCTGCCATCCTGGACATCTCCTTCTGCCATGCAACTGGGCCAGCACCCCTCTCCGAGGGCAGGGTCACCTGCCTTGGTCACCGCTCATCCTCCCAGTCCGGACAATCCTGGGCACACGGTCCTCCATAAACGCATGTCACCATCCTCCTCCCCACTGAGCAGTCTGTGACATGACACCTCCCAGCACTGCCTCTGAGGGGGGAAGGGAGGGGCAAGGGAGGAGAAGGGAGCAGATGCGGTCACCACCAGAACGACCTTTGCCCCAGGCACAGCGTCTACAAGCAGCCGCGGGGCAGGTGGGGCGCCGGTCACCCTGGCAGCAGGTGGTGCCTCCAGAGGCCCCTGGCAGAGGCCCCAGGGAACCCCAGACCTGAGGGGAAAGATCCCGACAGGCCCTGCCCTCCCTCCGGCTCCGGGCCCAGCAGCCTCTGCTTCAACACCTGGACAGCCCTGCTTTCTGGCCCCCAGAAGTATTTACATTTTGATTAGGTCTGGTTTTCAACCACCAGGTAGTCTGGCCCGAGGCCGATCCGCCCAGCCTGCCCAGCTGTAATAACAGAGTGCGCTGGGGGGCGGGCAGCAGACGCGGGGCCCAGGGAGGGAGTGACCACATTTCCAGGGCCCCCTCCCCACCCTCTGCCCTCAGCCACCTGCTGGAGAACGAGGACAGCCGGCCCTGGTGGACAGGGGAGGGGAGCTCCTGTGAGCCCAGAGTGAAGCCCGCAGGGCGAGGAGCACGGGCACTCTGACCCTCCCCGGCCGCAGCGAGGGCCTCCCTCCACCAGGGGGTGTCTCGCCCAGGAAGCAGGAAGTGAGTCTCCCGAACTGGGGCCTTGCACCAAGTCCCAGCTTCATCCTGTTGGGCGCATTCGGGGGGCTCTATGATGGTGGGACCTCGGGAGGATTGGGAGTGAGCCCAGTTACTTATTTTCTGACCTTCAGGTCTCCTTAAAAGCGTGATTCTAGAAGCAGCAAATGAACACCCTGCCAACATGGGCCCCTGGATTCAAAAAACACAGTAGACATCTCTACCTGCGGCTTCAACTGCCCTTGGTTAACCGTGCTTTGAGAACATTGAATGGAAAATTCCAGAAATAAACAATTCGCGAGTTTTAAATTGTTCTCATCAGCATGATGAAATCTCACAATGGCCCGCTCTGTCCCGCCCAGGATGTGAGTCATCCTTCCGTCCAGTGCATCCACGCCGTGTACCTACCTACCGGCCCAGTCACTCAGCGGCCTTCTCGGCTACCAGATCGCCTCTCCCCGGATCACTTGCTTTCAAGTCGCCCTTATTTTACTCGACAGTGGCCCCAGAGTGCAAGAATGGTGATTCTGGCCATTCCGATATGCCAAAGAGAAGCCGTCACCTTGACCATGATATGTATGTACTACCCTGTCTCCCCGAAAATAAGACAGTGTCTTATATTAACTTTTTCTCCCAAAGTTGTGCTAGGTCTTATTTTCAGGGGATGTCTTATCTTTCCATGTGCTAAGTCTTATTTTAGGAGGATGTCTTATTTTTGGGGAAACACGGTAGTATAAGGGGAAACAGGATAGGTAGGGTGCAGGTGGAGCTGAATAGCAAAAAATATTTTGTTAAGCTTGTGAGCTCCAGACAGATGGCGGTGGCTGCTGGAACTCAGGGGTCACAAGTGCCACGATTGATTAGCAATGTCTGCCCTTGGCACGGGCATGGGGAATAATGCTGTGCATGCTACATGTTTGCTGTCCAGGGCTTAGCTTAAAAAAAAAAAAAAAGCAAAACCAGCAGTGGGAATTCAGAAAGCCTAGGATTCAACTGGTAAGGAAATCTGGTCAAAGTAACTCAGAAAGAGAGCCAGGGGCCTCGGAATAGCAAAGAACGAGCCATTGGCAATTTCAAGGGCAAAGGGACAAATCACTCCCAGGAAGATCAAGTCACGTCCTCAGCAGCTGTCCGATGGGACATGTCCCAGAGCCACCCCCCATCTGGGCTGTCATTCAGCCCCCAGTCCAGTCCCAGCTCCTCAGAGAGACACAGCCCCGGGCTTTGACCTTTAGGGCCCAGAAATAAATTCCCAGCGTCAGGAGCACAGATTGCTGCTGCACTGCGGGGCGGGGCGGGGGCGGGGCGGGGTCTCCCTGATGACAGGCGTCCCGTGAACCGGCCACCGGCCGGGGGCAGGAGCCGCTGGGCACACAGAGTTCCCTGCTGGCATCCGCCAGCCAGGCCGTGCGCGAGGGAAGCACGGGCCTTCCCAGCAGGGCGCCGGGGGTACTTTTCTGGGACAAAACAGACACTTCTGCCCCTGTGTTTCCATCTCAGCACGAGGCCCCAGGAGCAGGCTCCTCAGAGCAGGACGGCCTGGGGCAGGCTTCCCAGGAAAGCCAACCCCGCGGAGGAGGAGGAGGAGGAGGAGGAGGAGGAGGAGGCGGCGTAGAGGTGAGCAGCCTGGATAATTACAGGGTTGGAAGAAGGGCAAGTTCAAGGCATCCCTCAGCCTCCCGCCACTGGGTGACTTCCAGGGAATGCGGGTTATTTCCCAGAAAAGGGAAGGAGAGCTTCCTGTCTCTACAGAACAAAAGGATACGGAGGGGAAATGAACTCCTGTGGCCTCACAGAGGATTAGCGTGAGACTGGAGGGGAAGGTTCCAGAACGCATCACACTGAATCGAAGGAGGAGGCTCTTGGTGCAGCGTCTCAGGGTGTGTGTGTGGGGGGTGGGGGGGAGGGGGGGGCAGGGGGGCGGAGATTTGGGGGAGCTCTATCCGGAGGGACCCCGGCCCACCCCTGCTGAAGGGTGTTACCTAGGCCTCCTCCTCTATCAGCAGGAAGAACAGTCCCCACCCTGTACGTCAAGGGGCTGCCGTGAACATCGAATGCGTGGGGAAGACGGTGGAATACTAAAACAAGCCAACCGCCACTCACGCACCCTCGGGGCTGAATTCCGACGCCGGGCGGAGTGAAGAAGCCAGATGCGAAGGAGCACACGTTGGACGATCCACGCACCAACCCACGGGGCCAGAACCACCTCGGGGCAGAGCGCACGGGGGCGCAGGTGCCAGGATGCGTGTGCTTTATGGTTCCCGCAGTGCGTTAGTTTCCCTACTTTTCCAGCAGCGCTGCCCCTCAATAGAAAGCCCACCCCCAACTGTCTGGAAGGCTTCTGCAAGCCTCCCGGTGAAGACATGAAGGAGGGAGAGTGCTCTAACACACGAGTGCCACCTTTAAATGTCATGTGTCCTTCTTCCCTAAGAGAAAACGCTGCTGAGAGGAGGGGAGAGGTGTCCTCGGTCTGAGTCTGGCGCCGCGGCCAGGGGCTGCTCGCTGCCCCTGGAGCTGAGCGCCCGTGAGGATGCTCAGAAAGTTAGAGAGTCTGCCTTCACGGGGGGCACGTGGCACCCTGGGGACGGCTCTGTCGCCGTCACCATCAGATTGGAGGCACCTTCAACCCACCCGCTCTCGTCCTCGCTGATAGAATGAGAGCTTGGCTCCACCAGGGGTTTTCAAACTATCTCACTAGGACCCCACTGGGTGTCCCATTAGAACCATTCATCCTCTTTCCTCAGGCCTGACCCGTGTCCTGGTCTCAGTGCTTCCCCAGCGGGTGGGGTATTTTCACAGGGAGTGAACACACTGCTGCTCCCGGACCCCAGGGGATTAGCAGGTGACTGTCAGGCACCTGAAGACAGAGTGCTCCTGTCACCGCTGGACACAATAGACTCCTATCGCGTCCTCTAACCAGTAGTGTCCATTTCAGTTTAACATCAGAGCAGGGTATGGTTCCCGCTCCTGACCTGGATACCACCTCCCAGAGACGTTGCAACGAGAGACGATGGGGCAGCACCCGCGCCACCGGCTCCTGGCACTGACTGCTGCAGGGCGGCCGGGCACCGTCCCCTGCCACCTCCCACGGCACCCAGGGGCGGTGAGGAGCTGGCACAGGTCTGTGCGGTGGGAAGCTTTCACCAGCGAGCTAATTGGCTGCTGCCTGTGCCTGGCAAACCGCTGCCGCCCAGCGTCACGGGTCATCGGAGGATGCCCGCGGGCAGTCGCTCAGAGGGCGAGGACTGAGTGCCTGCCCACCGCTGCTCCTCCCCTGGATGCCAACCCTGCCGTCGAGGTTTTGCCACAGTCCCGGGGAGAAGAGCGCGTGATCCAGGCAGCGTGGCCAGAGGAAAGCGCGCTGGATCACAGGTCAGGAGCCTGGCTCAGGCCGCATGCATCTAGGCAGGGCTCTCCCAGCCTCGGTTTTCTCATCTGTGAAATGGGAGGTAAAAAAAAAGACTTCCCCCTTCTAGTTCACGAGATCGCTGCCGTCAGATTCAAAGAAGAATGTAAATGAGCCCCATGCCTGCTTACTTCCGCGCTGCCGACCTCAAACAAAGGATCGTGACTTCTCCGGATCGCACCGCAGCTTCTTCATCGATAAAATGAGACGACTCCGGCCCCCATCGCTGCCGGGATGGCGATAGGAGATGATGCCCCGAAGCACTTAGTGCAGAGCTCAGAGCAACCCGAGAGTCCCGTGCTACCGGGGATTAAAGGCGCTTTGCTAGCCACAAAGTCAATAGGATCGGAGAGCCCCGCCCTACCCTGGCTGGCCAGTGGCACGCTGAAGTTGGGGTAAAACCCCAAATGCACTTAGTCCCTGCGGTGAAGAGCAGAGCTTGGGGCTTATTTATTTTTTCTGAATTCTCTGAAAGACCCTCAAAATAGCCGCCCGCCCGAGGCAGCAGCCCCACAACAATGAGCGGATGAGTGGCGGGCCCAGCACCAGCGATTGTGAGCGCCGAGGAGGAGAAGGAGGAGGAGGAATAGGAGGAGAAGAAAGAGGAAGAGGAGGAGGAGGAGGAAAAGGAAGAGGAGGAGGAGGAAGAGGAGGAGGAGGAGGAGGTCCCAGGAGGCAGTTCCTGCCTGGCTCGGGGCAGCAGCTCTGCACCCACCAGCACCCAGGGCAGCCGGGTCACACCCACTCACCCAGCCTCAACCTGGACAAGTGACCCCAAAGGGAACCTGTGCCCAGATCCCTGTTTTTCCAGGGACACCAGGCTGAACCCCCGACCCAGGAGGGCAGCACCGACTTTCCTGGTGAATTGGGGACACGTTGGGACCCCGAAGGAGCCCTCCTGTGCCTCTGGTGCCGCCTGCAGAGGGCAGGAGAGATGCAGCCACAGGCGACGCCAGGACCATGGAGAACACTTCCCATCCGGTCACCCTGCCCTGCTCACCTGCCAGCACTGCCCACAGCGGGCTCCCGGGTCTCCTTCGGGGAGTTCCCAGGACCCGAGGCCCCCACCCCAAACCCACCCACCACCCAAATGTCTCCTCGCCGCTCCAGGGCCCACCCGAGTCTCCTCCACAAAGCGCCTCCTGCTGCTCGCACAGCACTAGCTTTCCTGTCCCTCGTGCTTCTGCACCATCCTCCCCGCGCTCCCCGGGAGCGCTACCTGAATCAGCGCTCCTGTCTCTGACTGGCACTGCCCTGGCCTGCCGCTGGGATACTGGAGGAAGGCCCCCACGTTAGGGGAGCCCAGTCAGAGGGCGAGACAGGCACGGAAGTGGACGATGATGCCCAACAGACGAGGCCAGGGGTCGGCAAACTCATTAGCCAACAGAGCCAAATAGCAACAGGTCAGCGGTTGAAATCTCTTTGGAGAGCCACATTTTTTAAACTTAAACTTCTTCTAACGCCACTTCTTCAACATAGACTCGCCCGGGCCGTGGTATTTTGTGGAAGAGCCACACTCAAGGGGCCAAAGAGCCGCATGTGGCTCGCGAGCCGTGGTTTGCGGACCACGGTGCTAGGGCTACAAAAAGGGACGGTAAGCCCACGGCATCTAGAAGGCTACCCATAGGAGGGCCATATCATCGTGACCTGGGAGGACAGAGAGGTGGCAGCCACGCAGAGGGTGCCAGGGCCAGAGAGAACTCAGGGGGCAGGGTCCTTGAGAATGGCTGGACCACAGGGAGTCAATCAACAAACTGCTGTTGGGCCTCGAAGGGTAGACTGAGGGGTGGGGGGGCATCTGGCACAAACACAGAAGGAGCAGGGATGCCGCCTCCTCCCGGCCTCCAGCCTCCACTCATTGCTATCGGTGGCTGGGGGCCGAGTCGCTGACCCTCTCTGGGTCTGCGATCCTACATCCAGCTGGAGAGAGCCCAGGGGCTCAGATAAGCTCCCAGCATCCTTGGCGGGGGAAGAGCCGAGAGCAGAGCCTGCGCTGTCCTCAGCCCGCCCAGCCACGGTCCCCACAGCAGAGACCGAGCACATGCGCCCGCCGTGGGAGGGGAACGCCGGACACAGCCCTCCGCGGCTCCCGCCCTGGGTCTGCAGGAGGAGAGGAACGGGGTCACAGCCACGGCCAGCACAGCTGCGGCCCGGCCAGAGAACCCTCTGCGGTCACGGGGCAGCAGCCTCCTCCGTGGGCTCCGGGCAGAAATAGATCCAAGTAGCCCCCCCCGCGCTAAAAAAAGCCACCTGCCGCTCCCCGGCCCCCGAAGCCTGTTTTCAGATGGAGAAAGTTTGTACAGTGGCCGTGAAGAGAGGAACTACGCGCCCTTGCCATACTTTCTCATGAAGTTAAAAATACAAGTGTTGGAGGGGGGGGGGGAGTTTTGTTGAAGGTCAGAGGGAGGGGAAGGCATGTTTTTCAGAAATCTTAGAAAATAAACAGACACAGCCCTGACCCGCAGGCTCCCTGGGAATGTGACCTGAGAGCTGCTGGGGGTTGCAGAGCGGTTTGAAGGGAAGTCCCAGGGCGCGCCGGAGGCCGGGGATTAGTATGGACACTGTGTCCCCCTCTGAGATGACCGGCCCGCCGGCCACCCGGGACCGGAGTGTCCGGGAGGGAGATGAGAAGGGCGAGGAGAACACAGAGCAGGCAGCCCAGCTGCCCTGGGAAACAACCCCAGGGGGAGCGAGGGCCGCAGGGGCCGGGTCTGGACTAAACAAGGCTTAACCAACCCAGCCAGGCTGTGGGGACACACCCCAGACAGGCCGGAGGAGTGACAGCGGTAGACACAGGGTCACACTGGGGCCCTGTCCTCCCGCCTCTCAACAGTAGCCCCAGAACCCCCGACAAAGCCAGCTCTGGAGAAGGTCAGCAAAGCAGGGTGATACGTGTTTATTAAGCGCCTACTATGTGCTAGACCTTGCAACAGGCACTGCAACTAGCAAGACAGATCAGGCCCCAGTCTGCATGGAGTTTATATCTGGGTCCTCAGAGCCCCTCCACTCTTTCCTCTACCCTCATAAGACCTCCTGCTAATCCCACTGGGTACAGATGCTAACTTTTTTTTTTTTTAATATATTTTATTGATTTTGTACATAGAGGAAGGGAGAGAAATAGAGAGAAGAAACATTGATGAGAGAGAGTCATCAATCAGCTGCCTCTTGCACACCCCCTACTGGGGATATGCCCGCAACCAAGTTACATGCCCTTGACCGGAATCGAACCCGGGACCCTTCAGTCCCCAAGCCGACGCTCTATCCATTGAGCCAAACCGGTCCCGGCCAGATGCTAGCTTGCTGAGCCCAGTGGCAAAGGGCCTAGAGCAAGCCATGTCCCTGCCCCCCACCCTGGGCTCATAAAATCCTGGGGTCTTTGCAGGCAGTTGGAATGGGGAGGGGAGCAGATCCCACACCATTGTCCATACACAGGGTTGTGCCCCCATTTGGCTAATGTTCTCTTTCTGCGTCCCCAGCTCTGAGCTAACCCTGGAGGAGGGGACACAGACTGGGAGGACCACCCAGCCCAGAGGAGGAACCAAGAGCAAAGGATTGAGACACGCCTGGCAGCGGAGACAGGAGCAGGGCTTTGCAATCAGATAAGGCTCAGGTTGGATCTAAGCCCAACTGTCTGCCGGCTGTGTCTCCCTAGGAGAGTCACTTCCCCTCTCTGAACCCGTGTCCCCCATGGGAATGTGGAGATGACAGTGCCAACCTTGTGGGTGGCGTACGGGCACTGGCTTGTATGTCACTGGCATTTGACAAAGCAGAGCAATGCCCAGCCGGGCTTTACAGAGGTGGGAGCTCAGGGGAGGGGCCGTGGAGCTGGCCAGAGAAAGTCCAAAAACATTTTAACAGATGAGCTGTTATCTGAACCGAGCCTGAGATAGGAGTACAATTCCTACAAGAAAAACTAGAGATGATGTTCCAGGCCCAGAAGAAATGGGCATTTCTTTTTTCTTGGAGATTTTCTAATATGTCCTTATCCTGAAACGGAAGATCTGTGACGCATTAATAATAGACAGATGGCCCTAATCAGTTTGGCTCAGTGGCTAGAGCATTAGCCCCACAGACTGAAGAGTTCTGGGTTCAACTGTGGTCAAGGGCACATTCCTTAGCTGTAGGCTCGGTCCCCGGCCCCAGTTAGGGCACCTGTGGGAGACAACCAATCGATGTTTCTCTCTGTGTGTCTCTAAACCTCCCTTCCACTCTCTCTAAAATAATAATCTATGCTAATAAAAGAGGAAGATGCAAAGTGATCATACCTTTGTGATACCCACCAGCCAATCAGGAGTGAGTATGCAAATGAAGCCAACAAAGCTGGTGGGTTCATTTGCATACCAGGCGCCAAGCAGCCAGGGGTGGAGCAGGATGCTTGGGTCGTCGCCATGGCTACAACGCAGGCATTCTGCACCACCCAGCAGCTCCAGGCCTCTGGGCAGCATGGGAAGGTGGAAAGGCAGCTCTGGGCGAAGGTGGTGCTGGCAGCCAGGGGAAGGAAGGCCCATTCTTGCACGAATCTTCAGGCATCGGGCCTCCAGCAATAACAATAATGGATGGATGTAGCTTTCCCCTCCCCCCCTCTTATTCATCAATATAAACTTATTGAGCACTTACTATGTGCCAGATGCTGTTCTAGGCATAGGCCACAGATTGGCCTATGAACTAAACAGACACTTACATTTGACCCTCACAACCAACCACCCAGGGTAAGTCTGGCCAACTTATCAGCATGGACACCATTTAATAGATGAGAAAAAGAACCACAAGTTAAGAATCTTTACTCAAACTCGGCCACTTTGAGCCAGAACAGACACAGCAGGCAAAAGCAGCTTCCCCCCTTAACCCCGCACTTCCCCACCTCTCCCCCCAGGACCTTCACACCCAGGAGAGGGGAAGGGTGACCGTCCCCCCAGAGGGACCACTCCCAGGGCGCGCCGGCCTGGCGGGCTGAAATGAGTAGAGGCCACTGCCCGAGACCACAGGCTCCCGGCTCCCTCATTACCCCCGCCAGCCTCTCCCAAGCGTCCATGTAAATAATCAGTTAAACTCCACAACAACCTTTTCCCTTCCAATTATAGCAAGCTGAAAAGCAGAATCCACGGAGGCCCCCAAACTCCTGAGAGAACTGAACTTGCCCTCGTGGCCCAGGGATCACGGGGACCATCAGGCCCATGCTGTCCACCGAGCGCTCAGACGCTGCAGGAACGCCAATCACAGGTTGCCGCAGGCGTGTCCGCCCTAAAACCTAATGTACAGAAAGCCATCATCTTCCCAAGCAAGGGGACAGGTTTATTTAGTCAGATTCTACTTCAAAGGACTTCAAGCACTTTGGGAGCTCAATTAATGAGAGGGATTATTAAGTGAGTTCAAAATCTTGATGAAATATTAAGAATCGCTGGTGTGGGCTAAAGGGCACAGGGTTGGGGTGGGGAGGAGACTGACATTCTGTCCTCTCCATTTCTGAATACATGAAATTTTTCAAAATGAAAAGTCTTTAAAACCCAGATAAAATAACAATTCGATGCCATAATGCTGTAGAATGAATGAAAATCAAATATTTGCAGGAAGTTCCTTAAAAATAACCCCTGGATTTGTGAGGTGCATGACACTACAAAGCGCTTCCACATGTGCAGCATCTAATTTGAACTTCCAAGAAGAGGAGGGGTAGTCCTAACCGGTTTGGCTCAGTGGATAGAGCGTTGGCCTATAGACTGTAGGGTCCCAGGTTCGATTCCGGTCAAGGGCATGTACCTTGGTTGCAGGCACATCCCCAGTCAGGGGTGTGCAGGAGGCAGCTGATCGATGTTTCTCTCTCAACAATGTTTCTAACTCTTTATCCCTCTCCCTTCCTCTCTGTAAAAAAAATGAAATATATATATTTTTTTTAATTTTTTTTTTTAAGAAAATGAGGGGTTACTAGCCCCGTTTTGCAGATGGGGAAACTGAGGCTCAGGTTCACAGGAGGACTTGCCACCAGGGCCTTGTGCAGTGAGAACTTGAACTCGGCCTTAGGGCTTCACTTAGACTTGATCCCTCCCTCCACTGGCCCAGCCCCATGAGCAGCTCCTGCTCCTCCACTCTGTCTCAGGGGGTGTGGCTGTTATCAAATACTCAGGTTTATTTAAATGCTAAACTATTTTGCCTGCCACCACCCCGGATTTTACAAACCGCACCACGGCCCCCCACAAGCCACGCTGGCCTGACGTTTCAGTCACTCCCCGGGGCCCCTCGGCCCAGCCAGCATCCATCTTCCCTGCTGGGTCTGTCGATCAGACACTGGCCTGGCCGGTGGGCGGTCCTCAGCATTAAACGTTTCCAGCGGAATGAATCAAGTCATAACGGAACGCTTCCCCTGGCCAACTTTCACTGCTCCCACCCAGACTCACCTTTTCAGAAGCTTTGTGTGGATAGAGTCTGGCCAAGATTCCTCTGATCTCTGCTCTCAAGCCAGGAATCCAGGGGGCTGGGGTGGGGGGAGAACTGGGGGGAGGAAGTGAGGGGGGGCAGGAAACGTCTCACCATCCCCTCTCCTCCCACTGCACCTTAGGAGCAATCCAGGAAATGTTCCGAGGCCCGTTTGAGAAGACTCGGTTTTTTCCTGCCCTCCCCCCAATCCCGGTTATTTCTGGTCCCCCTGCTACGGACCGCCTCCGAGCCCGAGGAGCCCTACATGCGTCAGCCCCCGCTGACCCCGTGATGGATGGGTCTGATGACCTCACTCCTGACACCAGCCCGGAGACGTCCGCTATTTGTATACCCAGAACCTCTGTTATGTCTGAAACCTCATAACCTTTTCCCAAGAACACATCGTACCTGTTCTGGGCTCCGGGAGTTTTGCAACCGCCGTTAGCCAAAAGCAACACGGCTCCGAGCCAGATCCCCACGCAGACTAGCAAGGCCTCCCTGCAGCTCAGACGCTGGGAGCCCGGGGCGTTTGTGCTCTGCACGGCCCTGCTGGGCCCTCCCGGAGAGGGGGCAGGTGCTGGGGCGTGAGGGTAGCTCCTGGTGGGACATCCCTTCACCCGTGTGGCAGCTTCCCCCAACGCACATGCTCAGGCCTGCCATTCCACCCCCATCGGCTGCTCCCTTTCCCCACCTCCTCCTGCTTCCCTCCATCTCAATGGCTAACAACTCCCAGCCTTCATGCAGTGACTGGCAGAGCGCTCCAGAGCTGCCCGCCCGGCACAGAGGCCAGTGGACACAGGTAGCCACTGAGCACGCGAGACACGTGGCCAGTCCACACGAAGATGTGCCGTAAGTTCAAACACACGCTGGCTTTTGAACACTCGGCATGAAAAACCGTAACATGATGTGATATACTGGTTACATGTTAGAAGTATTTTGCATATACTGAATTAAGTAAAATAGAGTAAAGCGATTTCAGCTATTTCTTTTACTTTTTTAAAAAATATTTTTATTGATGTCTGAGAGGAAGGGAGTGGCAGAGATAGAAACATCAAGGAGGAGAGAGAATCACTGATCAGCTGCCTCCTGCATGGGAACAGAACCTTGATCTCCTAGTTCCAGCCTGGGTAATGGGACAGACAAAGCAAGACCATGAGTGAGGGGCAGTGCAGTGGTCCAGAGGCCCAGGATCTGCAGGGGGAGAAGTCAGTGAATCGCTGTTTTGGGGGGAGGCAGCTCAAATTTGAACTCTAGGAAGACTGTGCTGCGTACACAGGCGGAATGGCAGGGGCGAGCCACAGTGGAGGCACCACGTAAGAAGCCACAGAGGACAGGGGAGCGAGAGGCGAGGGCGGATCTTTGGGAGGGAGACCCGCCATGCAGGACAGGCCTGAGAGAGGGTGCCGGTTTTCTGGCTTGGGGGAACAGGCCACGCGGGCTGTTCTGTGGACCATGAGACGCGCCCTAAGAACTCAGAGGCTTGGTAGCCACCGAACCTGCCCACAGAGTCGGCCACGGCTTCGTCCTCCTTCGTCACTCAGTCACAGCAGGAGCCTTCGGCCCCGCATCTCGGCGCTGTGGGGATCGGAGGACCCGATGGCCTGGTTCGGATGGCAGCGCTCGAGGGCATGCTTCCAAATGGGCAGGGGCCCAAGAGGGATGGCAGCCACTCACTCACCACCTGAGGCAGCCTGCCAGCTTGGGAGGCTCAGCACGCTCCCTCCAGGGGCCACCCAGGTCCCTCCCTGCGGAGAGGATGCGCGTGGGGGTAGGGGACCGCAGAGCAGCGGCCTGCACACAGCCTGGGCCTACAAGATGGGGGCGAGCCAGGCGCAGGCACCACCACAGCGAGGGGTCCCTGGCTGCCTTCGGTGTGCTGGAACCCCAAGGAGAGCTAACGGGCAAGAGGAGGGGGCAGGAGAGCCATCTCAGGGCAGAGATCACTAAGCCACGTGCCATCAGCCAGGAGCATGGGGCGCGGAGTCAGACCCCAAGAACCGCCTTGGGAGCGAAAGGAGGTGCGATGCTTCCCTTCGGAGGTGAGGAGACAGGGTTTGCGCTAGGTCCTGGCGATCCCCAGAGAGAGAAATGAGCGAGCCGGGAGCGTGGAGGCAGCCACAGGAGCACATCCGTGTGCCGGGGCCAGAATGAGCAAGTCCTGTGTGCCAGAGGCAGGCCCTGCGGTGTATCCCACAGGCAATGGGAAATCATTGCCTCCATGGCATTCCGTGAGGAAAAGGTAGCGATTGTTCCAAAAATTAAGCATCATCCAGCAAGTCCACCTCCAGGTGCATACCCCACAGAACTGAACACAGGGACGCCGTGCCTGAGCAGCACTAGTCACCATAGCCAGAGGGTAGAAACAACTGGAGTGTCCATCAGCGAGTGAGCGGGGAAGCAAACTGGGGTCTGTCCACCCAGTGGGACATTCTTCAGCCAGAAAAAGGAACAGAATGCTAAAAAGCGCTCCGAGCCAAAACCGGTTTGGCTCAGTGGATAGAGCGTCGGTCTGCGGACTGAAAGGTCCCAGGTTCGATTCGGGTCCAGGGCATGTACCTTGGTTGCGGGCACATCCCCAGTGGGAGGTGTGCAGGACGCAACTGATCGATGTCTCTCTCTCGTCGGTTTCTAACCCTCTATCCCTCTCCCTTCCTCTCTGTAAAAAATTAATAAAATGTTTGTTTGTTTTTAAAAAGCACTCCGACACGGATGGACCTTGAAAAGACTGTGCTGAGTAACACAAGCCAGGCACCAAAGGGCACATCCTGTGCGATGCCCCTTACAGGAAGGACCCGGAGCAGGCACGCCCATGGAGGCAGAGCGTCGTCAGAGGCATAACCAGGAGCCAAGGGGAGGGAGAAGTGGGGAGCCATTGTTTAATGGAGACAGAGCTTCCGTCTGGGGTGATGAAAAAGTCTAGAAAGGGATCACGGTGATGGTTGCACAACACTGTGAATGTATGTCCCTGAATGGTGCGCCTAAGAATGGTTAAAATAGTAAAATCTACTTTGTGCATATTTTAGCGCGCACGCACACGCACACACACACACTAAGAAAAGATAAAAAACCTACTACATTCTGGGAGGCCCCCCCGCCCACTCCCGCTAGGCTGAAAAAGGGCCCCCATATGAGGATGGTCCAACCATTAGGTAGCAAGGACCCAGCCCCCCGAAATGGAGAGACCCGGTGCACTTCTGGGCAAGCCTGGGGAGCTGAGCCACAGGTTTATCCCAGGCCGCCCTGAGACCGCTAAGCAACAGCCAGACCGTAAGACGGGCAGCCCCCTGCAGAGATGCAGGGAGCTGGAGATGAATGACACACGGCAGATCAGGGCCCCGAGGACCGCCGCTGAGGCTGGCGGAGGGAGGGATGGCAGGCCGCCCCGCTGACGATCAGACACCTGCAGGTGGCAGAGCCACCGAGAAAGAGCCCATTTGGGAGCCGGGGGCCACCCATGGGCCAGCCGCCAGCCCTCAGACAGGAGGACGGATGGTGTGTGTTACAGCGCTCGCCGCCATCATCGTCGCCTGCGAACACTCAGACAGAGCGTGCTTGGGGTGACTCATTCCCAAACACCTCTTGTCCCTGCTCCCATATTTGAAGTCCCTTTCCACCTTGACCGCAGTTGCTCTGCAGAGACAGGAAAAAGCCCTTGGAGTTCAAGGTTCTAAGACTTCCCATCACCCACAGGTAAGGCCCAACATTGCTGGCTCGTGCATTCAGGGGGTTTCCGTGTCTGGCCCCAGAACAACACTCAGGCACCGGATTTGTGGGGGTCGGGACAGCGGGAACCCAAGCGAACAGGGAGGCCGGGTCGTGGGATGCACGGCCCCTCCCGCTCCTCCACCACCAGCGGGAGGTGTGTGCCAACCAGCCGACAGCACCTCCAGGAACAGAACAGACTTCGCGCGTCCCTGAGGCTGCCCTATTTTTCGCAAAAGCTTCCCTTCCACTTCGCTGCCCGCCAGAAAATGGTGTGAGTTTCTCCAGGGAGAGCACTTGCTGAAACACCACGGGCCAATTGACGTGTGTGTCAGCGCTGGCGCGGGGCCTGGAACACAATCCTTATCCTGCTGGGCTCAAGCTGGCCTGAGCCACGAATGCCAGGACTGCGGGCCACCACCACTCCCTCCGGGACCCGGCGTGCAGGGGAGGGGGCGTGTGCACACGGAAGGGAAGCTTTGCTGTTGTCACTGGAGTCAAGTCTAGCTTACCCATCCTCCTGCCCCTGTCCCCACACCCAGTAACACTGCACCTGCCCCCTTCAGAGCCTCCTTCCATCCGAAAATCTGCCCCTCCTGCCCTTTCCCCCAGGATGCTGAGCTCTGCCGGGGACAGAACTGTCCTATCCCTACAAGGAGCACCTAGCTTAGGGCTTGGTGCTGGGTGATGGGCAGAAGCAATGGGAGGATGCTGGGAGGAGGCTGGGAGGCGGAGGGGAGAGAGGGCCTCTGACCCATCCCTTCCGGCTGCTCAGATTCCAGATTGCACCTTCAGGGGGCTCTTGTCAAGCCAGCGGTCAGTCCGGAAATGACCCCCAAGGCAGACGAGCATTCACGAGGAAGCCTTTGTGTGGACTCTGTGGCATTAGATAAGGCCGCTCCCTGCCACGTGGCCCATCAACCCTCTGGAGAGTTGATGCCTCTGCAGAGGCATGGGTGAGCGGAAGGTGCGTGTGGATGGAAAGAGTCCGAGCTGCGGCTGCTGCTTCTCCAGCATCCCCACACAGAGGGGCGGCTGCAGGGAGAGGCCAGGGCCAGGCTCACTCTGAGAGACCTGCCACTCCAGGCCAGCCACAGGGCCGTCACCTGATCGCAGGGAGGGAAAGGCTGTGGGAGAATCGCTGGGGAAGCTTGTGTGAAAACGCAGATTCCTCGTATAGTGGTATAATCACCTTAGAAAGCAGCGGGTCCATTTCTAAAAACATTAAACCTACACCTATCACCTGATCCAGCCATGCCATCCTAGTTATTTACCAAGAGAACAGAAATGTGGATCCAGAGAAGGACATATAAGATGTTCTGGCAGCTTTATTTGTTATAGGGGGGGAAAAACCTGGAAATAACCTAAATGTTGGAACAGGTGAGTGAATAAGCCAACTGTGGTGTACACTGAGTGGCCAGACTATGATGATCTCTGAACGCATAATAATCTGGCCTCTCAGTGTATATCCTATATAATAAAAGGCTAATATGCAAATTGTCCCCTCAGCCAGGAGTTCGACCAGCAGGCAGGCCGGCCAACTGCCCATGTCCCCTCCCCCTGGCCAGATCCCACCCATGCATGAATTCATGCACCGGGCCTCCAAGATACACACACACACACACACACACACATACACACACACTTACACTGAGTGGCCAGATTATTATACATTCAGAGATCATAATCATCTGGCCACTCGGTGCATATGTACACGTAGTGGAACACTACTCAGCAATGAAAAGGAGTAGCCTATCGAAACACACAGCAACATGAGGATCTCAAAATGCTTATGCTGAGTGAAAGAAACAAAACAAAAAAAGAATACTTCTTATATGACTCCAATGATAGACGTTTCTGGAAAATGTCAAGTCATCCAGAGTGACCAGAGCAGGATAAGTGGTTGCTTGAGGTTGGGGGTATGGCAGGAAGGGATTCTCTCTGGTCATTGATGTTTCTCTCTCTCTCTCTCTCTCTCTCTCTCTCTCTCTCTCTCTCTCTCTCCCTTTCCCTTCCTCTCTGAAATCAATAAAATAAAATCTCACCCTTTACAGCAGGATTTGAGCTGTACGTTTTTCCAGCCAAAGCCCAGCATATCCCATCACTGGGGCTAAATGTGTGTGCAAACGAGAAGGAAAGACACCAAACTTGCGGATTCCCGTCTGCATCTCCGGCACCCCCAGCAAGATGGTCCCCGAGCTCCCGCAGGCCGTTCCGGTCTGATGCCGACGTAAGTGCCTAACACCCATTTTTACACATGCTCAGCCTTCGCCCCCCAACCAACACGGCATTTTTACTCCAGTGAGTAATTTCTGAATGCCTTCCAAAGGCACCCATCTCATTTCTTGGCATCCGATGGGGATCCTCAGCCAGACTGAGCAGCAGCCAAAAGCACAGCGTGCCACGACTTTAACACCATGGCAGCAGAAGAAATAAATTCTGCCTTGAAGAATTCAGGCCTGACCTCGGTTCCAAAGGTCATCGTTTATCACAGGAAATACACGGTTCGGCGTATGTTTTTCTTCCTCCGTATCAGGCCTCCCTCGCAGGAAAGTTTAAGTAAATGAAACGCAAAACTGAAAGGACGGGCTGTCTCCAGGAAGTGGTAACAGGCGCAGTGGTCACGGACCGTCCCGCCCAGGGGAGAGGAACCCTGGCCTCCCGGGGCTGTGCCAAACGGGTCAGGCCTGGGTCACATCCACCCAACGCCCAGGTCGCTGCTTGGAGACGAGAAACCAAAGATGCAGATCACGGTGTGCCCTGTCATTTGGCTCTGGATGCTTATCTGGGCCGGTCCCTCAGTGACAGAAACCTGGCTCCCTACGGGGATGATGGGACCAGGAGGGGAGAGGAGGGAGACAGATACACTATGACCATGACAATGGGAAGAGACACCACCTACTGAGTCTCCCCAGTGTGCCAGTAATCATTCTCTGGTGCCCATCTGGTTTCTTCTTCCCCAAATCCAGCAGCAGGGACCCTCATGAGCCAGGAAACTGCTCCCCACCCCCTTCTTCAGGAGAAGCTCATCAGTCAGGGCAGCCCCCCATGTGCTGGCTCTGGGCCAGAGCCAGGCCCACCTACACACCTGACAAATCCAAGCGCAGTTCATGCTCATGCCCCCCGACCCCGTGACTCAGGGAAGAGAAACGCTCAGAGGAGAGAGGCAGCATGTCCACGTTCACACAGCTGGTGAGAGCAGGAGCCAGGTTGAAGGCCCAGGTCTGTCCCTTTCGGTGTCCAAGTTCGTACTATTGTCCTGTTCGGCTGTGCATCCACACAGGCGGGAGTGCAGGACATTCTGAACCATTTCTGATGAGCAGACCACACCCAGGAGAATCACATCAGCCTACAGCCATGAGCTCCTCGGTTCCACTTCCGGGTCAAGTGAGTCTACAGGGAAGCGCTGCTCAGTAGGATCGCTGAGGAGAGTCCACAAAACGAAGCCCAGCAGACAAGTAGCAAGAGCAGCCAGCACCAAGCTCTATACCCGATGATTTCCAAATATCAACTCCTTTAAGCCCCCACCAGCCCTATGAGGGAGGTACTGTGTTTACCGACGAGGAAACACACTCTTTCCAGGTAAGGAACTGAGAAACGATTGGCACAGGGGTTCAATCTCAACTAACCTGGTTCTCAAACGTGGGTCCCCCTGGACTAGTAGGAGGCCCAGCATCCCCTCCAACAGCTGAACCTCTGCACGCAAGGGCGGCACAGATGGGATGGGATGGGATGTGTCATTTACAAGGTCTAGACCCATGGTTGACTCTTTGGCCCCTTGAGTGTGGCTCTTCCACAAAATACCACAGCCTGGATGAGTCTATTTTGAAGAAGTGGCGTTAGAAGAAGTTGAAGTTTAAAAAATGTGGCTCTCCAAAGAAGTTTCAATCATTGCACTGTTGATATTTGCCTCTGCTGACTAAGGAGTTTGCCGACCACTGGGCTAGACCACCCAAGGTCTGCAGGCTCAAGGAGTCGGTGACTCAGGGCAGCCCGGGGTCCAGGCCTCAGGCCTCAGATTTCTCTTTGTCGGACTGACAAGTAGGTCTGTATATGCTAACGGTCTGTTTACTGGGGCAAAACAAAGAAGTCCACGCAGGCAAACAAAATCTGTAGGAAACACATTGTTCCAGCAAGTCACCGGGGCAGGAAACAATAGAAGGGAAGGCCTCGAGGAGATGTCTACGAAGACAGACAGACAGACTGCCCTGTGGTCCCAGCCCGCATGCCTCTGCCCAGCGGGCAGGCTGAGCCGGCGCCTCTCAAGGACCAGCGCCCCAGAGGGCGTGGAGGATGTGACTGAGCACGTGTGGCTAGGGTGGGGCTTCCGGCCAGCACACCGGCCCCTCTCCGCGGCGGTGACGGAGCCAGCGGGCGCCTCCTCGGGCTTCCCGGTCTTGTCTGACAACCAGAACTTTGGAAAGTGCCCGTCTGCTATTCAGCAACCTCTGGGCGGGTCCTGTTATTATTATTAACAAAGATAAGATTATGACTAATAATAACACGCGTGACATTTAAATGCAGTTTGTCCTATCGCTCTTTTCTCTCGGGGGTGGGGTAGAGTTCAAACTCCACCTTTGCATTGCTCCCGAGGCCAGCCAGACCCATTAGCCTGAATGCAGACGCGATTGCCAGAAACTTCCTAAGAACTAAGTGATTTTTTATTATTATTATTATTATTATTATTTGAACTGCGTGCCGGGCACACTGCCGTTTGGAGCTGCTAGAAGGAAAATGCCTGTTGTTTGACTGACAAAAACCATACTTAACTCTCAACATCACACCGTAGAAGAAACCTCTGAAAATCTAGAGGACACCCTTCCCCCAAACTAATTCACACATCCTCCCAGCATGGGAAGGCCCGCGAGCCAGGCTGGTGCGATGGAGTTGGCAATGGGCAGCATGGAGCAGGCCCAAGCAGCTTTGGTCCAGTTGGGGAGGCGGACGGCACGCCAGTAAAGCAGCAGACGTACAGTGACAAATTCTGGCGAGGAGCAGGAAAGGAAGAAGCGAACAGGGGCTGTGATTCGGAATGAAGGCGCTGGCAGCGGTCGGCAAAGGAGCCCAGCTACTGAGACAGCACAGGAAAGCCCCCCGAGAAGCTGAGGTTTATGGAATGGGTGAAAGGCAGGGGAGAAGCAGAGGGGTGCGGACAGTGGCGTCAGTGTGCGGGAGAGCACACTCAGGGACCTACTAGGGGGCCAGATGGCAGCAGTAGACAAGGCAGGGAAATGGGCATGAGGTGCAGCTCACAGGGCAGGCATGGGTAACAACCCCCACTCCCCAAAGGTCAACATCTGACTCTGCCCTTGAGTGGCCTTAGCCTGTCCCTGCATCTCTCAGGGCCTCAGTTTCCCAATTGTACCGTGGTCCAGGCCTGGGGCTGATGAACCTCTTTCGGGATGGTTCCGAGGACGAGGCCTGGAGAGCTGAATTCAGTGTCTCTGTCAGTTCTGCACCACCTCCGAATTTTTAAAAAATACATATTTGAATTGATTTCAGAGAGGAAGGGAGAGGGAGAGAGAGATAGAAACATCAGTGATGAGAGAGAATCACTGATTGGCGGCCTCCTGCATGCCCCACACCAGGAACCAGGCCCACAACCTGAGCGTGTGCCCGGACCGGGAATTGAACCGTGACCTCCAGGCTCCTAGGTGGATGACCAACCACTGAGCCACGCCGGCCAGGCTGCGTCAGTATTATTGAGTTAACGTGTGTGACGTCTCTCGGCCCACAGGGACCCTCGATAATGTGAGCCCTTCTGCTCTCATCGCTGGGCCGAACCCCCAGCGGTGGGGACCGTGAGGAGCCCCTGAGCACATGGCGAGGGGCTGCAGACACTCTCAGGAAATCCCTCCCGGCCGGGCCTCAGGACTCCCACCTGTGCCCATTCTTCCTCCTCACAGGAAGCAGGCCACCACCATTGTCTATTGTCCCCGAGCCAGCCGCGCCGATTGTCCGAGAAGGAGCCACACGCCACGGCGAGCAAGGAGAAGGTGTCGGGGCTACACACTTCCTGGGAAAAGTCCCTCTTTGTTTGGAAGAGATGCCGGTTCCTTTCTATGTTTCTTTTGGAGAACAAAACAGACACTCGGCCCGGAAGCGTGTGGGATGAGGTAAGATGGATCGCCTGGGACCAAGGCCCCACTTCTACCCTGAGAAGGAGCCTCGACACCCTCCCCCACTCTGGAGGGTGGCCTCCCGGGCCCATAGGGACTGGGCTGCCAGGTGACGGCACCTCCTCTGTCTAGTCACCCCAGGATCGAGGCCAGCTGGAGCCCAGGCCTCTATAGACAATGAATGGACCCCACCTTTGGGTCCAGCCCTGGAGACAGGGCCCGGACAGGTTCTTTAATGACTAAACAAACAGGGCAGCCCGTTCCTCCACGTCCCGAGATGATGACAACAAGAACAATGGCAGCTACGGCCACCGGGCTCCTGTGACAAAGACACACACTTAGTCGGCCTTTGTCATGTGCCATGTGTTAATGATGTTTAAAGCTCAACAACTCCGTCATTATCCCATATCACAAATGGGAACTCAGAGGCTCAGAGAAACGAGGTTGTCAACTCCAGGCCACCTGGCCTTCCAACTACAGCCACGCCCCGTCTGTGCAGTGAAGGCGGCAAAGGGGTCGAGCTCATGACGCGGCCGCATGAACGGAGGCGGGTCCTCGGACCTCAGGACCATCTGTGAAGCCCTCACATGAGGCAGAGGGGGGCCGAGGCAGGCCTCCCCAATAGTAAATTCACTCATTTTCGCGCGCGCGCGCGCGCGCACGCGCACACACACACACACACACACACACACAACACTGAATTGGATTTTGTTTTTTAAATAATCTGATTATGGTTGCCTAATTAACACAAAGCTTGACAGTTGACTTGGCTAATTCAATTCTCCCATCTGCCGCTTCAGAAGTAACCGGTGAGGCCAGACCACAGATAGAATTTCTCCACCTCGGGGTGCACGCGTGGTGTGGGTGAGGCCAGTGCACCGAACGGGGCAGAGCCGGCATCAGCCGGCTCTACCACATCCTCTGCCGCCTGGTAACAACACACACACCCCGCAGGCCCCAAACCCTGGCGGCCTTCCGAGAGGACACTGGTTTGGGGATCAGCACAAATGCGGGGACCCTGTCCTCTTCCTGTGTCTGCAGAATTCAGTCGGCTTTAGTCACACCCTAACCTCAGGGGACACTGTTTCCCGTGAGGCTGGAACTAGGGCTTCGGGCCCAGCTGGGCAGAGGGGGTGGGGGGAAGGGCCCATTTTCCGACGCTCAAGCAGCCGCCCCGGTCCCATGTCACCGGGTGTGGGGGCTGTGCCAAGGCAAACCTCCCAATCAGAACCGTAGCTTTGAAAACCTTCCCCGAGGTCTCCTAATCTGACCTCCCCTGTTTCGTGGAGAACAAAGCTCAGGGCCCACAGGTGGTGCTGGACCTACGTGCCAGAACCCAGGTCCGGTCGGTGCTTTTCATCCCGGCACCACCATGCCACCTTCTAGGAGCGGCAGCACGAATCGGAGCAGGTTCTGCCAAACGGTTGAAAGGCCGCGGCAGCCTCTCCTCGGCAGGGCGGGGCCTACGCCGTGCCCCTCCCCCGCCCCTCCACTCCTGTCCGTCTGGATCTGTCCACTAGGAGGGCTGATCACGTGTCTGCTTGGGCAGGGATGGACACTCAACTCAAGAGACTCCCATCCCTGGGCTGGCTGGTTCTGAAGACCGGAGAGGACAGATGAACTTTTTGTCCAGGACCCTGATGGCTGGGGGGGCATTCAGCCATGGGGATATGAGAGCCACAGGATCACACAGCCTGGGGAATAAGGCGGCCATCTTGGGCCAGGGACTAAGTTAGCAAGCAGTCCTTGAATTATGCAAAAAACAAACAAAAAAAACCCTGACCTTTGTTCCTTATTTTCCAGTCCACTTTGCATCCTCATGGAGCCTGCCTTGAGGTGCCCATTGGAACTGTGCAATAAACGCCCCCTTTCCTGAATTAACTCTTACGGGATTTCCATTATTTTGCGTTATTTTATTTTATTTATTTTAGAGAGAGTGTAGAAGGAAGGGGGAGAGACAGAGAGAGAAACATAGATGTGAGAGAGAAAAAGCCCTCTGGTTTCTTGACCAGCTGCTCCGTAAGTAAAAGCAGCTAAGCCTCCATGTAGCGCTGCCTTTCCGCAGCTCTGATGCTAACTGCAAGGACTGACAGTGTTCCCTTGGCCGACCCTACGGCTTTACTATTTAAACTTCCTTACCTTTAAGAACATACGAGCTAGAAAGGGAAGGAAAAACTCGCTGGAGGGTGGCTGCACATTTGGGAAGGGCTCTCTTTGGTAAACAACCGGCATTGTTTCTAAAAGTAGGTTAAGAACGCAGACTGCTCAGGCCGCAGCCGCCCCGGATAAACTTCCCGGAGACAATGACAATGGGGCGACTGCCTCGCTCACGACATCCTTCCAGCAGAAGCCAGGGGAGCCCCAGTCTCCAGGTGGCCCCGGGCTCAGCTGAAGGGGTGGGTCCTGGGAGAACTCCCTTTGTGGGCCCCAGAGAGGGAACCCAGGTGGCTCAGTACATGGGACCAGGACTGCTCAGAGCGGAGCCCAGCTTCAGACCCAAGCAGGGTCCTGGCCTGAGCAACTTCCTGGCATCGGCTGCAGCTCAGAGGGCACCGGCCAGCGGTTCGAGACCAGGCCCTGTAGAGCCCAGGGTGTTGCTGGCGCATCCAGAATGCCTGGAACTATGCACATGCCCTTCTAGAAGGGGGGCCCCTTGCTGCTGTCACAGTGGAGCCCAAGCACCAGATGGGGGGCTGAGAACCCCAACTGTCTTAGTCAGCTCGGGCTGCCATAGAAAGTCCCAGGCTGGGGGCTTAAACAGCAAACGTTTATTTCTCAGAGTTCTGGGGGGTGGGAAGTCCAAGATCAAGGCGCTAGCCAATGAGGGTTCCCTGTGAGGGTTTACTTCCGGGCTTATAGACACTGCCTTCTCAGTGTGTCCTCACGTGGCAAAAAGAAAGCAAGCTCTGGTCCCTCATCTTCTTCTTTTAAGAACACCAATTGCATCCTGGGGCCCCAGTCTCATGGCCTCATTTAATTCTAGTTACTTCCCAGAGGCTCAGCTCCTAATACCATCCCACAGAGGTCATGTGTATCACCAACAGAGGTTCTGCTGGATAGAACGGCTCTGAACTCTCTGACCCTCCCCCTGGTCACAGCCAATTGGCCCCGGTCAGGTCACCTGACCAAAGGGCAGCCAATGAATGGCCAGTGCGCCTATAAGATGACCTAAATCAAGGGCTTTGCTCCATTTCTAGGCAGTGACTCACTCACCAATCACTTTCTCTCTCTGGGGAGTCTGCCCTCAACCCTCAGTCAGTGGGTTGGGAGTGGGAAATAAGAGACACCCCGGCAGGAATCATGAATCAGAGAGTAGGCCGCCAGTGGACGGAGCCATGCTGGAACAGGGGGCATGGAGAGCAGCTGGAAGGAGTCATCGGGCACCTGAAGAGCGTGCCCCTTCCAAACGCTCTTCACCTGAGACGCTGTCCGCCAAAGCAGCTCTCCCCGCACTCCCAGCAGCCGGAAGTGCCCGGAAATGAGGAGACCTGGGCCGCGGCCCTCGGCCCTCGGCCAATGACTGGGGGGATGGTTGAGAGCCCGGCCGGTGGGCCCTCAGGTGGGAAAGGGCTCAGGCATGTGCTCTGTACGTTTCCAGAGGTCCCAGTGGCACCGAGGGTGAGTTGCCCCCAATGGTGACTTGCTTGATGACAATCTTTCATTGGCCTCCTTTTGTGTCCTCGGTTCTCCACTCCCCTGCTGGCGTTTCCCGGGACCGCTTCCCAAACCAAGCACTTACACTCAGATCACCACCTCTCCGTCTACTTCTAGGGGATCCCAAACCAAAACAGGTAAGCAGTGTGTCTCTGTTCCTCGCAACGAAAAGAGCCAAGCTCAGAGAGGCTCTGATGAGATATTTTGGGGGTTGGGTGTCTAGAACCCAAGGGATAAAGAATGCGTGCCCATCACTGCCGGGATTGTAGAGTGTTCCGGCTCTTTGGAGAACAGGGTGGAAGTTTCCTATAAAATTAAACATAAACTTACCCCATGGCCCACGAATCCCACTCCTGGAGATTTACCCAAGGGGAAAGAAAATGTATGTTCTCACAAGAAGCTGTTCATGAATGTTTATAGTGGCTTTATTCGTAATCACCAAAAGCTGGCAACAGCCCAGAGGTCCTTCGGCTGGGGAACAGGTCAGCGATGGAATGCTATGCAGAAGTAAAATGGGCCTGAACCACCGGCAACATGGTGACTCTAAACGCAGGATGCTCAGTGGAGGGTAAGTCAGGCTGCGTGATGTGCCATTCCACTTACATGTCATTCTTGTGAAGACGAGACATAGGGACCAAAACAGACCAGTGGCTGCCAGGGGCTGGGGACGGGAGGAGTCGGGGACTCTAACAGAGTCTGGGGGAATTTTTTTGTGGGGGGAGGGAGGTATGTGCTCTTGACGGTGGTAGTAGTTACCTGAGTGCCTATTTGTTAGAATGTGCAGAACTATGCGTTGTGCAAAGGTGGGTTCTACTGTATATAAATGACATCGTCATGAAATGAATGGGGAAGGTAAAAGACAACAAAGGCACTACTCTGAGCTAGGGCCTCAAACACACCCTTGGAGTCATTGCATCATCGCAGCCCAGGCGTGATAAAAGTAAGCTTTGCGCCAAGCCGGTGGGCCGCCCACCCCACCCACAGCATCCTTTCTTTTCTTCTTCTTTTTTCTTTTTTATAATTGCATTTAAAAATTTTTTACTTATTTATTTTTCTGGATTCACTTTTTCCCCCTCATTTTTTTATTAAGGTATTATATGTGTTTTATCTTACCAATGCCTCCCCCCACCACCACCAATCCCATACATGCCCTCCCTCCCCAGAGTTTTGCATCCATTGGTGACGCTTATATGCATACACACAAGTCCTTTGGTTGATCTCTTATCTCCCCCATATCACCCTACCCTCCCCGCTGTAATTTGACAGTCTGTTGTGGACTGAAAGGTCCCGGGTTCGATTCTGGTCAAGGGCATGTACCTTGGTTGCGGGCACATCCCCAGTAGGTGTGCAAGAGGCAGCTGATCTATGATTCTCTCTCATTGATGTTTCTAACTCTCTATCCCTCTCTCTTCCTCTCTGTGAAAAATCAATAAAATATATATTTTTTTAAAAAAAAGAAAAGTAACTTATAAAAAAAATAAATTAAAAATAAATAAAATCAGCCATTTGGCCAAGATGACCTTTCAGGCCTCGAGCTGGAGGACCTCAAACCCTGCATGATTCCAAAAGCATTTTCCAAGGGCGTTGAGAATTAAGGCAGTACCATTTCCAGGGGGAGTCAGCCACCCAACCATCCCCATGTGTGGCTCATCCTCTCCTGTTGGGGTTTGGTTTGGGCTAAAAGGCAAGCGTCAGAGCAGACACATCAGCCTCGTTGACTAAGGCGTAATATTTTCCATCAGGTGTCATAGCATGCTGTGCTTTCTCCTTCTCCCCTGGGGCCTCCCCAGAAACGGGTCCACATGAGCAGCTGAGAAGAAGAAAGCCCCGTGAAAAAGCATGTACGCACGCACACAGAGACGCACACACGCACCCCCGCGGCAAAGAACCGCCAAGAGCCCAAACACTAAACTCCCTCCAAGCTTCCCTCCCCCAGGCAGAGCTCCAGAAGCTGTATCCGGGAGATGCTGCATTCTTCCAGAATTGTGTCATTATCACAGAGAAGTTCACTCGACGGCCTCGCATCCACCCGATCGAGCGGGGCTGGGCCGCCCAGAGCCACAGGGAAGAAAGCGCTGGCCACTCACAACACTTCCACGGTGAGCTGTGACCTGCGGACCAGCTGGGCGTGTGCAGGGATGGAGCCCGGGCTGCTGGTCCAGTCTTGGAAAGGCTGCCAGGCCCAGCAGGGGTTAGAGTCCATCAGCTGGGCACGTCAAATACAGCAGCTGCATTGAGGGGTTCGGCTTCTGGTTAAAAGTGGGGGGGAGGGTGCACAAAGTGTGTCCCTCTTCTCCACAGGCAGGTGCAGGGGGCTGTGGGGTCCACTGAGGGGGTAGAGAGAAACATCCGCAACCTGGTGGGACTTGTGTTCTTTTTGTTGTTGTTGTTATCAGAGGCTAGTGCAAAGTTTTACTTTTCATTTTTAAATATATATATATTTTTTATCTTTTATTTATTTTTATTTTTTTAATAAATCTTTATTGTTCAGATTATTACAAATGTTTTTTTGTTGTTGTTGTTGTTTTTTCTCTCTCTCTCTCCATTGCTCCCCTCCACCAAGTTCCCACCCAACCCTCTGCCCTTTCCCCACCCCCATTGTCATTTCATAGGTGCACAGATATTTATGTTCAGTCTCTTCCCGCACGCCCCACTCCCCTTTTCCCCGAGAATCGTCAGTCCACTCCCCTTCCATACCTCTGATTCTATTATATTCACCAGCTAATATTGTTCATCAGATTTTTTAATTCCCTTGGTTTTTAGATTCACTTGTTGATAGTTACGTATTTGTTGTTCATAATTTTTATCTTTATCTTCCTCTTCCTAAAGAACCCCCTTCAGCAATTCATATAATTCTGGTTTGGCGGTGATGAACTCCTTTAAATATATTTTTTATTGTTGATAGTATTACAGTATCTTCCATTTCCCCATCCCCACCCCCACCCCCACCCCCTAGGCCTTCACTCCCTTATTGCCTGTGTCCATGGGCTATGCATACACTAGTAATTGTGTAAGTTCTCTGGTTTATCTCTTCTCATTCCCCCCAACCCCACACGGAGGCATGCCAGTCTGTCCCATGCCTCCCTGCTTCGGGTCTTGTTTTGTGATGCGATGCTGAGCCTGAAATAGTTCATGGCAGCTCCATCCCTCTGCTTTCCTTTGGAGTGTAAGGACTTCATCAGCGGGCACTGCACTCTCGATAGTTACCCAGACCTGAGCGCAGAGGAGCCCGGGGTGGAGTGGACACCCTGTGTTACCCCTGGGCTGTCACCGCTAGCCAGCTCTAGGCTCAGAAAGGCATGGCAGCCACACTCCCACCCCAGCTGGTTAGGACAGCAGGGGTCGGAGACCAGCCGGAAGCAATGCAGAGAATGTCAAGGCGGGGCCAACAGTCCCTGCCCAGTGTGGGGCGGGGCCTGGGCCATCCGCTCGCGCTGACCCTCGCCCTCCAGTGTCTGTCACTTTCCCTAAGAACTCCGCTTGGACACTTGATTTAAAGGCCCCGGGGGAGGAGAATGACTTACTTGATAAATTAATCTGGGCAAGTTCCCAAGTTCAAACCTTCAACCACGGCCTCATCGCTCAGTTTGCTCAGGGAAGAGGAATGCTCTTCATTTTTATTTTTTAAGTATATTTCTGTTGATTTCAGAGAGGAAGGGAGAGGGAGAGAAACGTCCATGATGAGAGAGAATCATCGATCGGCTGCCTCCTGCACAGCTCCCAGAACCCGGAACCCTTCCACAGGCCGACACTCTATCCACTGAGCCAAGCCAGCTAGGGCAGGAATGTTCTTTATTGGGATCGCCTTTAAGACCCCATAAACATAAGGCAGAAACCATGGAATGGTCCAACTGGCGTGGCTCAGTGGTTGAGTGTCGACCTATGAACCAGGAGGTTATAGTTCGATTCCCCATCAGGGCACATACCTGGGTTGAGGGCTCTATCCCCAGTGTAGGGCGTGCAGGAAGCAGCTGATTGATGCTTCTCTCTCATCATTGATGTTTCTCTCTCTCTCTCTCCCCCCCTCTCCCTTTCTAAAATCAATAAAAAATATATATATTTTAAAAACTTACGCACTCCAGAAAGGCCTTGGTTGCCATACACACCCACTTGAACTGCCTTTTTAATTTGACTAGTCACTCCTACAGGGTCTTTCGGAGTAGAGAGCCTACTTCTTGTTTTTACGCGGTTTTAATCAGGGCAACTCGGGGCTCTTGGTTCCTGCAAGAAATTCTGTCAAATGTTTCGCATTCCTCATAGGGAACTACTGTCTATACAAGGTCCCAATAGTTACATTTTAGGGCAAGCAGCCGTTTTGTTGTTGTTTCTTAATGTAAGGGGGGAGAAAAAGTGAGGAGAGGAAGGAATGCAAATGTTCGTCATTGAAAACACACACAAAACCAGAAACACCCCCCACCACCCCATGCACGAGCTCAAGAATATCTGGTAACTTCGCCTCGGGTTTTGCACACGCGCTAACGGCCCATGAGAAATGCTACTGCAAAGGCCGTTGACAGGAGCGCAGGGAGATGCCTAAAAATAGGCATTTCACCCCGAGGAGGGTTATCTGTTCGAACTGCATCATTCTCAGCATGACTGAGCAGCACAGACTACGACATGCGAGCAGGGGAAATGCAGTAACGTGCACTATCACAAATCCCCTTCACTCAGCGCAGGAGCAGATAAAGTCAGCCATGACTGAGCCACTCTCGTCCAAGTTCACTTCCCATTTTTCACGGAGCTCCTACCCCGCGGTGCTGATTTGGAAAAGAGAAGACGGGAGACGAAGGGTGTCTGACATCCCCTTGTCCCTTCCCGGAAGTAGGGGAGTAGAGTAGCAAGTTGTGTGGAGTCCCCATCACTGGATGCGGGCCCCACTTGGGCTCTATTCGTCTGGGGGCCTGGAGCAAGATATTTAACTTCTCTGAGTCCCACTGTTCCTTCATCTGTAGATAGAGGGGGTTGTGAAAACTGAAAATGGGAATTTACAGGTCAAAGGGCTCAGCACAGAAGAGGCTCTCACTCAACGAAGGGTGAGCGAGTGTGTGCTGACTCTCAGCCTTCCAGGGAGGGTCTGGGCACGGTGCTCCGAAGGGTAGTTCTGACCCTGAAGAGCCAAGACAGAGTCCACCGTGACCCAGATCTTCTCAGACTCTGTTTTCTTATCCGCTCCCCGAGTCCTACCCAGTGTTGTCAGGAATGTGGGAAAGCAGAGACTCCACTGGTGGGAGCAAAACTTGGTGGAGCAGTTCTGGAAGGCAGATAAATAGACTGACCAGCACCCCCCTCCCATCAAGCCCACCTCCAGGTGTCTGGGATGCCCTTGCACATGTGCACAGAGAGTCATGATTATAACAACAAGAATGTTATAGTAGCTAAGCTTTATTGGGCATTTTATTTTTAAAAATATATTTTTGTTGATTTCAGACAGGAAGGAAGGAGAAAGAGAGAGGAACATCAATGAGGAGAATCATCCATTAGCTGCCTCCTGCATGCCCCCTACTGGGGATCGAGCCTGCAACCCAGGCATGTGCCCTGACTGGGAATTGAACCCGTGACCCCTTTGTTCCTGAGTTAATACTCAAACTCTGAGCCACACCCAGCCGGGCGTATTGAGCATTTGAAAAGTTCTAAGTGTTTTACATGTAACTTATGCATGCACATTTGCTATGTGGTACATCTGGTGGATTCCACATGGGATATTTATTTCATAGTTGTATCAAGTAACTTAACCCTACAAGGTAGTAATTATGAGCTCTGTTTTACAGAAAAAGAAGCTAAGACTAGGAGGGCTTAGTAACTGCCCTAGGTCAGGGGTCAGCAAATGTTTTCCATTCAAGGCCAGATGGCGAATATTTTAGGTGGACCAGATGGTCTCTGTCACAGCTACTCGACGCTGCTGCTGTGACATGAACACAGCCCCCGACAACAGGTAAACAAATGTGAGTGGCTACGTTCCCACAAACTTTATTTATAGGCACCAAATTTTCTATGTCGTGTAACTTTCATTTATCGGGAGATATTGTATTTTATTTTTTTTCAACCATTTAAAAATAAGACAATCATTCTTGGCCCACTGGCCATACAAAAACCCACGAAGGGTGCATTTGGCCCGAGGGCTGTGGCCTGCGGACCCCCGCCCTAGGTCACCCCCAGGGTGAGTGACCTCCCTTTTAAAGGCAGGCGTTTCCCTGTGCCCTGATCACGGCCCCAAAAGCCGGCTCCCGGAGGCACATTCATGCTCTCCGCTATCTTGACTCCATCGCATAGCAACGGGTAGGGAAATGGCTCAATAAACTTTGCATTCATATTGTGGAATGCTCTGCAGCATTAAACATTCATACACTCACGTACCGACGAGAAGCAGCTCGGGCAGTGTTAAGTGGAAAAAGCAAGTTGTGCGTCAATACACACCTCATAACTACATATGTGTTAGAAAGAAAACTGGTTATATACGTGTGTGTGTGTGTGTGTGTGTGTGTGTACGTGCTTTTCACGGCCACAGAGACAGGCAAAATCAGAAAAAGATCTGGAGGAGCAGGAAGCATGAGCAGCCAGAGCGGGCAGTCGGGGGGTGTCCATGAGGGGGTGTCTGGAGCTTTCCGGGGTGTGTACTTGGCTCTATAATTTGAACCTTTTTACATCCCGGATGCATCCTTCTATTACTTGCGTAATGAAAGAAAAAAAAGTTTGAGGTCCTGGTTATGAGGCGCCACTTGCCAACATACTTTGAGCTCTGGGCAGTTTCCATGTCCCCTGATCTAAGCGCAAGCTGGTTACAATTAATTACGGCAGGACAAAGACATCCTTCCCAGAGGGAAACAAACAAACACGCAAACAAAGGTGGCATCAGCTCCAGTGAGTAAGCGCCTGTGTCTGGCCTGGTCGATCAATGTGATTTTTTCTTTTAATTGCATCCATGCATCACCTCACCTTCTCAGACCCCATCAGCCCTCAGACCAAGGGTGGCAGCCATAAGCAAAGCCTCCCAGGTCTCCATCTGCTGGGTGACACTCTAGGCGGCGTTCCTGCCCGCACAAACTTTAAATGATGAAGTTATTTTGGTTTGCTCCGCTGGCGGGAGCGCAGCCGGAGGGGGCGTCATTGACGGGGGAAATGAGATTTCCCTCGGTGCCAATTTTTAAATCCAGCCTCCAGGTCATCACATTTTTTTTTTGGACGCTTCCCACAGTCACATTTTTTGTTTGTTTGTTTTACATGAAAGAGCACATTCCCTTTCCCCGAGCCAGGTTTACCATTTTCCATTGCTCTTATTAAATGCATCTTATTCAAATGGAATGTTCTCAGAGTTTCCGCCTGTCACTGGCCCGGCTGCCTCCGGCTCTGTATAATCACATCTGCAGAAAACACCAGGGCCCAAAGCCCTCGCTCGGAGCCTGGGACCTGGGACTCGTTCTCAGGTCTGAGCAAACCCTCACGGGGGCCCTCGGCCCGCTCTCCTCTGTGCCCATTAAAGCGGCAGCTGGCCCGAGCAGAGCCTGGAGGTGCTAAAATGCAAATCTGTGAGGAGATGGTCCTTTTCAGGTGCCATTCCCATCAGAGCTGTGAGGGCCTTCTGTTGACCAAACAGTGAATGTTTTCAACCCCAAGCAACACCTGGCTTGGAGGGCACAGGAGGGAGCTTTAAACCTCCACCCGGCACGCCACACCGCTCCCAGGGGGGCATGACGTAAGTGGGTGCTTTGCCAAAACTGGCGAGACAAAGCGACCCGGCCAGCACTGAGCCCGGCCCTCAGGCTGTGGCCTTCCAAGGCCGAGACCGAGCTCCTCCGCTGATTCCTTTGTGTTTGGCACATTCCTCACCCCGTTGGACAGGTCGGTTCTAATTCTTTGCGTTGGTGGTGGGGTCAGTTTAATATTTCCTAAATGCTCTCACCGCAGGAAGAACAAAAATTAAACTGTTATGCAACTCAGTAGGTAGGTAGACAGATACAGTGTGCGTAGTTTAAAAAAAAAAAAAAATGTAACGTGAGATCTACTCCCTTAAGAAAACTTCAATTACGTAACACAGTGCCACACTGTTAACTACAGGCTCCGTGTGGTACAGGCCCAGCACCTGTTAAAAATAAAGTCCCACTGACGCGCAGCCTTGTCATTGGCGGAGGGATAGGCTGTGGCTGCCTTCAAGCTGCAATGGCAGAATTCAGTAGTTGCGACTGAGAGCACATGGCTCATAACCCTAAGATTTTTACTATCCGCCCTTTACCGAGAAGGCTGGCTAAGCACTGATACGTAGGATCAAGGCTTAAAAAGTATGTCTAGCCGAAGCCGGTTTGGCTCAGTGATAGAGCGTCTGTCTGCAGACTGAAGGGTCCCGGGTTCGATTCCGGTCAAGGGCATGTACATTGGTTGCGGGCACATCCCCGGTGGGGGGTGTGCAGGAGGCAGCTGGTCGATGTTTCTCTCTCATCGACATTTCTGGCTCTCTATCACTCTCCCTTCCTCTCTGTAAAAAATCAATAAAATATTTTTTTAAATTTTTTTAAAAAAGTATGTCTACACGCATAATGTGACAGAAGGGACCACTGTGGGTCAGATGAGTGTCTTTTAAACACTGTGATTAGCATCACTGCCAACAACTTTAAAATCCACGCTTCTACCACTCAGGCATATCGTTAGTGGTTGAGCCTCATGCCCGCCCAGGAGATGCCTGGTTCTCACATGGTTGGCTGGGGTGGGCAGTCATGGTGTACACTTGCCCGGCACTACTTGTTTCCCCACAAGGGCCAGTCCCTGTGATCCCCACCAGGTGAAGGCAAGTGATGTTGTGACGCCAAAAAGAGTCCTTCCCAGGCCTTTTCAGAGGCGATGCTCTCTTGGCACTGGAGTTGCTAAGAGAGCTGCTAGGGAGCCTCCATCCAGCCAAGAATGAAGCAGGGGAGAGACAAGCAGAGCTGAGAGATGGGGACAGAAAGAACCCCAGAAACATTGTTTTACGCCTTGGACACATGAGGCCATGAATTCTCATTTCTGTTGAAGCTAGTTAGAGTTACGTTTCTGTCACTTACTACCAAAGGATTTCTGAGGACTGTGGTTGTGATCTTTTCATGTTCTACTTGCTGCATTTAAGAGTTCATGTATTACTTTTCATGTTTGTACATCTTCTTAATCATTTTCATCTTTAGTGGTCCTTACCCCATTAGAGATGGGACAAGCCCCTACTGGGCCGCCCAGCCAACTGACACTAATGCAGACCTCCCTGGGTGCTATACCCTAACTCAGCAGACCTTCCCATGCCATGGACACTCCTGGGCACCATGACGATGATGTCATGGGCAGTCCTTGTTACAAAAGAGACCACCGCTGGCTAGCCCCGTACCCACCTAACTCACAAGCACAGACATCACCAGCCAGGTCCCCTCCCAGTCCCACTGAGACACAGCTCGCGTACGTTCGTTTAGCTGTCAGAGACCTACGTCCGCCATTTCTCCCTGCCTAGACCTCATGCCTCAAGCCAAGATCCCAGGCTGTCGGGTTCCCGAGCTGGCAGTGAAACTTTCCCACTGAGCCCTCGACCTTTGGTCTCTTGGACTTTTAACAGATTGTAAGTCACTTGTGTTATTGGCAGGTGATTCCCTCAAAGAGGCAAATCCCCAGATCAAGACAGATCCCTCGTCTGCCCAGCCACCCCAATCGCCCCGGAGCCTGGGACCAGAGCCGCTCTCAGTACCTGCTTGTTGGGTGGGTGAATGAATGAAAAAAAAAAAAAGAATATATCCTACGTGCCAGGCACTAAGCCATGTTTCATAATCACATATAACACTGCCTCTTTCTACAGCATTGCCAGCTTCATTTTGGCAAAAGATGTTCCCAGCAAGATTAGCCGTATTGGGACAAAATCTGAAGAAAAACCTGTATTAGGAAAAGCAACTTGCACATTTTGGCAAAGCCTCGTTGAACCTGTCAGTGGCTCACAGGGCTGCGAGGAGAGTGCACTGAAGGTCAGATGTCCTGGGTCACTGACACGAAGGTGCTCTGGGCCACTCCTCCTTTCTGCCCAGAGGAAACAGCAGGCCTCAGGACCACACAGGGGCCCGGGGCCATCCCCTCCCATGGACAGGGGCCATCTGAGATCACGGATGCCCTTTGCCCTCCGTTCGGTTCTCGCCAGAAGCCCTGGGGATAGATGAGGGTACCATCCCCATTTCACAGATGGAAAAACCGAGGCTGCAGGAGAACCAGCGGCTATAGGTCACTCCAGCTGGGAAGTGTTAAGCTAATTAAACAAGGACACTGGACCTAGTGGCTCTAATGCCCTGGCCGCCAACATAAGCAAACCAAAACCTAAGTCTGTTAATGTCTCAAGGTTACGAAAACAGAACGCCAGAGGCGACCAATCACAAACAGCCAACTCGGCTTGGAGCTATAGCCAATCAAACAATTTCCTTTCGTTGCTTCCACACGTTCTCTATAAAAGTCTATCCCCAGGCCCCGTTCGGAGGAGCACTCCTAACCACGTCTGGTTTGGCAGTGCTTGATTTGAAGGGATTTTTGCTCAAATAAACCCTTAAAATGCTTACTATGCCTGTTCATCTCTTAACAGAAACAACTAGAACCTGGATTTTTTTTTTTTTTTTCAGTCCGTAGTCCCCACTCTTGCAACCAGCCATGCTCAAGGATGTAGCCCCCAGCAAAGCACTGAGAGCCCTGGCAGGGATCCTGCTCCTCTGGCCTGGGGGCCCTTTGGCCCGGGCATCTGCATTCCTCCATGTTCCGGCTGCATGGCATCAAGTCAAGGACTCTCTGCATCCCCTTTCCTTTCAAAACCATGCTTGTCCCGGGCTGCCCCATGCTGACGGAGGCAGCTCCAAGGGGCAAGAATGCAGCCCCCCAGCCGAAACCGGTTTGGCTCAGTGGATAGAGCAACAGCCAGTGGACTGAAGGGTCCCAGGGTTCGATTCCGGTCAAGGGCATGTACCTTGGTTGTGGGCACATCCCCACAGTGTGCAGGAGGCAGCTGATCGATGTTTCTGACTCTATCCCTCTCCCTTCCTCACTGTAAAAACACAATAAAATATATTTTAAAAAGAATGCGGTCCCCAAGCCCCCAGCAGGGTTAGGGCTCCTGATTGGGAAGCTCCCCAGTTCTCTCATTTGTTGTGTTAGTTTGTTTTTTTTATTATTATTATTTTTTTAATAATCTCAATAACAAAACTCCCTTCCTCTCTTTCCAGCAAGAAGTTAGGCTCTGAAGGTTGCAATGTCATTTAGATGACAAAAAAAGAACAGAAAAAAATAATATATATATATATATATATATATATATATATTTAAAATGGGAAAAAATTACATTTTTCAAATGCCTTGGTTTCAACACCCCTTCCCAAAACAACGTTTTCTACTGAGCTTTTCCTGGCCTGGCATGGTAGAGCGACTATAATGGATTGTCCAAACAGGGACCCTTTTAAGAATGAAAGGGGACACTTTTAACCCTGACACCAGCCATACCATCACCCCGCTTTGGGGGGATGGAGGGGATCAGAAGCCCGGAGAAGAGTGGAACCGCCGCCAGACAGCGAAGTGAATGAGGGCACGTAAGCGCTGGCCCTGAGACCGGCAGAGCAGCACAGCCGCTTCCACAGGGAAGGGGATTCTCTCCTTCCACTCTCTGCCTCGGCGGCGCAAGCCGCTGCAGCAACTCCGTGTCCGCAGAAGGTGGGCATTTTCCGGCTAGCTGCCCCCAAAGCCAGGGCATCCAGCTTCTGGGTCTTTCTTTCCTAGCTGTGATTCTAAAGTGCTGAGACTAAACCTTTCTAGATCCAGAACTTTCTCGGGGTGGGGGGTGGGGGTGTCTAGTCTCAGAACAAAGAAGGCTGGGAGATCACTGGGTCCATCCCAGCCGCCAGGCAGGGAGGGCCACGCCCAGCGTGCCAGATGGAATCAAACCTCTGTTCTTTCTCTTCAACCTCCGGAGGAAGTCGTGCCACCTCCCTGGGCGAGCCGGTTCAAAGTTTAATTGAAATCTTCAGGGCCAGGCTCCACTCCGTCCACGCCACCCTCCACCCAGACCCAGGAAACTGAGAACATCCCACTCTCCCGCCGCTCATCCGGCCAGCCCCGGGCCGCTGGGAGGGGGACCTTCTCCTCCACAGACCGGAAAACCCTCTCTGGGCCCAGAAAAAACACACACACACACACACACACACGCACCTCCTCCCTCCCTAGCTCAGCGCCCCACACACACTTGTAATCCCCTGGCTGATTGTAATTGGAAAGACATGCCATGCAAGCAGCAGAGCTTCCAGCATTTCTAGCCATCTCCACGTCAACGGGAGCCCCTCCCCCACTCCAGCCTCTCCCCTTGACAGACAGACAGCCCATTAAGAACTCGCCCACAATAGTCTTTCGTGTAAGGACATGTAAACAGCATCATTCAAACCTACAGGCAGGTATTTCCCAGCTCACTGCTTTCCTTTCCTTTATTGTGGAATGTTCACCGGGGCAGTGTTCACCTGCCTTCCCCCTCCCCCACCTCCCTGCCCCCATTCTCACCCCCTCCCTCCCTCCTGCAGTCTCCCTGAAGTTCAAGGGTCTTCCCCTTGAATACTGCTTCGATCAGGAAGCTTTGTGTGTGACTTTTCATTTCTTGGGGGAAGGCCCCAGGTCATGCCTGCTGGCTCCTTGGTTCCAATGTATTCCTACTGCTAGCACTCACATAGGGTTCCTGCCAGGGCTCGACAGTAAATGAGCAAGATTTTCAGTGCCTGCTGAAATTACATTGTAAGCAAACTGTGGCTGCACAACTGGCTTGTTTTTTCAAAGAAGAACTTGGCTCATTACATAACGGAGTTTGTGAGGCAAATACACTATGGAAAAGCACAAGGGCCACAAACCCGGAGGTCTGTCAGGTGATGCAATGGAGCAGTGGGGACTTGGTGTGAGGCGAGAGGGAACAGTGTGGTCTGTGGTGACCTGTAGACCCCAAAATAATCGACCAAACTCCCAATTATAGACAAATGCCGTCATGAAAACATTTGTACCTAATTCTTACCTAGAACTTGCGATTTTCTAAGAGAAGTCTTATATCGGGAATGTTATGTGAAATGTTCTGATTTTTAAAATAGCGTGTGGGCCAAACCCTTGTGACCCCTGCACTAGGTGAAAAACAGCTCCTGGTGCAACCAGGGCCCCCGTGCTACTGGGCACAGAAGAACCCAGTGCCAGGAGCAGCCCCCTGGCCATGGGGTGGGGGAGAGCCAGGCCTGGGGGTGGGCATGTGGCCAAAAGCAGGTCCCAGGCCCCACCACTCAAAGCCCCGCTCCTCTGCAGGCTGTAGCCTCTGGGACACTTTCTGGGAATGATCTTATTTTTTAGGAAGGAAGCAATCAGGAAATAGAATTCACTTTACTGTAATTCACTTTACTCAAGTTCACATTACATAAATTCACTTCACAGTCAGCTTTGCTAACACAGATCCAGGAAGAATGTGACGAGCAGTGGCCGTGTCCCAATACATATATACAAGATAACTGAGCACAAAGCCCTTAACTACCTCCCAGGTCCCTGTGATGGAGCAAAAACCAGTAACTCGGACAAATATTCCAACCAAGCAGAGTCTGGACCTTCTATCCCTAACCCAAACCAGGGGAGTGGGCCCCGCAGAGAAGAAAAGTGAGTGTAAGAGTCATATTCCCTTGCTTGGTTTAAACAACTGAGAAGAGACATGACCCTGGGCAAGTTACTTACCCTCTTTAAGCCTCGGTTTCTTCATCTGCAGAATGGGGAGAATGGGGACACATTCCTAGTAAGATCCCTGTAAGGACTGGGAGATAATACATGCTAAGCTGTAGAATGGGGTAAAGATATTAACACTTTTTTGTAACAGAAAGGGAAACTGGAGGTGAAATTGAAGTCCTAAAGGGAAACACCAGTGAGGATGTATTTAGTACTTGGCACAGTACACAGCACACCTTCGGGGACCCATAACAGTTAGCTCCTGAGTAAGACAGCTCCCCAGTGTTCAGGCCAGGGGTGACCTAGAGGTCCCAGAGGGTGGAAGCAAGGTCTCCCCAGACAGGTCACCACAGTGCCCAACTCCACACCCCCTGGGACAGCCAGGCCCAGAGCCGTTACCGGCCACAGCTCCAGCCAACTCCAAGCCAGGCCCCTGGCAGGTGGAAGAGGTGAGACTGGAGCTGAGCCCGAGGAAGACAGGAGCCCTTGAGCTTCCAGTCGGGGCCGCCTACCCTCGCTGTCCAGGGCCCCACCTTGGGCCTCCACATGAGCTGGGACTCAGCTTCCATTTGCCTTTGGTCCTCTGCCAGCCTCAAGGCACCTCCTGGGGAGGAGTGGGCCTCCCATAGGCCAGAATCTGGATCCTGGATTCATCATTCATTCAAAAGGTATTTACTGAGCACCTAATGTATACCCGTCACACAACAAAGAGCCACAGACACGTGGCCTGTCCTCCCGAAGCTTCTAGGCTACCAGTCTCCAGAGCCACCTTTTTTTCTAACAACAAATTCTAACACGTTTTCAAAAAGAAAAGTCAGAAATTAATCAAGCAGATGTCCCTACCCCTTACCTTCACATGAAAATGGCTTTTTGTTATTGAACCAATTCATGACCTTGGGGAAGTGTGAGCAGCTGGAATGTGCCTTGTCATGGGCCCTCAATGAAAATAGAATTGTCACACACTCCCACTCCACAGCGTCTGCAGCAGGCAGCCAGCCCACAAACAGTAGTACGTGGGTTTCTTCTTGGCCAAGGAGCTAATTTACATAAACCTAAAGGTGCGATGCTGTTTGTAAGCCTTACTCTCTTGTTTTAACATTTTCCAATTACTTACATGTCAGTGAAACCCAGGGTCCGGTGTTCCAACAATAACAGACAAATCAAACTGCTCTGACTCTCTGGCCACATTGTTCACTCTCCTCGTATGTCTCTTTTTTTAAAATATATTTTTATTGATTTCCGAGAGGAAGCGAAACATCAATGATGAGAGAGAATCATTGATCGGCTGTCTCCTGCACATCCCCCACTGGGGATCGAGCCCGGGCGTGTGATGCTCAACCTCTGACCTTTGTTTCTTTCATATAAAATCTACGCGTGAAGAACATAATAACTGAGAAAAACCAGGTTGAGGAATTATAGTTATCACCCATCCTGTGCTCCCAAATTTCAAATCCATCTGAAAAAATAACCTCAAAATATAGTTCTGCCTCCCACTGGCTGAAGGACTTGGGAAGAAATCCTAAATCCTCTATTCCTCTATAGTTTATAAAATGGGATTCACCAGTTGGCCTACTTCATTGATTTGTGGTAGGGACTCAATGAAATATGACGTATACAGTAAGTATTAGCTACTTTTACTGAAAATTTTTCACCAACACCAATGTGAGGAAGTGAAACATGGTGGCTGAAAGGACACCAATGCTGGGCTCTGGGTTCAAATCCTGATTTTCCCATTAATCACTGCGACCTGGGGCAAGTGAAGGCCTCTCTCTGAGCCCCCATTTTCTCCTCTGTGGAACTGGGGTAAAAATACCCCAGTTATCTATCTAAAGGGCAATTGTAAAGAGTGCCCTAAGAGTGCATAAGCGCCGCATTAAGTTTATAACTATTTTAATAATGGTGAAACCAAGGCTTATCGGAGGTGTTGCCCTCTGGGAGGGGCTGGCTATAAATTAATTGACACACGTGTCCGGGCTCCCACCAGGAAGCAGCTTTGGGATAGAACTAAGGTCTGTGCAGGCAGCATCCACTTCTGGACTCACACTCAGCCATTGTTCCCAACACCTTGGGCTCACATATCCATGGAGACCGGCCTGTTTGTTTACTTGTTTCCTGATTTTTTTTTTCTTTTTGCCATAACTGGAGTCCATAAGAGCAGCCAGGTCAGGACTGTATTGTTGTGGCGAACATCAAACGCACCTGCCTCTGTGTCCAGGCAAAGTCTAGGATAAGTGCTCACTCAGCCTTCCTTGACTCAGGGCACCCCCTCTTCATCCAGGACCCTCCCCTCCAGGCCTGCCTTCTTGGGCCCTTTAAGGCAGGTAACCCCTGAAGATGTGGCTTCTAGCCCGGAGTGAGTCAGCATCCTTTGACTGTAAGTGTCAAGTCTTCGGTTTGCCTAAACAGGAAGGGGTGGGGGTGTACATCTGGCTCCCAGGATGGCCGGCGGCCACAACCAGACAATGTAATGAGGCCTGCGTCTCTCCCCCGCGTTGCCTTTATTCTCAGGAAGATGGTGACAACAGCAGCCAGCATTCCCAGGCTTCCAGCAGTCCTCTCTGGACCCTGAATCACATCCTCATCCCTGACCTGGTCCCTGAGGTCAGAGAGAGAAGCCGTGCTCTGATTGGCCAGGGTGGAGCCAATGAGAAGTCATCCCCACCAAGCTCCTGGACTGACTATGAGGAGTGGTCCTCCTGGGAAAATGGAGGTGCTGCGGCCAGGGTGAGAGGGCGTGGGGGCCTGGCGGGGGAAAAAAACAACAAAGCCATCTGTTCCTTCGTCCTCCAGAGCCGCTGCCGTGCGGCACCTCCCAACGCCTCACCTCGGGCCAGGAGGCTCCATGCTGGCCATTCCTCCACCCGCTGGGGCCAAACCACACCTGTGTCCTTTCCCAGAGCCAGCAGCACCGCCCAGCTGCCCTGCCGTGTCCCCTGGGTTCAAACTTCATTGTTTTGTCCCACGCCCCTCACATCCCATCAGGGGTGAGTGCTATAGATTCGGCCTCCCCAATGCTGCTCCTACCCATCCCGCCCCACCCCGCCCCACCCCACCCCCACCCCACCCCCTTTTTTTTTTTTTGCAGGACCCTGGCCTCCCCCACCTACTTCTCAGAACGACAGCTCACTGAGCCTCACAGACTGTGCGGCCGGACCCAGCGTCTTCTAACCCAGCCAGCATCAGCCTCCTCTGCTCAAAAATGCCCAGTGGCCCCATTTTGCCTAAAAATTTAACTCTCGGCTTCTCCGCCTGGCATTCAGAGACCTCCCCGTACGACAGACAGTCCCACCTCCAGCCTTCCTGCTCCCTGAGTCCCTACAACTGCCCTACGCCCCATGCAAACGCTACCTCACACCCTGTCACCGCCTCACCACCATTTGGCTCTGCCCTCCCTGCTGCCAGGGCGCCCTGTCCGCACAGCATTCCAGCCCGGAGCCTCAGGAGGTGAAATTCTCCCCCACAGCTCTGGCTTCGGGATCACATCCAAGTTCCAACGCTCACCTGCTACACGACCTTGGGCAAGTACATTCGCCTCTCTGCTGGGTTTGTCACGTGCAAGTGACGATACATAACCCATCGCACTGCAGTGAAAAACGCATCTCTAGCAATTTCTCTGCACTGAGCTCGGAGCCCAGGAAGGACTCTGCTAATAGTCACCAGCTTCACACTATCAATCACCAGCTTCCAGCCCAGCCCCATGACACCTCCCTATGAAGCCTTTACTGACAGCCCCTCCCCATCGTGACCGCCTTTGTACTTACATCCCACAAAGGCCGTGTTCCTGTCCTTCCCCCAATTAGGCTGGAACTCCCAGAAAGGGAGGAGCGGTCTCTTTCATCATCACATTTCCCTCGGCTAGCATGCTACACCCAGGAAGGCCTGAATCCTCTCAGTGACATCCTCGCGGATTCTGTGCATCACAGAGTATTCCTGCTCATCGGCTGGCCATTAGTTCACTAGACAGAGCCTGCAGGAGTCCGGTCCCCTCTGGGCACGACCCTGGTTTCAGGATTTCAGACAGTCAGGCTCTCTCTTCTTCAACTCCCAGCTTGTCAAACAAGAATCAAAGTGCTCCCCTCCCACCAACCATCACACAGAGATAAAGATAAAATAAGCAAGTGATGCCCTAGGCCTAGTCTGCTCGGCTCAGTGCATAAAGCGCTAGCCTGCAGACTGAAGGGTCCCAGGTTCAATTCCGGCTAAGGGTTACAGGCTCCATCCCCAGTGGGGGGCGTGCAGAAAGTAGCCGATCAATGGTTCTCTTATCATTAATGTGGGGGTTTTTTTTTTTCTCTCTCTCTCCCTTCCTCTCTGAAATCAATAAAGACATTTTTTAAAAATAAGCAAAGTGATGGCGGTTGCTGTTAAAGCAAACCCTCAGCACCGTGCCCCCGGGCATCAGGACGGTCCCTACTTCCTTCTTGTCCTCCGCTCCCCTCCGCCAAAATCGCCACCCACAGTGGTTGCCCGGTCCCCAATGTGGGTCGTGCAGGTATATGCCCAGACCGGGAATTGAACCCGCAATCTTTGGTGTACAGGACAATGCTCCAAATTAACAGCCACCCAGCCAGGGCATGAACATATTGTTTGAAAGAATTTATTTACCCACACTACCTTAACCAGGCATTATCAGTGTTTAAATTGTTGCCAACCTAAGATCTTGCGTATATAACTTCTGCTGACTAGTGAGACTGAGCATCTTTTCATGAGTAGTGGTCCCTATAACTGCCTGTCTGACCAGTACCCTCTTTTTTAACCCTAGAAACCACCCCAGCTTCTCTGGCTGTAACCAGAGCCAACATGTTCCTATAACTTCACCCCTATGACCTGCAATCTGAGAATCTAAGAGTTGATGCCTGCAATCTATGGTAATTGTCCCGGAGTGATCCATTGACCCAAGACAGACTGGGGGAGGGGGAGAGGGGAGAGAGTCGCTGCCTAAGATTTTCCAAAACAGAATTGGAGAGGAAAAGACCAGTCTTCTCTCCATTGGTAGAAGCTGTCGATGTGAAACTATGAACATTTCCCCATCGTATGGAGAAGATAGTGAGGAAATGTGAAGTTGGTAGATTGAAAGAAGTAGATGAGGGCAATAAGGAGGGCAGCGAAGCGTGCCAGGAGGTCCCAGTTCCAGGTAACAGGAGTCCCGAGGCCATCCCAGGCCCGCACTCCGCTCCCTCTGACATGCGCGCCACCTCGGTCTCCTCCCAGATGAGTTCTCCTATGTCTGTGCTCGTCCAGATTGGATTCCTGTCACTGGCAACCAAGACTCCTGCCCGATTAATATATCCTCTTTACTGCTTAATTAATATCCCTCTTTCTTCTTTTGTGAATCACCTCTTCACACTCTTTGCTCACTTCTCTACTGGGTGTTTCCTCTTTCTGATTCATTTTTATGAGAGGATCACATATAGTGGGGCTATTTTCTCAGCTTGTCACTGACTTTTATCTTTTGTTATGATCTCTTTTCTCAGAACTTTATTTTTCACTGTCAAATGCATCAATCTTTTCTTATAACTGTACCCCAAACTATAAGAAACAGTCACCTATATTTTCTTCTGGACTGTATATAGTTTCATTTTAAAAAAAAAAAAAATATATATATATATATATATATATTTCCTTATTGATTTCAGAGAGGAAGGGAGAAGGAGATATAGAAACATCAATGATGATAGAGAATCACTGATCGGCTGCCTCCTGCATGCCCCCTACTGGGGATCGAGCCCAAAACCCAAGCAGGTGCCCTTGGCTGGAATGAAACCTGGGACCTTTCAGTCCACAAGCTGTCACTCTGCTCTATCCACTGAGCCAAGCTGGCTAGGCCTAATTTCACTTTTAAAACTCTAAATCTTCAATGATTCTATAATTTTCTTAGTTAATATAATAAATCTAACATTGTATCTTCCCCAATGATTAGCCAGTTATCTCAACACCATTTCTTAGGGAAGCCATTCTTTTCCATGGGTTTGAAATGCTGCCTTTTCTACATACTAACTTTTTTACATACACTTGCGTATCTGTATCTAGACTTTCTATTCCATCCATATTCTTTCCTTGGTCTCTACAATCGTGAGGGCATTGTCCGAATGTGACGATAAACATACAGAGAGACTAAGCCACTGGCCTTGGGACCTGAGACAAATGAAGAGCAACGCAAGGACAGAGCCCAAACGGCAGCCCCCACCTTCCGCCGCTTCCAGCTGGAGAAAGGGTAAGCAGAAAGACTCACCAACCCTTGACTGTGACATCTGTGTCACCAGCCAAGAGAAGAAGGACACCGACCCCAAACGCATGAAGTTGCAGGTGAGTGAGGAAATGGGTCGGGACTTGCCAGGAGCCCTCAGGAGCGCTGGCAGTGCCCATTCCCATCTCTGAGCCCTTCCCCTGTGGGTGACAACTGTCCCCAGCCACAAGCCCTGATAAGTAGGGAATGCTTATCAGTCTCCAACTCCTTGTGGGGTGCCTCCAGATCCACATGACAATGCCTCTCCTCACTCATGTCTCGATGGAAAATTCTCACATTTTTCTCAACAACATTGACATTGTTTTCTTTGGCCAGACAGGGCCCTGTGTATTTTTAAGCTTTCCAGGAAGGCTTTTTATTAAGATAATACAATGCAGAACAATCAAACTGCTTTATTTTTGACTTTTGATCTAATTTGCCTTTCTGTAATCCACTAAAGAAAATACCAGAACCATGGACTTGCCTTTCTTAGATTGCAGGCATTGGTTCCATTAGCAGCAAGGAGGTTCCTTCCTGTTTGTTTCTGTTGCACTACCTAACCCCTCCCAGCTCTCATTCTTTCCTTGGGGGTAATTTTAATTTTAATGTGTAATGCCTGCTCTTCAAATTAACATCAAATCTTATTATGAAGTACCCACAGTTGGATTACTATCGGTGGGAAATGCACCGGCAAAATCTCAAGATCTGAAGGGTGAAAATAGCTACAGAAATCACCTGGGCCAAGGTACACATCCATACGGCTGAGAAAAGTTTGGCTCAGAGCGGTCAAGCAATGTGCCTAAGCTCACACAGCATGGTGGTGGCACATTCTCCCTTGCCCGGCAGCCTTTCCAGGAGAAGCATTAATAGAGCTTTCAATGGGAATTGAAACATCTTGGCTCGGTGCATTGGACAGCATAAGGTATCATATTACCTTGAAAAGAAGGAAAAAAAATGGGTGTCTTGCCCCAACTCTGGGAAGTTATTAACCGGCTATGTCCTTGAGCTTTGCCAGATGTTAGCAGCACCACATTGGCGTCTACTAACAGATGCTGGCCCTGGTGTGTCTGTTCCTCCAATGTGATGTGCAGTGGAAGCACTGGCCTCACCTGAGAGGCCAGAGGCCGGGCTTCCGGCTTCAGCTCTACAGTGGGTATCCCAGCTGTCTTCTAACATCACAAGGCGTTCTCAGCAAAGGGTGAGACCTTTATTCCGGATGCCCTACAGAGCAGCAGAGGGCCTGGGACAGACACTCCCAGCACCTTCAGAGGGAGCGTGGCCTGCCTACAATCAATTTCGGACATCTGGCCTCCAGAATTGTGAGGCGAAACATTTCTATGGCTCTGAGCTGCAGCCTTAGGTAGCCCTAGGAAAGGAATAGAGCCTGGGAGTCAGTAACAGAGCCGCTGAACTGCTCGGAGGAAAACCCGGGCCTGGGACTCGGATTGAAAGACGGCTTCTGCTCCAGCCCCGCATTCTGCCGCCCACCTGGGCTCCCTCTGGTCCTCGGCCCCCTTCTCTAGAGAAAAGGGAGCTGGCTGAGATGACAAGGAGCCCGCAGCCACGTTCAGACTGATCACCCAATTAATGGGCAGCCTTTCTCCGTCTGGTCTCTCTGCCGCTTCCAGGCAGCTGTGAGCCACGGGAGTGCGAGTGCGAGCCAGCCCAGCTAGAAGGCTTCCGGGAAGAAAATACCACTCCCTCCTCCAACACTGACAGAAATAGTAAAGCCCCCGGGCTCTGGGCTGGGCCCTCCTGCCCAGCTTCTCTCAGAGGGAGCCGGCGTGGGGAGGCAGGGCCAGCGGCTTGTGTTGTAATGTACCGTTTCTATTTGAGCTATTGATCCTCTAAGGGACTCTCATGGCACACTCATGTAGGTAAATCACATGCAAACCTTCAGTCAAAGCAGTTAGCTACGGAAGGGCCCAGGACTTCCACAGAGGAGAAGGCTGTGCCAGATGAAAGACGGGAGTGAAGGACGCGCCGTGAGACCAACACGGGCACGTGCACAGCCCTGAGAATTAGGAATCCCCCTCTGCCCAGGGGTACATCTCCAGACCCACCATCTCCATGGCGTGACCGAGGCCTCCCTACAGCCCTTCAACCAAACGCCAGAGTCCTCACGGGTGGGAACAGATGCGATGGGTCAGCACCGAGGGGGACGGGGGAGCAGTGGGTCCTCGCCGGGCGCCCTTGGAGAACCACTTCACCACCACTCGGTGCTTGATTTCTCTTTCTTCCTGAAACGGAAATGATCATCAACAGAGCTGCCACGTCTGGGCTGCGGGGATGATCAAAGGAGGGGAATGCGGGACCACCTTTGCAAAGCTGTGGGGCTTTGCCTGTGTTTCCTGCCAATTTACACATTCAAAACACAGGGGCAATTACACTGTCTTTGCCAAGTACAGTCTTTGACTGAACCTGATTTTCCTAATCCAAGCTTTGAATACCACAGGAAAGATGACTGAATAGTGCCCCCCGGGTGGGGGGGGAGGGGTAGTAAAGGGGAGTGTCAGATTCCAAAGGTTTAAAAAGCATCTCGACCTCATGTGTGTCATGTGCCTTCCTCATAAGAAAACGTACTTTTTACAGCTCCCCTTCAGAAATCATCGCTAATCTTCCCCAAGTGAAGTGTGGGGAGGAGAGGAGGGGAGGATGCTATTAAACAGATACCACCATTGGGGGGAGGGGGGACACATACACCAACAAACTGAAAGTTTTTAAATACATGTATAAAGATGTTATACAATGGGCAGGATGTTCCTACCCTATTTACAATGCTCTTAAAAATCGGAGAACCTAAGTGGCTCGCCGTGGAGGGTTTGATGGGGTGTTTTATTAAACTCGGGGTAAGACAATCGGGGACATGGACCCCTTCCGAACAAGCCCTCAGGGTCTGCTGGGAAACACCCAGCATTCCACTGGAACGACACTCCGTTTCCAAAGTCTTTCACAATTTTTCCTGACACCCATCCATTTCGTGGGAAACTGTAAACACATCCAGGAAGGCTCTACGACATGCTGTTGACTGAAAACAGCCGCGGGGCGGCGCGAGGCTCGGAGCCCGTGTGTCTAAAATGCCTCTGTGCGCCATACACGCACAGGCACGGAAACGGGGGACATGCCCACCTCAGCGCTGACAGCGACGCTCCAGGCTGGGGCTGGTAGCAGAGCTGCGAGAAGAGAGAGTCTGACGTTCTTCTTGATGGTTTGCATCGCTGTTTGAATTTTCATTAGCCAGCATTGCTGGTGCAGATTTTTTATTTTTATTTCTTTTTTTTTAATCTTAAAAATTAGCCCAGCGGGTGTGGCTCAGCAATTGGGTGTTGACCTATGAACCAGGAGACCACGGTTCCATTCCTGGTCAGGGCACAGGCCCGGGGTGCAGGCTCGATCCCCAGGGAGGGGTGTGTAGGAGGCAGCTGGCCAATGGTTTTCTCTCATCGTTGATGTTTCTCCCTCTCCCTTCCTCTCTGAAATCAATTAAAAAAAAAAAAAAAATCAGAATGATTCCTATTTAACTGTGAGTCACAGCTGCACACGTGATTGCTTTTCAAACGTCTCTATATGTTAGCATGGCCATTCCCAATAGCTGGGAATATTCCCGAGGGAAGGAGCTGTGAGCAGCAGAAAAGAGTGTCAGATGCAAAGCCTGGCGCTGGTCCCCACGGTGGGTGTTTAGGGCAGTGGTCGGCAAACTCATCAGCCATCAGAGCCAACTATCCACAGCACGACGACTGGCATTTCTTTGGAGAGCCCAATTTTTTAAACTTAATCTTCTTCTAACGCCACTTCTTCAACACAGACTCGCCCAGGCCGTGGTATTTTGTGGAAGAGCCACCCTCAAGGGGCCAAAGAGCCGCATGTGGCTCGCGAGCCCCCGTTTGCCAACCACGGCTTGAAGGTGAGTCATTAACCTCTGGCTGCTCGACTCTCCATCTCTAAGAATGGGGGAGAATAAGACACGCCTCCCAGGACTAAAAAGATCAACTAAAACAATGGACCCGGACTTCCAACTTCTTTAAATGAACATTTTAGAAAGGAGACGGAGACTCCGTGGCTAAGCCAGTCCTCCTTTCAGAGCCAGCGTGGTGCCAGGCGCTAAGCACACACCGGATGGATGGTGCCGGGGAAGAGGAAAGCCCGGGCAGGGCCACGCCCATCGGAGCTTGGCTCCCGTGACATCCTAAAGTTCTCGGCAGATGCCCAGGGCGAAGGAAATGACACGGGTTCACGTCACGCGCTGGCCCGGGGGGGAGCTTGACTCCGGACAGGCCTCTCCAACGCTCACCCCTCACGGTCATTCCTGAAACGTGTGCAAGCTGCCGAGGAGCCCAGCGAGAGGAGCAGGCACCGGGGTGTGCAACCATCAGGCACCGGGGTAGGCAACCGTCAGGCACCCAGCGGTGACCAGCAAGCCGCCCGAGACGTGGACTGGAAAGCGTCCCCACAGCCCAACCCTCACCTCGGTCACCCGGGAGCTGTCGAGGAAACCAGGTTTGCCCTCCTCTCATTTCTAGGCTCGCGATAGGTTCTAGAGAATTAAGCTTTAATTTTTTAAATCCCTCTAATTGGGTACTACCGATGGGAAGACATCTGGGGCGAATATCTAGGCCCCGTGCATTCCGTCCCAAGCCATGGTTAGTGGTTTGGAAAATGAGCGTGCGGCGAAATAACCAGTGGTTACTAATTATTATATATCATAGGGTTTGGCATCCTCCTCAGAGCCCAGTCATGCTGGCCTCTTCCTCTTCAGAGAGGATTACAGAATTGACTGTTTAGAAATTTCTTCTCCGGGTTACCATACATTTTCTTTGTCTTAATTGGATCCAGCCTCTTTGCCCATGAGCAGAGAAAGGCAGTTTTTCTAGAACGATTACATCCTTCAAATGCCAGGTCATCAGCCATTCCTAGGCCTGGAGGATCACTGGTTTGGCTCCCTGTTTTCTTTCCATTTTCTCAGCCTCGTCCTCGTCGTGATGGGAAAGAGCATGTGAAGATGGTACCCTCCGCTACCTCCGAGTTAGCCAAAAAAGGTATGCGTGGTACAGCGCGGACCATCGCCTCCGACCCACACGGAGCCTCGGAATTGGGGCGAGCTGTTTTGCCCCAAATGTTTGGTCTAATGCAAATATTTACTTCTCCCAAAACAAGTAAAACAAACCATTTCCAAATCGGGGACAAGGGTGGGGGAGTTAGCCAGGCGTTTTTCACAGCAAAGATAAACATTTGGAAAACATTTTCCAATTCGCCCTATACCCTTAGTTAATCTCTCTGAGGCACGTTGAATCATTTCCTAATTTACCATCGACTGTGACATCAAGACCACTTCTGGAGGATCTTGCTGTCTCTGCCCCCCTGACACCCCTCCCCCCCCCACACACACACACACAAACTTAGATGTAGCATCCAAGTCCATTGTTTCTGGAAACTTTTGTTGAACACCTACTATGTTCCGTTCATCTGTGACTGTAGACTTAGTGGCATCCACCCACAAGGGCACTTGGCTTGGGAAAAGCTGGGCCTTGAGACCCCCTTTCCCCAATTCTTTGTCCCGCCCCACCTCCTCTTTCCCCTAGAGCACCAGCTCCCTCTCGAGGGATGTTACCTGAGCACCCTAAGAGCTCTCCCTGAGCGCGTGACCGGACAACTCGGAGAAGAGGCTGAGAGCAAGTGGGATCGGCCTGTCGATGCTGCTGGTCCCGGGCCGTCCGCTGACCTTCTCCGGCCTGTTTCCATCTCCCCGGCCAGTGAGTGCTGCGACCCAAGCCAAGATGGAATTCCATTTTCAAATGAGGTTTCACAAGGCCTTCTATCAGATACGTGGGCCAATTACACTGGCTGCCTTCCCTCCAGCCTGCAGCTGGGTAACCCTATCCCTCACCCCTCTTCCTCCAGAAGCCGCCGGCTCCGAGCTTCACCTTCTCTGTAGGAGCAGACCAAAGGCCTGCCTTCCGGTCCCCTCATTACCAGGTGGGATGTCAGGCCGCAGCTCCAGTCTCACCGCGACCCCCAAGGCAGTCCATGGTTCTTAAGACTCTACACACACACACACACACACACACACACTGATATGGTTTCTAAATGCAAGCAGCCATAAGGTTACCACTGGAAAAAGAAGGGAGAAAAGGGCTGCTTCACACATTCTCTTTAGGACAAAGAAGGGGTGGGGAGGGTACCCCGAATCTCACCGAGGAGTCACAGCTGTCCCAACCCAGCCCCCTACATTTTCAGGTACAGAAAGCTGCAGAGACATGAGTGTGCACCTAAGGTGCCCCCACCAGGCAGGGGTGCTTGAGGGCAAGGATCCCCCAAGGGGTAGCAACAAGCCCCCAAGAAAGGAGACCTTGGGGCAGATGTGGCCTGCACATGGCAAGCCAATGCCAGCAGGGACTGGCCTGCCCGTGGCTCTGGCAAGGAAAGGAGGGGGTGAGGCCACAGCCAACAACAGGTCCCCACCACCACCCACCCATAGAAACATCGATGAGAGAGAATCATTGATCAGCCGCCTCCCGCACACCCCCTATGGGGATGTGCCCGCAATCAAGGTACATGCCCTTGACCGGAATCAAACCCTCAGTCCGCAGGCCAACACGCTATCCACTGAGCCAAACCGGTCTTGGCATTTATTTTTTAATATATTTTTACTGATTTCAGAGAGGAAGGAAGAGATAGAAACATCCATGATGAGAGAAACTCATTGACTGGCTGCCTTCTGCACACCCCCTTCTGGGGATCAAGCCTATAACCCGGGCATGTGCCCTTGACAGGAATTGAACCTTGAGTCCACAGGCTGACGCTCTATCCACTGAGCCAAACCTGCTAGTGCTGACCTGACCCTGCACTTTTAATATATTGGTGTGTGTGTGAAAACAGAGGTGAAGGTGGAGGGGTAGAGGGGCACGTGGGTATAAGAAAAACACAGGTAAATGGGGCTCCAGAAAGGATCACAGCCTGTGATGGGCCCACACACATGTGTAGGCATGTATGTATAACATATACAAACCCTTCTCCTCCATCACTGATTCATTTGACTTGACTAACAGTTCGACACTTACAGTGGAAACACCTACTGCGAGGATTCACCTATCAGGCACGCACTATCCCCGCGGTCGGCAAACTGCGGCTCGCGAGACACATGCGGCTCTTGGGCCCCTTGAGTGTGGCTCTTCCACAAAGTACCACGGCCTGGGAGAGTGTATTTTGAAGAAGTGGCGTTAGAAGTTTAAGTTTAAAAAATCGGGCTCTCAAAAGACATTTCAGTCGTTGCACTGTGGATAGTTGGCTCTGTTGACGGAGGAGTTTGCTGTCTCCGGTGGCGCTCAGGTTGGCTCTTGGCTGAAGGCAGGGTGGGGGAGGAAAGAGGCAGCCCCGCATCGCCCCCCCTTCTCCAGGAAGTGGGACGGGGACCCTCCTTCTCTCCCCCGGGGGCAGCCCCAGGGGGCTTCCATTGAGAAACTAGGCCGTCCTGAGGAATGGGTTTGGCTTTTGGCTTACAGTATGGCAGGGAAGAGGGGAGACTTCTCTTTGAACATTTAACGGAGTCTGGCCAGTGGCCCAGTGACCACGGCCCAGTGGCTTTTTTTTGTCTCCGTTCTGTCCCCCTCCGTTAGACCAGGGAAACCTCCGTGTTGGAAAGTGGAGGACAGACGGACTGAGAAGGCTCGGAGCATCCTGGCCCTGCCTGCCCCGGGGTCTCGGCCACTTCATGACACAGGAATGTGCCTGTCTGTCTATCTCAGCGTCTTCTGTTCTCTGCCTAGGCCCCCAGAGTTGCCCTTTGAGGTTGATGGAATCGTCGCCTTAAAAAAAAAAAAAGTGTCAGTTCTCCACAGATTACAAATTGCTGGAGACAAGGCAGGACCTATGGAAATTAGGCTAATGTATTACTGACTTGCGACAGAAAGATGTTTCCAGTGGATTCTTTGGCACACTTTCAAACAGAACTCCCTGCTTTAGACACCAAAGACCCAGCACCCGGCTGTTTCATTGTTTCCAATGCTAATGTTTCTTTCTACCAGCCTCTCTAACTGGGCTATCCTTCAAATGTTTCGACTCTCACAGGAAACGGTTTTTAGAGAGAAACCATTTTGAAGTGGGTACAAGAACCGTGTGTTTTTGACATCATTCTTTGCCGTTGTATTTCAGTCTGTCCCTGTTCGAAAGAAATGAAGAAATGGAAACCCTTATCGTTGTTTTCCCTATTTTCACCCTCATTTTGGAGTCCATGGAAACAGGTATGTTTTTTGGTTGTTGTTGTTGTTGTTGTTGAATTCCTTCTGTAGAATTACTCCACTTATAACTTACTTTTTTTTCTTAGTAAAATAGCCTCCTATCAACATAGGGCTCTGTATGTATCCATAGTCTGCACTTAATTTGAATCAGGAAAGTCAATTGCTCAAGCTAGGCAAATTTCCCAACAAAATATGAAGGGAAAAAAGACGCCCTGCCTGCCGGTAGCTCAGTTGGTTAGAGCACCACCCCCTATATGCCAGAGCTGTGGGTTCAATCCTGGGTCAGGACACATACAAAAGTCAGCCAATGAGTGCATCAATAAGTGGAACAGCACGTTGATGTTTCTCTCTCTTTCGCCCTTCCTCTCTCTCTCTTTCTCTCTCTCAAAGCAAAATAAATAAGTAAATAAATAAATAAATAATTTAATTTAAATAAAAGGAAATATGAGTGACTGACCACCACCATCTATGATTGTCGATGAACTGAATTTTTCTCTGGAATCAGTCCTAATCCCCAGACTCAGCCCACACCCTTCTGGTCTCTTCCCCACTTCTCCCCTCTGTCTCCTCTCCCTCCCCACCGTTTACCTCTCTCACCCTCCTCAACCTTCCCCCAAGTATCGTGTCAGAAATTATGGGGTTACCACCCTCCTGTTTAATTCGGTGTGTGGAACTCCCGAGCAGCTCTGTCCGAATGGACTTCCTGCAGTGCTGAGAAGGCTCTGCTTCCGGGAAGTCTAACAAGCAGCCACTAGCCACAAGGACCATGGATCCCTAATGTGGTTCCCGTGCTCAGGAATGGAATGTGTAATTCTAATTCACTTAAATGTAAACAGCCACTTACGGCTATAATCTACCGTGTTAGACAGCATACCTTTAGAGGGCTAGACGCCTTTAACCCCAGAACTCGGACCCTCAACTCCACCCAGGATGCTACCCCAGAAAAACCACTATTGAAAAAGCAATAAAAACATTTTTTTTAAAAATTAAGTTTTATGGTTACAAAAAGATATCGTGACAGTAGCTCGTGTAACTGCAGGAAACAATAGAAAGAGATTACAAACAGGTGACTCATCGAAAAGGAATTTATTCAGTCTTACTAACCCTAGGCTCCCCTTCCCCCAACCTCCTCCCCCCTACCCGCCCCAACACACTGTACGCACCTCACATCAAAGTAGAAGAGTGAAGACAAGGGTTTTAAGATGTGACTTTAAGTGATTAAAATGGATTATGTGGGCTTAAATGATAGGAGTGGTTTCTACTTTAAAACACATCCGGTTATAGTTCAGTGAAATGTTTCATTTAAAAACAACATAAATATTGAAAATATTTTAATCAATAAATCAAAGTTCTTCTAGTTTTTATCTTTTGGGGGGTGAAAACAATATTGTTCCATTTAGTACTATCTAAACACTGGAGGAAGCACTCAGAGAGGAAGGGAGAAGGAGAGAGATGGAAACATCAGTGATGACAGAGAATCACTGATCGGCTGCCTCCCGCACACCCCACACTGGGGATCGAGCCTGCAACCCAGGCATGTGCCCTGACCAGGAGCCCAACCATGACCTCCTGGTTCATAGGTTGATGCTCAACCACTGAACCACACCGGCCAAGCTAACCATAAGGCTTTCTTATTTAAAAACTGTCTAGATGTTATAATACTTTACTTTGAGCCACAAATATATTGGCAACAAACATTAACTTTAGATATTGCCTGCAGTCCTGGGTGCTTTTCTACAAACACTGGAAGCTCCAGGTAAACGTTGAACAGCCCTTGGCAAAGGTGAATTTGCTCGCATATTGAGCTCCGTCCTGAAATTCACTGGGACATTATGGCAGCCCAGACCCAAGAGGTATCATTTAGCAAGCCACTGCAAGAGCGAAAGCTTCTGAAGACATACTTCAAGCGAGGATTAGCTTGGGCCCTGCAAGAATCAAGCTTTTTGGAGTTTAGAATCTGACAAGCAGCAGCTAAGCTCTTGAAAGATGAGAGTCTTGTGAGCATTTATCTGATGATTTTTAAACACAGGCAGCTGGGTTCGTTAAAAATCTTTCTGCGAGAGAGGGCAAGGCCTTCTGAAAACACGGCTTTTGGTTTCTCTACCTCCAACTTGTCGGTACTGAAAAGAAACTTCGAAAACGTAAAAGGCAGCTTCATTCAACGTCACTGCCCTTCTGAGGCCAGGCAGGGCTGCCTGCGCGGGATGACAGCTGCTGCTCTTCCGAGTTCATCGTGTGCACTTGGGGCGAGAGGGAAAGGGAAGGCGGCCGGGCTTCCAGCCTGCTGGGGGATACTCAGTCTGTCAGGCAGAGCCGCCCCTCTGCTGGATGCGGGTTCCCTCTCTCCTCCTGCCCTCCCGGGCTTCTGCTAGCCCCCCAACTGCACCTAGTCCCAGGTCCCCAGTCTTGATCACCATGAAGAGCCAAGCCAACAAGTCAACAAGCTACCGGAGGAAACGGTTCTTGCATATTCTGGCTTTCAGCAGTTGTGATCAATGGCAAAGTCGTTACATTTCTGACGTCTCAGTTCCGGTGCTCGGTGCCTGCTAGAAGCCGGCTCAGGAAACTGTATCAGTCCTCCCTGTCATCTTGATTGAGCAGATAGGACTCCCGCTGGCCCGTGGAGAAAGGGAAGGTGAGCCCCAGCCCGCCCTTTCCTCCCCGCAGCTCACTCAGGGTGAGGCAACAGATCTAGAATATGATAAAGACACAAACACCTTCCCTGCAACAGATAACAAAGAAAGACACTCTGCAAACACTCTCACTGCTGTTGCTTCCACACTAGCTTGCTTGCCAATTTTCTGAGATACTGAAATGTACGTAAATAGATAAAGTTAGTCCGAACTTAATCATTTAGCTCATCTCCATAAACAGGCATGAATTGTCTCAATTTCTTTCCTCCCCACCCCCCCACCCCCCTAACCACATTTTGGGAAAGTAACCTAAAGTTCCGAAGAGTGACCAAGCTGATATTTTCTCATGAAAACAAGACAAATAAACAGCCCGCAAAATATGTTTGGGAGGTTTAAAATGTTGAACCCAGATCTCCATCTTATTAAAAAAAAAAAAAAACTGTCACAGAGGTGTCATTTGCTTGCTTTGTTTTGTAATTAATAACAAGGAATTATTTTTACTCTGATATTTAGGTATAGGTTTTCTATTGTATTGCTATATTCAGGTCTTTCACTTTATATGCTTCATTATGGAAAGAATCTAGATTTACAATGAATTTAGAAGTAATCTGCCTTGGAGAATGTATAATAATAACAAAAGATAAGCCCCAAAATTACCCATCCATACAGACAGCTACAAATTCCTTAACAGCCTTTGCAAAGTGTTTCTGTCTGTCTTCAGAGGCCTGTTTCTCTATTGTTTGGGACAAATATGACTTTTACTTGAAAGCCACATTTCAGATTGTTTACAATATATTTTGTTAAGTCAACTAAATTAAACTTCACACTCACCAGCTATATTTCTCCATCCGCAACCATTCACAAGAATCTTCAAGTAAGAAGTATTTTTTAAACATTCCAAACAACTCGGATTTTTAAAAGATACTATCGATTTTTACGTTAGATATTTCACCAAGCTGACTAGAACCTTCATTTCTGAATATTTGGATAATATAATTATTTGCAGAATTACTTCATTTAAAAGAATGGCTTCCAATATAGGAGAGCCAAGAAGAGAAAAATAAATCGCTTTTATTTCTCTAGGCTCCCAGGCTAATTAGAATATATGTGCTCACGTTTTTTAATAAAGACCCAGCAGAAAGAAAATGGGAGCACTTAACATCATGGGTTCTGTTTAGACAAAAGAAAGAGGAGGAGAGAGGCAAATTTTAAAATGCAGTCTCCATGTAAGTGATTAATTTTTTTTCACTCATGTGTCAGTCTCTCCACTTCCTTCCAGGCAAAGCCCTTTCCATTTCAAAGGCATCGTCGGGAGCTGTTTTCTCACCATGAGATGCCTACCAAACTCTCAAAGAGAAATCAGAAAGGACAAGGGTGCGTAGGGCACTTTCCTGAGAGCTTTTAATCCCTGCAATTCCCACTTCCACATAAGCCTCCAGCCTGCAGTGCTCCTGCCTGAGGTTCTGAATAAAACACAAACTGCTTACCGGCCGAACCAAAATATCAGAATCTCGATGGGGAAAAAAAAACAACAACAACACAACACCACTGAGGAGATCGCTTTAGAGAAGAAAAGTGATAACACTTTGCTCACCCCAAGCAAAACATTTTAACAGAAGCAGCCTAATTCGAACAGGAAAAAGCAATCCCCCAGGCAAAGGTACGTGTGGAGCAACACACCTCTGAACCTCGGGAGCAGGTTCCCCGGACAACAGGAGAAACCAGTGGAACCCGCAAAGCCTCCAGCAGCACGTCCACCCCAGTGCGTTCCCAAGAAATAATTTCAGAACAGAGAGGGGAGAGAAAAACTTTCCCAGCCCCCGAGCCCTGAGGTGTACACCCCAATCCCGCCACTAGGTGGCGTCTGAAAGGTGGGGGCGTGGGCTGCTGTTTTCTCAGCTTCTTCCCCTCCCGGAACGCACTTTCCAGCGGGGGGGGGGGGGAGCCCCCCAGCCCCCACCTGGATCCAGCTCGCTAACATTTTTGGATTTGGCAAAAAGGGAAGAAAAAAATCAAGCCTCAGAACCTGAGGTTGCCTTTCCTTCGAATCTGTTCTCTCACCAAAGCTGGGCAACTGGGGGGGTGAATAATTGATGGATCTGAATATTTTAAACTCTGCTGGGGTTTTCAAAGCAAACCTTCCAGGCGACCAACGGCTTTAGAGGGACAAGTGACGCCGGAATTACGACGCGAACGCTGACGTGCTGGGCTGTGCACCGCTCGGTGGCGTGGACGGAGCCACAAGGTGATGGGACCGGCTGGGTAAACACACACCGTTTTACTGCTGGCCAAACATTCCTCCTCCATTCATCAGAGTGGGAGAGTGGAAACATTCAGGCGGGAGCATGGCATCTTCGTGGACTGCTCCCAGAGGACACCCTTCTGAAGTCAGGACCTTCCTGGGGCTGCCTTCTACCTTGGGTGTCAAATCAAGTCTCCTCCCACCATGGAGGGGAAACCACTTCCCCGTTTTTAAAAAGAAAAAGGCTGCACCCCAGAGCTCAAATCTTGGCAGGAGAGACGTTACGTAAATTCCAGGTGCTCCTGGCTGTCGTATGTTTACAGGCGCACGATGGTTTCAGGAACCACCTAAGTTTCTGGGCCGCTTTTTTTTCTTCTTCTTCTTCTTTTTCTTTTCATCTCAAGGAAGCGTCAAAACGTGTTTATAGCTCTGACTTTCGGATCTTTACCCACTCCGTGCAGACATTTCCTGCCAGCTCAACGCAGGAAATGTAATGATTCGCACCCAATACGCATGTAAGCACCGGCCACGCTTACCTTTCTCTCCTTAACTGAGCCCCAATCAGACTGTTACCTCCCTCACGTCCCGCCAAAAAAAAAAAAAGAGGGGGTAAGGGGGGACTGGGAGTTGGGGGGTACGACCTCTGAAATCCTGACTTGTTTTCTGTTTGGTTGGTACATCCATCCTCTCGTTACTCTAGGAACAGGCTGATTCCTCAACATCTGACTTTGCCTTTAAAAGGCTTCCTTTCCACACGACGGGATTTCCCTGCGAAACATTCCCAGCGGCCGGTTTCCAGCAACAGCCTGTATCAACTCAGCCTGCGCAGGCGAAGGCTTGGCTCCTGCTAATTCCACCACCACCACCACCCCAACACACACACACTCACACTCACACTCACACACACTCACACACTCACACACACTCACACTAACACACACACACACACTCACACACACACTCACACTAACACTCACACACACTCACACACTCACACTCACACACACACTCACACACACACTCACACACACTCACACACTCACCCCCATCCACACTCCCAGGACCCATCCCGGGCCGCTCCAAAAGCTGTCTGTCTGTTTGCACGCCGGCCCCCCTCTTCCTGAATGGATGCTCTCCCCACTGACCTTTCCGCCAGCCGCCGCGATGCCCGGGAGGCTATAGAGCAGGAAGCCGGGGGGGGGGACCTTCCAGCATCCCCTGCCTCGATGTCCCTCTCCTTCTCCACCAAAGTGCGGATTCCCCGAGCCCGAGCGCGGCCGAGCCCAAGCGCCTGCCGGCGGGGCAGCTCCCCGAGGTGTCCGTCCCGCTCGGACCAACTGGCCGCGGGCACCCCGCGCCGCGCACGCCCCAGCCCGCCGGGCACCGGCACCTCCCGCGCCCCGGCGCCGCCGCCGCTTACCTTCCCTGGCTTTCAGCAAGACCGTGTTGGCCACGATGTTTTCCAGCTCCATTGACAGCCGGCGGTCAGCGAGGGAGCCGGCCGGCGGGGCTGTCAGCGCCTGGGGGGCTGCCGCTGGGTGCTGCCGCCGCTGCTCGGGCTGCCGCCGCCGCCGCCGCTGCGGGAGCCGGAGCCGGAGCCGGAGCCGGGAGCCCGCCTTTCCTACCGCATTATTCCAGCTCTTGTCCCCTCAGAGTTTTCCCCCCTCTGCAAAGAGGAGCCGCCGCCGCCGCCGCCGCCGCGTCTTCCTCCCTCCGGGTCCCCCCTCCCCCCTCCCGCAACGCGCTCCCCCCCACCCCCCACCCTCCGCGCTTCTCTGTCACTCCATTCTCCTCCCCTCCGGCTCCCTCGGATGCTTTAATGCCTCGGATGCTTCTGCCTCCCCTCCGTCCCTCCCGGGGGTGTGGTACTAGCAAGGCTCGGGCGGGCCTCACTGCGCAGGCGCCGGCCCCGGCCGCGCCCACTGCCTCGGCGCCCGGGGCGCGGGGCCTGCTGGGACTTGTAGTCTCCCCGGCGCGCCGCGCGGTGGCCGGGGTGGCGCGCAGCAGCTGCGGGAGTCCCGAGGTCCGCCCGCGCCCAGCGCCCGGGGTGAAGGCGGGGAGCGGCGCTGTAAGAGGCGGCGCGGGGAGGTGGGTGGGGGAATCAAAGGCCCGCCCGGCTGAGCAGGAGCCCTCAGTCCTGCGGCCGAGCTCGCACGCCCATGCCCCGGGGTCCGGCTCGCCCGTTTCCCGCCCTGCCGAGAGCCCGGAAAGCGAAGTCACAGGCCCCGGCCGGCAGCGGCCAGCTCAGTCCCACGGCCCAGCCGGAGCCGGTGCGAGTCCGGCCGACCGTCTGGATCTATACTCGGGGCTGGAGGAAGGTCAGCCCGGCCCGGCCGCGCGCCGCACCCCCTTCCTGTGGGCCGCGCGGGGGCTGCAGCGGGCCCGCACCCGGCGGCCCGGGGCTGTGCGCCGCCTCGCACGCACACGTGCCCGGCCGCTGACAAAGGTGCACTTTGTTTCCTCCGAGGGCGCCGGGGGATCTGCCGCTCGGCGGCGACCGGGCGCCGGCGGCCGCGTCGGTGGCCGCGCAGCCTGAGCGCCCCCTGGCGGCGGCCGGGACTCCAGGGGTCCCTGCGTGGGAAGCGGCCGGTGTAGCTAACAAACTGCCCTGTAGCACGTGGGGTCCGCAAATCCCCGAGTCGCATGACGTCCGAACTCACTGAGATTATGAAGAGCGAAGAGGGAATCGCCTGAGCCGGCATTGGGGAGTGTTCACGAGGAACAGCGCCAAGCTGGTGTTGCAAGTGCGTTTTCAAATTCCGGGCTTTGGGGCTCTCCTACTGTAAGCTCAGGACACTCGGCCTCTCTTCCTCTGAAGGCCCCACTCCCGGGAAATGGGCCCGCCGGCACCCTGGGGTCTGCGACCAGGGCGGGGATGGGGGGAGTGGGCTGACCCTAAGAACAATGAGGCCTTTGCCTCCTCTGCATCCTGCGGGCCGGATATCCTTTCCTCCGAAGCTGGCCATGGGCCTTCTCCGTGCAAAAGGAGGAAACCTTCTGTCCCCAGGGCTGCCAGGAAGTGGCAGGGAGGTGCCGGGAGAGGCGGAGAACAATTATTAGGCATTGGAGAACATGAAGAAATTAATAGACTTCCCAGGCCTTAGAAACCTGAACGGTTGCTGATGGCTAACAACACCGGATTGTTGGTTTCCTAATGGAATACACCCACCGCCACCTCCACCTCCACTTCCTCAGGTCTGGATGTGGGTCAGTGGGACTGCCCCGGGCCTTTCTTGTCTTGTCTGCAAAGTAGAGGCAGTAACAGTTTACCTGACTTTTGGGGCACCTTCCGCTCCAGGGATTGTCCTAGGTCAGCCACGCAGGCTTGGTCTTGGCTACATACCCTCGTGCCCAGAGCCCTAACTTAGAATAGAAAGGTCGGTACGGCCTGCTGCAGTCCTAAGTTTATTTTGGCTGACATAAAACACACACACACACACACACTCTAAAAACTAAACTAGCCGAAACCGGTTTGGCTCAGTGGATAGAGCGTTGGCCTGCCAACTGAAAGGTCCCGGGTTCAATTCCAGTCAATGGCATATACCTTGGTTGCGGGCACATCCCCAGTAGGGGGTGTGCAGGAGGCAGCTGGTCGATGTTTCTCTTTCATCGATGTTTCTCGCTCTCTATCCCTCTCCCTTCCTCTGTGAAAAAATCAGTAAAATATATTTAAAATAATAATAAAACAGAAACTAAATTTGAATGCTTTCGATGAGTTGTCCTTCCTAGCAGCCTTCTCAAACATGTATGTGCATACAGATCATCTAAGGATATTGTTAACGTGTAAATTCTGTTCCACTAGGTTTGTGATGGGTCCTGAGGTTCTGTTTCTAACGAACTCCAAGGTTCTGTCCACCCTGCTGTCAGTGCACCGCACGTTAAGTAGCAAAGCTCTACAGTTATAATCCTCCCCACCCTCTAATGCCTGATATCAGGCCCAAGTCACCAGCGATTTTACTTCTTTTGCTTCTGTAGGCTTTTGGGTGGGTAACTCTGGGAAAAAAATCCCTGGGTGCCCCCACCTCCTTTTAGAATAAGTAATTCTGTGTGGTCTTTAGGCAAGCGAACGCCTATCTGCTTCTCTGCCTCCAAAATAAATGGTAATACAGCCTGCCTCCAAAATAAATGGCTGTACTTCAAGTATCTGTGCCTCTCTGAAAAAAAAAATGAGAACATTCCAATACAAGAATGGAATGATAATGGCTAGATTTACAGGATACGGAGTGTAATCCGGGCCTTGTGCTAAGTGCTTTCCACGAGTTATTTCGTTGGCCATCATATCTGAGTGAGGTAGAGACAGAGCCCCATTTTATAGATATAATCACCATGTTAGAAAAAGTTTTATAACTTACTTAAAAGTCCCATAACTAATAATAAGTAGACGACCTGGGATTTGAACCCAGCAGTCTGAATCAGAGTCTTTGCACTTAATTTCTGGCTAGCTCAGGCCGGCAGGCACAACTTGGTTGCTATTGTTCTGTCTGGCTGACCTTACACTGTAAGAAGGCAAAGCAGGCATTTGGCGAAATGATTAAGACTTGAGGGTTTTCCATCCCTGTCCACAATCCCACCATTATAGCTTCATTCCTTTGAATTAACTGCATTAAATACCCACAGTCCCCTTGAAAAAATGGGTTTGATTCATTAAATGTCAGTAGGTAGAGAATCTTGTTGGCTGATAGCAAGAACGGAAATCCAAACAGAGGACTGGGTAAGTGTGAGAGGGAAGGGAATATATGCCAAAGACAAATACTCGCTTCCAAGCCACTCGGGATCAGTTGAGCTGGAAGTCAAAAGAAATGGAATCTTCTCATTCTGTGGGCACCTCTCTCGCATGGCTAAAGCTGCTGGTTCAGATTTCTCCTAAACAGGAACTGACTATTTGGAAAGTGATAAACCTACCTTCGTCCTAATACGTGGATTGCTTTGGCCCGAACAATCAAACTGGCTTCGCGAATAGAGCCGGAGCTGGAGTTTTCATTTCTTCCCTTGCCTCACGGCTTTCTAATCATCCAGAAACAGTTGGAGATAGTGTTTTCATTCTCCCGCTCACTCCCTCATTCTTCAAAGTCTACCTCTGTGTGCCAAGCACAGGAGGGAATAACAAGGTGATTTCCCAGAAGAAGAAGGAAGGCAAACTGGGAAGCAACCCACTGAGGTGGAATAAGGGCCGTTGTGGACAGATACAAAAGGGCTGGGAAACGGAGAGAGAAGTGATTTCAGGCACCTGGGACGATTCCAAGACGAGAGATGAGAACGGAAAGCGGGGCTGGAGTTGTGAGGTGTCTAGTTGCTTTCCCTCTCCCCTGAAAAGACCCTTCATGGATGGGCCCCAGTGGTTACCAAATTGAACATTAAAATGTTTGCTATGCCACCCAGCCGACATGGCTCAGTGGTTGAGCATCGACCTGTGAATCAGGAGGTCACGGTTCTATTCCCCATCAGGGGTGCAGGCTTGATTCCCCAGTAGAGGGTGTTTTATCTCTTCTCCCTTTCTCTCTGAAATCAATATATATATATATACACACACACACATATATATAAAATTTTGGCTATGCGGTAGACCATCTATCACTTTTCTGTTAATATTTTTCTTTAAAGTCAAGTTGTTTTAAAACTTTTAATTCATCCTAGCCCATTACATTGGTGAAGTGTGAGGAGGAACAGAAGTATCACACTTCAGAAAATACTGACCTCCAAGAACACACCTCCAAGCAATGGGGCCTGGGCAGCCCTTGGTTCAGGAGGAACTAGCTGATGACATCTGTCCGGAGGCTTCACCCTGGTGTTGCCGAATGGCTATGACCTAGGGCCAGGGTCGGCAAACCGCGGCTTGCGAGCCACATGCGGCTCTTTGGCCCCTAGAGTGTGGCTCTTCCACAAAATACCACGGCCTGGGCGAGCCTATTTTGAAGAAGTAGCGTTAGAAGTTTAAGTTTAAAAAATGTGGCTCTCCAAAGAAATGTCAATCGTTGTGCTGTTGATAGTTGGCTCTGTTGACTAATGAGTTTGCCGACCACCGACGTATGGCCATCTAAACACCCAGCTTGATAACAAGACTTTCCAGGTTCATCCTCTGAGCTCTGAACTGCAAGTTCAGAAAGGAGATTCCTGGTGAAATGCACATGTCTGCTGATGCTCTCAACCACGTGTGGTCTCTGTGAGAACACAGGCCTCCTCCCCTGGTACCAGGTTCAGTTGGCAGAGTCCCCACAGCAGACTTACGTGGGCACTGATTGCTAAAAAGTTGTTGCCTCCATTGTATTTAGAGACCTGTGGCCCAAGGTCAACTGCTAAGTGGTTGGTAAGGATATTTATTTAGGTAAGCCTCTGCCTTCCCTACTCAAAGGCCTAAACATACTAAGTGCCTTACATTCAGTGAGTATTTGGCAGTATTTGCTAACTTGGAGCAAACATGGCATCACTCAACCCCACTTATGCCTCTGGGATACTAATTAACATTCAAATTCCCACAGCTCTGCCAGATCAGAGATAACCAGGTATCAGAGTCAACATCACAGAGAGCCATGGGCAGTCTCTCAGGGCCTACAACTTCAGCTGTCTGTACCTCCATCTGTCTGACTGTACCTCCATCTTCAAAGGCAGCTAAGTCCTGTGATCAGCCTTCTCGTTAAACTGATCAGCTGAAACAGGTTTGGCTCAGTGGATAGAGCGTTGGCCTGAGGACTGAGGGGTCCAGGGTTCGATTCTGGTCAAGGGCATGTACCTTGGTTGCGGGCACATCCCCAGTAGGGGGTGTGCAAGAGGCAGCTGATCGATAATTCTCTCCCATTGATGTTTCTAACTCTCTATCCCTCTCTCTTCCTCTCTGTAAAAAAATCAATAAAATATTTTTTTTAAAAAAACTGATCATACAACTTTAAAAGAAACTAAGCAGACCAAGTTCAACTCACTTTTCAGAGTAAGTGAAACAAAATATCTACCCTAAAAATGGTGCGGTGCTGAGCAATCAGGTAGATTTGGATGGAGGGAAAAAGTGTTAAAATTGGTAAGGAAATCACACAGCAAAAGTATAAAAACTAATTCAGAGTGGGAAAAGGAAAAACGGGCTCTTCTCACATACTCCACTGAAAAGTCAATGATTTTCTGTTAATATGGATAAGCAGACATTCCAAACCATCACTGTGGTCTTTTGTTGTTGCTTTAACTTGAGAGAGAGGGAAAAAAGGAAGAGGGGGAAAACTGATCTGCTGTTCCACTAATTTTTGCATTTATTGCTTGTTTCTTGTGTGTATGTGCTCTGACCAGGGATCAAGCACACAACTGTAGTATATCGGGAAGATGCTCTAACCAACTGAACTACGCAGCCTGGGCCTCTTATAATCTTTTTTATCACCAGCATCTACCAGGTGAACCTGACCAAAGCCAGGTTCATTTGTTTAAGCTTGGTAACCACAAGCTTGGTTACTAGTCTTGATAACCAAGGTAGAATTGTTTCTAAAAGAGAAGGAGGTAAGATAAACAATGTGCAGTAGCAGGTTTGGCTCAGTGAATACAGTGCCAGCCTAGGGACTGAAGGGTCCCAGGTTCAATTCTGGTCAAGGGCACATGCCCGGGTTGTGGGCTCGATCCCCAGTGGGCAGCCCATCAATGATTCTCTCTCATCATTGATGTTTCCATCTCTCCCTCTTTCTCCCCCTTTCTCTCTGAAATCAATAAGAATGTATTTAAAAAAGAAGAAAAAAAAGATAAATTTAATGCAATGTAAAAAAGCCCTTAAAACTAGATGACTCACAGATGATTTGGGCTCCAACAGTTTTACCTTAATGCTGCAATAACATAAACTTTCCTTTTCCAGAGACTCAGGGCATAATTATCTTTGAGATCTCAGTACAAAGTTTTTGCTTTCCTAAGAAAGGCCATTGTGGGTACATGAATATTTAATTGACTGAATAAAAGGGCATACTTGTTCCCTTCTTGAAATCTCAGCTAACTAGCCAGTTATATGCTAAATAGAATTTAACAAAGACTCGAGAGTTTTTAAAAATGTAATGCGTGGGCCCAGCTGGTGTGACTCAGTGGACGGAGCGTTTTCCCATGCACCACGAGATCTCTGGTTCAATCACTGGTCAGGCACATGCCCAGTAGGGCTCATGCAAGGGGCAGACCATCAATCAATTGATGTGCTGTCTCTCTCATCGATGTTTCAATCTCTTTCTCCTTTTTCCTTCCTCTCTAAAAATCAATAAAAACATATTTTTTAAAATGTAATGTTTTGTATAGATTGGTCTTTGACAATTACATAAAATAGAACCTGGTATCTAATTTGTCCAATTGATTTGGAGCAGCCTATTTTCCTCCTGGAGAAGCAAAGGCGTGGGTTACCATGCTATAGAAATAAGTTTTGTGCAAGAACACTCATTCCCCGTGGCTGTCAAAGTCTCCTCCGTAGAGAGAGGATGCCATCTAGCACAGTCGATGGGGAGCTGCAGCCAGCCCCGAAGAACAAAATAAACGCCAGGCTCCTCCTTCTGTGGTCTACAAATGAGCCCAGAGTGCGCTGGGCCAGTGCATTTACAATGCAGTCCCCACAGGCTACCAAGGCGATGCAGCTTGTGAAGTGGTTATTGGGCAAAACATGAACTGAACAGCACAACCTCTCACCCCACCTCTACTCTCGGCCTCTGGCCCCCTGCATCCATCCGACTTGGGAGAGCACCACCGAGAGCAAGCTTTGGCCTTGCCTTTCTTCTCCATCCCAGCCTTCCTCCTCCACCCCAGCTCCACCCCTGGTGTTTCCCAGGAAGAGAGGCGTCCCCAGCCATTAGCCTTCCCTTCCCGAAGGGAGACATCCCTTCCAAGTATTTTGCAGCCCAATTTAACCCCTCTTTATCCCCAATGTCTCCATCCCAGGGTAGGAATTCGACTTGATTTCGAATAACTAAAAGCCTCTCTCGAGGTGTTTTCCTAAGATCAAAGAGCTTCCTTCCCCTTAAGATGAATTTTCCCTCCACCCTTAGCACAACAATAACAACAACACTGCTGGCCTAAACAGTTCCTGACTCCTTCTCCTCTCCGACACTTCAGAAGTATCAGTGCCAGGTCACAAAGCATGTACCATACACACCAAACCTTACCGTCTGCAACGCATCTGTATGGGCTCCATCTCCCCGCCCTGCCAGGGCTCCCTCAGAGAGGCCCCAGGTCATGTGCTGGAAGAAGTGGCTTTTCATGTCCCCGTGCTTTTTGCTTTCTGCCCTGGAAAGAGGAAGGACTCAGCAAAACCCAGGGTGAAGTCTGCCATCTCTAATTGTAGCACCAGCTCCCTGAATGTTAGCGTGCGGTCGCAGGGAGGTATTTTCCTAATCATCATAAAAAGCAGCGATGGCTTTTCATCTGTCTTTCCCTCCACGAGGCCCAGAAATCCTCCTCCCGAACTCGAAAGGAGAGTTTCAGTGACTTTCTACTCTTTTGGCAATGAGGACAAGGTCCGTTTGTCTTTCTCCCCTAGGGAAACCATTTGTGTCCTTGCTGTGGCAGCTAGAGAAAGCTGAATAGGAAGATGGTGTTTTTTTTCCAGAATAAGTGTGGAAAGAACATTTGGCTACCATGTCAGCACTGTTTACTCACTCACTCGGCAAACTATTCCTGAGCAGTCCATATGAGCTAGGCCCTAGCCTAGCCACCGGGGCCACAGAGATGAGTAAGACATGAGTTCTACCCTCAAGAAGTTTGCAGTATGGTTAAGACCCAGACACGGCACAATAAAATTCCCATGTGATATGACAAGAGCGATGAGGATGAGAAAGACGTGTGTCTGATGCCTTCCAGGCACCTAACCTGCATGGACAGAGGAGGGCAGAACAGAACTGATATTGGTGACAAAATACCAGTCACAGTTACCTTTCTTGGAATGCACAAATGGAAGGCTCTGCCTGTCCATCCGGAAGCTTTGGCTGTAGCCTAGGGTGAGCTGAAGGCTACTCATCTTGCAATCCTGAACAGGTCCTTGGAAGACTACTGTATGAAATTCCTTCTGGGTCTCTTGGCCTGAGGTGCTAGGGTATGTCACTCCCCTCAGGGCAAAGGAGATCAACCTTTCGACAGAGATCAGCGACCAGGAAACCAGCATGTCCACTGGGACAGTCCCTCTAATGTCCCAGAGCCAATGAATCCGGTGCGCCTGGACGAAAGCTCTTTAGCCTCAGGCAACGGTCTCAGAATCCTGTTTGGAAAAGAAGCAACAAGCAATGAGACTTCCTCTCGAGCAGCCTAGCGACCTGGGAATTGGGCTCCTGGGTTGGGCCCCTGGTTGGTGACAGAGAAACAGGAATGCTGTGTTGAGCGTGCCTAACATGCCCATGTGAAGACTGACTGTGGGATGATTGCGATTTATGGAGATAAAAATTACAAAATGGGCCTGGTGTGCTCAGTGGTTAGAGCATTGGCCTGCTCACCAGTGTTCAGGGTTCGATTTGATTCCCAGTCAAGGGAACGTACCTGGGTTGCAAGTTCAATCTCCATTCCAGGTCGGGGCGTGTGTGGGAAGCAACCATTCAATCTCTCTCTCTATCTATCTATCTTTCACCGCTAATGATTTCAGGTAGATGCCATGATTATTCCCATTTTACTGTCTGACGTGGAAACTGAGGAATGGAACAGTTAGGCAACTGGTCTAGGAATGATGCTCAAGTCACCTGCAAAACTGGAAGTGACAGACCAGGAGTGTGACCCCAGGTCCTGGTGGCCCCAGAGCTCTGCCATTAACCATTAAAGCAGTGTTTTCTCAGCCCAGGGGACATTTGGCAATGTCTGGAGGCACTTCTGCTTGTCACATCCAAGTAGGAAGACAGGAGCAGACAGAACCTAAGCAAAACACACACACACAAAGAGAGAGAACAGAGGGGCAACACCAGGGAAGTCCCCAAGATGACGACCCTCAATTGCAGAGGCAGAACAGGAAGTAATATGCAGGTGATATGCAGACACAACAAACTACGTCGGTAATGCACTGACTGGTGTTTGGAAAATGCCATGTAGTGTGTACCGCAAGGCCCCTGTGAGGTTTCTATCTGTTTAATGAGCTTGCTCTGGAGTACCATGCTTACCACTGAGGACTTAAGCCTTCCTAATCGACAGGAACCAAAATTTAAACTTGTCCCAATTCTCCCAATTTTGGGAAGAGAGACCAAAATGGAGGCCCACACACCAACCCCAAAGGTTTTCAGGACCCGAAAACCTTGACGTGTGTCTCACCCACTTATCTTATTAACAGACTATAACGGCACTGAAATTAACTCCACGTGCAGAAGCCAAAACAGGAAACAGACCTTTTTGCAGAACAGGTGTAAACAGTAACAACAACAAATCAGTAGCTACTGTAAAAATAAGTATCTAGCTCCCCACCTGAATTAGTCCTTTTTAGGTTGGGGCGACCATCAGAGACAAAGTATCGCTTTCCCGAGTATTCAGCCTCAGAAAAGCGCTAACAGGGATTTACCCCCAACCATAAGGGCTGCGAACCCCTCTGCACCCCCCCTAGAGACCTTTAGACGCGGAGCCTCCAAAAAGGAGGCGAGGCTGTGGCTCCGCCCGGCCCTCCCGGGCTCCAGCTCAGGCCCCGCCCCCGCGCGCGCGGGCCCGCCCCTTCCGGCCGCGGCCCCGCAGGCCCCGCCCCCTCTGCAGCCGGGCGCTGCCCGCCGCTCCCGCGTGCGCTGAAGATGGCGGTCGCAGCGGGAAGGTTGCTCCGGGCCACGGTGAGTGCCTGCCAGCTGGGAGCAAGAGCGGAGACGCCGTGGTGGCTCCGGGAACGTGCTTCCCGGACAAAACCCCGCTCCCTCGCGGCCTGGGGGGGGGTTCCGCTCTTGGAGGGTGTCCGCGGGTAACGGGCCCAGAGGCCTCCTCTAGGCGAGACTCCCTGCGCCTGCGCAGAACCTCCGTTTCCCCCATCCCCCGTTGGTCCCCTCCCCTAATTCCTCCTCCCCCGGTGTCGCCGCCGGTCCCCTGCCCCGAGCACAGCGTCCTGGGCCTGGAGGCGGTGACCTGCCCCGGGTCCCGGTCCTGCAATAGACGCTATGACCTTGGAAAGGGACCTCGCCATCCCGAATCTCAGTGCACTTTTCTTACCTTAAGATGGAAAGGATGGTGCCTAGCTCGGGGAATGACAGTGAGCATCCGCCAACTGCTGGATGGATGGAAGCCCAAGTGCTAAAGCGACCCAGGTGCTGACATGCAGAAGGCACGTCTCTCCCGCTCCCCGGGTCTGCCCCTTTCGCCTTTGTCCTGGCCAGAAAGGCTAGAACCTTCTTGCTACCCACCTTCCCTTTACTCATGGCGGGGTTCCCTGCAGTGTCTTCTCTTTGAGTCACGCCGGACAGTTAGACTGAGCAAACATTTTTCCCTTGAGCCCCATCCAAATTCTCCTGCAGGCTGAACTTTGCTCCACTTGTTTGCTTGTCCGTGGGGTGCTGGAAAGGCCTTGTCTTTTCTAAGGAAAGCCTTGACACGGGAGATAGTCGCAGCGTATTATTCTGGCAAAGCGGTTTAAATGCATGAGACCTTGCCAAGTCCCTTTGTTGTTTTTAAGATATTTTTATTGATTTCAGAGAGGAAGGGAGAGGGGAGAGAGAAACACCAATGATGAGAGAGAATCGAGGATCGGCTGCCTCCCCCTGCAGGCCTCCAACTAGGGATGAGCTCACAACCCAGGCATGTGCCCTTGACAGGAATTGAACCCAGGACCCTTGAGTCTGCAGGCGGACACTCTATCCACTGAGCCAAACCGGCCAGGGCTCCTCTTGGTTTTTGAAGCCCATGTGTTGCTTTTAAGAGCATGGAGTCTTTATGGACTTAGAATTCCCTTTCCCTTGCAGTCTTTTTAACAATGTATATATTTAAATAAAAAGTATGTGTTTAAGAAGTACAACATGATGATTTGATATCATATACTCAAGTGATTGCTGCAAAGTAACATCTCTCTTCCCAGTTACCTTTGTGTGTGTGTGTGTGTGTGTGTGTGTGTGTGAGATGGGCGCCCTCTGGGCATATTCCCAGGGTTCAGTGCTGTATTCAGTATAATCATGCTGTACATTAGCTCCCCAGACTTCATCCTGCATACCTGCAACTTTGTATCCTTGGACCAACATCCCTGGCAGTCTTAAAGGAGAAGGAAACGGAAGACATGTTAAGAACATGGAGATGCGATTCATGCAGTTAGAGTTTGGGGTTTAGTATTTGGTTCCTGGAAACAAGGACAGCTGAGGCTTACGGGCTTTCCGCAGGGGCCGGCCTTGAGCCACCGTTCTGGGACCGCTTCCTAACATGGCGTGTTTCTCTCTCCAGGTTGCCCGACACGTGAGTGCCATTCCTTGGGGCATCTCTGCCTCAGCAACCCTCAGGCCTGCTGCTTCTCGAAGAACATGCCTGACAAATGCATTGTGGCCTGCTTCCAGTCAAGCAACATCCGCCTTCAGCACCAGTAAGTGTTCCTGCCTTGTTTTGACCCAGGTCATGGGAACATGAGTCCTCATCTCTGGGCGGGGGCTCTGAACCCAGCTCTATGCTAGACTCACCTGGGGAGCTTTTATTTATTTTTTAAGTTCATTTTCATTGATTTCATAGAGGAAGGGGGAGAGAGAGAGATGAAAACATCAATGAAGAGAGGGAATCACCGATCAGCTGCCTCCTGCACACTCCCCACTGGGGACCGAGCCCGCAACCCCCGCACATTCCCTTGACCGGAATCGAACCTGGGACCCTTCAGTCCACAGGCTGACACTCTATCCACTAAACCAAACCGGCCAGGGCTCACCTGGGGAGCTTTTGAAAACGTATCTTGCCCTAGTCCCACCCCAGTTAAGTTCTTCTCTGGAGTGAGATCAAAACATCAGTATATATATTTTTTAAAATCTCACCAGGTGATTCTAACGTGCAGCCAGAGTTGAAAATCACAGGAAAACTGCCCTTGCGTCTCACTTCCTTGTTGCTTAGCAGAGGTTTTAGTCCTGTGTTGGGAACGGGTGGGGAGAGGTGACTCAGATGCCCTCTGTGGCATGAAGGGGTGTCAGGTAAGTGGGGTTGGCAGACAGCATGTTGGGAATTAGGCTTCTGGACTCAAACCTGTGTTGTCCCGTTAGACCACGGACCCCTCCATGATCTGAGGGAAGCCTATCTATTTGAGATTTACACTCCATTTTCTAGACTGGGCTTTGCTGAGATCAGCCTCAGATGAGTGGTATTTGAAAACGGGTCCTTTAAATTTCTCTCACCTTTTATAACGCTTATAATGGTTTGGGGGATATACTTCAGCAAAGCTTTTGTGAACAGATGAGATGTTCTAAAATGTCTTACAATGTTATCACCTTGGAGCATTAACAGTTTCCTGGTGGTGATTTGATTCCACGGAATGACAACTTTCCTTGTTACCCGTCCCAGACGCCCACTCCCCGCAGCTCCTCCTGTTTCTGAGGCCCGGGCGTTGGCACGGGACCTCTTTTGTCCCTTGCCTCCCAGATACAAACATGTCCTCTCCAGCGCTGCCACATCTCTGGATTTCTTTCCTTTTTCCCTGGTCTCTGCCACACCCTTCCCCGGCTGGCTTCTCACTCCGATAACTGCAATCTCCTAACATCAGCCTCCCCTACCAGAGCCTTCTTCCTAAGAACAGCCAGCCAGCCCCTCTTCCAGCCCCGACGTGAGAAGTTCCAGGGCCTCCTTTATCTCTTCTTTCAAGAACAGACTCCTCGGCCTGATACTTGAGGGCCCTCGTAGCACGGCTTTCAGCCATTCTTGCTTTATCTGCTCTTCTCCCACGCACACCTGCTCTGTCTGTTGTGATCGCACTGGGCCAAGGGCTAGTCCCCCCGTTGACCCTCGTCCTCCCTCCATGCCATTTGCCCTGTCCCATCTGCACTTGGCAGGATCCGAACCATATTTAGGATCCATGTCCAGTTCCATGTCTTCCTTAATTCTCTGTGATTCCACCCCTTACATCTTCAGACATCTTTTTAGTTTCCACAGCACTTGCCATTGAATTTGTGTACAATCTAGAACTATGGGAGGAAAAAAGAAATTTGCCAAGATGTACAGTTGAACTGATTCTTTTCATTAATTTATGCCGCCCAGTAATTACTGTGCGAGATTTAAATACAATCAGGCGGGCGCTTGTTTTAGCAAACGATGAACTCTGTGTGCCTGCGGGTTTTTTCAGGTTCCTCCCGTCATGCTCCTGCCGTCACCCAGCACGCACCCTATTTTAAGGGCACAGCCGTTGTCCACGGAGAGTTCAAAGAGCTAAGCCTTGATGACTTTAAGGGGAAATATTTGGTGCTCTTCTTCTACCCTCTGGATTTGTAAGTGTCGTTTCTATGATGCTTTTATGTCCTTGTGATCCAAGCAAAGATCCCTGCACACTGTCATTGCCTGTATCTAGTTAGGCTTCTTGTCAGAGGAAGGATTCTTTCTGAGTTTTTATTACTGATGGCCTTGTTGATACAGCTTGTATCTGTAGCTACTTTACAAGTAACAAAGTTAGAGGATGGGGTGGCCTTCTCTTTAAAGTGGCAGGGTTTTACAGTAAGACCGTACTCTTACTGAAGACTCTGGAATGGTGGTTCCTGCAAGCCAGCCTATGGAGAAGTTTGCACTGGCCTAGAAGAAAATGAGGAAAGTAAAGATGATAAAATGAGGTATTTTTTTCTTTAAATATGTTTTTGTTGATTTTTAGAGAGAGAGGAAGGGAGAGGGATAGAGATAGAAACATCAATGAGAGAGAAACATTATTGATCAGCTGCCTCTTGCATGCTCCCTACTTGGGATCAAACCACAGTTTGCACATGTGCCCTGACTGGGATCTAATGGTGACATCTTGGTTCCTGGGGTGATGAACCCTACAACTGAACCCCAGCAGCCAGGCAAAATGAGTTTTCTTATAAAGCTACTTGATTGATTGATTGATTGATTTGAGAGAGAGAGAGGAGAAAACATTGAATTGTTGTTCATTTATTTATGCATTCATTGGTTGGTTCTTGTATGTGCCCTGACCAAGGATCAAACCTGCAATCTTGATGCATCGAGATAATGCTCTAACCACCTGAGCCACCCGGCCAGGGTAAAGCTGCTTTATTTAAATAAAATCATTCTTTATTTATAGACTGTCCTCCCACCCCCACCCCCACCCCATTTCTGGCTATGGTTCTTAACTAGAAAGGTGAGTCCAGTGAGGATGGTTAGCCATTTTGCCTTTTCCATCTTTAGGAAATGAGACGAGCTTTCGGAGTACCTATTGTTAGGATTTCAAACCCTCGTCTTTAAGTTCTCTGACGAGTCTCTGCCCTTTTTCCCCAGCACCTTCGTGTGTCCCACAGAGATCATCGCTTTCAGCGACAAAGCCAATGAGTTTCACGATGTGAACTGTGAGGTCGTCGCTGTTTCCGTGGACTCCCACTTCACCCACCTCGCCTGGATCAACACCCCGAGGAAGGTACGGCATCCTTCGCCCGCCTGTGCTCTCTGATCTTAACAGCCTGGAAGCTGTTAAAGCAGGAGTGGCCTGCAATGGCTGTTTGCAGGAACTCACCTGCTGGCAGCTTCTGTTCAGCTGCGTCTGTGTCTTCCTTGGCATTGCTTCGCATGCATCTTTACTCCCCGCTACGTTCTGTCTTCCAAGAGCAAACTGCAGCGGGGAGCAGGCTCAGCAGGGCGGGGGAACGGCGGGGTCTGTTGCTTCCCCTCCCGCCAGTACCCTGTCGATCCCATGCACCCTGTCGATCCCATGTACCCTGCATGGCTTGTGAAATCTTTAATTTTAGCTTTTTGCTAAATGGTGGTTATGTTTCAATGTCTCTCTCTTTCTCAAATCAATATTGGGGGGGGGGGGGCGGGCGGGCGAGAAAGAATTAGGAAAAGAAAGGGCTAGTATTAGCTGGGTTTACATCCTGCCTCTGTCCCTTCCTACCTGTGACCTGGAGCAAGTGACTTACCCTCCGCCTGCAGCTTGCTCCCCTGTAAATGGTGGTGGTCGTAGTATCTGCTCCAGGACAGTTGGCTAGAGGAAGTGAGCTATGGGGCTGAGAGCAGTGTCGGCCCGTTGTTGGTGCTCAGTGACTGCTGCCTGTTGCCGTGATTGTCGGTGCCGCACCTCGTGCACCTGGCCAGGGATGTGCGAGAGCACAGGTGAGAACCAGCCCTGTTTGCATTTCTATTAGAATGGCGGTTTGGGCCACATGAACATCCCACTGTTGTCAGATTTGACTAAGCAGATTGCCCGAGACTACGGTGTGCTGTTAGAAGGTCCTGGTCTTGCGCTAAGGTAAGATCCAGTTCCTTATGAATTCAACATTGTTTTTCATGTTTAGCATCATCCCACTTCTTAGGGAATTTATAGAGACCTTGGTAAAGCATTTGGAAAACCAAAAATCTTTAATTTTAGCTTTTTGCTAAGCACCGATGAATGCCTTGTTCGAGGGTTGGCAATCTTTCAGAAATAGCCCAGACATGTTTGTCATGCCCGCCCACCCCCCTTCCTCTTCACCCCTCCCCAGCACCGCCCTGTGTCTCTTTCTGAAGAAGGATCTCGTGGCTTGATGTTCATACTGCTCCACTGTTTCTGAGAGCCACTCTCATGGGGGGCACATTCCTGGCATCTTTGGGGGAGGGGAACTGGCAGGGTAGAAGTCAGTATCCTGGAATGGGTGAGATGTCAAAAAGCTTTGGAATCAAAAACAGCTAGAGTTTATGTGTGTGTGTGTGTGTCCCCGAGTCCGGGTGTCATGTGTTCGTCCGTCCATCCGTCCATCCAAGCTCAGCTCCTAAATAGCTGTGCAACTTAGGGCAAGTTATGTCACGTCCTTGAGTCCCAGTTTTTCCGTAGCTCAAATGAGAGTGTACCTCCCATGTTGGTTGTGAAAACTAAGCAAGATGAGGCAGCTACAGTTCTCAGCACAGGTCCTGGCGGCTGTATGACCCCTGTCTCAGTGCCGTTTATGCTTTTGTGGATTCTGTGGTTAGGCCTTTTTTCTTTTAAGTGTGAACGCTTTCTGCCTTTGAGTCCCACATTCAAGCTCCGCCTTTCTGGAAGAGATAGAGAACAGAACGTACCTTAGAACTGGCATCTTGATGGCCGCTGAGTGAAGGAGGGGTTGGTAGAACTTGACCTCCAGAAAGCAGTTTTATGGGAGGGTTAAATGGTGATGGAAGGACACTTGGAATGGTGAACACACAGTTCACTATGTGGATGATGTATTATAGAATTGTACACCTGACACCGATATAATTTTATTAACCAGTGCCACCCCAATAAATTCGATAAAAAAGAAGAAAAAACTATTCTAAAATAAAATATATGTTGTTTCAAGTAGGTTTTTCCTTTAGATTTTTGCTCTGCATAGACGTAATTCTTTCTGCAAAGATTTTCCCATGGGATTTTTCCCCCATGTACCCAAGAATTCACTCATTTTATAAGTATTTACTGAATATAGATAAAACACATCTGTATCCCTTCCCATTTGCTTAGGGTTTCTTGCCAAGAGTTGATACAGCCGCCCAAAGAGTGCTCGCTGAGTCACTGATAAGGAAAGAAGTCTCTGCTCTGTGTGACTTTTAGATCCTGCGTGACATTTAGGTCCCATTTGTGGACTTGACCGTACTGCCCGTTTTCCATGGCGGCCTGGTCCAGTCCTGCCTAACACTGGAAACTTTGTTTTAAGCATGTGATAGCACTTAATGAGTGCTTTTATAAGGGGCATTAAAGCCAGGAGAGGGTAGAAGTTAGATTCTCTCTCCCCCTGGGACTGTGGGTGTATTAATGAGGGCAGTTCTGGTGCAGAGGCCTCTTCATCATCGACCCCAACGGAGTCATCAAGCATCTGAGTGTCAATGACCTCCCGGTGGGCCGGAGCGTGGAAGAGGCCCTCCGCCTGGTGAAAGCATTCCAGTTTGTGGAAGTCCATGGAGAAGTCTGCCCAGCGAATTGGACCCCGGATTCCCCTACGGTAGGTTTCCTTTTCAAAAGCCCTGGGACCCCAACAGGGGAGCCCAGGTTCTCACTGCCTCAAGGGCTGCCGGCCTGGAATGTCCATGAAAGGAGCCCTCACTCGGGAGCAAGGCCAGTGATGATGCGCAAATGGATGAAGCTGCTGGGAGGGGGGACCCGCGGTTAGGCAAGCCGTTAATGTAACTTTCACCCAAGTGTTTCAAAGGAAACAGTTCAGCTTTGGAAAAGGTGAAGAATTTTAGGCTAGCCTGGCCGATGTGGCTCAGTGGTTGAGCATTAACCTATGAACCAGGAGATCATGGTTAGATTTCTGAGTTGCCTGCTTAACTCCCAGTAGGGGGTGTGCAGGAGGCAGCCAATCAATGGTTCCCTCTCATTGATGTTTCTCTTTCCCTCTCCCTTCCTCTTCGAATCAATATAAATATTTTTTTAATTAAAGAAAAACCTAAAAATTGAGAATTTTCAACTCGCTTTTGAAACTACTATCTTAAAGTCAGCTAATTAAATGTTTGTCTTTTCAGATCAAGCCGCATCCAACCGCTTCCAAAGAATACTTTGAGAAGGTAAACCAGTAGATCATCTCATGTACACCTGCAGCTTCTCAAAAGAACCACAGTTTGGAGCTCATTTTTAGCATTTCAAAGATGATTATGTGTAGAAAGCAAAAATCAATTATGTTTGCATTCATAAATAATACTCTAGATGTTTTGTTTTGTAACATTGCCTAAGGCTTTTTAAACATGGTTAGGTACTAACTTTAGTCCTTTATTGGTAACTTCTTGATGGCTAGTTTATAGACTGCCTAGTTCACCTGTTTCTTTGATCATGTCTTCAATTGGAAACTCTTCTTAGCTTTACCTGAACCTCTGTGTACACCTGTGTAGGACAAGTAAGCGAAAGCCTCTGATCAAGAGTCCTGAAATTTCCTTTCTGAATTTCTTTGTATTAAACAGGGTGTTTTTTTTTGTTTTTTTTTAATTATAGCTTTAAGTTTTAGTACTAGCAGTCTACTTTAACTCTTGGAGTAGAGATATATTTGATTGAAACAATGTGAATCATGTATTAAAAAAAAAAACAACAAAAAAACAGTGGCAAAGTGACCTAACTGATCATGCATGCTCCTCATCCCTAAGAATTGTAGTTTCAATAGTTATTTTGTTTATTTTATTTGTTAGCTGATTTAATGTCTGCATACATTTCTACATATTGATTGAAGGTAATTGTAGAGGATATTTATTTAATCCAGGAATTGCATTTTGAAATCATTACAATTATATTTTCTGAACCACTCAATATAAGGCATATAATAAAAAAAAAAAATAGATTTTAAAAATATTTGCATTTTTAACGTCAATCGTTGTTGGTCCAGCTGTTGTGGGCTCTAAGTGTTCTCCGACTACGCCAGCAGACAGTTTACTTCACTCGGGGCCCACAGAGAGGAATGAGACCAGGCTCCATGCCCAAGGAGCTCAGTTTATGGGGAAGAGAGAAATGGAAGCATCTGTTCATTATTTCAATAAGCTCATGAGTGCCTTCCATTTGCCAGGTGCTTTTTTGGAGGCACAAGAGGGAACAAAAAAAGACAAGCCTTTTCCTTCATGCACCTCCACTCTAGAGGGGAAAATACAACAAACAAAAACACACAGACAGGAAGGAAACGGTGGCGCGGAGGCTAGAGCAGAGCTCGGGTGATGCAGGTAGGGTTGTCAGGGAAGGCCTGGGAGAGACCGTCTCCGGGTCTGCTTGCTCATCTGTAAAATGAGGACAGTTGTACCTGTCTTAGGGTTTTGGTGAGGATAAGTAACATGCAGAAAGTGAGTTAGGAAAACAAGAAGGTGCTAGGCAAAGGCCCACGGCGAGAGCGTTTTTGTGGGAACGAAGACCGGCAGGGCCCTGTGACCTCAGGAGCAGTGGAGGCGGGAATGCTCATGAGCCCGGGTGCCTGCGGGCACGCCAAGGCCTTTGGGTTCTGTTTCCAGGTGGGAAATATCAGGAAGGTTTGAGAAGAGTTACATCATCTTGTTCGAAAACGATTACTTACACCTTTGTTAAAGCTACACTGCAAGAGTCCAAAGGGGAGCAGAGAGGTCTGCTGGGCAGCAGTGGTGACACTTGGGGGTAGGACCAACAGAATAACACGGGTGTGCTAAAGACTGGTACAATAAATGTACTCCTGGGTCATAAGGAGGGCACTTGACCCAGCTGTGGGCATCAGGGAAGGCTTCCTGGAAGAGGAGGTGATGTGCTGAAGATTATTGAAAGGTAAACCAGATGGGCTGAGCAAAAGGAGCTGCAAAGGCACGTGGGCCTGAAGGAAGCCATGACCTGGTTTCATGTTCCTGGAGAGGAAATAGGTCGGTGTGGTGTTAGCGGCCCAAACTGAGCACTTCCAAAGGACCTGCGCCGTTAGGGCTTCTACCTCTTTTCTGTCATCGATCCTCAGCCAAACCCCAAGTGAGTACAATTCAGTGACATTGTACAGATTCATAGAGAGACCTGGAGAGACTGACCTGACTAGGCCCACACAACCAACGGGTGGTGCTCGTTCCCCAGCCAGGACTCCTGAGGACCCCTGAGCACCCCAAGCCTCACACTAGCTTCTACCAACACACACCCCTGCCCATCCCACTGGGCGAAGGGTAAGGGGCCGCAGGAAGAAGGAAGGTGCATTTTTTCTCTCTACCAATTGCCGCTGCTTGATCTGGTTTTGCCCCAGAACAGTATACTCAGCTGGGTTTCATGCTCTGATAGACCTTTCTCCATCTTTTTGAAATAAGGAGTCCACATTTTCAGTTTGCGGTTTTGATTATCCCCAGTCCCCACACGCTGGCTGTAAGGGACAACAGGAGGGATCTCCCAGGGTAATGTCCAAAGCTTAGGTTGCGCTCCCGCCCGGAAGCGGCCTGTGGACCTAGGGGATGGCCAGGCAGGGTGGCGGTGCCCTGGTCTGTGGGAGAGGTGGGCCCACAGGAACAGTGGGTGCGCTGGGACTGGGACAGGGAGGCATAAGTGTGGGATCTGGGGCGTTAGGAGGGGGTGACACCGAGCAGCAGGTACATCGAGCGCCAGGGGCTGGGACATCGGGTGACACCGAGCAGCGGGGAGCAGCGGGGAGCAGCGGGGAGCAGCGGGGAGCAGCGGGGAGCAGCGGGGAGCAGCGGGGAGCAGCGGGGAGCAGCGGGGAGCAGCGGGGAGCAGCGGGGAGCAGCGGGGAGCAGCGGGGAGCAGCGGCGGGGCCCGGACAGCGCACACAGCGGGCGCGGGGCGCGCACGTGGAGACGCCCCGCCGCCGGCGGCCGGACCGGCACCGGGAGCGCGCACGCCCGGGGCGGGGCACGCCGGCTCCTCCTCCCGCCGCCCGGCCCGGCCTCTCCGGCCGTCACGCTGGTCCCGGGAGGACCCGCAGGAGGAGGCGGAGACGGAAGCGGGCGTGCGGGGTTGTCCAAAAAGATGGAGCCCAACGCGCACTTCTGGATGACCGAGCGCCAAGTACGCCGGGCGCGGGGGGCGGGGCGGGCGGGCCCGGTGACCTTGGGCAGCCACGTGGCCGCACGACCCCTCCCCACGCCTCCTCCGGGGGCCCTAGGGAGACCCTGGCCGGGACCCCCGTCCCCTCTGCCCCGGCTGGGAGGGGCCCCTGCAGATCGCCCCGCGGAGGAGTCCGCTCCATCGCGGTGCCCGCGCTCCGCGGCCCGGGCTGCCCCGGGCCTGGGGCGGCCTCCGGGTGGAGGGGGGCAGGTCCTCCCGAGCCCCCCACTCCCAGCCCCGAGGCGCGGCCACCCGGAGCCTGGGCCGCCGGCACCGGCCACACGGGCCCCGCCTGCAGGCAGTGGCCGGCCGCGCTGTCCAATAGCAACAGCACCGGAGTCCCTGGGTGATTTAAAATTCTCCAGCAGCCAGGTTACAAAAGCCAAAAAGCAGCAGCCGAAATGAATTTGAGTCATATATTGTATGTATCCCAGTAGCTACAACACATTAACATTTCAACGTGTAATCTATATGAAAATTATTAGTGCGATATTTTACTTTTTTTTTTTAAGTCCTCACCCGAGGATACTATGCTTTATTGATTTTCAGAGAGAGAGAGAGAGAGAGAGAGAGAGGAAGAGAGAAACGTCTGTGGGTCGCCTCTGGGAGGGTCCTGACTGGGAATTGAACCTACAGCCTAAGTGCCTGCCCTGACCAGGAATCGAGCCTGCAACCTTTTGTTCTACAGCCCAACCAAGCCACCTGGCCAGGGTTACATCCTTTCTATGGTCTTGGAAACCTGGTGTATGTTTTATTTTTAAAAACATATTTTATTGATTTTTCACAGAGAGGAAGGGAGAGGGATAGAGAGTTAGAAACATCAATGAGAGAGTAACATCCATCAGCTGCCTCCTGCACACCCCTTACTGGGAATGTGCCTGCAACCAAGGTACATGCCCTTGACCGGAATCGAATCTGGAACCTCTCAGTCTACAGTAGGCTGACGCTCTATCCACTGAGCCAAACCGGTTTCGACCGGTGTATGTTTTACATATAAATTACATCTTGATTGTGCGGGGCCACCTAGCCAGGGCTCCATGGCCGCATGTGGCTAATTGGACCGCACAGTTCTAGTGCGTTCTCTTTCAGCCATCCCCTGAAGGAGGGCCCAGGCCTCATTTTTCTGGTGGGGAAGTAGAGAAGGGACAGGGAGCCCACAGAGCTGTCCCGGCAGAGCCAGGACTCGAACCCTGTGAGGTCTGGGGGCTTTTTGAAGCAAACTGTACCTCCTTTCTCCACATGACAACTGTTTAACTCCTTAAGGGCAGTTTGATCCTGGAGTGGGTCAGAGCACAGGCCGCTGAGTCTTTGCCCGGCTGGGTTCCTGGAGTGCATTGGGCCCTTCTAAGCCTCAGTCTTCTCACCTATAGGATGGGGATTCTGGGAGATGCTGCAGGTAGACCATCCTGTTAGGTTGTCCGAAATAATGCTAACCATGAACATCTTTTTTGTTCTGCTGTTAACTTCCGGGGTGCTTTTCTGAAGTCTTTTTTCCAGAGATTTGTTCAGTGGACAGAGTTATTGGATCCTACAAATCTGTTCATTTCAATTGTAAGTATTTTTCTTGTTTTTCGGAGCTCATGGATTTTACCTTTTATTCTGAACCAGGAAGACTGTGTCCCTGTGGAGAGCAGGTGAAATAACAATCCACACAGATCACCATGCTCTTACTAGTCCTCCGAATGAGCTTGTTAGATGCAAGGGTAATAAGTAAAAGTGGGCAGCCAGGTAACACGAGGACAAGCCCCGGGCCAGGGGCTGGAGTTCAGAGGGGATGAGACAAGCCTTGCTGGGGATGGAGGACAGATGGGCAATGCTAGTCCCCAGGCCGACGCTCTATCTACCGAGCCAAACCGGTCAGAGCAAAGCCTGTGACTCTTAAATCTGTGGATACACCGGAGCAGTGTTAAGCTTTAACATTTCTTTAAATTTGATTTTATAAGATTTCTTTATATTTGATTTTAGAGCAAAATAGAGAAGGCGAGGCAACTGTTGCTAACAAATGAAGATGGGTCCATTCACGACTTGCAGGACAAAAGGGTAGGTACCGCCTGCCTGGTTCAGGGCTGGGTGTGGTGGCCTGTGGGGGTTCTGCCCTCAGATGCCCTGAAAGCGGCTGGAGCTTGGCCATTGAGAACAGGGGGCGCGCTTTTTAAAATGGGGCTTGTTTTTTCGTTGTTAGCGTTCCTTCTTGTGAACCAGATTAATATCCGGTGCCAGTAGGAGAAACCAGTAATGAGGAGGAAAAAATCATAGGCTTCCTCCATGGAAGGGACTCTGGGGGAGATTCTCTGTGGTCCATTCCGGGAGCCCTGTGGCACATTCCAGAATGGAGGCGGGTCTCCCGATTTTTTGGGATCTATTTCTTATTGGGGCCGCCGGACTTCCAGGCTGGCTCTGTTGACAGGGACTTAGCTAATGGTGTGCTGTGTCAGGGATCGGTTAGGTATTGGCCTTGAGTCCTCTCCAAGGTCAGAGGCTTAGGGACTTTTAATGTTTTGGTTGTTGATGTTTTTTAATTGAGATATATATATATATATATATATCAATGTATATATTGATTTTAGAGAGGAAGGGAGACGGATAGAGAAACATCAGCGAGAGAGGATCATTGATTGGCTGTCTCCTGCATGCCCTTACTGGGGATCAAGCCCGAAACCCAGGCGTGTGCCCTGGCCAGGAATCCAGTCAGAACCCTCTTGGTGCATGGGTTGATGCTCAACCACTGAACTACACCAGCCAGGCTTGCTCTTTTCTTTACTTGGATTGTCTCTGTGGTTGTTGTAAGCTCGTTTTCTGTTTGGTGTGTGCTCTCCCTGTGGTATGTAGCCGTCTGCCCTCCACTCTGAAAAGGGGAGCAAAGGCAGCATCAGAAATAGACAGGAGAGATCTGTTTGCTGTCAAGCCACCTTTAAAGCTATTGCTTGTGCCCAGCTGCTATGTGGCTCCGTGACTGAGCATCGACCCGGTCACCAGTTCGATTCCCGGTCTGGGCACATGCGCAGATTGCGGACACAGTCCCTACTGGGGATTGTGCAGGAGGCAGCCAATCGATGACTTTCTCTCGTTGATGTTTCTCTCTCTTTTTCCCTCTCCCTTCCCCCGCCCCCTCAAGATCAATAAAAATGTATTTAAACACACACACACACACTCACACTCTAAACTATTGCTTGTTTTTTCTCTTTTTAGATCCAAGCAGCTTGGAACAGAAGCCTCGTAAGTTTCAGCCCCTGCCTAATGTTTAGCCCCCGAAAAGAACAAAGCTAAACTTCACACTGACCTGTGCGCTCCCCTGTTTGAAGGCAACAGTGCATCCTGACAACAGCAAACTGATCCCGGGTCCGTTCCGACCTGCAGGTGAGCCGAGTCTCATGGCAGAGGGGGCCTGGAGCAGGTGATCTCTGAGAGCTTATTGTAACTTTTTTTTCTGGCAGGATTTCTGACAGCGAGTCAGAAACCACAGCTTTACAAGAACGCTCGAGAGGCGTGGGGAGAGCAGATTTGGGGCCCGGAGTGGTGTCCAGTGCTGGGGAGAGAGCTGGGGTTTGGGGAAGGGACAGGCTTCCCTGCCTGAGCCAGGCCGCCACCTCCCAGCACCTCCATGTTCACCAAACCCAAAGCTCTCCAGGCCGCCTGCTGGCGCTGTTATTTTTTTAATGTCTGTTTTTAAAATATATTTTTATTAATTTCAGAGAGGAAGGGAGAAAGAGGGAGAGAGAACTATCAACGATGAGAGAGAATCATTTGAGAGGCTGCCTCCTGTACTTCCCGCCCCCTGCTTGGGATTGAGCCCACAACTTGGGAATGTGCCCCGACTGGGGATTGAACCATGACCCTTGAGCTGTGCAGGTTGGGCATCTGTTAGTATTTTTCTTTCTTTCTTTCTTTCTTTCTTTTTAAAAAATATATTTTATTGATTTCTTTTTTTTACAGAGAGGTAGGGAAAGAGAGAGTTAGAAACATTGATGAGAGAAACATCACTCAGCTGCCTCCTGCACACCTCCCACTGGGGACGTGCCCGCAACCAAGGTACATGCCCTTGACTGGAATCGAACCTGGGACCCTTCAGTCCGCAGGCAGGTGCTCTAACCACTGAGCCACACCGGGCTGCTGGTATTTTTAAATGGAGGCTTTCTTAGTTGTCCCGGCTGGTGAAATCACTGGCCCTGGGTGATGAGCTCAGCTTCCAGCCCCTCTGCTCCCCGGAGGAGAAGGTTAGGGAGGGGCGCAGAAAGGTCCAGCTTTCTCCTCAGGTGGTTGGTTCCCTGGCAACCAGCCTCCAGCCTGGGGGCTTTCCAAAGTCCCTTCTGCCGCGCACTCCGGTGTGGCTGGAAGGAGCGTGTTATGAGTAACCGTAACCTTGACCGAGTTCCTCTCACTTGGGAAATTCCAAGAAGTTTAGGATCTCTGTGCCAGGAACGGGGAAGGAGAGCAAATTCACATTTTGTGTGTTACTATTACTAGAGGCCCGGTGCATGAAATTTGTGCAAGAGCAGGCCTGCCTTCCCCCAGCTGCCGGCACCGGCTTCCCTGGAAGCCCTGGCTTCGTCTGGAAGGATGCCCGGAAGGACGTCGGTCTAATTAGCATATTGTGCTTTTATTATTATAGAGAAACCACAGGTGTATTACATTCGCGTGGCAGGGTGCCCAGGTGCCGGTTAACACTGCTTACCTTCGGCGAGGCTGGTGGGCGGGAGCCTCTTAGGTCTTCCTATGCTGGGCTGGTGTACATTTTTGCCACACGCACATGTTATGTTTATTAAGAAAATAAGAAGCCAAAACCGGCTTGGCTCAGTGGATAGAGCGTCAGCCTGCGGACTGAAAGGTCCCAGGTTCGATTCCGGTCAAGGGCATGTACCTTGGTTGTGGACACATCCCCAGTAAGGAGTGTGCAAGAGGCAGCTGATCGATGACTCTCTCTCATTGATGTTTCTAACTCTCTATCCCTCTCCTTACCTCTCTGTAAAAAAATCAATAAAATATATTTAAAAAAAAAAAAAAAAAGAAAATAAGAAGAACGAGTAAGAAATACCCTTTGGTGTCGTGCCTTCCAGGGGGCTGGAGAAGAGGCGTGGGGAGGGCTGCCCCCTCTGGCCTCTCCGCGGCCTCTGACCCTCTTCTCTTTGCCAGCTCTGCTGCCGTTCACGGCGCCCATGGTGAGTGAGCCGCTCAGTGCTGGGTGTGAGCGGGAGGCACGCTGGGGGGTGGGGGAGGTGAGGAGGGTGCCCACCCATCTCCCACGCTCCAGCTCCCAGCCCCGCCCGGGACTGCCTGAGAGACGGTCCTGGTCCCTGCCTCGGCCCCTGTCTGCTCATCACCTACCCTGCCCGCCCCACGCGACGCCCCACTTACCTGGTCAGGCAGCCGGGCCTCTGGAAGGTCCACAGGGTGTCACAGGGTGCCCTCCTGTGCACAAAGGAGGAGACGCATGAGTTAAGAGGTGCTTCCTGCCCAGGCCAACGGAATGCTCCTTTACCGTTTCTCCCCAAGCCCTCGCCCTGGCACCGGCCCCCACCTGGGACCTGGAATTGCCCTCACCGGGGCCAGCCCAGCGTGGCTCTCACGAGGTGACAGCACGGCTCTACCACTCCTTCCACACCTTCCCCTCGTGTCCCTGCCGAGAGCATCCTGCTCAGCTGCCCTGCTCAGCTGCAGGGCTCAGAGGCAGGGGCCACTGCGAGACCCAGTGTCCTCGGTGCCCAGGTGGTGCCCATTCTACATCGCTTGCTCCATGACACACCGTCCTCCCCTCGTCCCAGCTACGGGGGCCCTTCTGCATCCCCCTGGGAAGTTCTTGGCTCCTCCGAGCTCTCGCTCCCCTGAAACACTATAACGGCTTCTTTTTCTTCTTCTTCTTTTAAAGGTGTTTCTGTCGCTGGTGCAGGTGAAGAGCCTGAAGTCTATCATTTTGCCTCAGGTAGCATGCATTTCAGTGTCCTGATTGCTAAGGTCTGTTCTTAAAGCCAAACTGTGACTTTCTGCCCCTGTCTCCCCGCAGCTGTCTTTCTGCACCTACAGCACGGCGTTCAACCTCATCAATGGGAACAAGAGCTACGTGAGTTCCGGGGGCCCCGGAGGGTGGCAGCCTTGTTCTGCAGCTTTTGGGGTGACTCTTTGTGTTCGTTATTTTTCCGGGTAAACTGTGCCATTGGCTAAACATATCGTACTGTTTTCCCCCAGCATCGTGGCCTCTATGAGACTGTATTACTAGCGACAGGAGTGATTGCTTCTACAGCCTTTTTCGGAGTAGGTATTTTAAAATCTGTGTGTGTGTGTGTGTGTTAATCTTCACTGGAGGATATTTTTCCATTGATTTTTAAAAATATATATTTTATTGATTTTTTACATAGAGGGAGAAGGAGAGTTAGAAACATCGATGAGAGAGAAGCATCAATCAGCTGCCTCCTGCACACCCCCTACTGGGAATGTGCCTGCAACTAAGGTACGTGCCCTTGACCGAAATCGAACCTGAGACCCGTCAGTGCCCAGGCCGATGCTCTATCCACTGAGCCAAACCATCTAGGGCTTTTCCATTGATTTTTAAAGCGAGTGGGAGGGGGAGAGACAGAGAGAGAGAAACATCCATGCCAGAGAGAAACATCGATTGGTTGCCTCCATACACATCCTGACCAACCAGGGCCGGGATCGAGCCTACGACCGAGGTACCTGCCCTTGACTGGAATCAAACCCGCAACCCTCCCGTCCACGGTCTGACACTATCCACTGAGCCAAACCAGCTAGGGCTAAAATCTCTTTGGTTCTTCAGAATTCAAAACAAAACAAAACTTTATTCTGATGATAAATTTACATTCCATCTTAAACAATTCATACAACACGATTAAGAGTAAAGACGAAAATAAAAGTCACCTGTTAACCCTATCCCCCCTATACTCACGTGAGTATTCCAGGTGTCTAGGCATATGCGCAGTATGGTTATCTTTTTAAGAAATTATTTCACGCTCCACATATCCACAGTGTATATTGCTTTGGGTGTCAGGATATTAGAATGGTTAAAAGTGTAGACTTTAGAGTCAGGTGAGCCTAGGGTTGTATCTTAGCTTAATTCCTGAACAGCCCAGCGACGCTGGACACGTTAATGGCCCTTCTTGAAACCTCCGTGTATTCCTCTGGTGACCAGGAGAACAGCTCTGTGCTGCACAGATTAAAACACCCACAGAGAGCCCCGCTGGGGTGGCTCAGCGGTTGAGCATAGACCCAGGAACCAAAAGGTTACCAGTTCGATTCCCAGTCAAGGCACATGCCCAGGTTTCGGGCTGGATCCTCAGTGTGAATGTGCTGGAGGCAGCTGGTCGATGGTGTTCCTGTCTTATCTATGTTTCTGTCTCTCTGTCCCTCTTCCTTCCTTTCTCTCTAAAATTTCATTAAGAAAAACATTTACAAATAAATAAGTAAAGTAAAAATACACAAGAGAGCCTGGCTGGTGTCCTCGGTGGTTGAGCATCAGCCTATGAACCAACCGGTCATGGTTCGATTTCCCCTCAGGTTGTGGGCTTGGTCCCTGGTGGGGGTTGGGGCGGGGAGGGGCTGCAGGAGGCAGCTGATCAATGATTCTCTCTCCCTCTCCCTTCCTCTCTGAAATCAATAAAAACAGAGAGCGCTGGCCGAGGTCTGACCAGTGATAGGAATGAGGGAAATGCTAGCTCTCTGCCGTCGAGTATGTTCAGCTAATAATGACTTGTCCCGAGCAGTAATGATTTTTCTCTCTTGTTTTCTAGATACTCCCTCGTTTGCTCCTGATGAAGAACACGGTGAAAAACGTGTTCCTCCGGGAAACCCTGCCTGCCGCCATCCTCAGTAAGCAGGGCGCTGTGGTCCATGAGGCTGTGAGCCTTTCTCCCCGCCTCGGGGATGCCCGGGTCTCGTGGCCACCCTGTGGCTGGTGACAGCCCCCATTGGCAGCGGGCGGTGCCCCGGCCCACACGAGGCCTCTGATGTGAGAGGTGACACGTTCTCTGTAGACACCCCTGTAGCCGTCAAAGGATGGAAACACAAAGCACATTCTAAAGACGATCTGCCCGCCGAAGCCGGTTTGGCTCAGTGGTAGAGCGTCGGCCTGTGGACTGAAAGGTCCCGGGTTCGATTCCGGTCAAGGGCATGTACCTTGGTTGCGGGCACATCCCTGGTAGGGGGTGTGCAAGAGGCAGCTGGTCGATGTTACTCTCTCATCGACGTTTCTAGCTCTCTATCTCTCTCCCTTCCTCTCTGTAAAAAATCAATAAAATATATTTAAAAAAGAAAAGAAAAGAAAAGAAAGACGATCTGCCCAAGCCCTCTACCTGTATTTTTCCCTTCACCCTGACAGCAGTTCATGGGTAGGCAATATTACCCCCATTTACAGATGAGGAGACTAAGGCATTAGAGGGTCATCGGAAGGACTGGTGGTCTGACTCCAAGGGGGTGACAGAGACATTGACCAACTGTGTTTTTTTGTGTGTTTTTTTTAATATATTTTATTGATTTTTTACAGAGAGGAAGGGAGATAGTCAGAAACATCGGTGAGAGAGAAACATCGATCAGCTGCCTCCTGCACAACTCCCACTGGGGACATGCCCGCAACCAAGGTACATGCCCTTGACTGGAATCGAACCTGGGACCCCTCAGTCCGCAGGCCGATGCTCTATCCACTGAGCCAAACCAATTTCGGCTGACCAGCTATTTTAAGTTTGCCGTCTGCAAGTTCACTGTCTCACGCTCCAGATCTGGGTTTGGGAATCGGTGCGTTGAAGAGTTGGCAGGATGTCAGTGGTGATGTTTGGGACGTTGTTATGGAAACCTGGTCAGACCAGCTAAGCCACAAAGGGGAGCATACTTAAAGGGGTTTCTCCTGGAATCCTGTCAGGAAGCCGGGCTGGACTTTCCGGGGGGCTAGAGCCTGGTGCTGGGTTGCGGTCAGGACCCAAGACCCACAGGCCAGCAGACAGCCTGGCTGGCCCGGCCCCAGCCCGGCGGCCCCTGAAGGCGGCGGAGGCACAGCCGCAGAGGGAGAGGCTGGAGCCCAAGCAGACGTCCCCCCTCCCTGGACGGAAGCTCATCTCTCTGTGTGTTCTCTTCACTCCGCAGCCCAGGTCAGTGCCCTGAGTGTGGCCACCTCCCGCAGCTTGGAGCCCGTGCGAGGGATTGAGGTCATGGACAAGGAGGGCAATGTCATCGGCTATTCCCGGAGAGCCGGCACGAAGGTAGGGGACCACGGTGACGCAGTAGCTGCTTGCCTTTGGGGTATCGAGTCCATCTCTCCGGGGGGAACTGCATTTTTTTTTTTTTTTTTTTGCTACGAATGCCACATCGGGGTAAAAGAAAGCTCGGATGGTCTGCTTTAGAAAGAAAAGCGTGTCTTTTTCTTAAGAAGAAAGTGCCTGCCCCTGTGCGTAAGCATGAGCATTCTTGGAGCATCTCTCTGCCGCCCAAAGGTTTCTCCTCGTTGGCTAAAGTTTCAGCAAGTGCGTAACCGGCAGTATCTGATGGTAACCGGGCACCTCCGCTCGGGTGTCCGAGCTCCGGCCACGCTGTCCTCCCTCCCCGGCCGCCTCAGCCACGCGGGGCGAGCGGTGACTAGCGCCATGGGGCCTCCCGTGACCGCGGTCCCCTTCGGCGTGTCTGCCCCTTGCCCAGGGGACACGTGGACAGGGGCCGGCCTCACCTACGGACGGTGGCACACCCCATGCTCACGGCCACTCTTCTCTGCCGGAAGCAGAGCGGTTTTGTTTTATGTTTTTGTTCCTGAAAGTTTATTTTGGGACCCACCCTCCTCAGCTCCCTCTGTGGTCACAGGGAAAGGCAGAAGGGGGTCAGGAAGGGGATGGGGGCCTGTGTCCTTAGTTACCTTGCACAGAGCAGTGGTGCATGTGGAGTTGTGTCTTACGGGGGGGGGAGGGGGGAGCTTTGAAGTTAACATAGTGTCGTTGGTGGTCATAATTTCCCCTGAAAGTCTCCTACATTGTCCTCGAGTATACATGACTGTGCATGTAACCCAGACAGTAAATTATATCTTTACCAGGTCACTGCATAGAACAGTGTACGGAATAGAAAAGATGACAAAACATTATAAGATCTACATACCTGTCTGTGCAAAGTAAAATTTTATAGCATACTTTTTAAAATATTTTTATTGATTTCAGGGAGGAAGGGAGAGGGAGGGAGAGAGAGAGAAACATCAATGAGAGGGAATGGTCAATCGGCTGCCTCCTGCATACTCCCTACTGGGGATTGAGCCCACAACCTGGGCATGTGCCCTTTACAGGAATTGAACCAGGGATCCTTTAGTCCACAGGCCGACGCTCAATCCACTGAGCCAAACAGGCTAGGGTTATAGCACACTTTTAATTACACAAGCAAAAATGGGTGCATACATGCAGACCCCCGGTGCACTCCGAGCTGGGCTTTTGGAGCAGTCTCCGCCTGGGACGGGTGGCAATAACGGGGGGCTGTTCAGGACAGGGAAGCCCGTGGCAGAACCCTGGCCTGGAAAGAAAATGCAGATTGGTCCTCATGGCAAACACCAGCATTTCTACCAGGGGGATTGCCATTTGGTTCTAGGTTTGCTTATTAGCTGCCTTTGCTTATTCTTAGCGTTTTATTTGGAACGGTCAGTGGGCTGATGGAGGCCATTGCGGAGTCGGGAGGTAAATCCGCCTTCAGTTACTCCTGGCCCCGCCCCCAGCCGTCCTGCCGGCGTGTCCACGCCAGTGCTGCCTCCGCCTCTGCCCACCTGTGATTTTTGAAGCGAGCAGGGAGAGCTGCCGTTCGCTTGTCTCTGTCCTGGATCACAGGGTCCCTGGAAATCGTCTCCCTCCCCATCCTAAGCCGCTTCCTTTGGCTTCCCGTCAGGCCGTCAGAGACACAACGATATCCAGAGTCGTGCTGTTCGGGACCTCGGCTTTTATTCCTGAAGTCTTCTCGCAGTTTTTTAAAAAGTAAGATGCAAGCTCGTCTCCCCGGGAAGGAGGAAACGTTCTGACAGTCAGAATCCTTCTAGGACGTGTCTGATCCAAAGCTGGTGGGCGGGCGGGAGGAACGTGCTTCCGTGGTCTTCCGGCTGGGCACCTCCATCCCGCTGGGGACAGGACCGACCTGGGATCCAGATGTGCCTGTGCCAGCGGGCCTGGCGCCGGGCCCGGGCTGTCCGCAGCTGGCTCCGTGCTCTCGGCCACGTCCCAGCATCTGCTGAGGCGCGCTCCCCCGCTTCCAGGACGACGGGTGTCAGTGATTTGCAGGTCCTCCCAGCTCTGACGTGCTAGGAAGGCTGTCCCAAGCCTCTTGCCCCTCCTTCCCGCCAGGCATGGGTTAAATTAGCGTAAGTGGCCCCAGGCTCAGTGCCTGTCATCCCATCCGAGAAGCAGGCAACGGCCTGTTGGGAGGAGAGCCCAGGGGTCAGCCAGTCTGAGGAGCCCGGCTTGCCGTAGTGCAGGCTGGAAGGGGGCCCTGTGTTGGTTTAGATCCGGGGTGCGGGCAGCTGAGCAGCAGCGGCTCAGTGTGGGGGCGGCCCTCTCCTCTCCCGCCTCACATTCCTTCCTGTGGATGAGGCATGTGACTGCTGACACCTCCTAGTGTACCTTCACAGTGTCTTGATGAGAAAGAGAAGCACAGCAGACCCAGGGCGGGGGAGGGAGAAGAGGTGGAAAAGAGGCAGGGAATGTCCTTTGCTCAGTTTGCAAGCTCCCAGGAAGGATTCCATCGGCCCACGTGGGGTCACCTGCCTGTTGCTGAGCCAGTCCGCTCGGTCCAGCATGAGGAGCTAGGAAGCCCCTGCCAGGAGCGTGGAAGGAGCATCTTTTTCAGAAAGCAGCAGCGTCCTGGGCGGCGTGAACTGTGGCTTCCCACCGTCAGTCCGGCTGGAGGGGTGTGGAGACTCCTGCTGAGTCAGGATCTTCCTGGACGGCTCTGGCTGGCCTCGGAGCTGGGCTCCGGGAAAGCCGGGGCCCTGGAGGCCTGTGTAATGGGACCGGCTGTCTGCTGGGGAGAGATGGTCCCCGTTTCCGAGGGGGCCCTGGGGGGCCCAGAAGGACTCTGTGCACCCCACAACCATGATAGTATCCAAGGCAGGGTGACTCTGTGGCTGGCTCACCTCTTTCTTTTGCCTCTGGATGAACCCAGAGCTCGGAGGAGAAAGGGACGTGTCTGCGAGTGCCCAGTCTGTCCCACCGGACTGCAGTACCCCCTGGCTCGGACTGACCCCCAGGATGGGGTTCTTTGCATCTTCCCACACTGTCTGTCACCCGCTCAAAGGCCGGGGTCAGGATGCCACATCCGTGTCAGCTCTAGGGCCTGACCGCTCACCTGGACAGTGGCTCTGTCTCGTGTGTGTGTGTGTGTGTGTGTGTGTGTGTGTGTGTACGCGCGCGCTCGGGGGGAAGGGGGATTCTGGGGAGCGATCAGATGAGCAAATATACATCTAGTCCTTCATCCAGGGCCTGGCCTGGCCGCCTCTGAAAGGAGCCTTAACCTTCTCCCTCCCAGGACCCCGTTGTTCGTGCGATACCCCCAGTCCTTGTGGACCCTGAAGCTGTCTTGTACCATCTTGGTCATGGGCCTGATGGTGCCGGTTTCCTTCAGCATGTTCCCGCAGATACAACGGGTAAGTGCCCCCACCTGACTTCCTCTCAAAAAATAGCTTTTTCTTCCCCTCATTATGAGTAAAATAAATTATTTTCCTAAAAAAATCTGCCCACGTTTATAAAAGTATAAAAGAAAATAACTTGATTGACACAGAACCCCACCCCCCAGATCCCTTGTGCGGTTTTGGATTCAATTTTCCTTTTTTAAAATAGGTTTTTATTGATTTCAGAGAGGAAGGGAAAGGGAGAGAGATAAACATCAATGATGAGAGAGAATCATGGATGGGCTGCCTCCTGCATGCCTCCCACTGGGGATAGAGCCTCAACCAACACTCCTTTCCCCTTTTTTCCTCCCCCTTCCCCCAGGCTGGGAATCCAACCATGATCCTCTGGTTCATAGGTTGTTGCTCAACCACTGAGCCACACTGGCCAGGCTAGATTCTGTTTTTCTTAACAGTATATCAGAAGCATTTTTAGGGGATGTTAAAAAAAATCACCACCTTTGAGCTATTTTAAAAGTTTTATCATTCCAGTGGAACACTCTGCAGTGGTAGAAATGTCCTAGAAGAGTGGTGTCCAATACGGTAGCCACTGATCGTGTGGCTATTGAGCACTTGAAATGTGGCTGGTGCGACTGAGGGACCAAGCTGTAACTTAAATCAGTATCACATGCTGCTGGTGGCCACGGTACTGGGCTGCACAGGTCCGTACACTAGGACCTGTTATCATTCGTGCTGAGTCGGCCTGCCTGGACCCAGCTCCTCCAGACCTTGATCACTTTGCTTAAACCCTGAGACTCTGTCTCTGTCAAAGAGAGATGGCTGTGATAGTGTCTCTGGTCCCAAGGACATTGCTGATGCTAGTAGATGTTAGTGGTTTCTGGCATTTCTTGACTGAACATCTCAAATGCCTATTTCTGTCACTGAAGTCCGTCATGGCTCAGTGGACAGAGCATCGGCCTTCGGACTGAAGGGTCCTGGGTTTGAGTCCAATCAAGGGCATGTACTCGCTCGCAGGCTCAGTCCCCATCTCTGGTTTGGTGCAGGCGGGTGGCAACCAATTGATGTTTCTCTCTCTCTTCCTCCCTCCCACTCTCTAAGAATCAATGGGAAAATATCCTCAGGTGAGGATTAACAACAATCATAGCATTTACAGCACGGGACTAAAGTAGGTTGACAGTTGAGTACACAAAACTATTTATTCTTATATTACTATTTATTATTTTATTTCCATGGGAACAACTGTCATTTTTTTTTTTTTTTGCCCCACCCTGTATATTTATGGAGTGCTTTTATTCACAACCCAAATTCTCTTAAGTTTAGGCTTATATTATCGTTAATACTGGCAACTTTGCTAGCGCATAGCATAAAAGTTTTAAATTATTTAAGATAGTTGCTATCATCCTACGAAGGTAGTGAGGGACAAGGGACAGAGAGGAGTAAAATAGATAAAACAGAAGGAAAAACAAAAGCGAACCCTTTGCAATAATCCCGCCTGATTGCCTCGGCCCTCAGAGTGGATGGCTTACCGGCCGGTGCCGTCACTGACAGCAGCTGTCAAATCTCGTGGGATTGGCAGATTGTTCATAGGGGAAGCTGAGTGAGGCGGACATGAGGGCTTATGGTAGTCTTTCTGCATGTGCTTCCGTTTGACATTTTCCAGAAGAATGTTTTTTATAGGTGAGGTTATTATTATTATTATTATTGCTCTAAATTAGACTTAATTGACAAAAAGTTAGGCTGTGAAATAAATGCTTTCTGAAAACGTCTTTGAAAAAACAACAAAAAACTTGGCTTCTAAACTATAACTATCAAGAACCTAACTTTGTTTTCCAGATCCAGTGCAGTAAGCTCGAGCAGGAAATTCAGTCTGCAACCGAAGAGACCGAACTCTTCTATAACAGAGGGGTGTAGGGGTGCATTCGCTGGATTCTGCTCTGAAACCTTCCTCAAGGTCTCAGTTTCCACCCGTGCCGGGGCCCCGGGAAAGCCCTGCGCCTGGTGTCTGCGCAGACAGGGTGGCTGCCACACGTGCCAAGACTGCGTGGAGACTGGTCGTGCCCAGGCTTCCGGCCTGGATGGGAGAGGAGATGCGGGAGCTGTCCTGTCTGACCTGCCTCCCACCGGGACTGCCGAGGGCTGGGTGATGGCAGATTCCGTTTTCTGTTTGTCAGCCTGCGAGAGGGCACTGTGAAATTACCAATAAACTGGTCTAAAGCTGAGTGTTTGCGAAAAGAAAGAAGGATCTGTGGAGCCCAGGGCACAGGCACCAAATGGATGGCTCACCTCCGGGTAAACATGAACCTCAGGTGAGCTGTTTCCAGCTCAGCCTCCTCCCATCCTGGACAACTACTTAAAAGCGTTGCCATCCGCCAGCAGCTCCTTCCTCTTCTTCACGGGCCAACCACCCTGCCTCCTGCTACGCAGGAAAAAGCAAGGCCCTGGGCAGCCATGGACCCTCTGGCCCCAGACCTGCAGCCCCTCCTCCACCGCTGCCCCTCCCCTCCTGCGTGCAGGGCAGCAGGGCCTCGGCCCCTCTGCTTCTTCCCGGTGAGAGTTAACTGCTTGGCTCACCCGTCTCATTAAAAAGCAAACCCCCGCCCAGACCAGGTGGGCCCGTCGGTTGGGGCATTGTCCCATACCCCAAAAAGTTGTGGGTCAAATCCTCAGTCAGGAGGCAGCCAATCAATCGATGTTTCTCTCTTCCCCTTCCCCTCAAATCAATAGACATATCCTCAGGTGAGGATTAAAAACAAAACAAAAACAAAGCCCTCATTCATAGCCAAGCTTTTTCAAATACTGTCTACCTTCCCTGTTCCCACCCCACCTTCTACTCCGCTGAGACTGTCAGCCACGCCCCGCCCACATTGTGCTGCCACTGCTGGCGGCTCCACCAGGCTCACGCCCAGCTGCCCCTGCCCTTCTGGATGCCCACTGGAGGCCTCCCAATCTCAGGAAGTGGAACCACCCCAGTTGCATCCGACAGGATCACTGGCGTCACCCTGACTCCCTTCTCCCCTCACTTCCATTCAAGTCATCTCAAGAACTCCGTGTCCCCAGCTACGGCCAGCTCAGTCCAACAGCACCCCCTGCTGGTGAGATGCCTTATTTCTGCCTGGTTCCCAATCCAGGCTCCAGCTGGCTCTTCTACACCACACCTGCTTAATAGCCTCTCAGCACTTCAGGATCAAGTTCAAGTTCCTTGCCATGCAGGCTGAGAGCGCCTCTGCCTTATTCATCTCACACCGCTCCCTTTCTTCACTCTGGACCAACATCAGGCTCCTTGGAGGCCGTGTTCTCTGCTCTGGCCTTCACACCTACTTCCCTCTGCTCTGCAGTAACTCCTACTTAGGCTTCAGGCCTGACTTGGACTTCAGTCACTTCCTCCAGGAAGCCTTCCAGGACTCCCGGTGCTGAACCAGGTGCCTCTCCTGTGCCCCCAGCACTGGTGTCTAACACTTGCCACAGCACGGTGCCATGGCCTGTTTGCAGACCCAATGCCCCTGTAGACTGTCCCTTGAAAGCAAGAACTGCCTTGTGCATCAAGGAAGCCCCAGGCCACAACCGGTTTGGCTCAGTGGATAGAGCGTCAGCCTGTGGACTGGAGGGTCCCAGGTTCAATTCCGGTCAAGGGCACGTACCTTGGTTGCAGGCACAGTGCAGGAGGCAGCTGACCAATGTTTCTCTCTCATTGATGTTTCTATCTCCCTCTCGGTAAAAAATCAATGAAATGTATTTTTAAAAACACACACACACACACACACTAAGCTCTAGGATATAACAGTGCACCACGCAGAGTAGGTACCCGAACATTTGCATTCTGAGGAATGTTTCCAACACACCCTGCCCAAATCATCAAAGAGCGTAGGTATCTGGCTTTCAGTTTTCCCTGGACCAGAATGATGTTTATCGCCTAATTTGATACAAGTGTTTTACAAGAGCCTAATAGGATAAAATTAATCAAACTGACCTACCAGATGTCTCAGTACAGCCCAGGCTTACACTCCACAAAAGAACAAAATGTGCAAAGGCCCCAGATGAAGGCTCGCCCGCTGCAGAGGAGTGGAAGGCAAGGGCCTTTTCCAGGAGCCGCCTGAAGTGGGTGCCGGCAGGACGGGCGCTGGAGGACAAGGGCGGGACGTGCGGGGCGGAGGAAAGGAGCCCGGCCCCTCACTTGCAGAGGCGTCTTTTAATGCCCCGGCACACCTGCATGTGGGAGGTGCTGCTTTTTTTGGAGGGGAGAATTCGAGAAAGGGCACCATTTTCCATCTACCTAAACGTGGTTGAGTATCAAAATATTTCCATTTTATTTCCGCATCATACATTTGCAATTGTAACAACTTCGATCATTAGCTAATGCAGTAATATAAAAATGAGGGAGAAAAAGATGTTAGTATTCATTTTCATAAAGTGCAGAATTAATTTTAAATTGCCTTAGTAAACAAAACCTCATTTCAGGTCCACCCTTACCCGAGGAGGGAGAGAGAGGGCTATTTTAAACCTTTTACTCAAGTGAAAGGGCCAATAAAGACAAGATTTTCTGCAAACATTTTTTCTGGGTAAGATTTCCAAGGACAACAGTACTGACTGTAAAATAACCTCTCAGAGTTCATGTGAATACATACAATAACATAACAAGTACTTAGGCCTCCTATGACGAGCAAGGTACACACTGAACAGGAAGTTCCTATGTGACTAAATCACTTTTTACTGGTGTTGCCTGAACACCTCTGGTTCTGGCCCATGCAGGCGGCTAATTCTTACACTCGCTTGCCAATCGTGTCAAGTTGCCAGTTCAGTTATACAGGCATTTATATGCAAAATGGCTGCTTGTCTTACTCTGCTATATAATAAGAACTGGTGTCTTTCAAAGGAATATTGCTAGCAACAGGGTTAACTGAAGAGCACGGGGGCCTCCGTTTGCCACATGCTACCTCTGAGACAGTATAAATACGGGTTATTCAAGTTGTCTACTCAAGTATAAAATCTATGCAAAAGCCTCAGAATATAGGTAAAAAGTTCAAAGGCCAAGAAAAAATTTTTTTCTTTTACAAGAAAGTGCACCTGCAGGGTCTTTTGAATGCTCTCGGGACAGTCCTGCAGAAAACTTAGTAGTTTGGCTCAGAAGTAGGGTTCCTCATGAGGAATTAAAGTTCTTCCTAGAAGAATACAAAGCAAAATTTCAGGCAGCTTTCTGAAAATAAATCATTAGTTTGTGGCGACACAATGAGACAAACTGGAGCTTATCATCACGAAGGCTTTCGGATCTGCTGTGACTTACACGAGAACTCGACAGAACTTTTTGTTCTCTTACGCCAGCACATCCGGCCGTTTTATAACTTATGTGTGATAGCTACAGCACTTGGTCCGACACGGATAACAGGCGTGAAACTGATCAGGTAAGAGAAAATCATAAGTGTTTTCCTATGTTTCAGTGCTTTTCAGGTCAAATCTCAATACTTCCAAATAAATCATTAAAATAGGCCATTTTCTTTGTTATTCTCAGTATTTTACATAGTTAGTGGGTAAGCACGTCCTCAGTGAGACCGTTCTGGCAGTCAGATTTTCAGCATCTGCTCGGCGGCTGCGAGGTGGTAAAGGAAGTTTTCCGTTGCTGGTGGGAACCGTCTTTGCTTTAGTGCCTCCAGATTGAGAACACGCTTTCCTCCGTCGCCTGAAGCTTCTGAAAATGGTGCCAAGTTGGTGAAGATTTCTTTCGTTTTTAGGGAAATGTCCTTTAATAAAAACAGGAAAATATGCAGTATGTTAGCACTGAGAAATAGTAGTTTGTTGCATTTTAACAGAGTCCTTCCTGCTATTTTTTAAAGTATATTACATTAACTATAAATTAGAAAAAGTGAAACAGAGTTAGATTAACAGAAAAATCAGTGTCACGGATAATTTTTTCTGCCTCTCTGAATTTGCCTATTCTGGGTACCTCATGCAGGACACATGCAAGAATCAACCAATGAATGCCTAAATAAGTGGAACAACAAATATTTCTCTCTCTCCCCTCCCCTTTACCCTCTCTCTAAAATCAATTAAAACATCAAAAACAAAAACCATTTGCCATTCCAATCTGGCAAGGGGAGGGGAGAGGGTCCACTCGGCACTGTCGCCAGCTGCCAGGCAGAGCAGAGGAGCTACAGCGTGTGACACCAGTCAGCGGGGTTGGCAGGTCTGCCTTTTCAGAGCTGGACTAGGACACATCCGGTTCCCGTGCTCAGCAGCAACCTCTTTACAATGTTTCTCCAGGAGAAGTCTGCGAGGAGGAGAAAACACTGGCCTGTCCAGAACATCGCTGCAGACCACTCAGAAGTTACATTTCTCACCATAACACTTGGCTTCAGCACCAGCCCAGCCCCTCTCCCTCCTATAGGATCTTATCCTCAGAGACTGATAGCTGATTGGCTACGGCAGCCCCCGCCTGATCATTTCCAGCAGGTCCATCTGCAAACCCTCACGAGCATCTGCCAACTGGCCTCCCCAGTCACATCCCTCTGTCACGTGCACAGCCGGTAAGCAGCAGCTCTGCGCACACGGCCCAGCAACACGGGTCAGGCCTGGGTGAGCCGTCGGGTAAGGAGTTACCTGTATGACTTGGCTGTCCGATTTCTCTGGATCTTCTGCAGACTGAACAATCAGATGGCCGATCTCTTTGTGCAGTTTGCCCATTGTCATGGCTTCTGGTGAGGTTAAGAATATGTTGTGTGAATATTTAGAAGTTTAAATAATAATAAATAGCCCTGGCTGGTTTGGCTCAATGGATAGAGCGTCGGACTGCAGGCCAAGCGGTCCCGGGTTCGATTCTGGTCAAGGGCACGTACTTCGGTTGCAGGCTCCTCCCCAGCTTGGGCCTTGGTCGGGACTAACGCAGGAGGCACCAATCGATGTGTTTCTCTCACATCGATGTTTTTGTCCTTCCCTCTCTCTTCCACTGTCTCTCAAAATCAGTGGGAAAATATCGGTGAGTGAGGATTAAAAAATAATAATATAAATAATCATGCCATCTATCTGAAAATCTGAAAGGTCAGAGGGAATTTTCAAAAAGCAACTGACACGGAGCTCTCTGAGATATTGCTCCCATTTATATGTTGTCAGTTTGATTCAAATAAAAATCTCATAAAAAAAAAAAAAAAAAGCAACTGACACTCCCCGCCTCCCTCCATTTCCTTCTTCTTGCTAAACACATGCTGGGAGGTAAAAGGTGTAATCATGATTTCTATACTTTGTGTCCACAATAAAAACACACCAGTACCAAACTAATTTCTCCTTCAGACCTGCCTGGTGAAGATTTTTATTTTCCTCTAGACAGCACCTAACGAAAGGTTAAGCCCAGAGCCTGACCTTCCTGCCCAGGTCTTTACCGTTAGGCAGGCACGTTTATCTTTCTGGCAGGAATATTGTGAAAGCAGCGGTTCCTGACAGCCCGCGGAAGCCCTGACCATTCGGTGTGGCAGGGCCCTTACAACGGAGCGGAGAAAACCACTCAGCTGCATTACTTATAAGCAGTGCTACTCTCTGCAGCAAGGAGAGGAACAAGTTTGTCTGTCACCCCAAGGGGCAAACGTGAACGTGCTCCTGGGCTGAGCCCACTTTACAGGCTCAGAGCAACACAGGGCAGCGAGGAGACGGCCACCCTTTCAGCAATGTGAGTGGCCCAGCCACAGCTAGCTTCCTATCACTGTTGCTTTACAAAAGGTAGTACTGCCTAAAGATGGTTTTATATTTAAAATTTTTCACCATGAGCATGCAGTATGTTTGCAATTTTAAAACAAATGAGAGAAAAGTAGTTCTGCTTCTATCTAACAAAGTCCCTCATCAGCCAGCACGCAGCAATTCCTACTTTCAGGAGAAAGATACATAAATGACAACAGAAGAGCTGTTCCCAGGAATTCCCATCTATAACCAACACCTCACAAGTTCCTGGGCACATATACAGTTAACTCAACCTTTACCATTTTATGTAGTTATTTTTTTAAAAAAATATATATTTTATTTATTTTTTACAGAGAGGAAGAGAGAGGGATAGAGAGTTAGAAACATCGATGAGAGAGAAACATGGATCAGCTGCCTCTTGCACACCCCCCACCGGGGATGTGTCCGCAACCACAGTACGTGCCCTTGACCGGAATCAAACCTGGGACCTTTCAGTCTGCAGGCCGACATTCTATCCACTGAGCCAAACCCGTTTCGGCACCATTTTACATAGTTATAATTTGGGACAATTTCCCTTCAAAATGACACTAGAACACCTTTTCTTGATTGTAGCTCCAAGAATACTTTCATGTCCTTGGCTTACTGAGACATCCTTCAGATTTCCACAGAGGAGCACAGTGAACCCTTGTACAGTGACAAATATCTTCACGTTCTTTAATAATGCTTCCTTCAGGAGGTGCCTGTTTCCTCTCCCTTATTGGCTTGCTTCTGACAGACAGACTATGGAGGACTTCTGAGACGAGGTCATAAGGGCACTGTGGCCCCCGCTCTGTCTCTAGGGGAAGCCAGCTGTCCGGTCATGAGAACTCCCAAGCTGCCTGTGGAGAGGCCCAGGTGCAAGGGCTCCTGCCAACAGCCCTGTGAGTTAGCGGGAAGTGCAGCCTCTGCCCCAGCTGAGCCTTCAGATGACTGCAGCCCTGGCACCATGTTGATCAAAAACTCATGAGAGCCCTTGAGCCAAAACCTCCCAGTTAAGTCAGTCCTGAATTCCCGTCCCACCAAAACTGTGAGATAAATAATTGTTGTTTTGAATCCCTTCACTAAGTTCAGAGGGGATTTTTTATACAGCAATAGACAATATGCCTTGTTTAAATATGAAGTGGAGAAACAGATTAAGACTATCTTATTAACACATACTGTGCAGCATATCAAGGATTATTACTAACACTTGAGGCCCAGTGCAGGATTTGTGCACCAGTGGGGTCCCTCGGGCTGGCCTGTGCCCTCTCGCAATCTGCGACCCTCAGGGGATGTCAGACTGCCAGTTTCAGCCTGATCCCTGCTGGCCAGGGTGAGGGACCCCACTGGTACACAAATCCATGCACTGGGCCTCTATTATGTATATAGTGCGTATCATAGCTACCAGTTGAATGATTGCTTAGTTTTTTTTTATATATATAGGTAGATGGCTATGCCTATAAGAATAAATGCTGCCGAAACCGGTTTGGCTCAGTGGTAGAGCGTTGGCCTGCAGACTGAAAGGTCCCAGGTTCGATTCCGGTCAAGGGCATGTACATTGGTTGCGGGCACATCCCCGGTGGGGGGGCGTGCAAGAGGCAGCTGGCCAATATTTCTCTCTCATCGATGTTTCTAGCTCTCTATCTCTCTCCCTTCCTCTCTGTAAAATATCAATAAAATATTTTTTTTTTAAAGAAAAAGAAAAGAATAAATGCTGTGTTCTAGACACACAAAAATCCCCCCAGCAGTAAAGCAGACTCAAATACTGGTTTTAGAGGATCAGTCTAAAAAAATACAATGGCTTGGTTTACATCTTTAACAACAACAGAACAGAACAGAACAGAACACTAACCTTTCGCATGTGGGGCAACGGTAATCTCACTGTCTGCCAGATTCACAAACACGTCATACAGGTCTGATCTATTGCTCACCTCCGAGTCTACAAATCCGGCAATGTAACCTGTGTTAGAGAAGGAGTACAAAGAATCACATTGTGAACAACACATCAAGAGAATTGAGTCTAAAAAGCTAACCAGCTGCTGCTTCTCACTGCTTTACTTATTCAGGGCACATTAGCTGTGCCTGTGGCATTTGTTAAGACTACGTTATTGTCATTGCCTGAAGAATCTCACGTAACTCAAATGTTCCAAAGCCAGACATTGATGTCAACTATGGAGAATGAAGGAAAGCATTTACTTTTCAGTCGTTGCTTTTGGGGCAAAAATGACAGATGAGGCAGAAAATAGCAAGGATGCTTTTGATCAGCATCCCCCTGTAGGTCCCTTCTTCAAGATGTCACAGCCAGGCACCCAGGTTTCTTGGGGACAGTGGGTGGAAACAGTATCATCATCATCTTTCACCAATTTCAGAACTGATACAGTAAGCGCTATGGGAATCAGGGCAACTCTAGAATTAGCAGACCTTTGGAATTGGTGTGAACAATTCCCAGACTTCTCATATTCCTTTAAAAATATGGTTTTATTGATTTCTGAGAGAAAGGAAGGGAGAGGAAAAGAGAAAGAAACATTGATGAAAGAGCAACATCAATTGGCTGCCTCCTGCATGCCCCCTACTGAGAATCAAGCCATCAACCTGGGCATGTGCCCTGACTGGGAATGGAACCAGTGTCCTCTTGTTGCCTGGGATGATGGTCAACCACTGAGCCACACCAGCTGGGCATACAAGTATAATAACATCATTTATAAATAATTTTATTTTCTTTAAGGAAAATATATGACAAGGCAAGGCTCATATTATACTCTAAATCAAATCACTAATAAGGAAACAGACTTTACAAATTAAAAATAAGTTGTATTTTGATGACGGCTGCATAACAATGAGAATTTATTAATGCCACTGCACTACACACTTACAACTGGTTAAGCTGAGCCCCGTTCGGTGTGGCTCTGTTCGTTGAGCATCATCCCGTACACCGAAATGTTTCAGGATCAATCCTGGGACCCCCAGTTGAGGTGTGTGTAGAAGGCAGCAGGTCAATGTCCTCTCCCATTTTCTCTCTCAAATCCCCCTGCCCATTCCCTCTCTGGAATCAATAAACATATCCTCAGGTAAGAATTTTTAAAAAGTAAAAAAAAAAAATTGAGATGAGAAATTTTGTGTTACATATATTTTACCCAATTTTTTTCTAAATTAAAGGGGTGGGGGGAGGGTTGGTTCCATTTGCCAAAGAAATAGTACTGATCAGTACTGTTCTCAGAAACACACACACAAACACACAAACACACACACACACACACACACACACACACACAAACAAAATACCTAAAAAAACCCAACACACAAAGAACCAAGAAATCCTAGTTAGAGCCTAGCCCCCGCTCCGGGGCCTGTGCCCGCCTACCTGGGCACAGCTGCAGGGCTTCCAGCTCATCGGCGTCCAGGTGCACGTACGAGTGGAGAATGGTCCAGTCCTGTCGATGCCACACCAGGGCAGGCAGGGTTCTGGGGAATCAAAGTGAGAACGCAAATGGCTGCTGGCCTGCACCTGAGACTCAGCTTCCCTCTTCTTGGGGGAGGAACTGGATATGAGAGGCAGAGGGAGAACCAGCCCCCAATGGGCCAACGGCTCCAGGCTTTAAACAACAACGTTTTACCCTCTGCTTTGGGTGTCAGATTAGCTACAAAAAGTTCACGATGGAGTTTCAAAAGAAACCTGGTAAAGAGAAATGCTTCCAAGGTTTTCCTCCAAACACCCTACGCTATAGACTGCCATGGAGAGGGAGACTCAGATCTAAGGGTACAATCTAAAGAGGGCTCTGTCAGAAAAAAAAAAAAGAAAAGAAAAAAGAAAAAGAAAAAAAATATATATATATCTTATTTTTATTCAATACTAGAGGCGCAGTGTATGGATTTGTGCATCGGTGAGGTCCCTCAGCCTGGCCTGCAGGGACCAGGCTGAAGCTGGCTTTCCAACATCCCTGAGGGGTCCCGGCCTGTGAGAGGGGGCAGGCCAGGCCGAGGGACTCCACCAGTACGAGAATCCGTGCACCGGGCCTCTGCCATCCCCCAATGGTCTGGGGTGCGGGTGAAGCAGACTCAGGGCTAACTGTGCCCCAGCAGCAACCTACCCCACAGCCAGTGAGGAGTCAGTCTGGGGTGCAGGTAAAGCAGATTCGGGGCCAACAATGCTCCAGGAGGAAGAGGAAATGGGCTAATGAAGAGGAAATAGGATCCATCTTCCTTTCGATGTGCACGAACCGTGCACCAGGCCACTAGTTTATTATAAAATGTGGTAAAACCAAAGAATGTGGTAAAACTGAACAGAAAAAACTTACTAAACAGGAGTTAGGAAACTACGACCCACAGGTAGTTCCTGTCTTTACACATAAAGTTTTATTGAAACACCCATGCTCATTCACTTACATAGGTACTGTCTACAGCTGCTTTTATGCCACCCATGACAGTTAAGTAGTTGGGGTTAGAGACCATAAGGCCTACAAGCCTAAAATATTTCCCCTTTGGCAAAGAAAAATTTGTAAACTCCCTGCCCTAAAATATTCATATTTCTAAAATTAAATTAAAAAAGAATCTGTCTCAATTCAGTGACCTTGAATTGCTAAATAAATCTAAACTGGATCATAAGATCAAAATGGTACTTCTGCCCCAGCCAACATATTCTATTTTTACCAAATGTGCAACACAACAGAGCATACACTAACAGTGTCCCAAACTAGCCACCACCAACATCTACGCTGTTTACTGATTAGAGAGAATACCTGGTGAACTCCTGGACAGCTTCTATTTTGGGGTGATAGACGACAATTCTTTTCTTCAGCATCAGTGCTGTGTGTAAGATAACTGTTTCCATTCCAAACTGAGATACAATGTCTTAAAGCAAAAGAAATTATAGTTTTACTACATTAAATATGACATAAGAAAATAAGGTTTTTATTGGAAAGAACTCTTATCATATGAATTCAAAATTACTTTCAACACAGAGAATAAATTTCGGTAAATGCGGAAAGCACAGAATTGTCTTATCTGGTGGACGGGCATTTCAATCCATACATGCGCTCCCCAGGGTGGGTGTAACAGCTGCCTACACCTGTCCCCCACGGGACTCTATGCTGCACATACATACAGCCAGACTCACAGGAAAGTGGAGAATGGTAAAAAGGGAACCAGCACTGTCAGAAAAACATCCATCAATCCTCACCCCAGACATTTTATTCCATTGCTCTACAGAGAGTGGAAGGGAGGGAGAGGGAAAGAGAGAGAAACAGTGATGTGAGAGAGACACATTAATTGGTTGCATCCCACACATCTTCCCTGACTGGGAAGCAAACCCACAACCAAGATATGTGCCCTTGACCGGCAACTGAACCCTCAACCCTTTGGTTCCAGTGCTGACGCTCTAACCATTGAGCACACACCAGTCAGGGCAAACTCAAGTTTTAAAAAATATCCACTGACCAGCCCCTCCCTCTCAACCATCCACATCATTACTTAAGTCCTTTTGAGACAGCTGGGTGATACTGGCACCTCTCCAGGGATGCTCAGAACCAGACAGAACAGTGGCATTAGTGAAGACAGGCAGGTGCTGTGGGAGGACCAGAGGAAAGGCTGGCATTGCCCCAGGAACTCTCCTCTCCTCCCTTTCGTAAGGGCCCGGAAGTCTGTGGCTTTAGTCCTGGACTGTCCCGCCATTTTGGATTTCCCAGGGAGAAGGAAAAGGCAGGAGCCGGGCGAGAAGCCTGGGTCCCGGCCTGAGCATCCAGATGGAAGGAGTCACTGCTCTAAGGAAAGAGCACTATGGGAGCCAGTGGAGTCCTGGAATGCAGCTCACTGGTGACAGGCATTTCTGTTTTAAAGGTCAGAATCAGCGCGCGCTCCGGCAGCACACATTCTAAAACTGGAACGATACGGAGATTAGCATGGCCCTACGCAAGGATAACGTGCAAATTCATGAAGCGTTCCATATCTAAAAACCAAGTCAGAATCCTGCCCTGGCCACTGGCTAAAGGCTGAGTGCTGTCCCATGTACGGAAGGTCACAGGCTTGATCCCAAGGAGGGGGCGTGCAGGAGGCAGCCGACTGATTTTTTAAAAAATATATATTTTATTGACTTTTTACAGAGAGGAAGGGAGAGGGATAGAGAGCTAGAAACACCGATGAGAGAGAAACATCGACCAGCTGCCTCCTGCACACCCCCTACCGGGGATGTGCCCGCAACCAATGTACATGCCCTTGGCCGGAATCGAACCTGGGACCTTTCAGTCCGCAGACCGACCCTCTATCCACTGAGCCACACCGGCCCCGGCCCGATTGATGTTTTGCTCTCACCTAGATGTTTCTCTCTCTTCCTTCCTCTCTCTCTCTAAAAATAAATAAATATATAAATACACACACACACACACACACACACACACACTCTAGGGAACAAAATTCAAGAAAAACAGTAAAAGTCAGAATCTTTTGGAAAGGAACCCCACGAAAGTCTGCTTTCCTATGACAGAATTTCAATCCAATAAGACAACAGAGAGGGCTGAAGTGCTGTCTACAGAGAGATAGATGCTAGGTAGGCAATCCATGTGGAAAGGTGGAAAAACGGAGTCTACGGGGAGACTGTCCTTGGCTTGGGATTCTGTGGTCAGGGTGAAGTAATCTGGGGCGGGGGTTGTTTTTGTACCTTTGATGGAGCCCGCAAGGTATGCCTTTCGGGCGTCAAAGTCCTTGCTGAGGAAGGAGCCGTTCTCTTCACTCTGGCAGATCCCCTTAGTGAGGACCGCGATGTAACTCTCCAGCATCTTCACCGGGCTCCCGTGCCTCAGGTACAGCCTGGGAGGAAGGAGACAGCCGTCATGCTTTTGTTTCACACGAGCCACATAGAGAAATGCACCAAGACTTTCTTAAGTGCTGAAGCCAACTTGCTTATACACCCTGAATGCCGACTCTTTCCCTGGCAAGTGATAGGTCTAAAATTTAATTTGAAAAGGTCTTTATAAAAAAGCATCACCGGCGAGACCTTGGATAATTCTCTGCAGCTGCTCCCTGCTTATGTCTGGGGAAATCCGCTACAGCCCGCTGGGGCAGGAGAGTAAACCAGGGTCTCCCGGGCCTCATTCTGCTCAGGAACAGCGAACACTTATCGCCTTCTGTCCTACACTCATTCCCAGCTGGTGTGCTTAGTCATAGTGACTTTGCTTGGATTCCTTTGACAAGAAAGGAGGTTTATGCAGTGTTCCCAGAGAAAGCAGTAATTAGTTGTAAAACATGTATTTAATAGCAGAGTCCCAGAGATAACTATATTTAGATCATTAAGAAATCAAACTCCTTTTTGAGTTTTCGGTGATAAATGCACACTAGATACATTCATCAAGCTAAATCTTCCAGAAAACGCTGACAGGAAGCTGGCTCCGTTTATAGCTCGCTGTGAAATCAATCCCTCCCCGGAAATCTCTGCCTGTGAGTAAGGAATCTAAATTCTGCTTGAAAGCAGGGCTGGGTCTGCTTGGGCCTTTTAGCAGCTGGCGCGGAAAATCGGTAAGAAAATAAAAACAACGTTTAAGTGAGATCACTTGAAAATGATACTTATTGTAGATGGATTTTAATTAAGATCATGAAAAGGAGTTTTAACTGTTTATCAAATTTTGTCAGTCATCAATGTTTTTCTATTTTTTTTCAATGTACAAAATGAGAAAATAAAAGGTACAGAACAATGACTACAGCAAGCTATCATATATAACACATAGTCACGCCATGAACTCATCCACCTGCTTATCTCCAGTTGGTTATATCCAAAGCAGGCCAGGAGGGGCCTCGGGGGTGGGGTGCAGAGGTAGAGCTGGAGGCTGGGAACGGGGCAGGGACTTGGTTTTCACTGTAGACCCTCCAGCACTGTTGTTGTGTGTGTTTTAATTCTGTGCTTACAGGACCACCCAAAATACACCAAACCCAAAACCACACCATCACATTATAAAATAGAAACAGCAGACAATAAGGAAAAGAGAACCTAAGAAAGGTAGGATAAGATGACTTCCCCCATGACAAGCCTGGGCCATGAGAGACTGAGCAGAGGGAATCCCCCAAAACCATTTCACAGGAAAAACTCAAAGCACAACCCAGGGACCATATTCCGATGGAGAGCCACAAGCTGTCACACGTGGCTTAGACCACGGACTGTGAGGATGCCGGGTTCTCCACCAGAGCCGTTAGCGGGAGGGGCCAGAAGAGGGAGAGGTTCGTGCCAACTGACCTGGATCCCATGGAGGGAATGAGCCCCGAACCCCCACGTGGCCTCCGTGCCACCTCAGCAGCATGCTGTGGAAGGACCACGGTCACCTCACCTTTATAGAAACATGTCTCATCACTATGGCATACTAGCACATCTGAAACTAACAGACTGCATGTCAACAGCTACTAAAAAATGTATTTAAAAGTGTTTGTCTATGTGCATGTGCATGCAAACACATGCATTCATGGCTTTATGGAGAGAGTGTGTGTGCATGCATGCACTTGAGTACACTGGTGTGTACACATGGAAGGGGAAGCAGGAGAGTCACTAAGAGGCAGGAGCAGAGGAGGGGCTGCCAATAGCTCTGAGTCCTCATTGCCCTTGCACAGCAGCAGGAGAGAATCCAGAATTTGACAAGGCCATGGCACCGCCGAAGCTGAGCAACCGCTGGGCTTCCTGGAACTCAGTGAAGTGACTAATCCGGCCTCCATCAACTGAAATGGGAATCCACTGTTTGTTCAAAAACACCTTTCCAATGGCTTTAGTTCACAGCTGCTGGACAGCGTCTCTCCTAACAACAATAATCTCTTTTCGTACCACATTAGCAGACAACTGTTGACATTCCACAGTGAGCCATGCACCTGGAATTTATCTAGGACAAGAAGTCTTTCTTAGCATAGCTGGCTGCAAAAACAGGAAAACTTCATTTTGCCAAAATACAACCTAACTGAAACCCTTAGGTTATGAGAAGGTATTCTTACGCTATGCCATGTGCATGCGCATAAAAATGGCAAAAAAGAAACCATTTATCAGACTTACAGCGGGGGAAAAACAAAACTCGCCTCATTCACACCGAACCCAAACTCCTCCTGCCTGAGGTGAGCCTGAGGGCTGAGCAACACAGAACACCGAGGCTTCAATGTTTGTAAAAAGCTAAACTAAAGCCCTGCACAAGTTTTCATTATAGAAAAAAGCCAATATCGCCTGGCTGGTTTGGCTCAGTGGATAGAGCTTCGGCCTGCGGACTGAAGGGTCCCGGGTTTGATTCTGGTCAAGGGCACATGCCAGGGTTGCTGGCTCGGTCCCCAGTGTGGGGGCATGCAGGAAGCAGCCGATCAATGATTCTCTCTCATCACTGATGTTTCTATCTCTCTCTCCCTCTCCCTTCCTCTCTGAAATCAATAAAAATCAAACATATATATTAAGTAAAAAAAGCCATACTCCTCACACACAAGGAAGATTTAATCAAGTCTGGTAGATATGCTTACCAAGGCAAGAAAGTAAATTGGTGCATTTTAGGTAAGTTTTTTCAACAACTAGGATCAAATTAAAGAAGTCTACTTGAATCACAATTAACCAATTAGTGAGTTTTTAGCTCATTATTCCAGCTAAGAGATGTTTTCCGATGCTTTAGCATAATTCAAAATGCTCATTCACTTCCCCCAAAAGACCTTGCCACATACAAAGGAGTCTACCACTTCATAGAGCACTTAATTTATTGTTCTGTTTAGGAAAATTCTGGATTAGAAAGGAGTAGAAGTAACACACCAAATATGGCGAGTGAGTCCAAACACCCAGGAACCACAATAGTTGTGCAAACTGCTTCTCCTCCCCTCTAACTCTCCCAAAAAAGAGGAGCATATCCCTGAAGCCAGTTCCTCTTTATAAAACCGTCTGTGAAGGGCCAGGAAAGAGTAAGTTGGGGAGACAAAGGAGAAGTCGACTTCCTCAGTGTAGAAATCTGCTCTGACACTAAGATCTTCATTTTTGTATATTAGTATTTAACACGGTTTTCATACAGACCTACACAATATCCTAGTGAAGGCGGCATATTTCTCTGGGTTAAAATCTTTGGCGGTCAGAACAATAGAAAAATGAGTCACCTGTCCAAAAGAAACAAACAAAAAAAAGTACACTTTTTAAAGACACTTGAATAGAATTCATTTTATCACTATATTTTAACAACCGCTTGTACAAGATATACCCGTACAAAAAGTTACCAAGTCCTCACTTGCTTCTTTTCCTCTTAGATGTTTACGCACACATAAAACATTACATAGACATATATGTTGCATTTCCTACATGAGAATGTAATACTTTGCCAGTGTTTTTTGAAAACAAAAATATTTCAAATGTCAAAGGTGTGCATTTTTATTTTATTTATTTTGTGTGTGTGTGCATTTTTATTTTAAACCCCTTACCCTCATCAAAACAGAACTAGGAATGCTATAGCAAACCTACCAATTTAGCAAACTATTTTTCATTAATGAAATAGAAGGATGGGAAACAACAAAAATATATCTCAGTAAAATGCTTATAATAAAAATTATATCATTCCAGAATTAGTTAATTCTCTGTAAATTGCTATATAATCTAAAGGGCACTGTTATAATATCTTTCATCTATTTACATGCCTCATTTATTAAAAATATAAATTTGCTAATCATTATACCCATTGTTCTCATGAATGAGAAAAAATTTAGAACTTTACAAAAGCAAAGGATTTAGGAAATACATTTTAAAAATCATATTTCGAAGGGTAAAATTTCAAAATCTTGCTATATTTCAAATCTAGAAAAATAGATTTGAAATTGCTATTGATATAATTTGACAGTCTGCAGGGTAAAACTTAATAAATCTACCTGAGAATACATCAAGACTTCACAGCAGGAACTTAATAAACATAAACCAAAGATTTTATAACATTTGGAAAACCACCTTTTAGCAAATTTACATTTTCTAATTATGAATTTCTATTTTGTCTTAAACCTCTACCAGTTTTGAAATTATTGCCTTAAAATGGTTATTTTAAATGTAATTCCTTACATTTAAACTGGTATCTTGGACATGCTTCATATAGTCTGGTTATTGGCTGTAAAATTATCCCTGAAAAGATAGTCTCCACTCAGGAGCATGCCAGGAGCTCAGCCACTTCTCCCCAATATTATTTTCTTTGAAAAAACCTGCTGGTTGTTTGGATACTCACAAGGACCACATAGTGATTTTCAATATGTCACCCTGATTTTGTCCATGTCAAATGATACAACAAAAAACCGGCTGAATACTTGAGTTTCCTTAATTACCCTTTCTATTTTTAATATAGCCTTAACCAGCCACAAGGGAATAAAAAAACATTTTCTTAACTATGCCAAGGATAATTATATCCTCTAAAATAGTTTTTAATGATGGAAAAATACTTCTATTCAGGTATTACTTTGAAAGTACTTGTACATATTTCTCTTCCATCAGAGTATAACCCGAAGAGGCTTCATCACACCAACCACAGGGCCAGTCACATAATACACACCAACGAATATTTATAGCATGAATGAGAGTGAAACATGAAAGAAAATATTCATGAAACTCATATGTAGCCCTAGCCGGTTTGGCTCAGTGGATAGAGCGTCAGCCTGCAGATTGAAAAGCCCCAGGTTCGATTCCGGCCAAGGGCACATGCCCCAGATGTGGGCTAGATTCCCCTATAGGGGGTGTGCAGGAGGTAGCCAATCAATGATTCCCTCTCATCACTGATGTTTCTATTTCTCTCTCCCTCTTCTTTCTTCTCTGAAATCAATAAAAATACATTACCAAAAAAAGAAAATTATATTTAATGTTTTGCACAAGCACACAGTGAATAATAAAATATAAGCTAAAAAGAGTTACTAAAATAACCTTACACCACTTTAAATATATATATATTTCTTTTACCTTTATGTAGTCATACCTTTTTCAAAACTGAAGAGTCTGGAACTTCAGCTGTTGTGATATAAAACCATGTCCTTCTGTACTGACCGAAGACGAAGGGATGGAGGAGTCTGTTTTCATCTGTGAGGCAGCATTTTCTCAGCAGTAGATTCCTTAAAGTAGCTGTCGTGGAAGGATAACACCATACCCACAGAACTTCTCCGTGTGTGTCCTTTTCTACGGTGGAAAGATGGTCACTGTGAGAATGTCAAACAGCAGCAAGGAAGTGAATTGATTGGTTACTCAGAAGCACTTAGTGGAATCACTTTTAACATCCTATTTTACAGAGCACCCCGGAACTGGCGAGACCCCTAATTCCCACCTGCCGCTACTGCTCAGACTACCTAGCGCTCCTGACCTTGGGACTGTAGGCTCCTGGAGTAAATCATGTTACCTACTGATGGTGCAAATTCTCTATTTAAAACTTTCATTTCATCCTCAAAGTAAACAGCTCAATAACAAGAGGAGCAATCTACTAATAATAAAAACTCCAAGCAAAAACAGTCTAAATTTCAGAGAAATTTACTGCACATATAGCACTAAGAACCTAGGTTTTGATCTACAGCAGTGGTTCTCAACCTTCTTAATGCCACGTCCCTTTAATACAGTTCCCCATGTTGTGGTGACCCCCAACCATAAAATTATTTTCGTTGCTACTTCGTAACTTTAATTTTGCAACTGTTAATGAATCATAATGTAAATATCTGTGCTTTCCGATGGTCTTAGGCGACCCTGCTAGCGGTTCTCAACCTGTGGGTCGCTGCTGTAGAGCCTAAGACCATCGGAAAACAGATATTTACATTTCGATTCACAACTGTAGCACAATCACAGTTATGAAGTAGCAACAAAAATAATTCTATGGTTGGGGGTCACCACAACATGAGGAACTGTATTAAAGGGTCGCAGCATTAGGAAGGTTGAGAACCACTGATCTACAGACTTAAAAAAAATACTTATTATGGAAAATATCAAGTATATAAAAAAGCAGAGAAAATAACAAAATTCCCGCATCTTCATCACTCATCTCTCAGCTTCAACAATTACCAACATCTGGCCCTCCTTGCTTCATAAGGGGTCATAAGGGGGAGGAGTGTTTCCCCTTCCATTATTTTGAAGCAAAAAATAACAAAGCCTGCTGAATTGAAAATGATTAAGTCATCTTTATCTTCGCTGTTACCAAATAAAGTCAGAGTTTAACTCAGCCTTACTTCAGGCAGGACTGAGATGCCGAAGTCACTTAGGTTTGCTATGAAACAGTTTTAAAATCACACTTAAAGAAATGTTCACATGGGTATGAGATTTATTGGGACGATCACTTAGTCAGTTACATAATGTCTCTGAGGTGCCGGGACCGGTTTGGCTCAATGCATAATGTCTCTGAGGTGTCCCCTTAAAACGAATACTGTATGTCAACTGTAATTAAAAAAATTAAAAAATGACTTAACTTTTTTAAAGGTGTGACTACAAGAAGCCATTTCCAGAGAAATGCACTTCTTGGAGGCACTGAAAAGTAACCAGCACATTTCGCCCGTTTTTCTTTAATGATCCTTGTATGCACCAGGGAACCGGTGTGTAGGGGTTTGTAGAAATCTCTCTTCAAAGGACATGGCACCTAGGCAGCCGCCAGACGTTCCTTCCAGCCACCCCGTGCTCGCCGTCGCCTAGCAAATGAATGGTTCCTGGAAAGCCCAACCCCGAAACGCCGCACGCCGCCTCGCACACGGCCTGGGCCGCCCCCAAATCCCCACGTACTTCCTTCCTCTCCATTGATTCCTCAAAACCGGCGGGGCCCACCCAGGGGATTAAGTCGGACACCCGCGCTACGGGCACAAGGGCACAAGCTGTATCTGCTACGATGAAGCTGGGGCTCTGGGACCATCCTGCAAGTGTCCCAATCCTGGTCCCGCCCCTTTCTAGGGTGCGTCGGTGGACACCCCGAAAAGTGAGCCTCAAGCATGACCCGCAGCCCCCGGGAGCCGAAGGGCGCGTTAAACGGAGACAATCCAGGCACAAAACGCTGCACCCGGGCTGGTGGTTGGCCACCGCGTCTCCAGTCGCTGGATCACATGATCCAGGCCAGCCGGGCGCAGGCGGGCAGCGGGCCAGGCGTGCCCACCTCCGAGGGCCAGGCGTGCCCAGCCGCCCCCACGCCCCACTCCCCTCCTGAGAGCGGCCCAGCCGGGGTCCCGCCCGCACAGCGGCCCCCGCAGCGAGGGAGCCCGGTCCCCGCCCCGTCCGCGCCCGGAACGTCCAAGGCTCCCCTCCCCGCACCTAGGGGAGGCCCGAGGGCCGCTCCGCCCCGCCGCCCGAACCGGGAGGGCACCGAGGGCGGAAGGGCCAAGAGGCCTGGCCGCGCCGCCCCCCTGCCCAGGCCCAACCGGAAGGGGGTCGCGCCCTCCCCACCGCAGGGGGCGGGAGGAGGGGCCGCCCCAGGCCCAGGCAGAGGCGGGCCTGGGGTGCGGGCGGGCCTGGGGGCAGGGCGCCTGCGTGCTCACCGATCAGCCCGACTCCGAGCATCAGCTGAGTGTCCGCCGCCCCATCCGCAGCCATCTTCCGCCGCCGCCGCCGCAGCGCGCCGCTCCCGACTCCCCGCCGCAGGCCCCGCCCCCTCCTCAGGGCCCGCCCACCCATTGGCCCCACCCGCAGGCCGAGGCCCCGCCCCCTCCAGGCCCCGCCCCGCGTGTCCGGACTTCCTCCCTGCCCCTCCATTCACCTTCAGCCCTCCGTTCTCCACGCTGGGAAGCCTCCCTCAGGCCCCGCAGCTTCCCACAGTTTATCTAACCCAGATGTCCACCCGCCTTCCCTTCAACCCACTTCCCCGGGCTTTCCTCATCCCACCTCTGCACTCCGCTAAGAAGAGGAGTCCCGCCCTGGCTGGTTTGGCTCAGTGGCTAGAGTGTGGGCCTGCGGACTGAAGGGCTCCAGGTTCAATTCCGGTCAAGGGCACATGCCTGGGTTGCTGGTTCATTCCCCAGCAGGACGTGGCCTAATAATGCTTCTCTCTTATCATTGATGTTTCTAACTCTCTCTCTCTCCCTCTCCCTTCCTCTCTGCAACCAATAATTTGTTTTTAAAAAGGAGTCCTGAGGATGGACGAAGTGTCTCCATCCATCCATTCATTCATTCATTCATTCATCCAAAACAAAATAGATCCTATTGAGGATTTGCTTTAACAATCTCAACAATATATCAGCCTGCATCAACCTGCACCTCAAATACCCGCTTTTGTTGAAACACACATGCGCACAAATATGCACGTGCAAGGATGTTCATGCAGAGCTGCCAGTAATAGCGAAAGTGAAAAATCACCCAAATCTCTATTAATAAAGAAAACTGAAAAAATTATGGCATGTTCCATATTACAGTCATTGAGTGAGGCAGACATATTTGTACTAACTCACTATGATCCCATATGTATATAAAACTCCAAACCAATATGTATTTAACTTTTTATTTTATTTTTAAAAAAATCTTTATTGTTTAAAAAAAAAAAGAACTACCAGGTTAGATGCCTATGTATTAAAAAAAAAAATAAAAAAATCTTTATTGTTGAAAGTATTATATATGTTCCCTTTTCTAGCCCATGCCCATTCCTGCCCCATGCTTTTACCACCCACTGTCTGTGTCCATGGGTTATGCATATATGCATGCAAGTTCTTTGGTTGATCTCTTCCCACCCACCCGCCCTCCCACGCCTTCCCTCTGATATGTGTGTGTATATATATGGTTGGAGATATGCACGCCCAGCTGCTGACAATGGTTAACTCAGAGGAAGGGTGTGGGGGAACAATGTGAAGGAAGGTTGGCGGCTGTGCACCTGTGTCAAGGTGGCATGAAGGCACAGTGACCATCGTACCGTAAAGGTATCTTAAGACCAAAAAACAAAGCAGGCGAATTCATTGACTATCACAGAACTTACTGTAAGGTAATTTACGTACAGGGAAGATTGAGCCGGGGTGGGAAAGACAATGACTCCGTAGTCTACACAGATTATTCTCCCCTACTCTACAGTTGTTACAGCAAAGGTTTTCTAGTGCAGCGGAACTGCTAATGATTGACAAGGCAGGGACAAAGAATGCAGCCTGAGCCAGGAACCATACCTCCAGGTGGTCTTATGATGGGTAATTGCTTACCATCATGCCAGTACCTAGTTTGATGTTTATCTCGGTTGCTATGTCATTCTGGCCGTTTACTGACAGGAACCTCGGTTACAGGATACAGCTAATCATTAACTAGGAGGCGTTGGTGTTCGCTGAGACTCAGCATGGAAACTAGGGGGAAATTAGAGGGCACAGGGAGATGGGGTCAACCTTGTTTACATCAACATTCTATATAGTACCCTGAACTATATAAGTAAAATGCCTATATATTTAGAAGTGTATAATATAAATGTCTATATTTATACATACTTTTAAGTGTATATATTTAGTACATTATGCATAATAAATGTACTATATGGAAGGTCCATAGCTGTAAAAAATGTCATTGAAAATGCTGAAGATAATAACATTCTAACAGATGCTAATAAGAAAGTTTTCTCCAAGTAGGTAAGACTTCAGCAGCTTTTTCTCCACCTTTTATTATTATTTCATAATTTTATTTTCTGGGACAGAGGCGTTAAAAAGTATATTCTCAGGCCCTCCATTCTGTTCCCATCAGGAACCAAGGCTGAGAAGGAAAATGAGGTGGGAGCAGGATGAAAGTGTGTTAGTCAGTGGTCGGCAAACTCATTAGGCAACAGAGCCAAATATCAACAGAACAAAGATTGAAGTTTCTTTGGAGAGCCACATTTTTTAAACTTAAACTTCTTCTAACGCCACTTCTTCAAAATAGACTTGCCTAGGCCGTGGTATTTTGTGGAAGAGACACATTCAAGGGGCCAAAGAGCCGCATGTGGCTCTCAAGCCACAGTTTGCCGACCACGGTGTTAAGTGAATGGCCTCTCCCTGCCCCTGGTGGGGCTGTCCATGCTGTGTCTTCAGCAGGCCCTGACCCTAAATATTTCCTCAATGAATGTGTTAGGGAGCAGCTCCATGGGGCCAAGGCCTGTAGGTGCCCCCTTTGTCTCTGGCACATAGGGGGCACTCAGAAACTAAATGAGGACAAAGACAGTAGTCAATGGATTCTAAAACAAAGCTGTTAGAAGGGGGTGGGTGCAGGGAGGGAAGGCTAACGGAGGCAGTGGCCAAGCCTGGGTGGAGTGGGACACAGGGCCAGGGTAGAGAGGTTATCCATGGGTAGGAGGAGGGTCAGTGGAATTGATGCCACCTTTCCTCCCATTTCACCACTAGGTGCTGCCAGACCTGCCAGACAGGTTCACCGGAGTTAAGGGGAAGGAAAAAGGGGTAGAGAGAAGGAAGGGAGGTATTCCCAACCTTTAGCAATAAGACTATTGAACTGTCACTAACGGAAGGAACTGGAATGTGGAAACAGACAAACCCGAACTCTAGTCCCAGCTCTGCCATCTTAGCTATGAAACCTCACTATGTTGTCTTTCTTCTCTGTGCTTGTTTTCTCAGTGATCAAATGGAACTATTTATCATGTCCTCTGTACTTCTCCCAATGAAGATCTGAATGAAGAAAAAAGCCTTTATGCTGTTTTTATGGATAGAGATAGCTTTGTGTCGGAGGTCCCCAAAATCAGCCTCAGATTCAATGATTTGTTGGGGGACTCGCACGATATAGCTGTCCTCATGGCTATGATTTATGACTGCCAGAGAGTACCAAGTGAAATCAGCGAAGGGAAAAGGCACATGGGGTGGTGTCCAGAGAAAAATAGACCCACACTTCCAGAATCCTCCTCTAGTGGCCTCACACAGGACACACTTACTTCCTCCAGCAACAAGTTGTGACAACACACATGAAAACTGTTGACCAGGGAAGCTCATTAAAGACCCATGCTCATTAGAGACTCGGGATTTTTATTGGAGCATCTTCTGCCTAACGCATATAAAAATTCCAGGCTCTCAGAAGGAAACGTGGTCAGCATGAACCCCATTGTTTTGTACAGAAAGTGTAGGCAGAGTCAGTCACGCTTATGAATTTTGGGAATGGTGGGAGCACGCCTGAAATCAAAGTTCACAGACACCAGCCAAGGGCCTACTTACCAGCAGACTTTCCTAAGCTGTGTCCTGTTTGCACAGCCTGCAGGCTCATTACTCCGCAGGAAAAGAGAAAGAAGTGGTTGGCACCAATGGGGGTTTGAAAAACGCCCAGACTGTCTGGGCCCGTGGACAAGGGATTGTAAGGCGGTCACAGACGTTCTAATTCCCAGGTCCCTGGGAGCCAATGGGCCCTTTTTATGTTTTTCTCATAATTGGACTTAAGGAGAGATTAGGCATGTGTCAGCTGAGAGAGCCATTGGAGTGGCAGCTCTTTAAGGGCTTCCGGCAGCTTGGGGAGCAGGAAGTGACCTATGGAAGGAGCTTCAGTCAATTCCCCTGACACTGTCCTGAGGGTTAAGTGGCTTCCGGCATCTGTGAGGCTTCCTGACCATTCCCCAAAGGAAGCAGTTCTTGTGTCTCCACAGTTTCAGGTGCTGATGATGGGACCTGAGTAGATCCCGGGCTCCAGGAAGCCTTGCTTTGGAGCTGTGTTGCATTAAAAGAAACCGTTCAGCAAGAAAACGGTAATTAAAGTAAATTCAGATCCTTATCTACATTTTTCAAACAACATTAAAGAGGATAAAATTCATTACCTACAGTGATTTTTTTTTTTTAACAGAGAGGAAGGGAGATAGTGAAACATTGATTTGTTGTTCCACTTATTTATGCACTCATTGATTGATCCTTTTTTTAAATATATTTTTATTGATTTCAGAGAGGAAGGGAGAGGGTGAGAGAGATAGAAACATCAATGATGATCACAGAGAATTAGTGATTGGCTGCCTCCTACACGCCTCCCACTGGAGGCACAACCCAGGCATGTGCCCTTGACTGGAATTGAACTTGGGACCCTTCCGTCCCCAGGCCAATGATCTACCCACTGAGCCAAACCAACTAGGGCTTCTCTTTCCTTTTCTTCACCATTACCCTTCCCCCGCCCCTCTTTTCTTATTTCAACTCTTTCTTACTTGAGTCTCCTACGCCACTTCTCCAGCTGTCTTCCCAACTCATTACCCTATGTACCTAATGAGTATACTACCATGTTTCCCAAAAAATAAGACATCCTCCGAAAATAAGACCTAGCGCATGGAAAGATAAGACATCCCCTGAAAATAAGACCTAGCGCAACTTTGGGAGAAAAAATTAATATAAGACACTGTCTTATTTTCGGGGAAACAGGGGAGTAGGTGGGGGGAAAAGAGAAGGTAGGGATGAAAGCTAATATCAGAATATTAGAGTAGCTTGGTTCAATTTCTGGTTAGGCCACATGCCAAGTTGTAGGCTCAATCCCCAGTGTGGGGTGTGCAGGAGGCAACCAATCAATGATTCTCTCTCACCATTGATGTTTCTATGTCTCTCTCCCTCTCCCTTCCTTTATGAAATCAATCCATATATATAAAAGCCTAAATAACTGTTATGACTGGTCGACCTATTGCATATGACACGCGCTGACCACCAGAGGGAAGACGCTCAACAAAACAGCTTCCCCGAGTGGTCAGTGTGTTCCCACAGCCAACCTCCCATGGCTGGCCAACCTTATGTGGTCCCTCGCCCTGGCCAGCCTATCCCAATCAGCCCTGATCACCAGCCAGGCGAAGGGACTCCACCCATGCACAAATTTGTGCACTGGTCCTCTAGTAAAAATATATTTTAAAAAATATAATAAAACAACACAACACCCATTTATTAGCTCACAGTTCTGTAGTTCATAATTCCAGGTGTCGCATGATTGGGTTCTTCATTCAGAGTTTTTTCAGACCAAAGTCCAGATGCTGGTCAAGCTGCATTCCTTTCTGGAGGCTCTGGGGAAGAATTTGCCTCCACACACATCCAAGTGGTTGATGAAATTCAGATCTTCGTATAGAGACAGTAAAGCAACAAGCAGACTGTCAAATTACAGCAGGGAGGTTGGGGAGATCTGGGGGAGATAAGAGATCAACCGAAGGACTTGTATACATGCATATAAGTACAACTAATGGACACAAAACTCTGGGGAGGGAAGGTATGTACGAGAGGGGGGGGCATTGGTATATGTACAAAAATAATAATTTAATAAAAAATATATTTAAAAAAAAAAAAAAAAAAAGAGCTGGGACCGGTTTGGCTCAGTGGATAGAGCGTTGGCTTGTGGACTGAAATGTCCCGGGTTCGATTCTGGTCAAGGGCATGTACCTTGGTTGTGGGCACATCCCCAGTGGGGGGTGTGCAAGAGGCAGCTGATCAATGATTCTCTCTCATCGATGTTTCTAACTCTCTGTCCCTCTCAATTCCTCTCTGTGTAAAATCAATAAAATATATTATTTAAAAAAAAGGCAAAAAGAAAAATAAAACCTGCAAAAGTATTAGAAAAAAAAAAAAAAAGTAAGAAATTCAGATCTTCGCAGTTGTAGGACTGAGGTCTCTGTTCATTGGCTGGCTGTTGGCTGGCAGACCGCTCTCAGCTTCCAGAGGCCATCGGCAATTCCTTGCCCTGTGGTTCCCTCCATATTTGCTTTGAACCTCTTTGAACGCTTTGCCTCTCAGGCTTGCTTTGAACCTCTTTGAACGCTTTAAAGAGATTTAAAAGGCTCATGAGTTTGGTCAGACAAACCCAGATAGCTCTCCTTTTTTTTATCAATTGTAACATGTATAACCTAATCACAGGAATAATAACACATGATATTTACAGTTCCAGGTATTGTACAAGGGGGTGTCTTGTGTGTGTGTGTGGGAAGAGCCTCTTAGAATCTGCCTACCTCAGTCCCCATTCCTTTATTTATTCTGTAAGAAATAAGGCGAGCCCCCAAATTCAGGGGTCCTGGTAGAACGTGAATCATACTCAGGAACCAGGCAGCGAGACAAACACCTTTACTCCTGCAGGAGAGTGCACAGGACATGGTCTGGGAGCACGCACACACTGAGCAAGCAGTCTGCTCCACTCTTTCATTCTGATGCATGTGACCTGTCCCTCACTCTTGATTGGAGCTCAGGCACACAGACTTTCTCAATTGGCTAATTTGAAGAGAGGGGGTGGCCTTTGCAGTTCAAGATGGCTTCCCTCAGAGGAGCTGCAAGTCATGTGGCTAACATGGTGGCTGCCACGTCACCTGGGCCAAAATGATGGCTGTCTAAAAGGTTCTTTGACAGAAAAGAATATTTGTTTATTCTCACAATTCACACATCTCATATTTATGGAGTGCCTTCCCTGAGCTAGGCACTGGGGAAACAATGGTGAACAAGACAAGCTTGGTCCCTTTAAAGCTTACCACCTAGTGTGGTGAGACAGACAATAACCAGGGAGACTAAGAAAACTATCAGTTAGCAATGAAAGCTCTGCTGAGAACTGACATAGGGTGGAATTTAGGTTTAGATTGGGTGTCAGGAAAGGAGAGGAAATTCCTGAGGAGGGGCCATTTCAGTTGCTCCCTGAGAAGATAACATGGTGAAAAATCCATGTAAAGGCTGTCTAATATCCCCAAAACCAAGAGCAAAGCCCACACCCTGTGGTTGCAGGGTTCCTTCTAATCATATTTTACACACTTAACAGAGACGCCTGTTTTCAAACCACACCCAAAACCACTGTGCACAGTGTCTTACTCATTCTGTTTTCTTCACCCTATTGGGCTTAACCTCCTAAATTCCCAAGCGGGAGCTGGGCTTCAAGGCATGCCAACAGTGGCGTAAGTATGTGCTCTAATTCCCACAAACATGCCTCTAACTTCCCCTCAGCACTGTCCTGGAATCTGGCGAATATTAATGGATGAAGACTCTTGGGTGTATGTGTTTGTACAAATGCTGCCAGGACACCTTCCTGCTAAAAATATACGCAAGTGAATCTGCATCCCCATTTCCTGCTTTCAATTTGCAGAACCTAAAGGTCCCGTGAGAACTGCCTGGCACAGGCACAGTGCACCCATTGGCCCTCGGTTCACCACTGTTGAGAAGATTTCCAATCCCAGTTGGATACTTGGGAGGCTTTGAGGTTTCGGACCTTGTTTGTTATCACGAAGCTGGAACCATGAGGTGCTCTGAAGCATACACTAAAAAAACCCACTTTCTGGGGGTTGACATGTGCCAGGCGCTGTCCATACACTAAGATGAACCGTCCCAGTCATGACCTTCAAGGGACTTCCAGGAGAACAACATGCAGATGGGCAATTATTATATAGGAGGCTTGCTTTAATCAAGTTTTTTTTTTTTTCAACAAATACTTATTGAGTACTTCCTCTGTTCCAGGCAGTATAGATATCAGAGATACAGCAGTTGAACAAAACAAAAACAAATCCCTGCCCTTGTCAAACTTACTATAGTCTAGACAGTAAAGACAAACTCATAAAATACATTCGGGATCAGATGGTGATAAGCAAATAAATGCTATGGAGGGAATTTTTTTTAAAAGGAGAAAAGTGGCCCTAGCCAGTTTGGCTCAGTGGATAGAGCTCAGTCAGCCTGTGGACAGAAGGGTCCCAGGTTCGATTCCGGTCAAGGACACATGCCCAGGTTGTGGGCTTGATCCCCAGGAGGGGGCGTACAAGAGGCAGCTGGTCAAGGATTCTCTCATCATCGATGTTTCTATCTCTCTCCCTCTCTTTTCCTCTCTGAAATCAATAAAAACATATTGAGAGAGAGAGAGAGAGAGAGAGAAAGATGTTTGGAAGTATGAGAGGAAGGTAGGTTATTTCATTAGAGTTGAGGGAAGGTGACACTGGTGTGGGCTGGGAGGGACCAGGGGAAGGGGAGGAGTTGGATAGGGCCCTACAGGTCATTAAAGGACTTTGGCTATCACTGCATGAGCTGGGGAACCACAGAGGGTCTTGATGGGGGGACTGACAGGATCATCTCACTTTTGTTCTGAAAGAACTCCCCTGCTTGCTGTGTGGAGAGGAAAGAGAAGGGAGGGAAGGGGAAACAGGAAGACAAGTTAGCAGGTCTTATATACGCTGTGGAGGTAGATATGAGATTTGTTGAAGGATTGCTTGGATGTGGGGATGTGACAGAAAAAGTAGTCAAGGATGTCTCCAACATTTGTGGCTTGAGCAAGCGTAAGAACAAGGCTGCCATCCTTTTACATGGGAAAAATGACAGGAGCAGCTAGCTCATGGCAGAAGACACCAGGAATCTGGTTTGGGGCAGGTTGGGTTATGCTATATGCCAAATATTTAATGGATGTGTCAAATAGGCATCTGGGTGTGAGACTGACTGGCTTTCAGGAGAGAAGCCAAGCGCTGGTAATGCAATTTTTAACTTATAAACATAAAGGTGATGTCTAAAGCCATGAGCTAGAAACAAGAGCCGGATGTAGTTAGACGGAAGAGGTCCAGGGGCTTGGCCCTGGGACTTTCCAACTTTAGAGGTCAGAGTGGTGAGGAGACATCAGCAAAGGAGACTAGGTATTCAGAGAGGCAGGAAGAAAATCAGGAAAGCATGACAAGTGAAGAACGTGTCTCAGGAAGGATGGTATGATGAACCAACCCTGTGTGTGAGCAGAGATGGAGCACAATGCATTAGTACATAGGAGCTGGATTCATTTTATTTATTTATTTTTAAAATACATTTTTATTGATTTCAGAGAGGAAGGGAGAGTAAGAAAAAGAAACATCAATGATGGGAGAGAATCATTGATTGGCTGCCTCCTACACACCCCCTTACTAGGGATTGAGCCCTCAACCCAGGCATGTGCCCTGACAGGGAATCAAACTGTGACCTCCTTGTTCACAGGTTCAGTGCTCAACCACTGAGCCACGCCAGCCGGGCTCGCTAGCATTTTTTCAGAGCATCCTGTCTGCCTGATTCTCTGCGAGGCATTAGAGACACTATGGTGAACAACACAAAGATGGTCCTTCCCCTCTCTAATCTGCAAGAAATTATACTGAAGTGTGATCAGTGCAGGCAGGATGTTGTTAGTGCTCATTGCCTTGGCATCTAAACTAATTGGGGGCCAGGGAAGAATCCTGGAGGAAGTGACATTTAACCGGAAGTATAAGTAGGTGGCTGTCATCAGAGCAATAATTGGATGGTGGTGAAGAATGTCCCAAGTGAAGTGATGGCATGCCTCCCGGTAGAGGTGGGAGAGAGAGCTAAGGCACTGAGAGGCTTTGGGTGTGGAGAGACATGGGCTTGGAGAGACAACGGGGGCTTAGAGCGGAGTGTCTCCATTCATAAAGCTTCTGGCAAGGGCTTCGAGTCTTTCTCTCTCTAGAAAGCAAAGTCTAAGCAGGCAGGAACCACATCTGCCCTGTTCACTGCTGTGTACCTACAGGTGCTTACTTCCTGTGTGTGGTACATGGTAGGCACTTGATAAAGGTTGAATGAATGTATAACTGTGGATCTTAGTTTACCTCTCTGAAATTTATGTTCATTAGTATAAATATCATCATTACAGCATTCTTATAAACAAAACGATGAATGTAAAAGCATTCTGTAAACTCTAAAATATAATGCTTGTTTTAAAGCTGTAAGATATTATGTTGCAAATATGTTTAAGGTAGTACTTCTGTTTCACCCTTAACAACTGTTTTTTTTTTTTTGAGAATCTTATTTTTTCTCAAGTCAGAAACTCCCCAAAATATCGTATTAGGAGAAATTATCCAGTTATATGTAGTATAAAAGTAGCCTCATTAAGAAAAAAAATCCTTCATCAATCTGATCCCTTCCTCTTACCATTTCCTAAAGTGGTTTCTAACATATTCAGGTTGCTTATTTTCTCATTAGAGGCACAAAAATTGTGCACTTGGGGGTGGGGGTGTCCCTCATCCTGGCCTGCACCCTCTCTCGGTCTGGGAGCCCTTGGGGGATGTCTGGCTGCCGACTTAGGCTCGGTCCCCACTGGGAGCAGGCCATCCTTAACACTGCTACAGAGGAGGGAGAGGCTCCTGCCACTGCCACTATGCTCGCCAGTCACGAGCCCAGCTTCCGGCTGAGTGGTGCCCTCCACCCCCAGTCCTCCACCCCGGCCCCGTGGGAGTACACTGAACACCATGGGGCATCTCCTGCATTAGCATCTGCCCCTGGTGGTCAGTGCACATCATAGCAACCGGCCAGTCTGCCATTTGGTTGATTTGCGTATTAGCCTTTTATTACATAGGATAAGTGAGCATTAATCAACAGCAAGTTGCTTTTCTCCTGGCCCAGAATAGATCCTAACTTGTATCATCTGCACCAGTGAATCAAGTCCTTGAAAGTAGGCATCTTGTATCTTTTTATTCCCAGCATCTAATATTATGGCTATTAGTTGGTACTGAATACCTGCTAGTTGAATTTAATAGGTAAATTTATCCTGGAAATTGACATTATCCCTTTACTTATTCACAAATACAGTACTAGACTCTAAATAACTTTACTTAGTGCATTTAAAGGATCATTGGTTATCACCAAATGCTTCACATGCTTTAACTTGAAAGAGAAAAGGTAAAGAAACAGAGATATTGGATTTCATTTACTTCCCAATTTTCTAGTGTTTTCCTTGTTTTAGGTCTGCCAAATAATGAGTATTAATTAATGAGGTAATTTTATTACTGTTTTCATTCAGATATGATAGTGGAAAGGTAAGAATGTTGGAAAGCTTTTTCTGCTACTTAGGCCAGGTTTCCTTCCATTTTATTCTGTTACGTCTCTCTGTGGCCTACTAGTTTTTTATCTACAGTATTTAAAAGCTTATTTGCTTTTATGTGTAGCTCTTTAATTTTGCCTTAATTATTATATACATACATACACGAGTCTCTTGATCCTGCCCCATAAAACAGTTCCTACAGCTTCTTAGTACTTGTTACTCAACGCTGTCTGGCTCTTACGTTTTTGGGACTAAGCTCAGACATTTGGAGTGGTTTAAACATTTTGGAGGAAAACCTCTCTGAAATTAAATTTAAAAATAATCTTTTTTAGAATTTGTGACTTTTTTTTGTCTATGCATTTCCCCAAAATTTTTTCACAGTGATAAGTTTACAGTTAAATAGAACACCCTCCCCCCACCTTTGCTGAGGCAGAAAAAATGAGGGGAAATTCTTTTTGTGTGTACATTCTGTGGTTTTCTTGTTCTTTAATGTAGTACTCATTAATTCACACATACCCTCCATTACTACAAAACGTGTAATACAAGTTGCAATAATTTATTCCACTGCTGCTTTCTGAACTTTTCTTCTGAAGTCATCTTAATTTCAGACCAAGGGCTTGAGCAATTACATTCTGTTTCAGCGGCTTTCAAACTCTAGGTGTAAATAATGTTTGCACATTAAGGTTATTAATCAACAATAAAGACTGCAGAAAAGGCCTGTTATTCATTGATCGTCTGGTCACTAACGCTTGTCTTACGTTTGCCATGTGTGCTGTATGTAAAGGTGACAACACTCCACGTGTTTGCGAACACGCAGGTCTGTTCTGCTGCAGCGCTTTTTGCCCTTTGCCGGGTTGCTGTCCCTGGTCTGTCCCCATCTTTAAGGTCTCAGCTCCCCACTAGCCTTGTCTGGGAGGGCCCCCCTCACTCAGGCAATCTCTGTCACCAACGTTTTTATTTTTTTTAAAATACCTTTTCGAGAGGGAGAGGGAGAGAAACAGTCACAATGAGAATCATTGATTAGAGGCCCCATATTGGGGATCCAGCCTGCAACCCGGCATGTGCCCTTGACAGGAATCGAACCCGGGACCCTTCAAGTCCGCAGGCCGACGCCCTATCCACTGAGCCAAACCGGCTGGCACGCACTAACATTTCTATTTCACCTACATATGCAACGAGCTTGCTTCTGTAGTTATCTGCTGCATCGCTCCTCCCCACGCTAGTCCGGGATGGGACCGGCCCCCACTTTTTTTCCGGGGCGAGCAGCGCCGACCTGAAGATACCTGCTCGGGGCATTTCCGTTACACGGATCCATCCATTCCGCCTTTTCCCTCGGCCAAGGCGGGCCTTTCCCGGGCGATGGACCCGACCGATTCTAACTCTGCACCACTCCGCACAAATCACATGTAAAAATACATCTGTGCGGACGCCTGCCTTCTGGCGAGGCGGACACTCCGACCCAAACCTCACCGCTCCCAGCCCGACTGTCGCCTGAGCGGCGCGGGGCCCGAGACGCGCTCCCCTCGCGTGGAACCTCCGCGTTCCGAGGGGGCAAATGAGAGCGCGGACGGGCGCCCGCCGCCGCCGACGCCGCCACGTCAGCCGCCGCGCGTAAGGCCAGCGCGCCTGCGCGCGGGAGGCGGGCGGTGCGCACGCGGAGGCCCGCCCCCTTACATCCGGGGCCTGGGCCGCGGCGCCGCCGCCGCGCGGAGGTCACGTGGGCCCCTCCTTTCCATCGCTGGCTGGCTGTCTGGGCGCGGGCGACTGCTGGTGAGGCGCGTGGGTCCTCGCGCTGGTTCCCCTTCGGCCCGGGCCACTGAGGAGTTCCCTGCCGCTGGGTGAGCTGAGCCTGCCGCCAAGATGCCGGCCTACTTCCAGAGGCCGGAAAATGCCCTCAAGCGCGCCAACGGTGAGTAAGGGGGTCGGGGCGCTCCGGGCTGGGGCGGCCGAGGCCTCAGAGGTCGAGGGGCCCGCGCCTGGCTTCTCGCTGCTCCGCTGCCTGACGGCGGCCGGAGACTGAGGGAGGGGGTCGATGGCGGCCCGCCCGCCGCCGTCCCGGGCCGTAGTTGGCGGCATGGTTTCCCTTCCCGTCCCCACTGACCGGGGAGAGGGAGGCGCGGAGCCGGGAACCGTCGCCCTGGGGCCCTTCCGTCCCCCCCTCGTCGCCCTCCGGTGAGTCTCGGGGGGCCGGCGCCCCGGAGACGGAGCCCCCCGGGCTGAAGCTGGGTCCCCCCCACCCCGCCTTCCCCCACCTCCGCTCCCCAGGCCCCGGGTCTCCTCGGCCGCCTAGGCCCCCGGCGCCCCGGGCCGCCATCTGGGAGTGCCGGGGAGGAGGAAACATGGCTCCCTCCCGGGGACAATGCACGCGAGAACCTCGACTCCACCTCCCGCCGGGGCCGGGGCCCGGGCCGTCCCACCCCCGGCCCTGCCCCCGGGGCCCTCCGCCCCCCCCTCTTCCCCCCGAACCCGCGCGGTGCCCCGCTGGGTCAGGGTCCACCCAGCTCTCCTCCGGCCACCCCGGGCCTGGGCTGCGGGTGCTCTGACCCACAGAACCGGTTTTCAGTGTGATTTTTTTTCTTTTTTCTTCTTCTTTTTCTGGCATTGATGATTGGCTGCCCCAGAGCCTGTTCGGAATCACAGGAAGTTGGGCCGGAGTTGTTAGTAGTCCCCCGAGAGGCTGCACGCTCTCTCCCACGATAACGAAACTGAGGCCCAGCGGGAGGGAATGGGCTGCCCAAGGTCACTCCGCCGGGAGCCGCGGCGCCAGGGGCTGAGGCCGAGGTCCCCGGCGCCCCGCGGAGCCGCGGCGATCCCGTGCCCGGTGTGCGCGCTGGGGCCGGCGGCCTGCGGGGGAAACTGGTGCGCGTCCCGATGTATTCTTCGGCGGGCATCCATCCACGGTGGCGTTATGGGGGGTTACACATGTATTGTGCCTGTCTCGGATCTTGAATTAAGTTTAAAAAAACAAAAAACAAAAAACTTTTTTAGGGTTTTGTTAAAGCCCCTGTCTGCACCCTTCCTCCTCCTGCCACACCAGTTTCGGGTCTCATCCATGTTGCTGATGGGTATACCGTGCGTGTTACCGTGTCACGTCTGTGGGGCTCATGTCGTTAGCTGGTTTGGAAATTCCTCTTTTGGGAAAAGGTCAGGTCAGTCAATTGCATGAAATTGATCTGGCAGGGCTGGAGATGTGTTTTGTCACTTGCTTATCGTTTTAATTAAAAGTAACCATTTCGAGAAGAGTTGACGGGTCTGGAATAAGCTAATTCTACATTCTGTGGGCAGGGTAATTGTTTTTTTTAAAAAAAGCTACTACATCTAAAGATCTGATCAACTACCCATTCTAACCAGCTCTCTCGTGGTTAGAACAGGGGAGCTGTTTTAAGTTTATAGGAAAGAAAATAGAAGTTTATTACAAGATAAAGATAACCTGTAGCAAAGTGAGGACATATTTTTTTAAAGTTTCAAAATTTACCGTGATGTCAAATGACTAGGGTAAAACTCTACTGGGTTTGCCATTTGTCTGTTTCACAGTCACTTGAATGCTTTCACCTACAGCTTCCCCCTTCCTGAGAGGCTGAAGCACTGTACTCTCCGTGGCCTCAAAGTTACTCATTTGCTCTGTTCAAGCTTTATTTCCTTCATCACTCCTCCCTTCCGAACCTTCCTATGAACTTAATATTTCAGTAACTTTTTAAACTTAGTAAGGATACATAATGTGTAACATCTTAAAAACTTTTTTTTCACATTTTCTAAGTTGAAATTGATTTGATTCATGAAGGGGAAGTTGGGCAAAGCATCTAAAATTAAAGTAGGCAAGATGAGAAGGATACTGCTGGCCGGGAGTGAATTTTGTTTCTGTAGTTTTGCAAAAAAGACTGTAGGCTCCTTGCTTGGGCCCTTTTAAGCTGTAAGATGGGTATTTCTGTGGTAGAGATGAAAGGCTTTGCCATTCATGTATTAATTTTTGTACCTTTGATCTTGTAAGAGATCTCTTCAGTGTCAAGGTGAGCAGAATGTAGATGGTGAATGGCACTGCTTAAAAAACTAAATAGGATGATGATAAAAAGCACCTTTCAATGGGAATAACCATTTTATCTAAATGTTTTATCTAACATTTGTAACCTCAAACACATTAAGACCAAATCCATTAATAAAATGTGAATAAATTTAAGTAGAATAATCCTTCAGGTCACCCTGAGTCTGTATATCAGAGCAATGTTTTTGGAAACAATTGCAGTAATTATTCAGGAATATGAAAGCTTGGCCCAGCAGCTACAGGCAAAAAATTCATAACCTGGTATCACTTGGGAAAAACCCTTTTTGTAGATTATATTGTTAGTAGTGCCAAATTAGCTGCTTCTGACCCTGTAAAAGCTTTTTAATTAAACTACATGGGGAATATAAAAATAGTTGTTATTAAACCCACAAATAGTGTGACAATATAGCTTATCTAGTTGGTCTGCTGAAGAAACTAGTAAGATTGAGAGGTTCACCTAAACTTTTTCTTTATAGATAGACACATAGTGTCACTCATTGTGGCTGGAAGGTAAACTCAGGATGCACTAACAGTTTATAATTCCAGATTTTTATTTTTGTTTCAGGAATATCAATTTGGAAAGGAACATTCTTTAAACATAAAAATAGAGCCTTTAGTGTGACAGTTCTTTCCAGACTTAACCCCTCACCCCAAATCAGATAATTCAGAGAAACTACATCTAAATCTTCCTTGTATATGTTAGGGTAAAGGCATCATGGATTATCATGAGAAATCTGTACCCATTCTAGTTTTTTCTTTTAAAACATCCTTGCCTGGTATCCATGTTTTTGTTGTTACTATTTGTTGATGGTTGAAGTGCTTGTTCAATAAAAATTATTTTTTAATGCATTTGCTTTGGCTTTGAAAGAATGGTATGGGATTTGGAAGCAAATTGTAATTAGCTATCTAGGAGTGAAAAATACTTTTAATTCTATTCCTAAATAAGACTTATTTTTAGAATGTCATTAAGAAACCATACTCTTGCTGAAACCGGTTTGGCTCAATGGTAGAGCGTCGGTCTGTGGACTGAAAGATCCCAGGTTCAATTCCGGTCAGGGGCAGGTGCGTGCATTGGTGGGGGGGTGTGCAGGAGGTGGCTGGTCGATGTTTCTCTCTCATTTGACATTTCTAGCTCTCTATCTCTCTCCCCTTCTCTCTGTCGATGTTTCTCTCTCATCGACATTTCTAGCTCTCTATCTCTCTTCCCTCTCTAAAAAATCATTAAAATATACTTTTTTAAAAAGAAAGAAACCATACTCTCTCATTTAAAAATCAAGAGATTGGGAAAGTGAACTATTTTTAGACAGTTTAGTATTTTGTCATCACACCATACTGGGGCCAGCTCTCAACTTTAACTCTCTTTGTCCCTATTTTATGTTAACAAGATATTGACAGTACTTAATACAGTAATGTAAGGTTTAAATCTTCAACATAAGATTGGGAATTGTATAGAATAGGTCATTTTAGTGCTGCTGTTAACAATATTTTCAATGTAAAGGATACATTTAAAAACATTTTCTCCCCAATTTTTGGCAGGTAGATACAGTTTTTGTTAAATAGTTGTGAAGAAGACCTAAATTCTACTGTTGCATTTTAGAAAGTAACTTTATGTGCATGCTCCAGGAATAAGATCCGATAGGTCCACCCCTTAAAACAAGAAAGGTTTATTATTCCAACAAGGTATCTAGCTATAGCACGTCTTGTAGCATTTTGGGGGAAGGGTGTAATAAAATTGACAACTAAAAAAGGACTTTCTCTCTTAATGGAAATGTTAGTATTCAGTTTATTAACTTGAAGTATTAAAGAGGGATTTGCATTTATTTACATATGAGGGATATTTGATGAAGTAGGATATTATATAAAGGTATTTATTTCAGTATGTTGTGTTGTGTTCAACACAACATACTGAAATAAATACCTTTACTAGTGTCCTGTTGCAAGCTTTTTCTATACTAGAGAGTTACAATATTGTTTGTAGCTTTCTCAGGGCAAAAAATGTTCACAGTCAACATTCCTGAAAGATGTGATAATTGGAAGAAGAAATATTAGAGAATTACTAAACCTGTAGTTCTAGTAAAACCCCCAAATAAGGGGCCCTTTTGCCTATCCTTTGGTTAGTACAGAGTTGCATGATAGATAATGCTACACATTGTCAGTTTATTCTTAATTCTTTGTCAAATATTTTTTAAAATTTATTGATTTTTTTAGAGAGAAAGGAAGGGGTGAATAACAGAAAAACTCCGATTTGTTCCACTTATTTATGCATTGACTGCCGGACCTGGGTGGAATCCAAAGCCTTTGCATATTGGGATGACACTTAAACCAACTGAGCTATATGGCCAAGGAAAAGCTTTTTTTTTTAAATACGTTTTTATTGTTTAGAGTGAAAAAGGAGAGGGATAGAGATGTAGAGACATGAATGAGAGAGGAACGGTAATGATGGTTGCCTCCTACACACACTGCCACTGGGGAATCAAGCCCACAACTCAGGCATGTGCCCTGACTGGGAATTGAACCAGTGACCTCTTGGTTCATGGACCAATATGCAAACACTGGGCCACATAGGCAGGGCAGATTTAAAAAAAAATAATTTTTAATATATATTTTTTACTAATTTCAGAGAGAAAGGGAGAGGGAGAGAGAGAGAGAAACATCAATGATGAGAGGGAATGATTGATTGGCACATCCATGATTGTGCACATCCCCTACTGGGATCGAGCCTGTAACCCAGGCATGTGTCCTTGACCAGAATCGAACCTGGGACCCTTCAGTATGCAGACCAACGCTCTGTCCACTAAACCAAACCCAATAGGGCCAGATTTCTTTTTTAAGGAGGAAATTAAATGATTTAAAAATGAACATGTAGTGTTTTAAGACATTTTGTATAGTGTAAAACTAGTGTTTTAGTGCTCCCAAGTTGTTCAAATGTTCAATGAAAAGGTACTCTCTGAAATTTGGCAATTAAATATTGGGTTTATGTTGAACATAACCAGGTGACTTAACCCCTCCCCCAGTTTATTGTTTGTGTAAAAGAAAGCAAAAAATGATAAATAAATAAAATAAGATAAATTTCAACTTTAGTCAGAAATAATGTGATAGAGGGACCTTTGCTTTTGACTGAATTTGAAAATGAACAATATACATAGAACATGAGATTAGAACTGGATTTTGAACTATTGCCAAATATTGCCTTCAGTTTTAATTGGCAGTAAATTCAAAAGAGTGTTTCTTTGCTTTATATTATAAAACATCTCCCTCCCTCCCCAGTTTTAAAAAATAAAAATTGGAGAACTTAAGTTTTAGATTTTCAGAAAAACTGCAAAGGTAGTACAGAGGTCCCATATATACCAAGCACAGTTTCCCCTATTAATGTCTTATATTAGTATAATAGTACATTTGTCACTTGACACAACTAATGAACAAATACTGATGCACTATTATTAACCATTCAGATTTCCTAAGCTTTCCCTGATGTCCTCCTTGTGTTTCAGGATGCATCACATTTAGTTGTCCTGTCTCCTTAGGGCTACTTGGTTGTGACAGTTTCTTAGACTTTCCTTTTTGATGACCTTGATTTTTGAGGGGTGCTGGTCTGGTATTTTATAGAATGTCCCTCAATTGGGAATCTGTTTTAATATTTCCCCATGTTTAGCCTGGGATAAGTGGAGACATACTCTTTGCTCATGTTCTGGCAGACTAAATTTTAAATTGTCAGTTCTACCAAACTCGATGTATAGAATATTCCAATTGAAAATCCCAGCGAGTTATTTTGTAGATATCTACAAACTAATTCTAAAGTTTATGTGAAAGGCAAAAGACCTAGTATAGCCAACACGATGTTGAAGAAAGCATTGGGACACTCACACTACCCGGTCTAAGGCTTGACCATGCATTCCTTTATAGGAATCAAGACAGTGAGGTATTGGCAAACGACTAGATACATAGATCAATAGAGAATATTCAGAATAGAGAGCCCAGAAATAGACTGACACAGTCAACTGATCTTAAAGGAACATAAATTTAATATGGTTTTTTTGCCTCAAGTCTTTCTTTTTTTTAAACACTGTCTTTTAAAAAAAATTTTCTTTTTTGATTTCAGAGAGGAAAGAGGGATAAAGAGATAGAAACATCAATGATGAGAGAGAATCATTGATCGGCTGCCTCTTGCATGTCTCTTATTGGGGATTGAGCCCACAACTCGGGCATGTGCCCTTGGCCGGACTTAAACCTTGGGACCCTTCAGTCCGCAGGTCGACTCTCTGTCCACTGAGCCAAACCGGCTAGGGCTTGCCTCAATTCTTAGCATGAACTAGCAAAGATTACATCAGTCAGAGCACTGGTGACTAAAATCACACTTTTCTCTATTTGTTGGGGAGACTTATTTTCCCTCATTGACTTCAGTTTCTGAAACTTTAAAATCATTTAGAAAGATATGTTTGGTTCAGAGGAATTGTAGACCGTATTTTGAGATAGTAACCGGTTTTCATGTTTTTGTTTTTAAAAATATATATATATTTTATTGACTTTTTACAGAGAGAGAGAGAGAGAGACAGAGGGATAGAGAGTTAGAAACATCGATGAGAGAGAAACGTCCATCAGCTGCCTCCTGCACACTTCCTACTAGGGATGTGCCCGCAACCAAGCTACCTGTCCTTGACCAGAATCGAACCTGGGACCTTTCGGTTCTCAGGCCAACGCTTTATCCACTGAGCCAAATCGGTTAGGTCGGTTTTCATGGTTTTGTCTTAGATAATTTTGGCATAGTTTTAGATGTCAAAAATAAATGTGACCTAAAAAGAGATGGTAATGAGTTCAGAAAGTAAAACAGCCAATTTAAAAAGCAAGATTTAGACTTTTGTGTAATATATATTACTGATTTTAATTCTGTTGAATTACCTTTCCAGAATTTCTTGAGGTTGGCAAAAAGCAACCTGCTTTGGATGTTCTTTATGATGTTATGAAAAGCAAGAAACATAGAACATGGCAGAAAATACACGAACCAATCATGTTGAAATACTTGGAACTTTGTGTGGATCTTCGCAAGAGCCATTTGGCTAAAGAAGGATTATACCAGTATAAGAACATTTGTCAACAGGTATGTACAGAGCTGGGTTTAATATTTTTTTGTAAGTGCATTTAGTAATTTTGACTTTACCATTCAAAGTAAATATATGCTATGCCATAAAATTTGCTTTCAAGATATGTTTTGTTGGGGAAGTTTTATTTATTTTTTGTTTTTGTTAGGTGAACATCAAATCTCTAGAGGATGTCGTGAGGGCATATTTGAAATTGGCAGAGGAAAAAACTGAAGCAGCTAAAGAAGAATCCCAGCAGATGGTCTTAGACATAGAAGATCTGGATAATATTCAAACTCCTGAGAGGTATGTGGGTTAAACTGCTAATAAACTTCTCTGTTTTTTTCTATACATGTGTCTCCATCCTGATTTGAAGTAGGTGTTTATTAGAAAGATTGCTAATATTTGAGATTTCAAATGTATGGTAACCAAAAGAATCATGTGTTAGTCAAAGTTCATAAAAATGAAAAAGTACAACCTTTAGGTTGGTATATATTAATATAAATGGTTGTACTATGGATTGGGAATTCAAATACTTGGACACTAAGCTTTATAGTTTGTCCAAAGTTGTAGGAAGATTATGTACTATTTTATAATGATTATCGGTTTTGGTGTTTTCATCATGGCAAAGTAGAAAACCGTGTCTAAAAATGTTTTCAATATATTTTATGTTTTTGTAGTGTTCTCCTAAGTGCTGTAAGTGGCGAAGACACTCAGGATCGTACTGACAGGTTACTTTTAACTCCATGGGTTAAATTCCTGTGGGAATCATACAGACAGTGTTTGGACCTTCTTCGAAACAATTCTAGAGTAGAGCGTCTCTACCATGATATTGCCCAACAAGGTAAAACAAGAACTGATTTGATAAGTTGACTTACGAATATAATTTGCAGCTCAGGCCCTTGCCCTGGGCACTGAAAGGTTGCTGGTTTGATTCCTGATCAGGGTACACATGCCCAGGTTGTTAAGTTCAATCCTGATGGGTGGCAGATAGGAGGCAGCCAATTCATGTTTTGCTCTCACAACAGTGTTTCTCTTTCTCCCTCTCTTTCTAGAAATCAGTATAATTTAAAAAAATCTTAACGAATAGATTTTGCAACAGATTAACTGTTAATGTTTTTCGTAGTACTTCTTTTTTGTAGTACTTATTTTACATAGTTTTTATCCCTATTGAAATATTTGCATTAATTTGAATAAATAAATTTGAGTAAATAAATGACTTTTTAAGAAATTTTACTATTTGAAATAATTTTTTATGAAATGTATTTCATTGATGAATGAAAGACCTTTTAAAGTCATTTTGGAATTTTTCAGGTAATTGAAAAATATAAACTTTTTTATTGATATTATTTTTATTATTAGAGAGAGGAAGGGAGAGGGATAGATAGAAGCATGGATGAGAGAAACATCATTGATTGGCTTCTTCCTGCACACCCCCGACTGGGGATCGAGCCTGCAACCCGGGCATGTGCCTTGACTGGGAATGGAACTGCGACCTCCTGATTCATAGGACAACACTCAACTACTGAACCACACCAGCTGGGCGGAATATTAATGCTTTAATGACAGCAAGTAGTTCACATGCACATCTATGTACACAGTTAAAATTAGCTTACCACAAGTCCCCAATGGGTACAGTTTTCATTAGTACAAAAGCTACCTGTCTATGCAAGTTAGGTAATAAAGTTCACTGTACATTTTGAACAGCATGGGGATTAGGGGTGTCGGCCCCCCATGCAGTTGAAAATCTGCATAGAACTTTTGACTTAAATGTAATAGTCCACTATTAGAAGTCTTAATAACATAACCAATTAGCTCATGTTTTATATAAGTATCACATACTATATCCTTATACTAAAGTAAGCCAGATGGGGAAAAATGTTCAAAAAATTGTAAGGAAGAAAAAAATAAATTTTTAGTACTTATTGAAAAAAACCGGGGTGTAAGTGAACCTGCACAGCTCAGACCTGCATTGTACAAGGGTCGTCTGTATTTCAGGCTAGAATTTTTTTTTTTTTTTTTTTTCTGTTTTAGGATTTGAAATAAGTGTTTGAAAGGTGAGTCTTTCTTAGACCCCAATTTGAATAATTTCCCATTGGTAAAGTCAGAACCATAATTTAGTCCTAGGACAAGCTAATGACTATATCCAAAAGGTGGTTGGGGCACATGAAGTGAATTATAACTCTTAATCACTTCTAAAGACATGATTAGTTTGGTAAATCTTATTTAAATAGCTGATTTTAATACATGAAATAAAACTTATTCAATATCTAAGTTGATTGTGGAAAGTACTTAATATATTTTACTTTTATGTTTATAGCTTTCAAATTCTGCCTCCAGTACACCCGGAAGGCTGAATTCCGTAAGCTATGTGACAATTTGAGAATGCACTTGTCTCAGATTCAACGCCACCACAATCAAAGTACAGCAATCAACCTTAACAATCCAGAGAGCCAGTCTATGCATTTGGAGACCAGGCTTGTTCAGTTGGATAGTGCTATCAGCATGGAGTTGTGGCAGGTAACAGCCTATATTTTCCCCTTTCCTAAGTATCTTTATCTTGATACCTGTTGGCTAGTTTTTATTTTTTTATTTTTATTGATTTTTTTTTTTTTTTACAGAAAAAGGGAGAGGGACAGAGTTAGTTAGAAACATTGATGAGAGAAACATTGATCAGCTGCCTCCTACACACCCCTCACTGGGGATGTGCCCGCAACCAAGGTACATGCCCTTGACTGGAATTGAACCTGGGACTCTTCAGTCCACAGGCCGACGCTCTATCCACTGAGCCAAACCGGTTTCGGCTGTTGGCTAGTTTTTTATAAGAGAGGAATTAAAGCTTGTCTGATGCAGTAGGGAGAGTTCTGGACAGGAAATATTACAATATTTTGGTTCTAGGTGCCAGCTATGAAGTCTGGGCCAAATCGTGTAATTTCTTTTGGACCCAGTTTCTTTGCATATAAAATAGTTCTTCCCAGTGCTACCTAATGTGTGAACTTTTTACTGCATGATGAAATAAGTCCAGAGGAGAATGTTACTGTATATTATAAAAGTATTGGTGGTGTCAGGTTGGAAATTAAAAAACAAAACTTGTCTTTTACTGTGAAAAAAGAAGTGATGCACTGGATTTTCTCCTGGGTTTCTTGGTGTTGCTTCAACTTAGCATACATGATGGGTAATCAATGCTATGTTGGAAATCCCAGCCATGTTGGGCATCATTCTCTACTTGGTCTTCTCACACTAAGAATTCCACAAAGACATTTTCACATGATTTTGTAGTCATAAGTTGAAGCTTTAATATATTTAATCCCCCAACTCTAATTGAAATTGAAGAGAAATCAGTAATTTTTTTAGCCAGGTGAAAAATGGGATTTGATTTTCCACTATTTTCTTATGATAACTTCCTTTTTCTGTAGGGACATCCTTAAAATAACTACCTGATGAATTAAGGAGGAAAAAGTTATGTAGAAAGGACAGTTATGTGAGACCATAATCAATAAAATAAGTTATTAAAAAAAAAAAGTTATGTAGAACACAAGAAAATGTGTTCATTATAGAAAACATGGATAATTGTAAAGAGGACAATATTCATATATGATCTTATAACTCAACTTCTATTGTGTTTTGTGTTCTAGATTTTTTTAAAGTTTGCTCTTTCTACTTTAAAGAGTTTTAAGAATTTTGTATTTTTGCAATTATGGCAGTTTTTAGAAATATATCAGATTCTAGGTTACAGATGAATAAAAAGAACCACACATGAAAGCATTTTATTTGCCACTTTTATTGTGTTTTGTGCTTTAGGTTTCACAATGAGATTTGAATTAGATTTTTGTTTTGTTTAGAATGTAATGACTCATTTATTCTCCTAATTTTAGGAAGCATTCAAAGCTGTGGAAGACATTCATGGACTATTCTCTTTATCTAAAAAACCACCTAAACCTCAGTTGATGGCAAATTACTATAACAAAGTCTCAACTGTCTTTTGGAAATCTGGAAATGCTCTTTTTCATGCATCTACGCTCCATCGTCTTTACCATCTATCTAGAGAAATGAGAAAGAATCTTACCCAAGAAGAGATGCAAAGGTAAGAATATTTATAGTTGGATAGAACTGACGTTATGAAACAAATATCTATTACTGAATGACATGATAAGTATGTTCTAGATGAGGGTTTCTCAACCTCTGCACTATTGATATTTGGGTTTGGATAATTCTTTGTGGGGGGGACTATATATTTAGGATGTTAGTATCATTCCTCGTCTATCCTCACTGGCTTCTAGTAGCAGTCCTTCCAGTTTGTGATAACCAAAAGTGTCTCCAGATACTCTGCTTGGATGTATTATTTTCTTTTTTTAAATTATTTTTCCTTATTATTTTTATAAATCCTCACCTGAGGATATTTTTTTCATTGATTTTCAGAGGGATTGGAAGAGAGGGAAAAATATTGATGTGTGAGAAACACATCGATTGGTTGCCTCCTGCATGAGCTTTGATCAGGGCCTGGGCGTGGAAGAAGCCTGCAACTGAGGTATGTGCCCTTGACCAGGATCAGCCTGGGGACTTTTTGGTCCACAGGCTGACGCTCTATCCATTGAACCAGACTAGCTAGGGCTTGGGTAGCATTCTTGATCTTCAGTAGCTATCTTGTCCAACTCTGCCAATGGTGCAATTGAGAAAAATGGAATATTAGGAATGTTGAATATAAAAGACAGTGTTAAGGTATAAGCTTTCTATCCATATATATAAGTATTTAAAACCTATTCTTAGAACAAATTTGACAGAAGTAAGTGGGTGGATGAAGTTTTTATTCTTAAGGTATTCATTTTAGTACGGTCCATTTATAAATAACTTTATGCTTTAACAAATATTTATGAATATAGTTCACACTCACACAGTGATATACATAGTCTGTCACTGGCATATCGTAGTAGCTAGATGGTTAAAGAGTAATGTCTTTCTGCTTATCAAGTAACATTTACACATTTAACAGATTTTGTAATTTTCTTCTGCAGAATGTCTACTAGAGTGCTTTTGGCTACTCTTTCCATCCCTATCACCCCTGAGCGTACTGATATTGCTCGACTTCTGGATATGGATGGTATCATAGTTGAAAAACAACGACGCCTTGCCACACTGCTAGGTCTTCAAGCCCCACCAACACGAATTGGTCTGATTAATGATATGGTTGGTATACATTTGAGCATGCATATATACACTACAGGCCTGTTGTACGAAATTCGTGCAAAAGTAGGCCTTCCTTCCCCTGGCTACCAGCACTGGCTTCCCTCTGGCACCCGGCACCCGGCACCCGGGCTTCCTTGGCTTCCCTGGCAGCCCTCGCTTTGTCCAGAAGGTCGTTCAGAAGGACTAATGGTCTCATTAACATGTTATGCTTTTATTATTATAGACACACACACACACACATAAAAAAAAAGAGAAATATGTTAATTAACCAGAATGCAGTAACTGGTCATCGAGACAGGAAGAGGTTGCCTGCGCCATGTCGGGAGCAGGGCAGAAGGGGCCTTTGCACACCTGCACTGGGGGAGGGCCTGATTGGCTGCGGCTGCTTCCAGAGCTGGAGACAGAGCTGTGGCTACTGCTGGGCCTGGGGACAAGGCAGGGCTGGACTAGCCACTCGAGGATGGGCAGTGCCCTGCGATTTCAAATCGCCTGCTGGCCTCCTAGTATTATATGCTTTGAACAGAAAATTGTATGTTCAGGTTTTATAATTCATGATTAAATACTGGTGTTTTACTTCTTAATCATTTTCCAGATTTCTAATTCTGTATTTTTTTTAAAATCAGTTCACAATTTTTCTTAAGCAATTAAACTTTTTGTTTTATTTACTGTAGGTCAGATTCAATGTACTACAATATGTTGTCTCGGAAGTGAAAGACCTTTACAATTGGTTGGAAGTAGAATTTAACCCCCTAAAACTCTGTGAGAGAGTCACAAAGGTAAACCTTTGCATTTATGTTTGATTGTATCACCATATAGCTTGTCCTAGTGCAGTTTCAGATATATTTCTATTTATTAAGAGAGAAGTATTGTCCTGTGTTTGAAGTCAGTGCACATTTCATTGTCTTTTTTCTTTATGTCCAGAGAAAAGATATTTCTGATGTGCTAAACAAACCTGTGGAGGTAAATTAGCAGCATGGCCTGGCTTAGCCATTGCTGTCAGTCACCTTCAGACAAGTACTCACGGCTCCATTACACATTCTGCATTTTTTGTTGTGTTGATATTTTTGTCTAAGGAAATTGAGAAAGTTCTGTAGATGTTTTAGTATCTGTTACATAGAAAGTAGAAGTCTCTTTTTAATTTAATGGAATTTTATAGGTTCTAAATTGGGTTAAGGACCAGCCTGAGAAGGAACCAGAGCTGCAGCAGTACGTCCCGCAGCTGCAGAACAACACCATCCTCCGTCTTCTGCAGCAGGTACGGATGAAAAAGGGATGTTGTATGTAAGAACTGGGATTCCTTCCTTGGTCGTTTTGATTGCAAAACTGAAAAATTTAGGAATGACATAGGAAGTGAAGGTCTCCCCAAATTCTATTCCCTGTCCAAAATTAATCTTATATTTGATATGGAAAAAGAATTTTACATAATTTACAACTGCTTTTTTTTTTTTTTTAAACAATATCTTTGTACATTTTCTCTTGTTAGTAATGTAGGTTCCTCATTTTGTTTAATACCTACAAGGCTTTTCATTGTCTAAGGGTACTAAGACTAAATATTCAGACTGTTGATATAAATCTATATTTCTCTATATTGCTATTAGAAAAATGTTGCAGTGAGCATTTTACACTTATCTTTGCATACCTCTGTGATTTTCTGTAGCATAGAATTAGGCATAGACTTTACATGTTTAAAGCTTTAGTAGCTCCTGAAAAGGGGTCTGTTAAGGGACATAACCAGTTGTAAATGAGAAAGCCTTTTCTCCTGCTTATACAAGGTATTATCAGTCTTTTAACATATTTTAGTTTGATTTCTCAAGTTTGACTAGTGTAGTTTATAATATGGCTTAAAAGTTTGTTTTACCTTTCATTTGTTTCATTTGGGGGGAGGGGCTTTTTTTACATGTTCACTTCAGTATTTGCGCACATTTCATTGACCTGCTTTCTCGTATATGTGAGCAGTGTTATTTCTCATGTGCTATACAAATAGTTGAAGGTTAATTAGCAGTGTAACTAAGTAGTAATGCTGCCAGTCTCCTTCAGACAACCAGTTTTATAAAAAGCGTTCAGGTGAATTAGGTGGCTGGTCTTTATCTGCAAATCTGTGACCAGTTAGGTTTTTTTGTTTTGTTTTATGAAACTATGAATAGATGTTTTTCAGAAATGGTATGGGGTGACTGTTTAAAGCAGCAGTTGCCAACTAGTGGTCCATGAGGTCCAAAAGGTTGGTGACCACTGGTTTAAAGCACGAGACTTGGGTTTGAGAGCCTTTAATTGGAATGCCAGCTCTAGCAATGTACTGTTAAAGTAGCTACTCTGAGCTTCAGCTTTTTTCTGAAAAATGGGCATAATTTCTACTTCCCATCTTATCCTATATAATATCTTATATAATATAAGCCTAATATGCTAAGTGTCTTGACTGTTAGTTCAACCATTCAACCAGTTGCTATGATGCACACTGACCATCAGGGGGCAGGCACTGTGACTTATAGGTTAGTTTGCTGCTGGTGTCTGGCTGATCGGGATTGGGTGAGATGGGCTGGACATGCCCTGTACCCTCCCACGGTCCTTTCCTGGCCTCAATTGTGCACCGGTGGGGTCCTTTGTCCGGGCTTGTGGTGATCAGGCCAAAACTGGTTCTCCGACATCTCCCAAGCGGTCCTGGATTGCAAGAGGGCTCAGGCCAGGCTGGGGGACCCCACTGCACCGGGCCTTTAGTGATTTTTAAGACTGCATATAAAAAATGCTGAATAAACGATAAGCTATTCTTAGTAACCTTGTGTTGTTGCTTTTTATACAGGTGGCACAAATTTATCAGAGCATTGAGTTTTCTCGTTTGACATCTCTGGTTCCTTTTGTTGATGCTTTCCAACTGGAACGTGCTATTGTGGATGCAGCCAGGCACTGCGATCTGCAGGTATGTGCTGTAAGGGGACACTGAGGGGAAGGCAAGACCCTTTAAAGACTAAAAACACAAAACCTTTGTTTCTTAGCTCTTGGTACATTGGTACCGATTTAAAGCTTTCCTGAGCTAATCTTGTAGGTTTTGTATTCAACATTCTTTAATTTTTTCTCAGTTGAAATTTTTATCAGAAATTGGACTTCATATATACATATAGACTTAACTATTGATGATAATATTTACTTTTCAAAGGTTCGTATTGACCACACTTCTCGGACCCTTAGTTTTGGATCTGATTTGAATTATGCTACTCGAGAAGATGCTCCACTTGGCCCTTATTTGCAAAGTATGCCTTCGGAACAGATAAGAAACCAGCTGACAGCCATGTCCTCAGTACTCGCAAAAGCACTTGAAGTTATTAAACCAGCTCATATATTGGTATGCATCTTTGGGAGAAATAGACTACAGAAATTATGAGGGGCCCTTATGCTATGTCTTTCACAAAAAGGTTTGAGATGGTGTCTGAAAGAAGGGATTTAATATAGATTATTCAGTTGTATTTGGTATTTTTGGTATTTTTAGCAAATGTCTATCAGATGTACAGAATACTAAGATGCCTTCCATTGGGTAAAATAATACAAGTATTAAATGGGCGTACAACAGACCACACAATGATGATCCCAAATGGAGTTACTATGATTGATTGGGCTTTGCCTTCATGCCTACGATTTTTTCTTTGTGTGTTAGTATTCCTCCCTGGCTTGAACACTTCAAAGGAGATTTGGTGCAGAGAAAAGTTGACTTAGCAAATACAGGCTTTTCAGCTATATCATTGCTGTGGGAGTAGTGACATAGCATTTGGAACTGAGAGTTTGTAGTTTGAATAATTCATCTACTGTTATTAAATGCAAACACATAGGGGTAATACTTCAGGATTATCTAGTAATTTTTGATGGCTAATACCATGATATTTAATTTTTAAAATGCGTTTGTTTTTGAAGCAAGAGAAAGAAGAACAACATCAGTTGGCTGTTACTGCATACCTTAAAAATTCACGGAAAGAGCATCAGCGTATCCTTGCTCGCCGTCAGACAATTGAGGAAAGGAAAGAGCGGCTTGAGAGTCTGAATATTCAGCGTGAGAAAGAAGAATTGGAGCAGAGGGAAGCTGAACTCCAGAAAGTACGGAAGGCTGAAGAAGAGAGGCTGAGACAGGAGGCGAAGGAGAGAGAGAAGGAACGTATCTTACAAGAACATGAACAAATCAAAAAGAAAACTGTTCGTGAGCGGCTGGAACAGATCAAGAAAACCGAACTGGGTGCCAAAGCATTCAAAGATATTGATATTGAAGTATGTAGTACATTACTCATTAAACTTAGTTTTATCCAGATTTCTTAGAAGCAGTCCATAATCGCTTATTGGGTTATTTCGGGTTATTTGGTTGTTCATTTTTGGTACACAGCATTTATTAACTAAAATCTGTGAAGTAAGCGTCTATACTAATAATCTATACCAGTGGTCGGCAAACACATTAGTCCACAGAGCCAAATATCAACAATATAACGATTGAAATTTCTTTAGAGCCAAATTTTTTAAACTTAAACGTCTAACGCCACTTGTTCAAAGTAGACTCGCCCGGGCTGTGGTATTTTGTGGAAGAGCCACACTCAAGGGACCAAAGACCTGCATGTGGCTTGAGAGCCACAGTGTGCTGACCATAGATCTATAAGAATAAAAGGGTAATATGCAGCCATGGGCTCAGGCAGCCAGGAGCCCCAGCGCCTGCGAGGCCCAGGGTTTAGGTTTCACAGCTGCCACAGCCAGCAGTGGCAGCAGCAGTGATGGGGGCGGCACCTTCCCCTGATCAGCCCTGTCGCCTCCCACAGAGGGAGGCCATAGGGAGCGGGCCTAACCCATCAGTAGGACAGGCTGGGCTGAAGGACCTCACTATCCCGCCACCCCCTAGGGCACAAATTTTCTGCCACCTGGCAGTGGGCAACTACTAATCTTTTTGTCTTTAGATTTGGCTATTCTAGGTATTTTATGTAAATAGATTCATACAATATGTTTTGTGACTAAATTCCATCTATAGTTTTTTGTGCATTGGGTCTAATTTGTTTTTAATAGCTGTACAGTTTTTCAATACTGTTAAAAGGGAGTTTGGGTACATGCATATTTTTGTCCTTATAATCAAGTGGAAACATGGTTGTTGTAGAACATTTTTACATTGCTTAAATTTACCCGTTGTGTAAAAAGTAATTTAGGTTTTGATTCTAGAAGCAGTGCTCCATTGCATTTTTCTTAACATTCTTATTAATGATTGTGCATTTGTATTATCTTTCAGGATCTTGAAGAACTGGATCCAGATTTCATCATGGCTAAGCAGGTTGAACAACTAGAGAAAGAAAAGAAAGAACTTCAGGAACGCCTGAAGAATCAAGAAAAGAAGGTAAATGAAAGAACTGGTAAAATTTTAACATGTCAGATTAAAAAATATATATTCTTAAACTACATTTTTATGTTATTCAGATTGATTATTTTGAAAGAGCTAAACGTTTGGAAGAAATCCCTTTAATAAAAAGTGCTTATGAAGAACAGAGAATTAAAGACATGGATCTGTGGGAACAACAAGAAGAAGAAAGAGTAAGATTTTAATTTAATTGAAATATTTTTAGACTGTACGCTAAAATTAAATCCTCTGACACTATTGGGTCCAGGATATCAAAATTGATTTATTTTATTAATCCTCACCAAAGGACATTTTCCATTGATTTTTTGGGGGGGAGAGGGGAAGAGAGGGAAAGACTGAGAAACACATTAATTGGTTGCCTCCTGTTCCAACCCTGACTAGAGCCTGGGTCAGGGAGGAGCCTGCAACCAAGGTATTGTACCCTTGACAGGAATCGAAGCTGGGACCCTTTGGTCCAAAAGCTGGTGTTCTATCCACTGAGCCAAACCAAGTAGGGAAAAATTTATTTTGTAATCTTTTGCCAGAAATGGTGTGCTTTAGTGGATGCAAACCTAACAGATTGGTGGATATATAGACATTTTCACAGTGAGATTAAAAAATGAGACTTATAAAATACAAAGGATAGCTGAAAAGTTTAGTTTTTAAAACACCTTTAAGGAAACAATTCACACACCATCGTGTGCAGCTTTTTAGTACAGAATTGTGCAACTATCTAATATTATAACATACCCCCAAAATAAGCTTGTTACTCATTTATCAGTTATTCCTCATGTAGAACTAAACTTTCTACCACCTGGCTGAAGAAAGTTTCAACCACTAATCTTTTTTGCCTTTAGATTTGGCTATTCTGGGTATTTTATGTAAATAGGATCATACCGTATGTTGTTTTGTGCCAAACAATTCCATCTATAGTTTTTTTAGTCTTTGTTTACTTGATGATACAAAAGTAAGGCTGCTTGTAGTAGCCAAATTTATAATGAAAGGAAATGACTTGGTTCTGGTTAAAAAAAGAGTAAAGTGACCACAGCAGGAGACAGCATCCATTTGTGGGGACTGCGGGTGGAGAATGCAGCCCTCTTCTCTATTCCACTGGATTGTTGTCATTGTGGGACAAGTATGGCCAGTTCTTTCAAAGATTTTTAGAAGTTGAAATTTTTGTGATATAAAATTAGGAAAAGTGCCACAGCAGACCAAATAAAATATTTGAGATAACTTGCTGCAATCTCTTCCCTGAAGCCTTTCATTTTCCCCCTTATGACACAAAAGGAAAAGCCTTCTTTAATCTGTAGTTTATCTTGCCTGAACCTCCAATTGTTTTTAAGGAAGAAATGCCTTTAATAATTCAACCATAGTGCTTACTACCACTTTTTGGTGTTTTATTTGTTTTACCATATACATATAGTTTTTCCTTTATAAAAATTTGTGCTACTGTGGGCCTAAATAAAAATATTCTTGCAGATGTCTCGTTTATCCATCTCCCTGATTGCCTTCCTAGGGACCTGTTGGCATGAAGGATAGTAAGGTTGATAAGGCACTGGAGCTGCTTGTGTTCTGCAAAGATAGGCCAGGATTTGGGGTAAATTAGTAATCAGATAATGAATGCTTTGGAAATTTAACTTTGTATTATGTGTTTGCAGATTACTACTATGCAACTAGAACGGGAAAAGGCTCTTGAACACAAGAATCGAATGTCACGAATGCTTGAAGACAGAGATTTATTTGAAATGCGACTCAAGGCAGCACGACAGTCTGTTTATGAGGTACATTTATGGCTTCAGGGAAATGTTCATGAGCTTTAGTTTTGCCTTAAGCGTCCTTCAATACAGTAGCACATTCTTTATTGAACTAACATATATAATGTTACCATTCAAATAACATTTTAATAGAAAATTTCTTAAATATTTTCTAAGCTAAGTAGTCAACCATCAGTATTTTTCTAAAGGCGCTGGTGGGCTGCATAAAATTTGCAATTGATACAAGCTTTTGTTTACTATTTACAGAAAGAAAAAAAAATTAAGTGTTCTGTTCATAGCATTCTAATTTAATCATTCATTTTAGTTTGTATGGTGGCAGGCCCACTTCATATTGTCAACAATTTATGTGTTTAGAAATTTGAGAAAACCTTTAATCATTTCAGAATTCTAGTTTTTTTACTTGAAGGTTGCTTTTTATGATTCCAAGAAACCTGCAATGCTTTTGTAAACTTAAAACTTCGTTAATTTTGTAGCTTTTCCAAAAAAACTTGATATATATTTTTTAATTTGGGGTAACCAATTACAGGAAAAACTTAAACAGTTTGAAGAGCGATTAGCAGAAGAAAGGCATAATCGCTTGGAAGAACGTAAAAGGCAACGTAAAGAAGAACGCAGAATAACCTACTATAGAGAAAAGGAAGAGGAAGAGCAAAGAAGGGCAGAAGAGCAAATGCTAAAAGGTAACTAGACCAAGATTGGAGGTGGGATTACACAAGGTTGATATTAGGTCAGTTTATAGCAGTTTTATTTAGAAAATACATGAATTGAGATGTAGGGATCATTGACTTATTAACTGCAACTTACTAGTTCTCAGTTTCTGGGATCTTAACTTTTGCTTTATGTGAAGATGCTATGTTATATCAGCTGAAATCTCACATTTTTTGTGACCTTTTAAAAATCAATATTGCTTTTAAATTTTTTATTACTATATTCTGTGTAGTACTCAATGTATTTAGAAATATCTGTCAGATGAAGTCTGTCAAATGATCCTTTGTCTGGTATCAGAGATGTTCAGGATTTGATGAGGGATTCCTAGTGTCTTCTTAAGTCATTACAAAACTTTTTTAAAAAATATATATATATTTTATTGATTTTTCACAGAGAGGAAGGGAGAGGGATAGATAGCTAGAAACATCAATGAGAGAGAATCATTGACCAGCTGCCTCCTGCACACCCCCTACTGGGGATGTGCCCAATGTACATGCCCTTGACCAGAATCGAACCTGGAATCTTTCAGTCCGCAGACCGACACTCTATCCACTGAGCCAAACCTGTTTCGGCATAAGTCATTACAAAACTTTTAATGATGAGTGGCCTAATACTTGTTTTCTCAAATATCTGTCTGTTAGCTGATAGTAAGCTATTTTTAAATTGTTAAAAAAGGATTTGCCTCTATATTATGCATGTTTAATACAAAGAAGTAGACCTAGCACTAAAGGAAAGGTGCAGGTAGGAGGCACACTCTAACCTACTACATTTTATATAGAGCGTGAAGAGAGAGAACGTGCAGAACGGGCAAAACGTGAGGAAGAGCTTCGAGAATATCAGGAGCGGGTCAAGAAGTTAGAAGAAGTAGAAAGGAAAAAACGCCAACGGGAGCTGGAAATTGAAGAAAGGGAGCGTCGTAGAGAGGAAGAGAGAAGACTTGGTGAAGATCCACTTTCTAGAAAGGTGTGTAAACATTGCTTTCCCTGGGATGACTTGTTCTCTTCACGATACATATGTCAATGTCTGGGCTTGGTGTTTTGAACCAGTTTCATTCATGTCTCTGGAGGTCTGGTATTGCTTTGTCTTCCCAAAGGCAGAAGGTTTTTATTTATTTATTTTTTAATATATATTATTGATTTTGTACAGAGAGGAAGGGAGAGAGATAGTTAGAAACATTGATGAGAGAGAGTCATCGATCAGCTGCCTCTTGCACACTCCCCACTGGGGATATGTCCGCAACCAAGGTACATGCCCTTGTCCGGAATCGAACCTGGGACCTTTCAGTCCCCAAGCTCTATCCACTGAGCCAAACCGGTTTCAGCGGCAGAAGGTTTTTAAAGGGAGAAAATTGAACTTCTGTTAGTGGATCTGAGATTTTTATAGGCTTCAGTTTATTGCACTTGTCAGAGTGAATCTCATAAGACTTAAGTAGTTGACAAGATATAACACTCATTAGTGCTATGGAAAGAGGGACTCCTGTGTTTCTAGGAAGGAGTTTCTGTGAATTAAGAATGATGTGAGTTCTCTTAGCTCCTTGGCACTCGAAATTAGCGGACCATCAATATTCATAATCCCCCTGGGAGCTTGTTAGAAATGCAGAATCTCAGGCCAGGCACCAAACCTGAATTAGAACCTGCTTTTTAACGAGATTGCCAATCAGTTTAAATGCTGTCTGTTATATTTAATATGCAGCTGTTTCCTCCCCCACTCTCTGAGTCTTTATTTCCCCCTCCTGGCTGATAGTAGTGTTACCCACTTTAATCACAAGAGTTTTGAATCCCTTTCTATTTTTATATTCCTGCCTTACTTTTTCTTTTGCTTATATTACTTACTGATCTCCTTACTATTCTTTCTGGTCTTAATCTTCCTGCAGCATCAGACTGCTGATTTTTCATACTGAGTATTTGCTCTTGGGTTGCAAACTTTCTTTTGGTTGGTATTCACTACTTGGAACCAAAGGTTAAAGCATGTCTTAGCAGTTAAGGCCTTTCATGTTGACTGTTTTTTCATTAGCTTTTCTTTATCATCTATACTTCAGCCAGACTGAGCTAGCTAGTTTTATCCTTTTATCATGTGTCTCTGCATGCTCTTTGCCTGTCTTTTCTTCACTCCTTTATCTGTGTCATATCTTCATGAAGCCCTTATCTTTATTAGAGGAACCGTTACTACATTACCTGTGTAGTCTTCAATTTTAGTTTAATGTGTATGTGGATGATAGATTTTCACTTCGTTACTCTTGTCACTAATTTCTATTTTTACTTTCTTGTTATCGGTGGTTGTGGTTTATATGGTTATTAATTTTTTTGAATTTTAGTACATTTCCCCTTGTGTTATAAAATATGGTCAGGTTTTATGAGTATTCTTTCCTTTTGGGCACAAAGTCCTGTGTGCATGTTGTGTTATCTAATTTGCTCCATCCTGGTGACTTACGGGAACTTCATCTTCTGAAGAACCTGAGGTAACTTCCTATGATTGTGGGTTTCCAAGTTTTTTTGTGTTTTTTTTTAGTGTTTGCAAATCTGTTCATCGTTTTGTGCATTTTAACATTTAGAGTCTGTTTTATACCCTTCTGTCCCCAACCTTCACCTTCTTTTAATTAGAGAGTTTTTAGTTTTTAGTCTTCAAAATGTTTTTATTGATTCTTAGAGAGGAAGGGAGAGGGGGAGAGAGGTAGAAACGTCAAAGAGAGACATCAATGTGGATCGGTTGCTTACTGCAAGCACTCTGGTGGGAATTGAGCCTGCAACCCAGGCATGTGCCCTGATGAGGATTCAAACCAGAGACCTGGTGTGTGGGTGGATGCTCAGCCACTGAGCCACACTGGTTGAGTGGAGAGTGTTTAGTTGTATCTATTCACATTTAACATGGTAATTATTACTACTTGTTTTATTCCTAATATAGAGTTTGGAGTTTTTTATTTGCTTCCATGTGCCTGCCATCCCTTCTTTTTTTTAAGTCAAACTTAAGAACTATGTTTTCTCTGTTTTTATTTTATTTTATATTTTATTGATTTATTATTTTTTAAAATATATTTTATTGATTTTTTACAGAGAGAAAGGTAGAGAGACAGAGAGCCAGAAACGTCTATGAGAGAGAAACATTGACCAGCTGCCGCCTGCACACCCCCTACCGGGGATATGCCCGCAACCAGTGTACGTGCCCTTGACCGGAATCGAACCCGGGATCCCTCAGTCCGCAGACCGACGCTCCACCACTGAGCCAAACTGGTTTCGGCTTATTGATTTTTTTAGAGAGAGGAAGAGAGAGGGATAGAGAGTTAGAAACATCGATGAGAGAGAATCATCGATCAGCTGCCTCTTGCACACCCCCCACTGGGGATGTGCCTGCAACCAAGGTACATGCCCTTGACCGGAATCGAACCCGGGACCCTTCAGTCTGCAGGCTGCCGCTCTACCGGCTGTCTTCTCTGTTTTTAGTAATGACCATTTATGTTTTCCAAAATCACGTAAACTTTAAGAGCCTGTAGATTTTGAGAACTCTTTTGCCTCTTCAGAACAAAACAAAATTCTGAGCATACTTTTATGTTACATTGAAACCAGCTGCATGTTTTTGCCCCGCAGAATGTTTAAAAGTTCTCTTAAGGACTCATTTAAGTTTTACAGCCATATTGGCAAACATTATTTAGTTTAAAATATGTTTACACGGTATCACCTTTCCCCCTTTGCAGATAACTTCTTTTTGTTTTGTATTTTATCATCTTAATTTTTTCAGAATGTCTTTGTGTATGTCTCAAAGAGGTTTTGTTTTTATCCCACAGTTAAACAATGTTTGAGCCAGTTCTAAATCCTCCTCTCCAGAGACTTAGCCCTCTGCTCACTGTTCTAGTACACATTGGGGAGGGGGCTTGATAATCGTCTTGGTAGATACTCTTTAGACTTTTCTCTATCTTTGGGGTAAAGATTTAACACTATTTTAGTTGCCTACGTGTGTGGTCTTTATGAGTCATCCTTTTTGGCACATGTGCCCTTTCAGTCAGAGGATTTACTCAGAGAAGATTGGATTTCCTTAACTTAGGGAAATTTTTTTTCTCCTTGTCTATATTCTGGCCTTTCAAAGTTCTATTTATCTCTCTTGCTGTTTCATTTTTTCAACTTTGTCCTTTTGTAACTGGTTTTCTGTAATTCCTGTTTAGTTTCTATGTTTATCAATAAAGCCTATTCTGCTGTTGATCTACCAAGTGACTTTAAAAGTTTTGGCGATCATGTTAATTTTTCAGAATTCTTTTCATTTGTTTATTTATTGGCTCTCATAGCCACTCCCAAAATTTCCTTTGAAGTTCTGATATTTGTACTAAAACCTCATAAGTTGAAGTCTTTGAGTTTAATTTGCAGGATGAGTATGAATAGTAAGAGAAACTTGGTCTTCTGGAGTGGACATTCCCTCCATTGGAGTTGTTATGAGTTACTATAACTTGAGTAAATATTTTCTCCCACAATGTTCACTTGGGAACGTGTCTTAGAAGAACAACTCCCATTTTAAGAGATAGCCTAGAGTCAGTAGCTCTGATGACAGATGACTTATCATATGGCCATTCTTGTCCTTCACTGCTTCTTAATGTTCCTTGTTGGAGGCTTTTATTGCCAAGACACTTTAAATTGTAAATTAAGATCCTCATATTCTTCTACAAGGGATTATAGTTATTCCTCAGCTTCTTAGATTTTTATTTCAGTTCTCCCATCGCATGCCTAGAGCTTGTTTTCAGTGTTCTTTTCTTCTGACTTTGGCCTTATGTTTGTAGGAACAGTCAAGCTGTGCCAGAAGTGTTTGTGATTAAAATTATATGCATTGCTTATAATTTTCATCTTAAGGGTGTTAGTATCTCTCACACCCTCTCCATAATTTTTATTGACAACATAATATTTTGAAGAGGGAAATGTTAATCTAACAATCCCCTATTAAACATTTCATTTGCTCCACTTCTTTAGTAGGCACTGTGATGTACATTTTGGGACACAGCTTTTTACACATCTTATAAGGGAATTTCTAGTTCAAAGAAAATCTATAGACATTTAAATTATTCTAGGGGGAATGCTGCCAGATTGCTTGCAGGTGGTTATCAATTTATAAATCCATTCACAATACTTTTCACTGTACTGTCAGTCTAATTTCAGATTAAGAGAAATAATTTTAAAACATTTGTGTTTAATATAAAACGTTTGCATAACAACAATAGTAATTGTTCCCAATGTAGTGCATCTTACTATCTTTGGTCAATTTAGGACTCTCGCTGGGGAGACAGAGATTCAGAAGGTACATGGAGAAAAGGACCTGAAGTCGAATCTGAGTGGAGAAGAGGCCCACCAGGCCCACCAGAGAAGTAAGTAGGGTTAAGGAAAATGGTACCAGTCAATCACAGGTTCTGTAAATATCTCATTGGTGGTTTTCTAGTTTATTTGTAGGGTTGGGGAGAGGAGAGTTGTGAAGAATTGTGTATGTGTCTCGTATTAAAATGTTTTTCATAGTTTACTTCAAAACTGCTGTAATTGCTGACTTCTGAACATCTTGAGGAATGAGTTCTGGAATGATGTTAGCAGTTAGAGTAAGAATGAACATTCATGACATTTTTCTTTTCCTTTAAATTTCTTAAGTAGATCAAACCATCCTTTATAGTGAAATTGTCAAGGTACTCCTGGAAAAGTATAGATGCCCTTTTAAGGCAGTTGTCTGTTTATTGGTTTATTATTTATTGATGTAATAGTTTGGATTTTGTTTAAATTTTTTTTTTTTAATTAGGAGAACATATTGTAAGAATATGTTTAAAGGATTTACACCAAAGTGATTTTTAAAAGTGCAGTAATTCCCAAAAGCACCATGTGCTTTTTTCAAAAAATATATTTTATTGATTTTTTTACAGAGAGAAAGGGAGTGAGATAGAGAGCTAGAAACGTCAATGAGAGAGAAACATTGACCAGCTGCCTCCTGCATACCCCCTACTGGGGATATGCCCGCAACCAACGTACATGCCCTTGACTGGAATCGAACCCAGGACCTTTCAGTCCGCAGACTGACGCTCCACCACTGAGCCAAACCGGTTTCGGCAAGCACCATGTGCTTTTTAAGAAAATTATTCTTAAAGATTTTTTTTGGCTTGTTCTGTAGGGAGTGGAGACGTGGAGAAGGGCGAGATGAGGAGAGGCCTATTAGAAGAGATGAAGATCGCCCAAGGCGGTTGGGAGAAGATGAAGATAGAGAGTCTTCTGTTAGACCAGATGAAGATCGGATTCCCAGGCGGGGCATGGATGATGACAGAGCCCCTCGGCGTGGTCCTGATGAAGATCGGTTCCCTCGCCGTGGCGCAGATGAGGATCGGCCTTCCTGGCGCAATGCAGATGATGACAGGCCCCCCAGACGAATTGGTGATGACGACAGGCCCCCCAGGCGACTCGGTGATGACGACAGGCCCCCCAGGCGACTTGGTGATGACGACAGGCCCCCCAGGCGACTCGGTGATGACGACAGGCCCCCCAGGCGACTCGGTGATGACGACAGACCTCCCAGGCGACTCGGTGATGACGACAGGCCCCCTAGACGAATTGGTGATGAAGATAGGGGAAGCTGGCGGCATATGGATGATGATAGACCACCTAGACGAGGGCTAGATGAGGACAGAGGAAATTGGCGGGCAGCTGATGAGGAACGAGGACCAAGACGTGGTATGGATGAAGATCGGGGGCCGCGGCGAGGAGGTGCTGATGATGAGCGGTCATCCTGGCGTAATGCGGATGATGACCGAGGCCCAAGGAGAGGCCTGGATGATGACCGGGGGCCCAGGCGCGGGCTGGATGAAGATCGAGGACCTTGGAGGAATGCCGATGATGATAGAATTCCCAGGCGTGGCGCAGATGATGACAGGGGTCCTTGGAGAAACATGGATGATGACCGGATCTCAAGACGGGCTGATGATGATCGGATTCCCAGCAGAAGGGGCGAGGACTCAAGACCTGGTCTCTGGAGGCCATTTGTCAAGCCAGGTAAAATTCTGGGATTCAGAAATTCAGATTGCATTCTTTATAGACTCTATTTGATATATTTACAAGTAGAAAGTGAAAGTTTTACACAATCTAGTCTCCACTGTTCTATAGATGATAGCAGGTTGTTCCAAACAAGGAGTATCTCAAATGACTACATTTTTATTTTTTTAATTAATAAAAGTTATTTTTCAACTGGAAAAAAACCCACAAATTTTAATTGATATATGACAGATTGGTTTGTATTCCTATTAGTTTTTAAGTAAATTGATCTTTTACCTTTTCTTCAATATCTCTGCAGTGACTTAGTCAAACCTTCTTCAATATCCCACACAAATTACCACCTCTTTTTCTCTTTGTTTCCTTTTGCCTTTTTGTTGCTTTAAGTGCTTTTCTTCCTGTGTAATAAACTTTTGTCTTTACTCTTGCCAACCGTGGGATTATTCTCACAGCAAGAGCTCATTTCCTTATTTGCTAGTCTTAGGTCTGCTCATCTTTTCATACTTCACTGTTTTGAGTAATTATGTTCAAGTCTGTGATTTTGACGGTCTCCAGATGACAACTTCATATCTCTTGTTTCCAACTGTATACTGTACAAAGCACATCTCTACCTGAAAATGTCAGTGACATTTCACACACCTGTCAAAACTGACTTCACATACAATACCCACATGCATACATATAAGCACCCAATTCTCTTTGGGATTCCACTTTCTTTTCTTTTTTTAATGTATTTTATTGATTTTTTACAGAGGATGAGAGAGGGATAGAGAGTTAGAAACATTGATGAGAGAGAATCATCGATCAGATGCCTCTTGCATACCCCCTACTGGGGATGTGCCTGCAACCAAGGTACATGCCCTTGACCAGAATTGAACCCAGGACCTTTCAGTCCACAGGCAGACGCTCTATCCACTGAGCCAAACCGGTTTCGGCTGGGATTCCACTTTCAAGCTAATCGTATAAGCTGCAAATCGGGAAGTTTTTGCTCAGTCTTTCATCCTTTAAGTTAAAGCTTTTATTTAGTTTAGTTCTAGCTTATCAATGTTCCTTAAGCCCACCCACTTCTATTTCCCCTGCATGTACTTGGATCTGGTCCACCATCATTCTTTGAACTCTTGCTGTTACTGGTCTCTGCTGGCTCTCCCACCCCCAATTTGAGTTTTTGTGTAATAACCAGGGCAATCTGTTCTAAATGCAAGTTTAAATGACCAGCTTCCTTGCCTTTACCTTTCGTGGTTTCTGTTGTATACTCTGTCTCTTCCAGTGTCACTTCTTCCTACTGTCTAGCTATGTGACTTTGGGTAAGCCACTTAACTTTTCTGTACCTCATGTAAAATGGGGATAATAGGGTAGTCAATTCTCATTAAGTGGTGATAGTTGTATTTTATAAAGTCTCTCTGAATTCTGAACCATTTGCTCTTAGGGAAAAGATAAGGTAGGTTCCCGTGAGCCTTGTCAAGCAGTCAGTAATACACAACTTGCTTTTTACATTTCTATTTAAAGATATTTAATATATAGTGTTGATTAATGTTGAACTCATAACTAAAGTATTGTAATATTTTCCTGAATAAGCTTATCTAACACAAATATTTTCTCCCATCCATTGCCTTCTTTGCTTGGGAACACGAGAGAACATTTTAGCCCAATCCTTGGAGGCCATTTTAAATGGTGAAATCACCAACCAAAAGCTAAAAAAATGCAAAACTAGACCTCCTCATACTTATTTGAAGTATGAGAGATGCAGCAAGAAGGCAATGTTGCCTTATTCAACCTCTGCTGAAAATGTACTGTCAGGCGACTCAAAATATTTTGCAACTTTGCACATGTGTGCTAGTGACTATAAAAGTTCTGGAGTATTAATTTTGGAGGTATAAATTTTAGCATACAGGCAAATTAGCAAATATGAACTCTACTCAGCTTAGAGTTTGGAATAGTGCTATGGCACATGATAATATAAATGCTAACAGCAATAATAATTGTTAGCCTTAAAACTGTAATAATTTTCATTGAGATCTCTGTTGCCTTTGGCCTTTTTGTGTGCATATATAAATAAATAAAATGGCTCTAGCAGGTTTGGCTCAGTGGATAGAGCATTGGCCATCAGACTGAAGGGTTCTGGGTTCAATTCCAGTCAAGGGCACGTACCTTGGTTTCAGGTTAAATCACCCATTTGCAGGAGGCAACCAATCGATGTGTCTCTCACATCAATGTTTTTCTGTTTGTCTTTTCCCTTTCCACTCTAAGAATCAATGGAAAAATATCCTTGGCTAAGGACTGACTAAATAAAATGTTTCTAGCTTTGGACATTCTCTGGATAAGTGTGAGGTACTGGGCAGGGTCCAAGGATTTATCCTTGCTTCATGATTGCATAGGTGGTAAATGATGGAGAGCAGTAATAGAACAGGAAAGAGTACTTTTGGTTAGGAAAGTTTTGAAAATGTGGCACTGTCTGAATGAATACATAACTGAGGCTCTGTCGTTTGTTTTTAAAAATATATATTTTATTGATTTTTTACAGAGAGGAAGGGAGAGAGTTAGAAACATCGAAAAGAGAGAAACATCCATCAGTTACCTCCTGCACACCACACCTACTGGGGATGTGCCTGCAACCAAAGTACATGTCCTTGATGGGAATTGAACCTGGGACCTTAAGTCCACAGGCTGACGCTCTATCCACTGAGCCTAACGGGTTAGGGCTGGGGCTCTGTCTTTAGAGATCGATCTAGCTCCTACCCTTCTCCCTTTAGATTTTTGCTTAAGTGAGTTGTTTATCATCAAAACATACCCAAAATAACTGCATACAGAATACTCAACCAGGCTATATAAGTTTCTTATGTCATGTGTTCCTGCATGTTAGAGAAACAGGATAGGTAGTCACAAATAGGAGCTGGAATCTTGTGAAATGATGTAAGTGGCTTTAGTTTGTGTTTGTGTGTGTTTATAGAAGTTGGAGTGTCTTAAATTAGTATGTAGAATGGTGCTGGATTATTATCAACATTAAAATCTCTATTCATAGTTGCCAATCTGTTTCTTGAGTGGAAAATATTTTTGCTTCTTTAAAAAATAGGTGGATGGAGAGAGAAAGAGAAAGCCAGAGAAGAAAGTTGGGGTCCACCTCGAGAATCAAGACCACCAGAAGAACGTGAATGGGACAGAGAAAAAGAAAGAGAGAGAGATGGTCAAGATCGTGAAGAGAATGACAAGGATCCAGAGAGAGAAAGGGACAGAGAGAGAGATGGGGAACGAGAGGATCGCTTCCGAAGACCGAGGTTTGACATTTGAATTAAAGCCACCTGTGGAGTTACAGTTAGGATACTCCTGAATATTCCAGACCATTTTTGAGAGATGGTGTTCCTCATTCGTCCCTCTGCCAATATTTATAAGAATTATAGCCTTAAAAAAAATTTTTTTTAGCTGTCATTTAATTGAATGTTTCTTCTTTTTTTTTTTAAAAAAAATATATTTTTATTGATTTTGTACAGAGAGAAAGGGAGAGAGATAGAGAGTTAGAAACATCAATGAGAGAGAGTCATCGATCAGCTGCCTCCTGCACACCCCCCACTGGGGATATGCCCGCAACCAAAGTACATGCCCTTGACCGGAATCGAACCCGGGACTCTTCAGTCCCCAAGCCAACGCTCTATCCATTGAGCCAAACCGGTCTCGGCTGAATGTTTCTTCTTAACAAAGTGTTAAAATGGAAGCACGAGCTGTGTGGCTGTCTACATGTTTATATAACTCTGGTAGTGGAATAAGTGCAGGTATCGTTACCAGTCCATTGCTTTTTCCCTGTGGTCTAGGTCAATCAGTTTTATTTCCCTTAAGTTACTGAAAGCCCCTTTACTTTTTTAAAAAATTGCCTGTTGGGGTGACATTGGTTAATAAAATTGTATAGTTTTCAGAAAGCCCCTTTACTGTTACTAGTGGTAATTCTTACTTGCTGCTTTTGGTTTTAGTGGCTGTATACTGATAAATCTAGGCCATCACTATTTAATAGAATTTTCTACAGGTATGAAAATGTCCTGTACCTGTAATGTCCAATATGATAGCCAGAGTCATTTGAGGCTGTTGACCATTCAGCATATGGTTAGTGCTCCTGAGGAAGTGTCTTGATTTTATTTTAGTTAATATAAACTTAAGGAGCCATAGATGGATAGTGGCTACTGTGATGGACTGCACACAGTCAGATGTTCTTATTTGCCTGCCACTCCTGAGGCACAGATTGAGATTTCAGTGATGAGTTTTAACTTTATCCCTATTATATTAATAAACTCTCTGAGGACCATGTAATATAATATATTCACTATAATTCCACATATAGTCTAACATCAGAACTTAACATGTCATTTTTGAATGGCTACAGGGATGAAGGAGACTGGAGAAGAGGGCCAGCTGAGGAAGCTTCGAGCTGGAGAGATTCAGGTCGCCGTGACGATAGGGATAGAGATGACCGCCGACGTGAGAGGGATGATCGCCGAGACCTAAGAGACCTAAGAGAAAGACGAGATGACAGAGACCGCAGAGGACCTCCTATCAGATCAGAGCGTGAAGAAGGTAGAGACTGTCTACACATCGGGAATCATTACTGGGGAATTTTGGATTTTTAATATCTTATAAATTTACATGGACACCAAAAATAAGTTAGTGGACATGTATTCAATTCAGAATTCATGGTTCTCTTAAACTTGTCAGTGGTTGCTCTGAAGTTAGCTTATCTCTAAATTCAAGGTATAGTAGTAGACTAATTAAATTGGATAGTAAGCAAAATATAAAGTTTAAGTGAGGGAACAATTTGTCATTTCTTATAAAAGACAGATTAGTACAAAGTGGAAATAAAACATTCTCTGAAATTGTAGCAATTGAAACTAGTAGAAAAATACTTCTAGTATTTAAAATGACCATTGCACCTAAGTAATTGTCTCACAGGCTTTTAATATTATGTTAGTACAACTGGATTATAAGCGTATTTCTTCTATTATTGCCATCATGAAAAATATGTTCTTATGGCCAACTAGTTGTTAAAACAAGAGCTCCAAGATAACCTTTTAATTTTAATTCAAGATTTTTGTCACTTTGTTAGTTTTTGTAGTTAAAACAACTAGGACATTTCCCAGGCCGACGATTTCTTCTTCTTTGCAAATTTGAATTATATCTCTAAATCTCTATATTCTTTTAAAGGTTTCGTCAGAAAATGTGTCAAAATAATTAAAATGTATTTAGCTTTTATTGTGGTTTTTTTTTAATGGCAATTCTGTATTGTTTCCTTTAATACAGAATTTCTGAGTAATTTGAGGCATTTCTTTAGCTGACGTTCTATGTACCAATAGAATATAGTACAAACATACTCTCTCTTCTTTAATTAAATTTTTAGTGAGCTCCTGGAGACGTGCTGATGACAGGAAAGATGACCGTGCAGAAGAGCGGGATGCCCCTCGTCGTGTTCCTCCTCCAGCTCTTTCAAGAGATCGAGAGAGAGACCGAGACCGGGAAAAAGAAGGTGAAAAAGAGAAGGCCTCATGGAGAGCTGAGAAAGAGAAGGAATCTCTTCGTCGTACTAAAAATGAGACTGATGAAGATGGATGGACTACAGTACGACGTTAAGTCTCAAAATAATGGATTCAAACTCACGTCTTACATAGGTTTGAACACATTCAAGGATTATTATACTTGTGCTCAACCAGTCTAAATTGGATTCTTTAATGTTGTCTCACCATAACACAAAAGCATGAACTTGTATTAATCCTATATAATAGATTGATCATGCACTGTATCACAGAAGGTTGGAAACCTTGCCATTTTCTGGAATTTAAGGTGTTGGCATTATTTCATCAATCACTTGTTTACAAAAAGAGAAAAACAAAAAAATAAATTTAAGATGTGAACCCTTCAGGTATTGAGTAACACCTGTATCTTGGTATAGACTGATCTTTTTTCTTTTGATTTTGAAATATCTGATATTAATTTGGAATGAGGTAAGGTTCTGTTAGAAAATGTATTTCAAGACTGAAGCAGGGAGCTGAAACAATTTTCACACCATTAGCAGTTGAGACATACCTCTAGGCGGTTTGAGGTATCAACTAAATATAAGAAGTTTTTAGGTTTACTATAAGTGCAGTAAACATGACACACATCTGATACAGTGGGATTTTCTGCAGATTTTACTTGAAAGAGGTGAGTATAAAGCAATTTGCAGTCATTGAAATGACAAGAATACTGCTCAAGTGTGAATCCAAAACAGTTACAGCTTTTAAATTTTAAAGCATTTGGTAAAGTTCCTGATATTTTTTCTGTTGCCAATAGCAAACTGCTTTTCCATTAATGGAGAATTCATGCCTTTCAAGCATTTTAAATATGACAATATTTATAAATGTGTGGTTTGGAGGACTTGTTTAAATTCTTTTTCTTAATTTCTTTTCTCTTTAGGATAGATCCTTCATCAGGTAATTTGTAGTAACGACTGTGTTGACTTCAATTCTGGAGTGTAGTAGCTGTGTTAAAGATAACTATTTGGTCTTATTGAAGCCAACACAGAACTTGCTGCTGTGTTTTTCTTTAATGATAAATAAAATACTTACAGAATTTGTTTTTGTGTTGATTTGTGGTTATATTTAAGCTGTTTATAATGGTGATGTTTGCATATTCTGTTGTTGATCTTTCTTGAGTTTTACCTGTGCCATTAATTGTCTCATTACGCAGGAGTGTACTAGAAGGCAGATGTGGTTAGGATGTCCCCTAGGGCGGTGGTCGGCAGACTCATCAGTCCACAGAGCCAATATCAACAGGACAATTGGAATTTCTTCTGAAAGCCACATTTTTTAAACTTAAACTTCTTCTCACGCCACTTCTTCAACATAAACTCTCCCAGGCCGTGGTATTTTGTGGAAGAGCCACACCCAAGGGACCAAAGAGCCGCATGTGGCTCTTGAGCTGCAGTTTACCGACCACGGCCCTAATGTGTCCTTCATGAATGTGGACCCCTTAGTTTCCCTGTCATGTGTTGTCTCTGTGAGCTTATGCATTGTGTGTGCTGCTGGTGTGCACACGTGGATGTGCTGTACCATCTTGGGTCTTTCTCTGAAATTAGAAAAATCACAATTCAGAGAATATTTGTTGCAACTTTATAGTGGCTATAGCCACTTAACAGTGCTGATCAGCTATTTCAAGTGAGAACTCATCCATGCGGCTACTTTTCTTAGTAGTTTTGGCAACCTACAGTTCTTCGTTATTGTTCCACAAACCAGTGTTTTGTTATTCAATAATGGTTCAGCTGTAGACACAGTTGTTGTAATTATCTTGGTAAATATGATGCCAAGAAAAGCTGAAAGACGGATAATATAGTCTGTTGTAACTTTTTGCCTTCACCCATGTATATATCTCAAAGTTGCAAATATAGCTACTCTTTTGTGGAGAGTGGCTACAGTGTGTGGACAGGTTCAAGCCTCTTACTAATGAGAGGGCACAGTCCTCTCATGGCCACGTGCAAGTCCCAGCGTGGAGGGCAGAGCCCTCCCTGCACAATTGACCAACAGCTGTAGTTGTTAGCTTGTACCTATGGTCTGAACACGTGGCCCCACGTGCCTGAGTGATAGAGGCTGCAAGTAAACAAAGCTTGATCAGGTGCATGTAGTTGAGTAGGATCGGAACCCACAAGAATGTTGTAAACATCTTGACCACGCCCTTACTTTGCCTCTTGGCATTGGCTATAAAGACATCTTGTAGTCTGTGGTGCTGTCACTAGCTCTCCACCGAGATCCAGCTTTCATTCTCGTCTGTCTTTTCTCAATCCTTCACCGCCCCCACTCAGGTTCACCCTTGGCTGTGCACAAAGCATCCTTACTAAAATTCCATATTTTATTATTTTTGCCGGATTATATGTCTTGAATCTGATGCGCCCTCTCCACGGAGTCATTGCTTCAAGTGATCCAACTGCTGTTTTGGTATATATAAAGGTTTAAATTTCAAGATAAAGTGATCTAAAAGAGGTCTGACTTTGTAAAGATGGTCTGTTAAATGTTTGTGAATTACCAGTCAGATGAAAGAATGTATTTGCTCGAACCTCTTTCCAGTTATATTTTTTGGAAATATGGTGATTCAAGTAAAGGATGTGTCGACCAGTAATCTTTCTTAGTCTCATCAATAAAATTAAACCAAAAACTTCTTTATATCCATATAAGTAACATCTGCATGGTGAAGTTTTAGCAGAGGTTTTGTGGTATTTTTCCATTTGGTAATGGTATAAATTGGTCTGAGAAGTAATGAGATTAAAAAATCCTTATAAAAAATCGGTCACTTCAATTGAACAGTGATGCCTGAAATATTTGTATGATCCTCCAAGGCTGGTAAATGTCTTTTTCTGCCCATTCTTCAGAATCACTTGACTGTTGGATACTATCACATTTCTCTTGCCTTCTTGATGGTCTAATGTCAGACGCATTACTGTCTTCTGACAAAGTACTTCCAGCTGACTCCCAAAGTCACCCAGCCAATCAAAGTGTCGCACATAATTCAGACGTTTGGCACTTGTCTTTTGTAAACCTTTGCCATAATAAAATATGGATGGAAAGAATTAGATGTATTGCTCATCATGTCTAAGTTCGGACTGGAAACAAGTATACTCGTGGACAGTCAGCACGGTGGTAAATTATTTCTCATAATGACCAGTGAGAATTCCTGTTGGTACAGCTGTAAGGCCAGAAGAGGGAGTATTGATGCTCTTTTAATTAAATAGTATCAAGTGCAGTCTTTTCTGTGATGTTACCAATGATGGTAACTACTTTTTAAACAGCTTCCTTTCTAAACAAGCAGAAGTCCTTAAAAGGTCTTTTGTGAGGAGAGTTCCTTTTCTTTTGTAATAAGTTGGGGCTATAACCTGTTCCGAGTCCGAAGTTAGGAGAGCCGGGCTGTCCTGCGATCAAGGCCCCACTGGCCAGTTCACTTAGGCGGCTTTGTTTAGAGGAGTTCAGGTGCATGCCTGCTGGTTAGGCTTCCAGGCTTCTCTGCAAGCCCGCCCTTTCTGTCAGGACCCTTTCCCAGACCCACTGATGTTCTCCATGTTTTTCTTGGCAGTCAGGATCCGGGGCATTGGAGAAGGGAAGTCTGCTGTCGGTTTGTGATCCTGCCCTTGGGTCTCCACTCTCGGGACCTTACCCCCCTCCCACCCTCATATGTTATCACTGGTGTCAAAGCCGACCAGCTTACTAATGAGAAGTCAGCCATGTTCCCAGTGACGACTGCATTTTAAACGAGAATACCATTACTTTTAATACAGGTGGTTGAGGGTGTGTAGAGATACAGTGGCCAAAAAAACCCCCCCCAATCCCATTAGTTGTCCATAGTGGCTACCAGAAGGAAGTTGACACCGTCTGTGTGGGATGTTTTTTTATCTAGGATTACCTGTGTTTTTACCATTTTGGTTGTGGACTGATTTATAACTTCACAAGGCTGACACACGGGACACTACGGGAGGTATGCTTCTCATGTGGCCAAGAACAGAAAATTTGGACTAAAAATGTGCCTTTTCTTTCCCTTAAAGTACATATATTTGTGGTATAACTTTAAAACGTAGTTTTGGCTTGTAATAAATCTGGGCCAAAAGTTGTAATCAGAGTAATTTGCAGCTTCCAAAAAGGACTTCACAGGAAAAATTGAAATTCAGACATTAAAAAGCACTGAAACTGTCTCTACAGACAGGCAGTTTAGGGCTGTCCATGCCTCCAAGGTCGGTAAGGCTCACTTGAGGATTCCATACAGTATTTTGCTTTTAGCCAAGTATGTAGTATGTTTTTATGAAAATAAGTTTTTCATGTTTTTTTAAACTTTGAAGAACTGGAAGGTTAATTTTAGCTAGTGTGGTTAGAATACTTTTCATAAGGTATCTCTAGAATATTAATGATATTAAGTCTAAATAAAACAGTTTTAATGTTAGATGGGAGAGTAGTGCAGATCTGAGGGGAAGTGATAGGGGTGTGTTTGAAGTAGATTAATGTAACGGTTGTCGAACTAATTGTGAGGGTCTTCTGGATACCTCCCCAAAACTCTTCTGATAGGGACTTGAACTCCTTGTTCAAGGTGTTCCCATTTAGGCACAGCCCACCAAGGGATTTGCATACTGAAGATACATTAAAGCTACAAGCCTGAGCCCTGGAAGCTGTGTCTGTAGTTTGGCTCTTTTAAAACACAAAGTAGCTGGCTCCTACTCCTGGCTGAAGAATGCACTGATCGGTTTATAGTGACTTGAAAAGTAGAATAGCAATGGGAGTGGTGACACGAATTCATGTTGACCTGAAAATTACCCCCACAGCACAATTTAAGCTGATGTATTTTCTAGCAAAAGGAGTGATTACATGGCTCTGTTAAACTGCCTGAGTTTGGGCCCAGTCAAATCTCGAGTCCTATGGCCTGGGGCTAGACAAGCAGGAGTGCATTTTTTCCTGGCCGGGAACCGTGGTATGCCCTCAACCCTCTCCCTTGACGCACCTTCCCTGAACAAAAAGGCTCAGAGCTATCCAGGGTTATCTACTCCAGCCTCCATTAACCTTCAAAGCAGTGTTCAAGCAAACTGCTGTGGAAGAAGCTAGCTTTTTAGTATGAAAGCAGTCTAACCTCTAATAACCTAAACTTTCAGATAAGCATCTTGTGTTTCTGGTGCATTCATCTTTATTTCCACTTTTGCCTCCTGTCTTGAGCTAGTTACATGTTTAAACTTGGTGGGTTTAAACATGAGGGTGGGAGGTGAAGTAGTGGTTAAGAACCTTTGCTTAAGGATCAGGTTTAATCTCATGTATGGGTAACGAACTGGTCGGGTTCCAGAAACAGCCTGGGGTCTTCCGGCGAGAATGGGAACACAGGGAGGTCTAGCTCCTGGTCTCCAACCCCCAACTCCATTCTTAATGCTTATTCTGGTTTGAGGACTGCCTTAAAGCCAGGCAGCCCGGAGTGGAGCCTCCGTGAACACAGATGATTGCGTTAACCTTCGGGAGCGCAGAGGACTTCATCTTGCATTTAGTTTGAAAGGCAACAGGTGGCATGAGCTTCCCCTGGTTCGGAACCCTGACATGGAGCCACTCGGTCAATCCAGCTCCCTCCCCACCTCAGTATCAGTGTTTCTAAAGAACCGGGAAGGGGGAGGGGCACAGACAAGAAGCCAAGTAGCAAAGTTCTAGGTAAGATTAATGAATTCATATACAGTTACTGTATAAATACACAAGTCAATTTCTCAACAGCACCATTTCCAAGTGTGTACACAACATGATCTATAGCGGCACATTTTTTAAAGGTGAAAAACGTTAGTTTCTAGTGAAGTAATAAAAGATCTGGTACATAGGAGAATAAGGAGCTGTGTTCTACCCGCTACAGATTGTGCGTTTTTTACACCTCCAGCTAGGACAGAAACAAGCCACGAGGAGGGAACGCCCACCCAAAGCAATACCGGAAAGTTTACAAAACCTTCACTTCTCAAAACGGATTCCACCAGGGGCTGCTTCCCCGGGCACCAGAATAACTGATCAAAGACAACTAAACACCTTCTCAAACAATAAAAGTCACTTTGCCGACATTTCCATAAAATCGCCTAAGTTCAATAGAGAGGCTTTTAAAAAAATATTCTAGACCTAATAAAGTGCCTCCGTGAGTAAAATTAAACATCCAAGATTAGACAATTTCATACCGATGCGCATCTAAAATAGGTCGGAGTATATAGATAGAGAGTAAATAAATAGCGCCTCTAAGTTGCCACGTTTCGGTGAGCGGGACACACAGCCTTCGCCGTCCGGATGTGCACAGACTGGAAACCAGAAGTCAGGATTGTAGCGTCTTGTCTCCTCCACGGGGACTCCGAACGGCCGGCTGGCTTTGGAGAAAAACAAAACAAAACAAAAAAACAACCAAGACGACATCCCAAGTAGAACCGAGGGCTGAGCTCCAGGAGGAAGCGATGGAGAGCGGGCAGGCGGCCGGCCGGGCTCAGCGCAGCTTCCTGCCGGGCGGGCCGTCGCGGGGGCCGCGCGCGGGCGGCGCCCTGGACAGCGGGCAGTACTTGATGGTGTGCGCCGTGTCGCCGCTGGCGCCGCACAGGGGGCACGTGTAGCGCCGCAGCACCGGGCACAGCACGCGCCCGTCGGGGCCCTTCAGGATGTGCGTGGTGTAGAGCGCCACCGCCTCCTTGTTGTTCCGGCAGAACACGCACACCTGCAGCTCGGGCTTGAGCAGCCGCGCGGCGGCCGCCCCGGGGGAGGGGGAGGAGGAGGAGGAGGAGGACGCGTGCAGCCGGGGCTCCGCCGCCCACGCCAGCGCCCTCTCCTCGCGCGGCGGGGCCCTCTCGGCGGGGGCCGCGGCGGGCGCGCAGCCCAGCAGCACGGCGGCCGCGCGGCCGGCGAACGGGCTCAGCTCGGCGAAGCGCTCCTCCAGCAGCGCGGCCTCGGCGGGGCCGGCGCACAGGTCCAGCGCGCCGCCCAGGCAGCGGGCCCGCGACCCCGGGTCGTCGCTGTCGTCGTCGTCATCCTCTTCGTAGTCCGGCGGCCCCAGCGCCGGCCCCAGCGCCCCGGGCCCGGCCCCCGCGTGGGGGGAGCAGCAGGACGAGGAGGAAGAGGAGGGCGGGGAGCCGCCGCCGCCGCCGTGGTCTCCGTCTCCGAAGCGCCGCTCGCCGCCCACCGCCTTGGTGATGAGCGTGGCGAGCCCCAGGTAGTCGTTCCAGGAGCTGAAGGGCGGCGGGTGCGCCGGGCCCGGGGCGCTCACGTAGCGGGCGCTGGGCACGAGCGCCATGGGCGGGGGGGCGCGGCCGCGGCGGGGCGAGGGGGGCGCCCAGGGGAAAGCCTCCATGGGCGGCTGCGGGCCGCGCGCGCCGCCTCCCCGCCGCCGCCGCCGGCGCGGGCGGGACGGAAGGGACGCGCGGAGCTCAGCCGCCGGCCGGCCTGCCGCGGGGGTGGGGCCGCCCGGCCGCCTTTTATCCGGCCCCGCGCCTCCCCGCCCCGCAGCCTCGCCGCTGCGGCCCTGCCCTCTGCGCTGCCCAGCCCCGGCCCGGGCGGAGGCGGAGCGGAGGCGGGCGCGCCGGGGGCGGCGGGCGGCGGGCCGTGCGCGCTCCGCTCCGGCCCGAGCAGCTCCGGCGCCCCGCGCGCTGCGCCAGCTTTGCCAGCTGCGGGGCGGCTTTCATTCCGGGAGGGGGCGGGGCGGCGCCTCCGCGGGCCCCGGCGCTCATTGGCTGCCGACCAGAGCCCCCTGCGCCGCGGGTGCCGCTCAGGACGCTGATTGGCGGAATGGGGAAAGGGGCGTGGCCTGCCCGCGCAGCCCGGCGGGGAGGGGCGAGGAGAGCAGAGAGAGAGGAGCCGGGGAGGGGCGGCCGCTGGGGTCCGCCCTCGCCCTCGCCCTCGCCCTGGCCTCCGCCTGAGCTCTGGGCCCGGGGTGTGCGCAGGTGACCGGGGGCTCCCTGGCCGTCGTGGTGATACTCGCCGAGGACGGGAGGGGGCAGGGATGGTGATGGAGGAATGCCCCGACCTGCACGCACCCACCTCCCGGCCCTTAACCCTCTGGGTCAGAAGCCCCTGCTGGCCCCCCCTTCTCACTGGCATCTGCGGGGAAAACTGGGGAGGCGGCCTGGGCGCGGGCGGAGGATGCAGTTTTCAGAGGAGTAACTTGTGACAGTGAATAACTTGTTGACACAGCACACCTCTGAGGCTCATAGGAGAGGGTCCCAGCACTTCCCACAGTGGCCTCCCAACTAGTGTACAGAGGCTGGACGGCCATTGACTGGTGACCTCGGTAAGGGTGGGCACGGGGCCAGAAAGCCTTCCTCCAGCCCTAGCGTTGGGGTGTGTGTGTGTGTGTGTGTGTGTGTGTGTGTAGCTCTCCCTCTAGTCGCCCCTGTCCCTAGGATTGTACCAAAATATGATGGGTATGTGCAATTTGAAAAGCAAAGCATTTTCACTATCACAATTGGATACTTTGAAATGAAAACATTTTTTGGGGGGAAAAAAATCAAGATTTTTGATTAGGAGGATGCAAGGTGGGCATGCCCTTCCCAGGGGAAGGGGCAACACTTTGTGCTTTCACAGAAAGGCACTGGGAAGGGCCCTCACAGGGTTCTCCTCTGGTGGCGGGGCTGGCGGGCTGGGCTCCCCTCCCCCGTGGCTATTGGAACAGGAGCCGGGTGGCTGGAGCTGGCCGCTCTCATTGGGCGTGAGGCCACGCTCACGGCTCTGGCTGCGCCCAGCAGCCTTTGATGGGCCCAGAGGAGGATGCCCAGAACCTAGGCCTGGCACCAGTTAGCACTAGAATGAATGAGTGAATCAGAAATCAGCAGTGGAAGGGGTCTCTGCAGTCATTTGATCCAATTAAAAAAAAAATATATATATATATATATATATTTTTTTTTTTTTTTTTACAGAGAGGAAAGGAGAGGGAGAGTTAGAAACATTGATGAGAGAGAAACATCCATCAGCTGCCTCCAGCATATCTCCTACTGGGGATGTGCCTACAACCAAGGTACATACCCTTGACTGGAATCGAACCTGGGACCTTTCAGTCTGCAGGACACTGAGCCAAATTGGTTAGGGCTGACCCAATTAAAAAATATATATATATTTTCATTGATTCCAGAGAGCAAGGGAGAGGGAGAGAGAGATAGAAGCATCAATGATGAGGGAGAATCATTGAACAGCTGCCTCCGCACGCCCCCTACTGGGGATCGAGCCTGCAATCCGGGAATGTGCCCTTGACCAGAATCAAACCTGGGACCCTTCAGTGGTCAGGCCCCTGCTCTATCCACTGAGCCAAACCGGCTAGGGCCATTCTTCCTGTACCGATGGAGACAATGAGACTCAGGGGGGAGAGAAGGAGTTCTCTTAGATCCCGTGGTGACTACGTACCAGCGAGAACTAGGCCTTGGGCCCCCTCGCCCCTGGCTTGGTGGCCGTCCTGCTGTACCATGGACCCCAGAGGCATGTCGGCGGCCATGGGCGCATTGGCCGGAGTCAAGTGTAGAACGCAGGAGACGCGGGGCGATGGAGCCATGCCTTTGGCTTGGGCCGCTGCCCTCGGGGGCAACCCAGGGGCCAGGTGGCAGGCCAGGGAGGGGCTGGGGGCAGTAACGCGATGCCCATTCTGGCCACCTGTCCCTGCCAGGGGCTGAAGACACGCTTTCCCAGTCTCTCCCTCACCTCCTGCTCCCCGAAGCTGGACTTGCGTCCCGGAACCAGGCCGGGAGAGTGAGTGTGCACTTGCCAACCCGGTTCCTTTTTCGAGTTTGTGTTGGCACCCACGTGGAAAAGCCATTCCTTCGTCTCCTCCCCTTCTCCCACCGAAAATAAACACCGGAGCCCGGATGGCGCGAAGCTCCTGCAGAGTGTGGCAGGTTTGCTGACACAACTCCGAGCTCTCGCCAGCCACGAGAGCGAGGCCCCCGGAGCGGCCGGAAGGTTGTTATTCTATAAATGGAAAGTTCCACTTGGTTCGCACGGCCCTGCGGCCTGCATGCTTTCAAGGTATGCAGACCTTGCAAGTGCCGAGGGGGGTGGGGGTGGGGGTCTGGCCGGAGGACAGCTCCTGCCAGGGAAGTTTAAGACCCGCCAGCTGCTGCGTCCGACCCCCTGGGTCCGCCCAGGGAGAGGAGGGCCAAACACGAGGCCTCTCGCCGCTCCTCCATGTTGTCAGCCTGCGGTTTGACCGGGGGAATAAACACCTCAAAGTGCACCTGGGAAAGAACAGATGCCCTGATTTAGAGCCGCGGGCTGCGTGGTGGTAGCGAGGATGCCCAGGAGATGCCCCGCAAAGGGGTGGGAGGGACTCATGTGTCCGGAGGGTGGTGTATGTGGGGGTGTATGTGTGTCTGGCTCCATGGTCTTCCCACCGGCTGCTCACCATGTCTGCTCCCAGCCCTGTCCACGGTCAAACACCAGTAAGAGTATCTGGAAGTGGGGCCCAGCGTGCGTGAAGGCTTCTGTTTTGGGGACCTGCTGGCTCGTGCACTGGGTGGCCGTCGGAAGGCCACGGTGGGTGCCTGGCCCAGCTCTGGGCTCGCTATACCGTTGCTTTGGTCGCCAGGCCGAGGCCGTGAGCTCTCAGGCCCTCTTTGAGGGGGTGGCGCTGACTTCGGAGATGCTCTCAGCACCTCCGGTGCCTGCCTTTCCCCCCGCTTTCCCAGAAGTCTGAAACAGAGCAGGCAGGGCCGGCCAGAGTATGACAGTGCCTTCGAGGGACACCCTCGGATTGATGGAAGCAGGAAGGCAGGTCGGGACGGCCTCACACGGAGGAGGTGAGAGGGTGATGCTCAGGTTTCTTCGGAACGGCCCGTGGGCACGGGGTGGGTGGTGGGGGCGCCGATGGGCTCTGCGTCCTCACCTCCTCGCGGGGCCCCAGCCTGGGCCGTGTTCCTGGAACTGAACCAGGAGGGACAACACACAGGCCGAGGGCTGCTTGAGGCCCCCGGGGAATGAGGCAGCCACAGAGACGCTGTGTGTCAGGCCCTGGTCCCCGCTGACACGCCTGCCAAGCTCCTTCCAGGGGCAGGAAGTGCTGGGCTCCCCAGCCCTGGGGCTCGGAGGCAGGGGAGGTGCCTCGGGGCAGGTGGGGGCACTCTCTGTCACCGTGCTGACTTTGTCCACATCCTGTCCACGCAAGCTCAGGGTCCTGGGGCCGGGGCCCCTCCCCTCTGGGGGCTTGGAGCTCGCCGTTGACAGCTGAGAAGGCGTGCGGTGAGGTGGCGGGAGCTTGCGGGGCCTGCGGCTGGGTGTTCTTGCTGGGCCTTCTGCAGAGTGGCATGGGGCCTGGGACGGGGGACTCAGCCACCCCGGACTAACCCTTCCCGGCATCAGCCCGGGGCTGGCTCATGGCGTGAAGTGGCAGCCGCTGTCCCCTTCTGGCGTCCTCTTGTTCCAGGTGAGCCTCCTCCCTCGGCCTCGGGGATGAGCCGGGCCAGGTGGAAGGCAGCCCCTGGGCCAGGGCTGGGTCAGGAGGGGGTGGGGTCCCTGGCTCAGGCCCTGACGTGCGCGGGGAGGCGCGTGAGGAGGACCCCGGGAGGGAGTTGGCTTCCTTGTTGGAAAAGGAAAACTCCATTTGGAGAACCGCCTGCGGGCTGCGGGCCGAGGCCACCTGCGGGCAAGGCGTCAGGACGGAAAGCTGGCCCTTCCCACCCTTGTTCCACGAGGTCAACGCCACGGAGTCCGGCGTACGTTTGCTTGCGTCCTTGAAATGGCAGTAATGTGAAAAGATGCGGGCGGTGCATCTGACAGAAAGGTAGGATCCGCCAAAACCGGTTTATCTCAGTGGATAGAGCGTCGGCCTGCGGACTGAAAGGTCCCAGGTTCGATTCCGGTCAGGGGCCTGTGCCTTGGTTGCGGGCACATCCCCAGTAAGGGGTGTGCAGGAGGCAGCTGACAGATGTTTCTCTCTCATCGATGTTTCTAGCTTTCTATCCCTCTCTCTTTCTCTCTGTAAAAACTGAATAAAATATATTTTAAAAAGAGAGAGAGAAAAAAAAGGAAAGGTGGGATCTGATGTTCTGGCCGGAGGGCGCTGGCAGCCAGGTGGGGGCATGGTGCGTGTGGACCAGCAGGGAGGAAACCGGAGACGGGGAGCCAGGGCTTTGCCGGCCTCCTCGCTCACGGGGCGCTGCCTGGCGATAAAGCCTCCAGCTGGCAGCGGGGACAGGGACAGGTGCCTGGCCAGGTGCTTCCGACCAGCTGCCCCGCCGCCCGCTCACGGACCTGCCACAGCGGCCACGTGAGGCAGGTGCTGCGGTCGGCCGCGTGGCCCGGCTGAGGGGCAGGGCTCCCATTGACACCTGTGTCCCTCCCGCTGCAGGGCGGGGCCTGCTCCATGCAGCTGGCCTCCTCCGGCCTGTGGCCTCCGGGGACACATGGGAGAGGCTGGGAGTGGGGGCAGGAGGAGACGGTAGAGGGAGCTGCCCGGGCCAGTGGTCAGCAAGCTCATCAGTCCAGAGAGCCAATTGTCAACAGTGCAACGATCGACATTCCTTTGGAGAGCCAAATTTTTTAAACTTAAGCTTCTTCTAACGCCACTTCTTCAAAACAGACTCGCCCAGGCCGCGGTATTTTGTGGAAGAGCCACATTCAAGGGGCCAAAGAGCCGCATGTGGCTCGCGAGCCACAGTTTGCCGACCACTGGCCTAGGGCAGCCCTGGGCACATGGCACCCTATGTGTGAGAGATTGCCCCCCAAACAAAACCAGCTCCATGTCAGACGGTGTGGACTTTTTTGTTTATCCAGTCGTGGCTCTGCAGGTCCAGTGGGAAATCTGTTTTCTCTGTCACCCCCCCCTCCCCACTCCTCCCCAGAACAAGCGGGTTTGCTTTTAGAAAGCTGGATTGTCCCCGTTTTGCTTAAAAGCAGGACCTGCCTGGGCGCTGACAGCCTGAGAGACAGATGTCCCCGGGCTGATGGTGCTGATAATCGCAGCAATAACACCGCTCTCAGGCGCTCGGCGTGAACTCACATCATTCCTGAAACCCTCCCAGCGGCCTGCAGGGATGCCCGCTTCAGGGAAAGGAAAGGGAGTCTGGGGAGGCGAAGGGAGCATGCCCGGCCCGGCCTGGCGTCCGCCAGCTAGATAGTCACAGGCCTGTGCTGTTCTCCCTCCTCCCTCTCTTGGCCCACAAACATCCGTTCTGTCAGAACTCACTGCGTTCTGCATCATCATTGGTCAGCTGCCTCTAGCACACCCCCTACTGGGGATCAAACCTGCAACCTGGGCAAGTGCCCGGACTGGGAACCGAACCGTGACCTCCTGGTTTATAGGCCGATGCTCAGCCACTGAGCCATCCTGGCTGGGCGTGAAATGCTGCTAAGCATCTTGAAAGTGGGCCTCAGGTCTGCCCTCAGCTCGGTGCCCGAGGCCTTGCTAAAGCTTCGAGTGAGAGCGTCTCCCTGGTGGAGCAGACCAGGACGGTGCTGGTCCCGGTGGGCACAGAGGGACTTGCTGCTCTGTTGGGAGGGACATTTTAAATGGCACAAGCCATTTCCGACGTCTGCTGCTCTCACTGGCCGATGCGGACCTTTCCCCAGCTGTCCCCCGGGCCCTGGGGCTGAGTCGTGCCCTGGTGGAGCGCTGAGTTGGCAGTTGTGTTTGTCCTGGGCTTCTGGGCTTGGTGACCAGGAAGGACGCAAGGTGGTGGCCTAGGGGGGCGGAAAGTGAGCAGCTCGAGCAAGTCATTCCTCCTCCTGGACCTCGGTTTTCTCTCATTTAAACGTGTTTTTTTGGCTCTTCCTGGCCCCCACGGTTACCTGTTGGCCGTCAGGACCTGGGCCTGAGTGGAGGAGACTGACCTTCCCGGAGCTCCTGGAGCTCCCCCTCTTTTTTTTAAAATTTTTTTTATTTTTAATTTTTTTATTATGTATAGTGCCGTCTCCTCCCGCTTAGCTGCCGAGAGGACGCAGCACGGTCTGTTTCAGGGCTGGTGTCAGACTCCCTGCTCCCCACCTCCCGCGTCTGGCCGGTGCTCGGCGGACAAGCATCTTTTGCCGAGTCACTGGGCAGAGCGCTCCGCAGGCTGGAGGGGCCTGTGGATGCTTTTGTTCCCACCAGCCGTCCAATCTTCCGGTCTCTTTGTTCGAATGCGTCAGAGTCTGGTCTGGAAATGTTCCCGAGGTTACGTTTAGCCTGTTGGGCCCGGGGACCAGCCGCTGATGGAGACGGGCTTCGGGCCAGAGGCTCGGCCGCACATGCTGCCTTCAGCGGGCGGTCCCGGGCGGTCCCGGGCGGTCCCGGGCTCCGGAGACCTGCCTGGGCCCGGGGTGAACCTGGCCCGGAAGCCGATGTGGGCCGGTGTTCTCCTGGCTCAGCCTGGCAGTAGGTAAGGGTCCGAGGGGATTCCCGGGCCCTGTTCTGGTTGGTCCTGCTCGGACTGTCTGTGATGGCGGTTGGATGCCGATGGGACTTTTTCACTCGGGCCCCAGCCTCTGCCCTCTCTCAGCTCCAAACGGAGTGTGAATGTCGGCACCGCAGTGCCTTGGCCCAAGCTGTTTCCTCTGCCAGGAACACCTAAAGTTTCTTCTCAGAACTTAAAAAAAAAAAAATAACATATTTTTATTGATTTCAGAGAGGAAGGGGAAGAGAGAGAGAGAGAAACATCAATGATGAGAGAGAATCATGGATCAGCTGCCTCCTGCATGCCCCTTACTGGGAATGGAGCCTGCAACCCTGGACACGTGCGCTTGACTGGAATCAAACCCGGGACCTTCAGTCTGCAGGCCGACGCTCTATCCGCCGAGCCAAACCAGCCAGAGCCTGCCTAAGCCTCCCAGGAGGCTGGATGCATCACCAGGGCCCCCGAGGTCCTCTGCTGTCACCTTTGCTGATGACCAGCTCCCTTCCTGAGCCAGAGCATCCATTGTCCGACCCCAGGAAGAGCGTCCACGTGTCCCCTGACAGCCCGGGGATGAGCGCTGGCTGTCTGCACAAGCTCGGGTGCGCCGTGGCCTATGGGCGAATCGATCACACCTGTCTCTCCGCCAGAGGCGAGGTCCGGGGCCACCTCTCTGCTCGGGGACGGCCCAGCAGGAGGACAGGGCCCAGGTCCAGGCCAGGAAGACACAGTGGCTGCCCCGCGGGTTGCTGTGAGGCTGAGCCCTGAAATCTGCTGGGGAGGCCTCGGCGTGGTGGCACCATCTGCCCTGGCTGCTGCCTCAGCCCCCGTGTCACCTTCAGAAGGAAGTCCTCAGGCAGCAGCGTCCTGGGCTGCGCAGGGCCCCCAGGAGCTGTTCCCTCCTCCGGACCCAGGTTCAAGGGCAGGCGGCGGCGTGGAAAAACGTTACTGCGATTCACGGTTAAGAAGGTCACGGAGCAGTAGGACCTTCCCCCTTTCGTTAAGGGAAACATTTAGTAGGCAGAGTGGCCGCTAAACATTTTGTGTAAAATAGGAGTATGTGAACATGTCAAACTAGAGGAGGGACATAAAATTGCTAACGGTGGTCATCTGTAGGTGCTGGGATGATGGGTGACTAAAATAATTTTTTAAAACTTAAAAAATATTGCTGAAATTGGTTTGGCTCAGCCGTAGAGCGTCGGTCTGAGGACTGAAAGGTCCCAGGTTCGATTCCGGTCAGGGGCATGTACCTTGGTTGCGGGCACATCCCCAGTGGGGGGTGTGCAAGAGGCAGCTGGTCAATGTTTCTCTCTCATCGACGTTTCTAGCCCTCTATCTCTCTCCCTTCCTCTCTGTAAAATATCAATAAAATATATTTTTTAAAAAAACTTAAAAAATATATACGAGTTAGTAACTCCAAAAATGTGCATGGCCGGGGCCACTGGGAGTTGAGGGCAGAGGGAGTCAGGTCTCCTCAGATGCCCAGAACAGCTCAAACAAAAAGGAGGCTCACTGGCTCACCCAATGGGAGGCCCAGGAGTATCTGCTTCAGGTGCAGCTGGACACCGAAGCTGTGCGATGACATCACCGGGGCTCACTAAAAAGTTATTTTAGTGAGAGAGGAAAGTAGAGGGGTGGAGAGAGAGAAACACTGATGAGAGAGAACCATGAACCGGCTGCCTCCTGCACACCCTTTACTGGGGGTGGCGCCCTGACCAGCAATAGAACTGGCGACCTCTTAATGCACAAAATGATGCTCAACCAACTGAGCCACCCTGGCCAGGGCACTGACTCCTATTTTTACTTCCGCACACATTGTTGCCACTTGCTGCCGTCCTCCTCAGCAGGACCTGCTCTTTGGGGGCCCACGGCTCGTAGCCCACAGGTCATTAATAATTGGTGACTGAGCGAACCCAGGGAGGGCGGGATGAGCATGTGACCGCCTGAGACCCTTTCTGCAGCAGCTGCCGCTTCCGCTCAAGGCCAAGCTGGGGCTGAACTTACCTGGCGAGGAGACCTGTCAGGAAAACAGACAGATTTAGCCCCACCGGCCCACATTCCTGCTTCAGGAATGAGTCTGGGCTTGGGCAGTGCCTCGATGGCCTGACCTCCCGCAGGCTGCGAGAACAGGCAGAGCTGTTTCTGGAGCAACGAGAGAGCCAGAAGCCATGACCCTGGCACCTGCCGGGGACAGAGCTGACATCAGAGTGTGTCTTGGCCCCTCAGAAGGCAGCCAGGAGCTGGCCAGGGGGTCGGAGGCGGGCCCCGGCGTGGCGGTGGGGCCGTGGCTGGGGACGGTGGTCCGCTGGGATGGACGGGCAGCTGACGTCCTGCCAGGCATCTTGACCACAGACAGCTCCAGCTCCCGGCGAGAAGTTCGGATTTCTTCGCTGTGATGCAACCCTGGGACAGGGGCTCAGTTTTCGGTGTGGCTGCCGGAATAAAAGTTATGGATTAAAAAAAAAAAAATATATGGACTCAGAGGAGCAACATGCTTCCAGGCCTGAGACTTGTAGAGAGCTTGGCAGACGGTGGAAGGAATGTTTTCCTATAATAAATAAGGAAGTGTTTTGTTTTCCTTGAGCTAACCTTTCATAATAAATTCAATTGTGGTATGTCGGGGCAGGATTCGTTTTCTAAAAAAATATATATATTTTATTGATTTTAGAGAGGGAAGGAGAGGGAGAGATAGAAACATCAATGATGAGAGTCACTGATGGACTGCCTCCTGCACGCCCCTCACTGGGGATCGAGCCTGAAGCCCGGGCATGTGCCTCAATGGGGGATGGAACCGTGACCTCCTGGCTCATAGGTGGACGCTCAACCACTGAGCCACACCAGCCGGGCAGGATTCTTTTAAATAACTCTTTCCCGCAACATAACATCCAGAAAGGACTTTGATGGGTCTGAAACTGGTGAAGAGAAAATGTTAATCTCACAATTTTCCCATAGTTTGCTTTGATTTGTGGAAATCGCCCTCTCCTCCTCCCACTGACTCTTCGGGAGGGTCTCTTCCCATGAGAAAAAGCACTGCTCACCTGGAATGTTTTGGGGCGCCCCGTGTCCCTTCCCTCCCTCCAGCTTCATATGCCTCTGCACACAATGTAATAGCCTCCAGAGAGCCTCGGGGCAGCTGGGATCAAACCCATCCCCCCAGAGAGGGGGCAGGGAAGGGAGGAGGCAGGAGGGGCCTCCGGGCACCCGGCCTCGGAGCTGGGCTCTGCCGTTCTCTTGCCGAGCGGCCTCAGGTGTGTGGTTTGTTCTCGTGAAGCGGCCACAGGTGTGTGGTTTTGCTTTTGCTGAGCCTCAGTGGCAGGATCAGTGCTGGGGCAGGAGCGCCCCAGGGCCTGGTGAGGATAGAGTGAGAATGCAGGGGATGGCATCTGTAAACCGTGGAGTGCTGGGCGGGCCCCTCAGGCTTTCCTCCCAGCGCTGACCCGCTGGGGGAATTCTGACCCTTTGCCACCCCGCTGCCAGGACCAGCTGGGATGGGGACAGCAGGGTCAAATTGGCCTGAGCGACTCGGGCAAGAGCTGCGGGGCGCCCTCTGGTGTCCATGGTGATGTGTGTATAACCCCCTTTCCAGAGGGCGTGCACACCGCATGGTAAAGCAGGACTTCCTGGGCTGAGTCAGGCAGTGCCCGGACCCCCTTGAGTACGCACAGGAGCCCACGGTCCCCCTGTAGAGGGCGCTTGCCCTGAGTGGAGCCTGCAGGAGTGGGAGTTGATCTGGATGAGACGGTGGCACAGGAGCCCACGGTCCCCCTGTAGAGGGCGCTCGCCCTGAGTGGAGCCTGCAGGAGTGGGAGTTGCTCTGGGTGAGTCGTTGAGGGAGAGTGGAGGTGAAGGCCTAGGACATTACTGTACGCGGCTATGCCCTTTGTGCACACCGCACACTTCGGCTGCACTGCGTTCATAAAGCAGCACTGTTATAAAAACGGTTACATGTCTACACCTTTCCACTTGTAGGTTTAAATCAAGCACAAGAGGGAAGGACGCAGTCAGAGATGCAGAAACCATCAGAGGTCTGAGACTGCTGCTGGGTCACAGCACAGGGCTTTCCCGCAAACTCTTTGTTATGTAGAGAGAACAGTCTAACAACGAACACTACAGTGGAGCGAGCGCGCGCGCACACACACACGCACACGCACACGCACACGCATGCCAGGCACACAACTACATGTGCTGGGCTTTTCACAACACGGCTGGCAGCACAGTAGCTTGTTTCCATTCACATCGCCATCGACACGTGAGCATTGGCTGGTGCTGACACCATGTCCATAGCCGCGTCACCCAGGTGGCCACGTCAGGTAGTACCCCTAGCCGGTCTGGCTCAGTGGACAGAGCATCAGCCCGTGGACTGCAGGGCCACAGGTTCGATTCCCATCCAGGGCTTGTACGGTCTCGATCCCCAACCCCAGTGGGGTGGGGCGTGTGGGAGGCAACCAATGGCTGTGCCTCTCTCCCGGAGATGTTTCTCTCTCTGCCTCTCCCCCTCCCTTCCACTCTCTAAAAGTCAGTGGGAGCCGAAACCGGTTTGGCTCAGTGGATAGAGCGTCGGCTTGGGGACTGAAGGGTCCCGGGTTCGATTCTGGTCAAGGGCATGTACCTTGGTTGCAGGCACATCCCCAGTAGGGGGTGTGCAAGAGGCAGCTGATCGATGACTCTCTCTCATTGATGTTTCTAACTCTCTATCCCTCTCTCTTCCTCTCTGTGAAAAATCAATAAAATGTATTTTTAAAAAAATAAATAAAAATCAGTGGGAAAATAGCTTTGGGTGAGGATTAACAATAAAAAAAAAGTGACAGGCAGGAGAGGCGGTCCGAGAGGTGACGAAGGAAGAGGCAGGAGAGCGGCCAGCCCTGTTGCTGGTTCTGAAGGCGGAGGAAGGGCCTGAGGAAGGAACGGCACCAGTGCTTGGCGGCCAGCCTGCCGGGAAACGGGCTTCAGTGCTGCCCGGGGCAGAGAATGGGATCCTCCCACCACCGAGGGAGAAGGCGCTGGGTTCTCCTCTGGAGCTTCCGGAAGGAGGGCAGCCCTGCACACGCCTGGATTGTCAGCCATAAGGCCCCCCTTTCAGACTTCCGGCCTCGGAATGTAAGGAAACATTTGTGTTGTTCTAAGGCACCACATGGGTGGTAATTTGTCCCAGTAGCAATAGAACACGAATTACACCTCCCGCCTCACACACACATAGGCCCTTCCCTCTTCTTCCGATTCAGTCATAACTCATAGGAGGCTTCAGTGTTTACAGGGAGAAGGTTAAACAAATCCTGGTCCCCGCTGAGCCATGCAGTGTGCCACACCTCCATTCCTTTTTTAAAAAAATATATATTTTATTGAATTTTTACAGAGAGGAAGAGAGAGGGCAAGAGAGTTAGAAACATCGATGAGAGAGAATCATTGACCAGCTGCCTTTTGCACACCCCCTCTTGGGGATGTGCCTGCAACCAACGTACATGTCCCTGACCGAAATCAAACCTGGGACCCTTCAGTCTGCAGGTCAACGCCCTATCCACTGAGCCAAACCAGCCAGGGCATTGACTGTTTTTAAAGAGCACCTCGTTCTGATTTCGTGGATTGAATATTTTTGCTAATTTACTTGATAATCTAACATCTGAGAAATTAATGGCTCTCCGGTTCTCCCAAAGGTTTCTCTTCCTGCATCATTGCTGTTTCCCCCAACTTGCTTTTCTCTACTTAATTATTTCGGTCTGTCTTTCATGTTAGACATTTTTCTCTGATGTCTGGTGACCCTTGCCTGTCTAGCCATATTTAAAAATAGGTGCCCAGATGCTGATTGGTTGCTCTGACCGAATGAATAGGCTTGTCCTCTGCAGGCTTCGCTTTTCCAGTGTTCTCATTTTGGTGACTTTTCAGCGTTTGCTGCACATCGGAATCACCTGGCGAGCTCATACAACGAGGATGGCCCACTCGACCCCGATTAATAAGTCTCCGGAGGGTGGGGCTGTGGGGTAGGGACAGTTTCAAAGCCTCCCCAGGCATCGCTCCTGGCAGGGGATTTAGTCCAGCCGTCTTGAGAAACAACAGTAACGGGAACGTGAGCAGAACCTGCAAACGTGTAATCCTGCATGTCCGACAGCATGCTTGCTGTTCCCCGTCCACACAGACGCGGTAGGAAGTGGAGCAGGACGTCGTGTCTTCTCTGACAGAAGTCGATTCTACATCAAGCATCCCGGAGAGGAGAGCAGGGGAGACATTTTCACCCGCCCGTCACCTGTCCTTAGGGGACACCACACAAACCCTTTGGCTGCTTGGACTCGGTCAGATGCCCATGAAGAATTTGGCAACCTCTGGCTTTTTTTTTTCTTTTCTTGGCCAGCGTTCTGAAATGCGAGTGGGGGAAGAAGACGGTGGGCCTCCATCTCCAGTTCTCGAGCTTTGATTTAATTTCCTGCTTTTGGCACAGGTCGCCCCTCCCCAAGGTTCCTCGGGGTCCCCCCCAGTGGAGGGATCCTGTCTCCGGAGAAGCAGCTTCCAGTCTTTTCCGGGGCAGGAGGGGCACCTGGCCAAGGACGGGAGTGGGAGGAGTCACGGGGTCAGACTTCAGCCCCAGCGCCGCCCCTGCCGCCAGGTGGAGATTCCTGGCGCGGGGTTCAGGAGTGCAGACCAGCTTGGGTCTCAGCTTTCTCCGCTTGCCTTTCTGGTCCCAACTCTGTCCGTTACGATTTATCCCTCTGCTTCCTGCTGTTTCTCATTCCTTTTGTTCTTGTGCATTTATTCCTTTAAAGAACCCCTTGACTACGGTTCTAATGGGGCCTAGGGAGGAGTCACACGCCTTTCATCAGACGCCCTCACCATCACCGTCCTCACAGTCACCGTCCTCACCGTCCTCACCATCACCGTCCTCACCATCACCGTCCTCACCATCACCGTCCTCACAGTCACCGTCCTCACCGTTCTCACCGTCCTCACCGTCACCATCCTCACCGTCCCCACAGTGAGGATTGAGGGTATCACTCTGCGTGGGCCTGGGATGGTTTTAACCTTAGGGAATGGCGAGGTAACTATTTCCGAGTTGGCTGCTCAGATGCGGTTTATTTCCCAGGAGGCTCCGATGTAACTGCAAACAAAATGGTCTCTTAGAACCTTCTAGGGCAACCGTTTTTCAACCTTTTTCGTCTCATGGCACACAAACTAATTACTGAAGTTCTGCACACCAGCTAGCACACAGGAGCTGATGTGACAAAAAAAGAAAAAAAAGAAAAAAAAGAAAAGGTGTAATTAAAAAAATAACAGTAATTACCCTTTTTGCTCCAGAGTGACTTTTTTTAAAAAAGCAGTGGCCAATAAGGATTTCTGGGACCAAGAATAAACGAACCATCACTTCTCGGCCTTTTGGCTAAGATCAAGTGAAGAATAAACGAACCAGACACAACCTTCTTATTTATGTAACGTGACCAATGCAGTGCAGCTCTGTAACGGGACCCATGTATGCATGGCTCAAGACGGGGCCTTCTCTCTGGCTGGCTATTGTGTTGGCGGCTGTCATTTTCTAAACGTGACAGTCTAAGGGAGAAGAGCCCCCGAATAAACGGAATCGCATGTTTGAAAAACTCATGCGGCACACTGGCTGGAACGGCTGTCGGGGGCGGTGGGCTGGCTGAGGGGGCCCTGAGCAGGACGTGGGTAGGACAAGCTCTTTTCTCCTTGACGAGACACCTGTGTGCCCGCTTCGCACAGGGACGTGCTGGAACGTGTCACAGTTGCTGCCGGCATGTTCGGTGGGCTTCCTTCCCCCCCAAAAGCACTGTGCACTTGGGCATAAACATTTCTTCTTTCGCTGCCAAATGCCGGGGTTTGTAAAGCCGGACTGGGAGCTGTGGGCTGGGAGAGGCGTTTGCCGGGAGGAGAAGCAGCCGGAGTTCCTGGGTGGTTTCCACGGAGGCGCCTTGGCATTGGGATCCGGGCGGGTCTGTGTGTGACCGGAGTGGAGGCAGGAGCTGGAGGTGAGGGTGTGTGTGTGTGTGTGTGTGTGTGTGTGTTAGCAGCCCACGGGGGAAGCTGCAGGCCTGAGGCTCCTGTGTGCTGGCTGGGCGGGAGGAGGCGCCGCTGTGGCCACGGGGAGACCCAGTTACTGGAGTGAGACCCCAGACGGCAGGTGGGGAGGGAGGCGCCCGGAAATCCGGACTCGGGGCTGCAGGCAGGTTGCCAACGCCAGTGAACTTCTGACGAACTATTCCAGCGATGTATCCCGTCCGGGTGGAGGCAGCTCGGGGGAGCAGCCAGAGGCCACGCTGCAGGCAGGGACGCAGAGTGTGCTGGGTTAGAGAGCCCCCCAACCCCCCCCCCCGCCCCCCATTGCCTCCGCAGGGGTGGGCACACTTTTCCTGGGCAGAGCCGGACAGCAGGCATCTTAGGCTTGGGGGCTGTCAGGCCTCTGTTGTCGGTGGTGGGTTGTGGGAGCCTGCGAGGCTGAGGCCGGGAGCCTCGCCAGGGTCTCGGTCCTGTTTGTTTCTGGCGCCCAGGCCTGATGTCAGCGTGACCTCGGTGACCTTTCCGTGGACATTTGCAAACTGGAGGAGCTTTCTTCCAGGAACAGGAAGCCAGAGCTGGAGGAGAACCCTGCCTCTAGCCTCGGGCAAGGAGGGGGGAGCGTGGGGAGGAGGACGGGGGCGGGGGGGGTCCAGGGAGGGGGGAGGTGGTGGTGGGGGGTCCGCTGGGCGGGGGGTGGGTGGTGGATGCCACCCTAGGCCTTGCCTCTGGTGACCAGCACTTGGTCCCTCTCTCCCAGGCCCACGGAGGCTCCACTGCCCTCCGCCCATGAACTCGGCAGGCAAAGGGCCTGAAAGCTGCTTGGCGGGCGCTGCGTGGGTGTGAGCCGTGCACCCTCAGGTCCCTGCCCTGTGGACCTGAGCCTGGAGGGGCAGCGAGGAACGTGGTGTCTGTGGCAGCCCGGAAGGAGGTGGCGGTGCCCGGGAGGGTGTCTGGAGAAGGGGGGACGCCCAAGGGGGTCCCTGAGGGGAGAGGGCGCAGGGGCTGCTCACAGCGGGGAGGGCGGGGGTGAGAGAACCCGTCCCCGGGGAGGCAGTGCTTACCGCTCCTGCTGGAAGGGCCAAGGGCAGGGAGTGGCGTCAGAGCCTGGAGCTGAAGTAGCCCATCGGCTAGAGCTGCTGACCAGAGGGCGAGGCCCTGGGCCCTGGTCATCAGGGACAGACTCAGTCCTTCCCCCCCACCCCCGTCCTCTTGCTGGGGCTTTCCATTGGCTGAGCCTCAGGGGGCAGGGCGGGGCGGGGGGAGGCCAAGGAAGACACCCCCCTGGGGCTTCCCGGGACCCCAGCCACCTTCCCGCCCGGGCAGTGTCTGTGCCACCAACGCTGCTCCTTTTGACCAGGAGATGTGCCTGGAACTCGTGCGGCTGCCTCCCTGTCTCTAACCGGGAAGCACCGAGCACCCCGCCTGTGGAGTGATGGCCCCCCTGCTCCCTGGCTCTCACATCCCTGACCTTGGAAGAGCCATTTCCCGGCCGTCGCTAATGGACCTTCAGTGAGACCATAAAACACCGGCGCCCGGAGGGACGGAAGGAGGGAGAGGCTGCTGGGCCGATGCTCACGTCCCGATGTCGTGGGTGAACCTGGACCGGCCGAGGTGCCGGGTTCCCGGCCGCCCTCCGCTCCGGCCGCCTCCCCCCCCTGGCGCGGCGCCTCTTTCATTGTTGTTGTTGATCCTCACCTGAGGATGTTTTTCCATTGATTTTTAGAAAGAGAGTGGAAGGGAGAGAGAGAGAGGGAGAGGCAGAGGGAGAGGGAGAGGGAGACATTGATGTGAGAGAGACACATTGATTGCTTGCCTCCCACACGAGCCCCCATCAGGGCAGGGGATCGAGGAGTGTGCCCTTGACTGGAATCGAACCCCGGGCCAGGCCGCTGAAGCAGCAAGGCCGATAAATCGGAATAATGCATGCGTTCTCCTGGCGGTGCCCGGCGCTCCCCTACCAGTAAAAGCCCGAGCGACGGAGCCTGAGAGGCAGAGAGAGTGGAGAGCAGGGTCAGACCCACCGTGCCAGATGCTCCGCTCTGGGATCCTGTGTGAAAGGCACTGGTCTGGCTGGTCACAGGCCCATCTGCAAAGTCCCCTGGGACAGCGGTCGGCAAACCGAGGCTCGCGAGCCACATGCGGCTCTTTGGCCCCTTGAGTGTGGCTCTTCCACAAGATGCCACGTGCGGGCGCGCACGGACAGTGGCGATGGGAACTTCGTGGCCCACGCGCAGAAGTCAGTGTGCGGCCTGGGCGAGTCTGTTTTGAGGAAGTGGCGTTAGAACACCCAAGGGGCCAAAGAGCCACATGCAGCTCGCGAGCCGCGGTTTGCCCTGGGGGGATTTCCGCACGCCTTCCTGGAAACGGTCCCGGTGGCCCCAGCGCAGGGACGTGCTTGGACATCTGTGTGGGCCGAATCGCCTGCATCCCCTCCACATCCTCACCGCCTGGTGGCCATGGTCACAGCTCCCTGCGCCCTCAGCCTCTCCCAGTGGGAGACGGTGTCCTCACAGCGGGGAACCCCACCCGCACCCCTGCAGAGGCAGGCGTGGTAATGTTCTTTCATGTTTTTTTTTATTTTTACCGCAGGCTGGTTTCATCACGGCGAGGAAATAAGCTCCAGGTTTTCCCTTGTGCGGGGAGAAGCTCAAGTGTCCTCCCCTGGAATTCCAGTGGTGTTTCTTGGCAGAGCCGTATCTCGGGAAGGAGGAGGAGGAGGAGGAGGGAACCCCGAGGTTAGGGTCGGGACCGGCGGTGGGCGGGTGGCTTGTCCTGGGCCTCACTGCCTTGGAGCCTCCTTGCCCTTGGCAGAAGCCCCAGGCCCGTGTGTGCCCAGCAGGCCCGTCTGCAGGGCCGGGGGGCTGTGGGCTGTGGGCTGTGGGCTGCGGGCTGCGCTCCGCTGCTGGGCTCACTCCTGCAAGAAAATGGTCCCGATAAAACCAAAAGCCCCCAGAGAAAGGACTCTCACCGCTTGCGACAGCATGCGGGGGCCTGGAGAGTGTTACGCCAGGCAAAATAAGCCAGGCAGAGGAGGGCAAGGGTCACGTGATCTCACTCCTAGGCGGAATCTAACGAACCAAATAAACTGACGATCAAAAAATAGACCCAGAGCCAAAACCGGTTTGGCTCAGTGGATAGAGTGTCGGCCTGTGGACTGAAGGGTCCCAGGTTCGATTTGGTTGCGGGCACATCCCCAGTAGGGGGTGTGCAAGAGGCGGCTGATCGATGTTTCTCTCTCATTGATGTTTCTAACTCTCTATCCCTCTCCCTTCCTCTCTGTAAAAAAATCAATAAAATATATTTAAAAAAAAAAATAGGTCCAGAGACAGAGAAGCATGAACAAACTGTTGGACCTCAGAGGGAAGGCAGGGGAGGGTGGGTGGGTGGGAAGAGGTCAACCAATGAGCTTGTGTGCATCTATGCGTCACCTGAGGACACAGACAATGGGGTGGTGAGGGCCTGGGGGTGGACGGGAGCCGGCTGGAAGAGGTTAATGGGGGAAAGGAGGACCTCTGCAATCCTTCCAACAATAAAGATTTAAAATAAAAAAGTAAAACCAAAAGACCATTTGCCATGGAGGACGGCAAATAAACTGCGTGAGCGTGCATGTGCGTGTGCATGTGTGCATGTGTGTGTGTGCATGCGTGTGTGTGTGTGTGTGTGTTTGGGGGTGGGGGTGCGTGGGAGATGGAGGCAAACATGACTTTCAAGGTGGGTGTTTGTGTGTGTGTGTGTGTGTTTGGGGGTGGGGGTGGGTGGGAGATGGAGGCAAACATGTCTTTCATGGTGTGTGTGTGTGTGTGTGTGTGTGTGTTTGGGGGTGGGGGTGGGTGGGAGATGGAGGCAAACATGTCTTTCATGGTGTGTGTGTGTGTGTGTGTGTGTGTTTGGGGGTGGGGGTGGGTGGGAGATGGAGGCAAACATGTCTTTCATGGTGTGTGTGTGTGTGTGTGTGTGTGTGTTTGGGGGTGGGGGTGGGGTGGGAGATGGAGGCAAACATGTCTTTCATGGTGTGTGTGTGTGTGTGTGTGTGTGTGTGTTTGGGGGTGGGGGTGGGTGGGAGATGGAGGCAAACATGTCTTTCATGGGCTGTGTGTGTGTGTGTGTGTGTGTGCTCTCTCTTGCCGAGTTTCCCCAAAGCTGTGTCCATCACTCCATAGTGTCTTCTTAGCGCTCCGAGGACTATTTGGCAAAACCCTGTTAGGCGCATGCTGCCGGCAAGGAAGCCAGGACCCGAACCCTAGCAACGAAGGCAGCGAGGGGTCCCTGGGGGCTGACCCCGCCTGTCGGTGTGCCTTGCTTCCTTTGATGGGTCCTGGGACATGGACCCTGTTGCCGCTGCATAGAATCTCCACGGTGAGGAGGGAACCGGGTCTTGGAGGGGCTGGGTCACGTGCCCAAGGAGGTAAGAGGCAAAGCCAGGATCTGAGCCAGGGAGTCCACCCTGAGACCCTCCAGCTCTTCATTCTTTTCTTTCTTTCCTTCTTTCTTTCTTTTCTTTTCTTTCTTTCTTTCTTTCTTTCTTTCTTTCTTTCTTTCTTTCTTTCTTTCTTCTTTCTTCTTTTTTTTTTTTTAAGCAAACAAACATGTATTTTTTAAAAATATGTTTTATTGATTTTTTACAGAGAGGAAGAGAGAGGGGTAGAGAGTTAGAAACATTGATGTGAGAGAATCATTGATCAGCTGCCTCTTGCACTGGGGATGTGCCCGCAACCAAGGTACATGCCCCTTGACCAGAATCGAACCCAGGACCTAAAAGTCCGCAGGCCGACGCTCTATCCACTGAGCCAAACTGGTTTCGGCCAGCTCGTCGTTCTGTCGTTGATTTGGGCATAGCATTCAGTCCCAGTTACCCGTGGGCGGTTAGACCCCCGTCTCTGGTTAACCAGCCCCTGGCCCCCACCCAACCTCTGCTAACCAGCGGTTTCCAGGCGGCTGTTACCAGGATGCCCACACCCCAGGCTTCCTTCAGGAATGGCGTTAGGGGATTAGGAGGCAGAGATTGTTTCAGAATAGCGATGGGAGGCAGCAGTTATTATTTTTCTGGTACAATGGCGGGGGGGGGGTTTCCTCTCTGTTCTCTCCCCCTGCTGAAGGACTCAATGGGCTAAGTAAGAGAAACAGCAGCATGCGTTATTGGAAAAACTATTTAGTGCAATTACTGCGGCAAACTTGACTGAATCTGAAAATGATAGATGGCAATTCCTAATTTCCCAGGCCTCCACCCTGGCAAGCAGTTTTTTTAGAGACTAGCGGTGCGGCTAATTGCCGGTGCGCGGTGCCCGTGAATACACGGCTTTCCCTTTTACAGAACACATTATGCTAATCGCCCCGTATTCCATTTTTCAATGAAAGGTCAGCGGAGCACTATTTGTTCAGAATGTGCAATTTAAGCTTCATGTCTGTCATTAGAGATAATCTGGGTTTGCTGTATCGAGTGGGGTTGTCATGGAAACCAGACCCGCCAGCTCTGTTTATGGCCTTCGGAGAATACACGCACGTTGCGTTTATTTCTCTGGAAAGGAAAAGGAATCAGAAATCATCGAACAGTTAGGGAGGGTTGGGGAACAAAGTGGTAATAGCCCAGAAGAGAGAGCTATGTCATCCGTCAAAAATCAATAAACTGTTGCACAGTTGGTGTCGCGGGCATTCAAGCAGGTGACTTGACGGACACGGACGAGGATCTCCTCGGGAAAGAACAAGAAAAGGGGAGTGGATGTGTTATTATTATTATGCCGAGTACGGAATGAATGCTAATGCGTTTTATCCAATCAATTATATCCTTGAAAGATATTTTGTGTAAACAGTGACTGTCTGAGAAGGCTTTTCTGCTGTATATTTGGACTTTCATTTATGAACCCCACTGAGCTGAGATGATTCCCTATTATGGTTTCTCTGTTTTTCCTTCTGTCACTGATAAGGACACTCCCAGAAAGCAGTTCAGGGATCCTGGGATTTAATCTTTGAAGATCCTTCCTAAGTAGCATGAGGGTAGTATTTATGTATATAAAAGGCTAATATGCTAAGTGTCCGACCATCTGACCGGTCGCTATGATGTGCACTGACCACCAGGGGGCATCCGCTCAACACAGGAGCTGCCGAACTGCAGTGACTTGGCAGCAGTGGTTCTCCGGTGACGCACCCCAAAACCAGAGGGGAGGGAGCCCGATTCCTTGCGGGGCCTCATGATTCCACCTTCAGCGTGGGTTGTGTTGTTGTGGGGGCACTGTCGACCCCGAATCTGGTTACTGCACACTTGCATTTGCGTTCCACACCCTGTACGACAGCAACTCTGCAGAGTGCCCTCTCACACTCCGGGACCCCTCGGGGGATGGTGGGGAGCCGGTTTCAGCTGATCCCTGCAGGCCAGGCCGAGGGACCCCACCTGCTGAGGGACCCCGCTCCGCAGTGTGTCTGGCCCATCTCGCCCAGTCCCGCCCCGCTGGCCACCATTTAATTAATTTCCTTTCCATGTGTACGAGTCCATGTACCAGGTTCCTAGTTTATCCATCAAAACACAGGCTGCCCAGTTACATTTGACTATTTTTTTTAAAAAAAAAAACCTAAGTGTATTCCCCAAATTTTATGGGCTATCCTTGTGCTGAAATTATTTGTTGCTTACCTGGCACACAAATATAACGAGGGGTGGGGCGGGGTGTCCTGTATTACACCTGCGACCTTGAACCTGAGGAGCACAAGGGGGCGAGGAGGTGATTCTTTAACCTCCCGTCTGCCTCAGGCGGGGCTGAGGAGTGAGTGTGGGCACAGGATGTGTGCCCATGACTGATTCTGTTAAGTCACAGAGTAATTGTGCTCTGATTTGCTAGAGGCATCAGCAAAGTCAAGTGAAAAACAGTCACCCACTTGGAAACGGCCAGACACCCACTCGGCACAGCCACTCCATAGGAGTGAAGTTCCTCGTGCTGTTTTTCCACCGATGGAGGGGTCAGACCTCCTCTCCTGGGGGAGGAGAAAGCCACCCCAGGTGTCTCTGTTTGTTTGGTTTTGGTTTTCGAGCTGGTCTCAGTCATCTGTTGGAGCTGGACAGGGCGGGAAAGTGCAGGCTCCCCGAGCAGCCAAGCCCTACAGCTCCTGCTCCGATGCCTCCTTGGGAAAATAACCCAGTCTGAGCTGGCTTCGGGTTCACACCTGTGGAATGTGTACAACGACAGTTCCTTCCATCGTGAGAGCTTGGAATTCCATGTGCAAAGGGCCAAGCGCAGCCCTGGGATGTAGTGGGGGCTTCACAAGTGTCTTGTGAGTAAAAGATAAAGGAGCCAACTGAAACCGGTTTGGCTCAATGAATAGAGTGTCGGCCTGCAGACTGAAAGGTCCCAGGTTCGATTCCGGTCAAGGGCATGTACCTTGGTTGCAGGCACACCCCCAGTAGGGGGTGTGCAAGAGGCAGCGGATCGATGATTCTCTCTCATCGATGTTTCTAGCTCTCTATCCCTCTCTCTTCCTCTCTGTGAAAAATCAATAAAATATATATTTTTAAAAAAAGGATAAAGGAGCCAGTTCTTCATACTTTGTATTACTTCCAGCTGAAATAGGAGAACTAGTTCAGATGCAAATAATAATCTCCAAACCGCACTGACGAAATCAGAAAAGAATGCTGTTTCAAGAAAGATCGTCCTTGGCCCCGCCATGCAATAAATTATGCCCCTTTTCAGTCAAAAAGGAATTCACTCTAAGATCAAGATGTAGTAATTCCAGAAGTAGTAGCGATGACAAGCATCAATGGTTATTCCAACAGATGGGAAGATTACATAATTAGGGAATAAAATAAAGTAATTTGTGAGCATCTAGTATAGCATTTCCAATTGAGTTAAGTCAATAGGTGCCCTAGGAAAAGAGGGCTCCTTGTTAAATAATTTGGGACAATACTCCAAGTATAAAGGTTTTTTTTTTTTTTTAATTGCAGGCCTTTTCAGAGCCTCTAATATGTTAATGTGCAGCATGTATTTCCTAAAGGAAGATGGAGTATTTTCCGAATATATTCTGTTGTAGGTAAACTGCCTTCCACTCATCCTTTTTTTTGAGCTAACATTGCATGGAACACTGCACTGGGTAATTTAGAAACATAATTATTTATTGTTGGAAGTACTACATATATCCCCTTTTCCTCCCCATTGACCCCCTCCACCCGGACCCTCACCCCAGGCCCTCACAGCCCCATATATGCATGGCCTCATCTGTGTCCAGGGGCCACGCATACGTGCCTACAAGGTCCTGAGTTGATTACCCCCTATCCTCCCACCCTCCGCGGCCTTCCCTCCAAGATCCCACACTGTTCCATGCTTCCATGTAGCCCATCCACTGAGCTTTTATTTCAATTATTATATTTTTCATTTCCAAAATTTCTGGTTCTTCTTTATATCTTTTGTTTCTTTGTGAGCTTCAGGTGCATTTTTCATCTTCAGGTGCCTTTGCAATTGCTCGTGGGAGCATTTTCATCATGGCTGCTTTTAAACCTTTGCCATATAATTCTAACATTCCTGTTATCGTGGTATTGATATCTATTGTCTTTTTTTCTTTCTTTTCTTTTCTTTTTTTTTAATAGAATTTGAGCTCTTTCTGGGTTCTGGTATGGCGAGTGAATGTTGACTAAGACCTGGGCATTTGTGCCGTGAGAGCCTGTATCTTATTTAAACCTTTTTTCCCCGATAAAACCTGGATTTCCCGATACCCCTTCAGTAGGGGAAGTCATTGTGCTGTCTTGATACTGCCGGGTGGAGGTAGACATCCAGGTTTCCTGATTATATTTGTTGACATAAGAGGTGGAGGGCTTCTGGTTACTGCTGGTTAGCGTTCTGGCTCCCATGGGGTCCCCACGGACACTGCAGGGGGGGCGGGGCTCATTACCACACCGCAGGGACGGGGTACAACTTGGCCTTCTCTGGTGTCCCCTACTTGGCCTTCTCTGGTGTCCCCTACTTAGTGGGGGACACCATGTTATAGCCTCAAGAAGGTGAAGATCTAGGCTTCCCACTCTGTCTGCGTTGGAATGGGGAGAGGAGGGACCATAACTTTTTTTTTTTTTAGAATTAAACTTGGGACCCCTGAGTCCGCAGGCTGATGCTCTATCCACTGAGCCATATTTGTTAGGGCTCCCAGTCATCTTTTTTTTTTTTTTTAATTTTTTAATTTATTGATTTTGTACAGAGAGGAAGAGAGAGGGATAGAGAGTTAGAAATATCGATGAGAGAAAGTCATCTGTCAGCTGCCTCTTGCACACCCCCTACTGGGGATATGCCTGCAACCAAGGTACATGTCCTTGACCGGAATTGAACCTGGGACCTTTCAAGTCCCCAAGCCAACGCTCTACCCACTGAGCCAAACGGGTTTCAGAGGGACCATAACTTTATTGACTGAAAGTGTTCTGCCTTGTGAGACTGGCTCTCTCCTGGCTCTTTGGCTAGAAAGAGCAGGCTTCTTGGGTATGCGTGTATGTGTGTGTGTGTGCATGTGTGCATGTGTGTGCATGTGTGTGTGCATGCACATGTGTGTGTGCGTGTGTGCATATGTGCATGTGTGTGTGCATGCACGTGTGTGTGTGTGTGTGTGGGGGGCATTTTTGGGTTGTTGGCTCTTCTGCTCTGTGACTGGGGTATCGGAAGCAAAAAGGAAACCCAGCAAACTCACCATGTCATTCCGCGGATACCGAGTTCTACCTCCTTCCCTTTACTTTCCAGTCTGCTTGTGTGTGTTTTATAGAGCCGGTGCGGGGCGTTTCGTGGCACACAGTGGAAGAATTAGGGGAAACGTATGCCTATCCATCTTCCTGGACGTGGAAGTTCCTCTGGACTCACGGTCCTTTTATAGTTTAGGTTCTAATCCAGTACTGTTTGGTTTCTTGTTTTGCTAAAAATTTCCCAGCTCTAGACATTGGGGGTGCCTTTGAAAAGTTTTTATCAGAATTCCCCTGAGCTGCGTCAATGGCCAGGAAGGAAGGACCTCCATGAAGGGGCAGAGCCCTGCGTCCATGTGGGAGGAGAGACGTGGCTGCCTTCAAGCCCTTCTTCCATCCCACAGCTTCCAGAGAGGCCTCGTTTGAAGTCATTTCTGCGGCTCCCCCAAGCGCTGTCCTCTGTGGATTGGAGGTGAGCCAAGAAGCCGATCCCCAAGCAAAGGCCCCGGACCCCTGCCTCTCCTCCCCGAGGTCCTGATCCTTCCTGTTTGCCTCTGACGATCTCCCTCCCACCGTAGCTGGTGGAGAAATGGGATACGGCCGAGGCGATCCCTTATCTGGGGTGACAGCAAGGACACATGAAAAATGTGCCGGGGAACACAGAAGGACAGTGATCAGAAAAGCTTTTTCTTTCAACCTCAATCATGATGTTTTGGGCGTCGGCTGGAGTTTCCCAAGTTATTTGTAACTGTCCACCCCGGTTAGGGGATGTATGTTTTACCTAAATATAGCTAATCGCTCCTAATCGAATGATGAATGTGTGTGTCCCAAATGGAAGCCCCACGGTTAGCCGCCTCATTATTGAAGTTCAGGGGGATGATGGGACTGTCACCAGCGTGACACTGGACCAGCTGCTCCGAGCTGCTCAGCGTGTGGGTGTGTGGGCCCTGGGAGTGTGTTTGGTGGAAGAGCCTTCGTGTTGGCGGGAGGCAGCCCTCACAGGCTCGGTCCTTTTAGAATTACAGTTTAGAATTACGTCTTCCTAGCGGCCGATGGTGGGGTGTGCGGGACGCTGGATTGTGTTCCTCGGGAGTTTATGCTGCGTTCAGCCAGCATCTGGCTCTTTATTTCCAGTCCTTCCTGAGGGATCCCCGCGGGGCGTCGCAGTCCCAGACTTAGTGGGTGTCCTTTCCCGTTCACACAAAGGGAAATGCACAGAATGTGGGAGCTGGCAAAACCTGATCACCGCTTCTCAACCCTGGCTGCTACTTAGAAACATCGTGAGAAAGAAAAGACACGGATGCCTGGGCCCTGCCTCTGCTGATCCTGACGTTCTACACCAACCTGATGGAGTAGGAGTGTATGATTTCCATCCGCCAGAGAGAGGCCCCGAGGCCCAGACTGATTTCCTCCCAGACCCCTGGGGCTGAGAGCAGAGCGGGATTTGCACCCAGGAGACCTGAGTCTGGAGTCCCGGATCTTAACGCACTTCCTGGGAGTGGGCCTTGGCACACCGAGGTGCCCTGCTACCCCAGTGGTTCTCCAGCTAGAACCCCAGGGGCAGGGTTTTACTCAGATGGACACCTGGACGCCCTCCTCAGGTCCTGGGCTGGGCTGGGGTCTGTGCACTGATGGGCTTTTTGAAATGGCCAGGCGATTAGAATGGGCATCCACGGTCAGCAACGGCTATATAGGCTCAACCATACAGACCACCGGCCACTGTCCAGAGCAGACCACCGCCCAGCGGTGGAGATGACCTAGAGGTAGTGCCAGAATCCTCGGGCTGCCCGATCTTCTCACAGAAGGGCCTCTGACGGAATAAGACCCTTGATCATTTTATTTGTTTACTTTTTGGGTTTACATTATATTTAAAATATTCTTAAACTGGTGGAGAACATTAAAAAATGGAGAGATTTCAGCCTGACAGGCGTGGCTCGGTGGTTGAGCTTAAACCTAGGAAGCAGGTGGTCACGGTTCAATGCCCCACACCCGCCTCCCCAGGCAGGGCACATGCCTGGTTTTGGGCCTGATCCCCAGTGGGGTGTGCAGGAGGCAGCCGATCAGTGATTCTCTCTCATCATTGATGTTTCTATCTCTCTCTCCCTTCTTCTCTGAAATCAATATAAATATATATTTAAAAGTAGAGATTTCACATGGAAGTCTGGATGGCAGACTCTACATAAGACTATCTGGTAGCACCGGCTGGAGCTGAGCAGTGGCTGCTCCTTGTGGCAGGGTTATCCTCTCCACTTAGACATGTCCCCACTGCCTTCCTGGCACCCCCACCCCTGCCCCAAGGGCACTGCCATTACGGTCTAGGATGCTCTTCATCATGAACCCTTTAGTACTTGTCGTAGCTGCTCTTCGAGATTGCAAACACCTGAAGGTTTTCAACCTGGGGGCAACTCTGCCTCCGAGGGCCGTTGGGCAGTGTCTGCAGCTCTGTTTGGTTGTCACACTGGGAGCTGAGAAGCAGCGCTACTGGTATCTACTGGGTAGAGGGCATGGATGCTGCTGCACATCCTACCGTGCACAGGACAGCCCCACAACGAAGAATGACCTGGCCCCAAAGGTCCATCGTGCTGAGGTTGAGGAATGCTGCCTTCTGAACGTCCCAGCCTGGCGGTAGCACGTCGTAGATGGTCCATTAAATGTCAGCTGGCAGCCTGACCGATGTCACTGTGCAGGCGTTCCCCCTGCTCCTGCCGGGTGTCAGCTCCCGCATCCCTGCTTTCCTGTGTGCGCACCATATGGCCCCGCAGTCCGCGAGCGAGTCAATAAAATGCCTGCCATATGCGAAGGAAGTGATCGTATGAATGAGATCCTGAGCAGGGACAGAACCGTTATCTCATCTGAAGGAGACTGAGTAAACACAGACTGCAGCAGGCACGTTCGTTGGGAGAACCAAGGTGTTCTGCTGCGGGAGACTCGTTGCTCATTGCTTGAGAGGGAGGAAGTCTTAATCACGCTTTTCATGACCACAGGTGTCTTTAAATCCGTCCTTCATTACCTGGGTGGGGAACGGTACTGACTTCATGGGGTGTCCCAGGCGGCGTAAATTAATTGTAAATTGCTCCAAGTGGCCTGCCGGGCATCTAACTCCCCTTCCTTTGCAGGTCAGACGAGAGTGAGTGAAGGCTCTGCAGGAGCTGATATTAAATAGCCCGAGCTGCCGAAACCAGTTTGGCTCAGTGGTAGAGCGTTGGTCTGCGGACTGAAAGGTCCCAGGTTTGATTCCGGTCAAGGGCATGTACCTGAGTTGCGGGCACATCCCCAGTAGGGGGTGTGCAAGAGGCAGCTGGTTGATGTTTCTCTCTCATCGACGTTTCTATCTCTCTATATCTCTCCCTTCCTCTCTGTAAAAAAATCAATAAAATATATTAAAAAAAAAATAAACAAATAGCCCAAGCTGAGGCATGCTGCCTTAAGGCTCCAGGCCACCCTTTTGGGAGCGGGGGCCATGCCAGACTCAGCCTGGCCACCACTGTATCTGCCTTGTAGCAATGCCCAGGGGGAGTAGCACATTTAAGATGACCATCCAGCTATCCAGGTGTGTCTGGGACTGTCCCAGTTTTAGTATTGAAACCCAGTGACCTGGGAAATCCCTCCGCAGGATGTGAAAAGCCTTGATTTTCAGCGATGAGGACAGAAGGTTGTAAGAAAAGTACAAAACCTATCCTACCGCCCAAAATATAGGCCGATAACAATGCTGCTTTAGTGTCAAATGGGCATGGATTAGGTCAGTGGTCAGCAAACTCATTAGTCAACAGAGGCAAATATCAACAGCACAACGATTGAAATTTCTTTTGAGAGCCCAATTTTTTAAACTTAAACTTCTTCTAACACCACTTCTTCAATATAGCCCAGGCCGTGGTATTTTGTGGAAGAGTCACGCTCAAGGGGCCAAAGAGCTGCACGTGGCTCGCGAGCCGCAGTTTGCTGACCACAGGACTGGGTCATTTGCCTTCTGTAGCTGCTATGGCTATTTCCCCTACCCTGGGTCAGTCTGGCTCAGGCTTATCAATTTTATTTATTTAAAAATATTTTTATTGATTTCAGAGAGGAAGGGAGAGGACGAGAGAAAGATAGAAACATCAACGATAAGAGAGTACCATTGATCGGCTGCACTCCCCACACTGGGGATGGAGCCCGTAAACCAGGCACGTGCTCTGACCTTCTGGTTGAATGGTGGCCTCCTGATTCGGAGGTTGACGCTCAACCACTGAGCCATACGGGCTGGCCTCTGTCCAGTTTTTCAGTTGTTTCAGGCAGGAGGGTAAATCTGGTTGTTTTCCCCCACTTTGGTTGGAAGCAGAAGTCCAAATCTGTTCTTTGTGTTCAGAGTGCCCCTGCGTCCTGGTTTAAGCACACTATGGTGATTTCAAGAATTAGAACATTTTGCTCTCTTCCTCCTCTTATCTGATCTGCGTCCCCACAGTGTTTTGATGACCTCTCTGCTCTCCCCTGAAGTCTGCGACTTAATACATTCTATTTTTACTCACTAATCTTGATTGACTTTCATCCTCTAATGCAACCAATTTCTCTTCTGACCAATACACTCTGACATACACACAATGCGTTTCTTCTTCACCCTCTCACCCATCAACCAAGGAAAATGGCAGCACTGCCGGCTATACGGAACTGAGTTGTGTCCCCCTGTCCCTATTCGTGCATTGAATCCAAGCTGATGGTATTTGGAGGCGGGGCTTTGGGGGAGGTAATGAAATTAGATATAGAGAAGGTGGCCATCTGGAAGCCAGGACTGGCTCTCACCAGAGACCAAACCGAATCTTGGTCTTGGACTTTCCAGCCTCTAGGACTGTGAGAAAAGAGCTTTTTCCTATTGCTAGGGGAAAGCCTCCTAGTCTGTGGTATGCTGTTATGGCAGCCCAAGCAGACTAAGAGAGCTGCCATCTTTATGCAAACATAGAGCTCAGCGAATGAAAGGAAGGATGTGATCCCTTCCCGGGCCCATAGAGTCATTGGTTGGCTGCCTCCTGCACACTCCCTACTGGGGATTGAGGCTGCAGCCCGGGCACGTGCCCTGACAGGGAATGAACCATGACCTCCTGTTCATATGTCAATGCTCAGCCACTGAGCCGCACGGCCAGGCTGTTTTTTGATTTCTTGATGCCTATTTCTCTAAAAGGGTCTGAGGAGAGGGATAATTTTTTTTTTTGAGGTGGATGATCTTTACATATTTTTGCATGACATTTACACACCCATTTGTGTCTTCACCCGAGGGACAGTGGCTGCCCCTTTACTTGTTAGCATGTAGCAAAAGCCTATGACATGCCCTTCTGTCGCTGCTGCCACCCATAGCAGAATGCATCTGGTTTGGGATCAACATATCTCGCGCCTTTAATCTGGATAAAATATGTAAAGAAAATAAGACTTGGGGGCATGGTGCAAGCCGTGCCCCGAATGATCTCTGGGTAGAAACTTAATTTTGTTTTCAGTGATGTGGGGTTAGAGGATAGGATTATATCTCTCAGGCAGAGAAAGTCGTTAATCAATAGAGGGGCCTCTTAATCCTCCCTGTTCTAAGGAGACACTGTAAGCCGCCTTTTGCCGGTGAAAGGCGGGTATCGGTTGGGTGTGATTGGCAGGCTCCTGCGGCAGGTTTGCCGTGGCACTGGGTACCCCGTTCCTCGCCAGCCTGATCCTGCCTGCCTGTCACGAGGGGCAAACGGGGCAGAGATGACTTTGCCCCCTCCCTCCAGAAGGCTGACAAGTGAGGGTCCGGGCAGTAGGGTGTGGGGTAGGACCTTAGACATCAGCCCCCGTGCAAGCGTGGTCCCTGAGGAAAATGTCTACAATACAGAGACTGTCCCAGGAGCAACACTCCTTTGCTGAGGTCAGAACTTCAAACCGTGTATGTGTATGTGTGTGTGTGTATGTGTGTGTGTGGCATGTGAGGCGTATGTGTATGTGTATGTATGTGTGTAGCATGTGGTATGTGTGTATGTATGTGGTGTGTATGTGTGTGGTGTGTGGCATGTGGTATGTGTGCATATGTATGTGTGATGTGTGGCATGTGGTGTATGTGGCGTGTGGCGTGTGTGCATGTGTGTGGCATGTGTACATGTGTATGTGTGCAGTGTGTGGCATGTGGTGTGTGTGCATGTGTATGTGTGATGTGTGTGTGGCATGTGGTGTGTGCATGTGCGCATGTGTGGTGTGTGTGGCATGTGGTGTGTACGTGTATGTGTGTATGCATGTGGCATGTGGTATGTGTATGTATGTGGTGTGTGTATGTGCGTGTATGTGTACGGCGTGTGTGGCATGTGGTGTGTGCATGTGTGCGTGGTGTGTGTGCATGTGTATGTGTGTGGTGTGTGTGTGGCATGTGGTGTGTGTGTGTGTGTACGTGCTCATTGATTGGCACAGTGATCCTGAGTGAATAGCAGAGGGTGCTGTCTTCCCCCCATTGTAGTGGGAGAGTCCCTGGGGGTGGGGGTCCTGGGGTGTCGCCTTCAGACAGCCCCCACACTCGGCCCCCTCTCTTCTGTCCCCTCCTGTCCCCTCTCTGGCTCTGACTGAGGGAAGCTGGTGGCGAGGCAGACACTCCGCCGCGTTCCTGCTCTGGGGCTGGGGCCCACGGGGTGTCATTAGATCAGCTGGGCAGGTTTTCCAAGGGGCTGGGAGGCAGCGGCTCAGGGGGCGCGGCAGGACTGGGGAGCTGTCCTTTGCTCCCCGAAATCCTGAGTGCACGGAGATGCGATGGCTCAGCCGGGAGCCCCGCCCCCCAGCCCGGCTGGGCCCAGACGCTCGGTCCAACTGCCGGGCAGCCAGACGGACTTGCGAAATGGAACAATTAAATTTAAAGCGAGCTGTCTGAACCGATTTTCCCCTTCATCCTCAGCCAGCGCCGCAAGCCCTCTTCTCAGCCTTGTCTTCATTAGCGGCCGAGGCTGTCTGGCCGGGACTCAAATGGCCGGCTCCGAACTGCGTGCTCTGTGCCCGGAGACGGCGGCTCCTGGTCCGCCCACCGCCTGCCCGCACCATTTGGCTGTGCCCCCTCCCCCCGGCGCCCCTGAAGTCAGAAGCGCAGGGGCATGCCCTGGCAGGGGTCGCTGTTAGCCACACCGCTGTGCAGGGCTGGGGTGAGGGGTGAAGGCGGCATTTGCTTCCGGCCCGTGGTGAACAGCGGCCTGGAGCTTGGGGCTCCCCCGAGACCAGAAAGAAGGGGTGTTCAGGGCGCTGTCACTCGTGTTCTGACTCCTTCAGGCCTGGTGCTCAGGGGGGACGGGCGGAGGTGAAGGTCACCCCCTCACAGAAGAGCTCCCCTCCTCAGCCTCTCCCGCCCGCCCCGGTGGATGGACAAGGCCCAGCTGGGCCGAAAGCCCCGGGAAGAGAGAAGAATCTGCAAGGGGCTCTGACGTAGCTCCTTAGAAAGATCGCGTGCCAGTGCCCAAATGGGGAAACTGAGGCCCAGAGGGGGAAGAGGAGGGTGCAGAGTCACACCGCGAAGGGAGTGAGTCAGGCTTATTATCTTGATTGTCCCGGGTCACACAGCTCTCGGGCACAACACGGCACCTGGCGCACAGCAGGTGCTGATAGTAACTGCTGGCTGATTGAGTTAACGGGAGCATCAGTGGCATAAAGAAGAATAGTGACTAGATCCTTAACTTTTCAAGGCCAGGGCCGTGTTGTCCTTCATCTCTATAGGGTGTCCAGCCCCCCCCCCCCAACTGTATATACACACTCTGAATAATTATAAAGGCAATGTTTATTAAAATGCATTTCATTTTCAAAATTGAGCCACTAGCTGTTAAGGTGTGTATACATTTTTGGGGGGGAAGGGGGGATGATGGGGAGAAACACCCTCTATATTCCAAGAGCCCGGAACAGCCCTGGTATGCAGTAGATGCTCAATAAAGATGTGAGCATCTAAATAAGTCCGCGTAAATAGAGTCTACACCTCCCCTGTTTAATAGTCATTTTGGCAAATGAAGGGCAGCCATCCTCACCAGGACCTGTGGTGTAGTGGAGGGACGTTCTGGGAGGGAAGGACATATTTCAGCACGGGGTCGGGGGTCAGGACCCCCTGGGTTCCAGTTCCCACTGTGTATTGATGGGAGACCATCTTCTCTTCAGTTTTCCCTTCCATAGAAGGAGCGGGTTGGGCCAGCTGGTCTCCACAGCGCCCTCTGGCTGCCGCAGCCGGAGGAAGTGCCAGGGCCTGTAAGGAGGTCCAGGGGTCCAGGGAACCCAGGGGAGGTGCTGGCTTCTCCTCCTGGCTCTCCTGCTCCCTAAGAAGCTGGCAAACGCTGGGCGCCTCAGTTTCCTCATCTGTGAAATGAGCACGAGACATACCCGTCTCCTAGGGCTGTGAGAATTAAATGAGGAAACACACACACACACATCAGGTGCTTAGCACGGCATCTGGCATGGAGTAGCTGCTCCCTTGCTACCGTTTATTATTTTCCTTCTTATTGTGGTTTTTAATTCGCTCCTGACAGAGAGGAGATTACGGGGCCAAAGATTAAGAGGTTTTTATGGCTCTTGAAATGTTGTGACAAATTGCTTTTGAAAAGACGGTGCCTCTTTCAACCCCATGAGCAACGCCCGGGCATCCGCTGGCTGCTTTCTCCCGTCTTCCTGCGTGCTCTGGGCCAGCTTCAAAGCACGGGGCCCGGGAGATGCAGACCGTGATGGACTGACTCCCTCTCTGGGTTTTTGGACCCTCCGTCTTCCCACCCCCACTCTCTTCAGCCCTTGGTTCCCAGCCCAGAGGGTTCTCTCTCGCCTTGAGTGTGCCCCATGCTTCTTGGCACGGCATTTTTCCGGAATTGTTTTGGGCTACGCTGATTTCTTGAGACATTAGCTTACGCTTTGCTCTCACTGTGATTGCTGTCATTCCCACCCCAGTGCAAGGCGTCAGCCACGCTCGTTCCCACCCGTTGCCAGGTTTTGTGTTGCAAGGCATGATGGAACCTGCGGGCAGTGTGGAGTGGGCGGGGCAAGGGCAAGGGACGAAGCAAGGGTCTAGACTGATGGTCGGGATTTGCCTGTCAGGATGCAGGCGCCAGCTGTGGAGGCGCTCAGAGACGGGCCCGGGCAGCAGGTGGTCATGGGAGCCAGGGAGGAATGGATGGATCAGGGCTGAGGGCAGGCTCTCTGTCGGTGGCTCTGAGCACGAAGCTTGGGTCCTGGTCAGAGGCCCTGGGTTTGGGGCAGGGCCTGCTTCGAGGAAACCAGGGAGATCTTAGAGGGGCATGCAGGCCTAGGGGTGACCTACCGTCATGGGAAGAGGGGAGGAGGGGATGGTGGGACTTGGGACCCAGGAATGGTCCTGCCCCAGCTCCTGGCTCTGGCGGGCTTGCAGGAAGCATGGCCTGGGGTCACCCCAGTCACAGTCATTGTGGTTCCAGCCTACGGGAGAAGGTGGAACCCGGGCCATCAGTCAGGACCAGTACCTGTGGTGGGTGTGACTGACTGTTGCTTCTGCAAATCCCTCTTTAAAGCCGCACTGGCTTTGTGTGTGAGCTCCTCACTTCCCCGCGCTGGTGAGGCCAGGGCCGTGTGCAGGACCTCGGGGCCTCATACTGAGCGGGCACCGTCCGTCTTGGCTGCTGCCCGTGCTTGGCCGTGGGCGTGCGGGTGCCCCAGCCAGCGCCCTGGCCAGCCCCTGGGTGAGCGTCACAGTGGCTCCCCCAGAGGCCCTCTGGCTGCTTTGGGTCTGGATCCAGTCCCTGCAGACCCCAGTCTTCCTGCCCAGCTTGGAGAAGCAACCTCTCGTCCCCCGGTTTCCCGCTGTTCCTGTTCCCCCTTCTTCAGAGACACGCAGCTCTCCTCTCACCTCTCCGATCACCTAGCATCGGCCGCTCAATGAAGCCAGGACAGAGGGTTTCTGCAAACAACCTCGGGGTCCACACACTGCTTCTGAGCTAAGGGGAGACTCAGGCGCTGGCCTGGAGGGCACGGCGGGGGTGTGAGAAAAGTACAGCAAGAACAAAATGTAGGTGAAGGCCGAAACCGGTGTGGCTCAGTGGATAGAGCGTCAGCCTGCGGACTGAAAGGTCCCGGGTTCGATTCTGGTCAAGGGCATGTACCTTAGTTGCGGGCACATCCCCCATAGAGGGTGTGCAAGAGGCAGCTGGTTGATGATTCTCTTTCATTGATGTTTCTAACTCTCTATCCCTCTCTCTTCCTCTCTGTAAAAAATCAATAAAATATATTTAAAAAAAGAACACACACACACATACACACACACACACACACACACAATGTAGGTGAAGGTTTCAGTAAATCACCTCACACCCCGGCATCAGCCATTCTGGAGATGCTGCAAGATTCTCACAAACTGTGCCAGTGGATGGACAGTTCACGCTCCCCACCCCAGAGCCCCCTGAAATGACCGAAAAAGGGAGTCTGTGCGCACGTTGGCTTTGTGTGGTGAGCAGAACACCCGGTTTAGTCTGCGCCACTGTTGACAGAGATTGAGTTCGACCCGTGCTGCCCAGAGCTGGCTCGGGCACTGCGGGCTGGTTAAAATGTTTCTAATTGAGTTAATATTGCATTGTCATCTCAGCTTCCCAAACTGAGGTCTCTTTAGCCCCTCTTTCCTAAAAAAAAAACAAAAAACAAAACACAAAAAAAACCCCTCAAATCCAACACTAAATTATAGTTCAGCCCAGCATTTAGGGAAGAGAACTGCAAGAAGTCATTTATCAGGCCCTGGGCCCAGCACATCCGAGCCGTTTATTCCTAAACCGCTTAAAAGCTAATTACATGCTCCTAACGGGAAAACGCAGCCAGGCCCCGCTGGGGAGAAATCCAGTTGTTTGCGGGGCACGTTATGGAGGCGCGGGCTTGGCATTCCCCGCGTTCAGGACCCGCGCTCCAGGCTCTCGGCGGGCGGAAGACCTGGAAATAGAGCCGCTGTTTTCCTAACAGCCCTGTTCCCTCTAATGGCCACTCTCTCCCCTTCCGTGCGGCGAGGTAGGGAAATAGTGTGTGCTCTTTGCCGCAATTTTCCTGCCATGACTTCCCCTCCGTTAAAAGCCCCAGGAGAGTGTTTGCCTACCTACTTATTGGCTGCTGTCAAAAGAGATAAAGATTCATGAAAAACTCCACTGCCGATCGCCAGCCAATTCGAAATGATTCCTGGCCGGTGTTTGAAGCAGAAATGGTTTTCGTGGCAGAAACTTGCTTCTGTTTTCTGAACGGGGCCGGGGACGGAGGGTGCTGGGGGATGGTTTTGCTTCCAGTGGCTCCACTTCCTCTGGGCATCTCCTAGGAAGACCCGTCCTAACACACATGGGGTGAGTTCCCACTAGCGGGGCCCCGGCGTTCGGCTGAATGAAATGCCCGCTCGGGTGGCCTGTTGTACATCACCTAGTGACGGAGGAGCACAGAGTCATTTCTCTTCCAGCCTCTCGAAGCCCATCATTCTAGAACATTCCACCCAGAAGCTGAGCAGGAAGCGATGAGGAGAAAATAGATGGGCCTGTTCCCACAATCATGCAGGGGAGACATGCAGGGAAGTAAGTGGTGATGTTTTGAAAGGTAAGCAATTGACGGCCTGTCGCCAAGAACTGATGACGGAGAGCCTGAAGGCTGTGGCTGGGATACAGGGTCCCCACAGAAGTGTACACACTCCGTATCCCCTTTGCAGGACCAGATTAGAAGTGCTACTTGCTAAAGGCAGTATTCTCCACTCTGGGCTTGGGCTTGGGAAAGCTCAGCGCCTTGTCCCCCAGGAGCCTGCATGCGACTTTCATCCTGATCTCGAATGTAAGCCTCCTATTTAATGCTCAATGCCTGTGGCTCTTGGCCCACCTGTCATGACTACTTCCGCTTCCGTGCAAGTCCCATTCACCGGAAGGTCCAGAGGAGATTCTCCGATGACTTACACTTCCGGATTAATGAGCTGAAACCTTGCCCTGGTTTGAACTGCCCTTTGCAGGCTTCTTCCTACTAACGCATTGCTCTGCTGTCTTGCTTGAGGTAAGAGCACTGTCAGGAATGGGATTGAATTCCTGGAGGAAGAGAGCCTCGGGGGCGGGGCATGGATTAGAGGGCAGTGGGTGCTAAGACCAGTGGGAGCTGGCTGCTAAGACCAGCAGTGGGAGCTGTGGGATTCTGGCAGTCTCCAGGGAGGGGTGCTCCCTGAGGACTGGAATGCTGGGCTGCCTTGGGAAGTAGGTAGCGATCCCTGGTTCCCCGGGGAATGGGAACGGTTGGTGGAGCGGGATGAACTCTTGGAATGACTGCTTACCAATCGGCATCACTGAACCACATGACCCTTACATTTGGTGATGCCATGACCCACCCATATCCCCTTATTCTTACAAGTAGAAAGCAAGCAGACCTGGCTTCCAGCCCGCATTTTTGTGGCGCTGAGATCATTTTGCTTGCTCATGCTGCTCTTGCTGGAAAGGCTGTGGGGTGCATGTCCCCAACCCTGTGCCCCTCAACCAGTGACCGGGGGTATAAAGGCAGGGCTCCCTCGCCCCTAGGTGGTCTAACTCTGGGGCGTGTGTCTGTCTTAGCCAGTTTGGTTCAGTGGATAGAGAGTGTCGGGCCTTGGACTGAAGGGTCCAGGGTTCAATTCTGATCAAGGGCAGGTGCCTCTGCTGCAGGCCAATCCCTGGTGCGTGTGGGAGGCAGCCAGTCGATGTGTCTCTCTCACATCGATGCTTCTCTCTCTGTGTCTCTCCACCTCCCTTCCACTCTCTCTAAAATCCAATGGAAAAGTGTCCTCGGGTGAGGATTAGCAACAGCAGAAATCTGAGGTATGTCTACTTGGCTCCAGGAGTTTCCCCGGGGGATTAAGCTTTGATTGCCTATAATGATAGCTGGCTTGATAAGGCACCATGTACTGGATTAGGGTTGGAGTTAGGGTTAGGGTTAGGGTTTGGGTTAGGGTTAGGAGGAGTTAGGGTTAGGGTTAGGTTAATGTTGGTGTTAGGGTTAGGATTAGAGTTAGGGTTAAGGTTTGGGTTAGGATTAGGAGTTAGGGTTAGGTTAGGTTTGGGTTAGGGTTAGGAGGAGTTAGGGTTAGGGTTTGGGTTAGGGTTAGGAGGAGTTAGGGTTAGGGCTAGGTTAGTATTGGAGTTAGGGTTAGGGAGGCCTCACATCCCTCTTCCCCTTTAAAAACCTGTCGTTTCCCTCCCACGTGTGCTACCTAGCCTTATCCCTTATCCAGGGTCTGTTTCTTGGGGTCTCAACAAAGGCGCTGGCTCTCTGTTCCAGAGGGCGCAGGGGCCCATGGCCTGGTAGCGGGGCATGTGAAGCGTGAACATGAACTCCCAGACATCATCTGTTGTGAGAACAGAAGCAGTTCTCTGATAATCAGTGCTGCTGTCCCCACACCCTCTGCCTCTGCCGCGGGGCCCTCCCTGGGCCCGCTGTCTGCCCTGCCGCGGGCTACCCCTGCCCTCTGCCGGCATCCCAGGAGGGCGATGCCCTGGCATGGCTCCTTCTGACCGTCTCCACTCGAACCCTGCAGCTGCAGAACCGAGGGTCCTGCTCGTGGCACACAGCCCTTCTGGGTGTGGCGGGCCAACTTCCTGGCCTGGGCCTTCCTCCTCAGAATGGCTCCTTGCCCACGAGGGCTTTCTCCCGCCTGTTCCTGAGACGGCTGTCGGTCCGGCCATCATCCCTTTAGCAGTGTGGCCATATGAACTCCACACCGATGCCAACTAGTGGCCTTCTCAGAAAAATGCGCCGATCGTAACGTTTTCATCCACCATTCACGCCGTGTTAGTAAAAACACGGCTTCTAAGGAACGAAATGTAGTTGGAGAAACTGCACTGAACTTGGAGTCATGAAACGTAGCCTTTAAAAAAAGGTGTTTTTTTTTTTGGATGTGCATATGACAGAGAAAAATGACAGCCGGCCGTGTCTATATGGAAAGTCCTGCATTCGATGGCCGTCAGCTGCTAATAACCCATCATGATTCTCCTCCCAGGGTTAAGCTCTCCTCTGTCCTCTCCCACCTGCCTGGCGGAGATGACCTCTGAGGATGTCCTGGCAGACAGCGGGGCTGGAATTCAGATGCTTGCACGACAGCTGAGCGCTCCATGCAATTCCTTATGTTGGAAAGGCGGGGAGGAGAGGGCTGTCTGCGAAGATAATGACCGTGCAGTTTCCCTCTCCTTCTCCTTGCCGCCTAATCTTGGAGGCAGCCCACAAACCCAATTGCATCAAGCAGCCCCTGCTCTTCTCTCATCTGCCATGTGGGGAACGGGGTTGTGTCTGGCTCAGGCAGAAACGGGCTGAAGTTCTGGCAGCATGGGCCCCGGGGGGGGGGCGGGGAGGGGAAGGTGAGGGATGGGCTAGGGAGGTGGCCGGGGACAGAGAGCAGGGCGTGGTTCTGGCTGACGGTCAGTATCCGAGGGGACCGATCCAGAGCTGGGCCTGCCTGGGGCAGGAGATGGATGTCCAGCCCCGGCCACAGGCCTGTGCTTTCTCTGCGTTTCCAGCTTTGGGCCCAGAGCCCGGCACAGGAACAACATATGTTTGTGACCGAACGGAGACAGCACTGCGATAAGATGGCACGCTGCAAGGAAGTCAGTTGTGTTCCTCCCCAGCTCCTGCCTGTGGGATGAGGTTGGCGGCAGCGGGAACAGTCCGCCTGTTAGCAGTGCCACTGTCTGACTCTCTACTGAGAGGAAGATCTGTGTTTTCAGACCTCCCGGCATCACCCGGGGAAGGGACCCCCGACTTCCAGAGCCTGGGAGACAGAGTGACTGCGGCTGCGTCCCTTGTTCTAGGCCGAAGCCAGTGACATCCTGGCGGTCCCTCAGGGAAGGCACGCCAAGCCCACACACTGCGGCGGGGTGGCTTCTTCGGACAGGAAGGTGGCGAAGGTCACACACGCCAGGCCCGTCATTCACACGTTCCCGGCTGTTTCATTTTCGTTCCCAGCCCTGCTCCGCGCTCCTTTCTCTGTCCCCCGCGCGCCCTTGGCACATCCCCAAGGTCATGGTCACCGCAGAAAGAGCGGCCTCGCCTGATTACAGCAGAGAAAAGGACACGCCGAATTACGGAAAGTAGAGCAACCCTCTCCTCCCCATCGTTTGAGCGAAATAAAAGAGGAACCCTGCGTCTGCCTGCTCGGCCAATAGGCAGAGACCGTTAGTTAGCTCTCTGCATCAAGCCTGTGCTTTCTTCTCTGGCAAAAGTGCCTCAATTTTAACGGAGCACCAAACGACTCAGAATAAAGCCTGCGTTTCCCCGTCTCCCTCACGGTTACGTGCGGCCACGTGACTAAATTCTTGTCATGGAGACCTAAGCAGACGCGATGCCTTCCACTCCCTATTTCTCTTTTCCTTTCTTTTTTTTTTTTTTTTAAAGGAAGTATACTTTATATATAGATCTGAGCTATACTCTTCAGTGAAATTTGACCAATGTACACACTCTAATTAAGAAACGTTTTATTATTTTTTAAAATGATTATTTATTGATTACAGAGAGGAAAGGAGAGGGAGAGATAGAAACACCAATGAGAGGGAATCATTGATCGGCTGCCTCCTGCACGCTCCACACTGGGGACTGGGCCCACAACTCAGGTATGTGCCCTGACTGGGAATCGAACTGTGACCTCCTGGTTCATAGGTCAATGCTCAACCACTGAGCTATGCCAGCTGGGCTAGGAAGATTTTCAAGACCCGTGAAAGTTCCAGCCCTAAGCAGTTTGGCTCAGTGGATAGAGCATTAGTCTGCGGATTCAAAGGTCCCAGGTTCATTTCCAGTCAAGGGCCTGTACCTTAGTTGCAGGCACATCCCAGGTAGCGGGTGTGTAGGAGGCAGCTGATTGATGTTTCTCTCTCATCGGTGTTTCTAACTTTCTATCCCTCTCCCTTCCTCTCTGTAAAAAATCAATAAAATATGTTTAAAAAAAAGAGAAAGTTTCATACATCCCCCTTTTTGATTAATCCTCTCTCCATGCCTCAATCCAGACCCTCCCTCCCCTTACCAATTCCCACCACCCTACGCCAACCACTGCCCTGATTTCTAGCTCGTAATTCAGTTCTGTTGGTTCTTGAACTTTATATGAATGCAGCTTACAGTTTGCACCGATTTGTATCTGGTTTCTTTCACTTACGCCACGTCTGTGAGATTCAACCAGTGTTGTTAGTTTTCTCAATTGTTCATTATTTTCTGTTGCTGAGTAGTGTTCTGAGATATAAATGTATCACATTTCACTTATCCATTCTCCTGTGGATGGACATTTGGGAGGTTTCCGTTTTTGGACTTATTAAATTAAGGCTGCTATGAACATTCTGGTACACACATCTTTTTATGGACAGATATTTCCATTTGTCTCAGGAATAGCATTGCTGGGTCAGTGGCTAGGGGCATGGTTCACTTTAGAAGGAATTGCCAGAGTTTTCCAAAGTGGTCGACCTATTTTCCATTCCCTCCGACAGCGCATTCTCACTGACATCTGGAATTATCAGTTGTTTTCACTTTCAGCCATTCCAGTGGGGTACATTGGTGTCTCATTACGATTTTCATTTGCATTTCCCCATTGACTAATGATGTTGGGTAACTTTTGACCTGCTTACTGTCTATCCATATGTGTATTCTTTGGTGAGATGTCTATTTACGTGTTTTGTCCATTTTGAAATTGTGCTGCTTGTATTATTATTATTTTTTTAAATCCTAGTTTATGGAGGTGTAATCTACAGGCAGTAAAATTGCACGTCATGGAACTCTACATCCATTTCTAGTGTAGTGTTCAAGAACATGTTACAATTGCATGTACACGGACAACCGCTGCCACCAGCCAAGAACTAGAATGTTCCCGCCATCTCGCAACGTTCTCTCAGCGCCCCTCTGCCTGGGCAGCCACCGGTGTGCTTTGCCATTATACGTGGGTTCTACCTTTCGTGAAATTTCAAATGAATGGGCTCACCCGTGTGTACTCTTCTGTGTCTGACTGTTTTGCTTGGCGTGTAGTGTTTCATGTTTACCCATGTAGTTGCATGCATCCGCGTATTTCTCTGGAGCGTGCAGACCCACTGCTCTGTCCTGCCGGTGGGGCGAGAGGCGAAACCAGCCAGTTCTCCCTGGAGTTCCCCTGTTATTCATCCAGCCTGCCTTTCACCTTAAAAAAAAAAAAAAAATCAAAAAAAAATCTGGTCACGACGTGAATTGGGAAGAGGTTGGACTGCAGGTTCAGATATGTTGGGTTCACATGACATTCAGCGCCTCGGGGCCTCCAAATCCAATCTCCGAGACCCCAGGAAGCCAGTGGCTAAGTGATCTGCCTGGGCTTCCCTGGCCTTTTCTTGGCAGAGCTGCTGACCGGGGCAGCACTGTTGGGCTGAGCAGTTTATTTTTGCTCCTGGGGCTCTTCCAGATCCCGCCCCCTCCTCCGGCCCGCACGGTCTGCGCTAGCTCTGCCCTCGGTCAGCCTGGCCGAACGGAGCCGCGTCTCCGAGAATTTCCCTGAGCGCCTGGGCTGGTTACGCCCACAGGAGACACGGTGCCCCAGACCCAGAAGCTGGGGGTGAAACGGGGGGGTGAAGCTGCGACGCCCTGTTTCACACTCAGGGGGTCAGCGAGGCCCCACCCCCACCCCCAGGGCTAGCCCGGCTGCCCTGCTCCTCCTGCCCTCCCCGGCTCCCCTTTATCCCGAGTCGGGGGTCAGTTTGCAGGTGCCCCTCTGAGGCAGAGGGTGTTAGCGTTTCCTGCAGACCCGCCGCAGCACCGAGTCTGGAAAGGGCGAGCAGCAGCTGCAGACTCTAATTGGTCCCCACAGGGCCCGGCTCGCCCTTGCCCTCACCCACGCTCACGTCTCCTTTCTGATGGCCGGCGGGCTGAGCGCCAGCCGCTCCGGCTCCACACTCGGCGGCGCAGAGGCAGCAGCTTGCGGGGCGGTCCCGCCAGCTCCCCGCATCGCCTAAGGTCAGGCTCCGGAGAGGATCCCCCGATTCTGTCCTCAGGGCGGCGGCTCTTTCCCTCTGACCGGCCCTGGCTGCTTACGCAGTCAGCCAGAGCTGGGCCGGTCCTCCTGGTTCCTAGAAAGCCTCTCTGTTCGGGGCAGCGGTCGGCAAACGCATCAGCCCACAGAGCCAACTATCCACCGCACGGCGACTGAGATTTCTTTTGGGAGCCAAGCTTTTTAAACTTCAGCTACTGCTAACGCCACTTCTTCGAAATAGACTGGCCCAGGCCGTGGTATTTCGTGGAAGAGCCACCCTCCAGGGGCCAAAGAGCCGCACGTGGCTCGGGAGCCGCGGTTTGCCGACCACTGGTTCAGGGGAAGCCACGTGCGCCCAGATCGGCTTCCCGTCTTTGCTCAGGCGGGAAGCTGCTGCCGTGGCCCTCTGCTCCCCTAGGAAAGGAAGCCAGCTCGTCAGGCCACCCTGGCGTCCTCTGCTCGCTCCTAAGCCCACAGAAAAGCATGATTTCTGTATCCGTCCAAGATTTTGTTTGTTTTAATAGGATCAAGCCTTCTACATCCTTCTGTTTCCAGCAACACGGAAGTGTCCTGAAAGGGAGGGTGTGTGTCCCCTTCTCATCCCCCTTCCTCCTCTCTGGGGCTGGGAGCACCACCCATTGTGCCATAGCAACCGGCTGAGACCCGCCCAAGAGATGGCTCCCCCTGGAACACGGGGTGGGGTGGAAGGTACTCGGGAACCGCCGGCTGCCAGCATTTTGACACGGGAAACGAATACCGTGAGGGTCCCCGCCACGCATACTTCTGGTTTTCTGATTCATGCAGCCACACTTGTTTCTAGAGGGTAGAACTGGCCACGGGGGCTTTGTGGGGGCACTCAGGGTGGGCAGGGGGGAGGAGAATGACAGAAGCTGGGAGCTAGCTGAATGGCAGAAGACGGGCTAGTTGGCGTGGGTCTGGGCAGCAAAGGTGGCTGGTGCTGAGGCCGCGGCAGAGGGAGGCTGGGAGGTGTGCTGAAGAGAGGGTTTGGGGGGAGAGGGTGTAGATTACTTTGAGGAAGCCTTGCTGTGTGTCATGTGATGCAACTTCCCTTTTGGCACTTCCTTACCACACTGCCGCCCTCGGTTTTCCTGCCAGCCTTGCCCAGCGGCCAGAGAAGTGTCTACTGAATGAGGACAGAAACTGTCTTACAGAGAGAGTATCGTGCTTTAAAAAGATACTAGCTTGCGAGAACATGTAATGAATAACTTCAAAGTGCGGTGGGTTTTTAATTTGAAGGCGGGCCTTTACCATTTATGGAAAACACTGTGTAATAGGAAAACACGAGAATGCTCGTGGTCTGCCCGCGATCTTTCTGTATAGCCTTGGGTTTCTTCTCCAAGCTGTGCTGAGATGGGCCTGGATGATCTGATTACCGAGTGTTCGCTGAGAGGGGTGGCTCAACAGTCTTAGCATCACAGAATGTCCGGGCTGGAAGAGCCACACCAACAGGGTGAGACAGAACTTCTAACGAATTCCTAGGCGATGCCAACCAGCGCTGCTGGGCTACAGACCAGACTTGAATAGCAGGAGTAAGACCAAATGTTATTCTCCCCTAATTACTCTTCACTTCGTGCACATGGCTTTCCTCATTGTATCTCTAAGGTGCTGGGGGGAGGGGTGTGTTTTGTAACTGGGACACCCTCAGACGGGCTGCTGAGTTCAGTCTCAGCCAGACCCTCTGGGCTCACCTCTTTGAGAGGTTGTAAGAATGTAAACAAAACCCTGAGAGATTTGATGCAGTACCGCTGGCCGCTTCCTTCTAGCCATTTAAAAAATATATATATTTTATTGATTTTTTTTTTTACGGAGAAAGGGAGAAGGATAGAAAGTTAGAAACATTGATCAGCTGCCTCCTGCACACCTCCTACTGGGGATGTGCCTGCAACCAAGTGCATGCCCTTGACCGGAATCAAACCTGGGACCTTTTATTCTGCAGGCCGACACTCTATCCACTGAGCCAAACCGGTTAGGGCTCCTCCTAGCCATTTTTATTAGTTTTCCCCAATATCTCCTCTGAACAGACTCAATTAACATATTTCATCTTCACTAACTAAGCCTAATGCATTTCCCTCCTAAAAGAAAATATTTTAATTTTTATGACTAATATCTGTCTCTCTCACCACATACCAATACCTTTAAAATATCTTCTATCTCTATAAAAAGACGTCTACGGCAGCCCGCTAAGCTCATCATTAGTATTTCCTGTCAACCAACATCAGCAGATTCCTTGACCCCCTGAGCTCCGATTCCCTCCTTGTAAAATGGAGCTGCTCAGCTCTGCTTTGCAGAAATGGTGAGGCTGACGTTACTAAGACAGTGCGCTTTTCTCCTTCCGATCTAATCTGTCTCATCGGGCCTGGTGAGGGGGCAGCCAGGAGACAGGTCCCTGGAGAGAAGAGTTTATTACTCACAGTTCCCCATGGGAGGGGAAACGCCAGGCCTTCAGGGCCAGGCGGGGAAGCGCCCGGAGGGGCAGGGGGCAGGAGGTGCCAGGGGAGGGCATGGCAGAGCCTCAATGTGGTTTCCGTGGGAAGGAAAGGGGGAGATAGGGTAGGCGTATTGGGACACTTTTAGGGTTGGGTAGTTTGAACAGTGTCGGTAGGTTCTGGGCCAGGAGGGTGGTCTCTGGCTCTCTGATACCTGTGGTGATTTAGGGTCTGTGTGTGTGGGAGTCTCGGGGGCGTACAATGGCTGTTTGTGAGAATCGGAACAGGAGGTGGTTGGGTGTATGGGCCTTAGGTTGGTAGGTTTGCGTTTGAAGGCTGTGCTTCCAGGCTCTTTGCTGTCTTTAGGAATTAGTCAGGCCTGGGAGGGGCAGTCTCTCCAGGATCAGCAAAGCCCCATGTTGTCCAACATCAAAAATACAGACAAGCCCGGCTGCCATGGCTCAGTGGTTAAGCATTGACCTGTGAACCAGGAGGTCATGGCTCAATTCCCGGTCAGGGCAAAAGACCGGGTTGTGGGCTCGATCCCCAGTGTGGGGCATGTGAGAGGCAGCCGATCAATGATGCTCTCATCACGGATGTTTCTATCTCTCTCTCTTCCTCTCTGAAACTAATAAAAACAAAACAAATGCTTCATACATGGTGTCAAGCGTGGCTCAGGGCCAGTCACACCCGCTCCCCTGCAGACTGCCCTTTGCCTCCTCCAGTGACCAGACAACTCATGTGAATGTGGTGACTTCCAACCTCCCCCTCCCCCAAGGCTTGTCCTGCTGCCCTTTCTTTATAGGACGTCAGTGGCACTGCTGCTTCCACCTCACGGAATTTCCAAAAGGCTGTGTAGTCGCAGACCCATCTAACCCAGAGCCCCGGCGCTCACAGGATGGGGAGAGAAATCCCAGATTCTAGTCCCTGTGAAGCCTGAGGAAGGACCGCTTCTGCGTCTTTTTCATGCTGGTAGAATGAGCCTCATTTTGACTTCCAGCGCCTCTGATTGACTCCAAGTGAATGAGTCGAAGCAGCAAGCGCCAGGACTGGAACCTGTGGTGCCGTTAGGAAGACGTTGCATGTGCATGGATTCCGGGGAAGGCTGCCCTTTGCAGGGGAGCGTGGGCCTGGGAACAGGCTAATCCTCATTCTGCCTCAGCTCTAGGGCTGCTGCGTGGAAGGATGACTCACAGCGCACTGTAGGGCAGTCTCTCCTGCGAAGTTCATAGAGCTCAGGAGGTGCGATGCGAGAAGTTTAGCAAACAGCCATTGGAGGAGGGTGGCGGTGGGGAGGGAAGCATATGGGCGCTGGCGAGGCAGGTATCATTACACCTTGGGCTCCCTGCATCCAGTAGGGTGTTCTGACCACCATAAACAGATGAGCCAACTTAATGTGGCTTCAAAGTTGTGTGGCACTGCCCTTCATGAGTCATCACGGATGTAGGCACTGGAATGATATCTTGTCTGGATCCACATTAAAAAAAGGTCGGGGGGAGGTGGGGGTTGCTCAGAGGGATGTTTGCCCAACAGAAAAATGACGTCCTCCTTTAGCCACATACGCCAGCGTGGTGAGAGAGGAATGAAACATAGACCACCGGGCGGGAATCCAGGAATCCAGGGCTTGTTTCCTGCAGTACCCTCTTCCTGCTAACTGGCGTTGTGACTTTAAAAAATATATATATTTTATTGATTTTTTTACAGAGAGGAAGGGAGAGGGATAGAGAGCTAGAAACATCGATGAGAGAGAAACGTCAACCAGCTGCCTCCTGCACACCCCCTACTGGGGCTGTGCCTGCAACCAAGGTACATGCCCTTGACCGGAATTGAACCTGGGACCTTTCAGTCCGCAGGCCGACACTCTATCCACTGAGCCAAACCGGTTTCAGCCGTTGTGACTTTTTAAAAAAATATATATTTTTGATTGATTTCAGAGAGGAAGGGAGAGGGAGAGAGAGAGAGATAAAAACATCAGTGATGAGAGAGAATCATTGATTAGCTGCCCCCTCCATGCCCTCTGCTGGGGATCAAGCCCGCAAGCCTGGCATGTGCCTTGACCTGGAATCAAGCCATGACCTCCTGGTTCATAGGTCAGCACTCAACCACTGAGCCACACCGGCCAGGCCGGCTTTGTGTCTTTAGAGAAATGACTGAACCTCTCTGGCTTCATTGCCCTCCCTTGAAAAACAGTGAAGCTGGACTACGTTAGCCTCCCAGGTCCTTGTGGGCGCGGGAGTTCCAGCAGAGGGATTGTTTAAAACAGCGTTCGCTGCTATAGTCGGAAGGACTGTGAAGAGTGTTTGTTCAGTTCAGGCAAATGGTAAATGTGTCGGCCACTCTAATGAAGCGAGTACCTTTTTGCTCTAAATGTCATGGATGTTTATTATCAGATTAAACTCCAGCAGGCCTAATTTTAGCTCTCTTCCAATTCAAGTGGAGCAGTGAAGATTAAATGTTAGGCATAATTAAAGATGCAGATGTAGTTATATTGAATTATAAACCTCATTAAGTGCAACGTCCCAGGAAGGCCCCGGAGACCAGCTACAACGGACTTCCAGTGGCAACACTGCAGTTATTAAAATATTGTAAAGCAAATCTCATTCCCAAAATATTATGACTTGGATGGAAAGATTTTTTTTAAAGACACGGTTGGATTTGGTTTCACGGGTAATTTCCTTGTTCTGCTCACAGGTGGTTGGGAAGGGAAACCTTTTCCTTGATATCTTCACAGCGGGCCTCCCTGGGGTGTGGCCTCCCCCACCCCCACCAAGGTGGTTCTGTTCTCCTGGGCTATGGAAGTTCAATCTCAAGGTCAATTGGATTCCGTTCTAGAAGGTGGTAACAGGGGGGCTGGGGAAGAGGGCAGTAGTTGCTAAGGGCTGGAAGGCCATGTTTTTATACATATACAGACAGGTTTTATTGGTGACATTTCGGTGTTTTTTTTTCTGTCAAAAAGATAATACATTGACATTTTATAAACTTACGAAACACAGAATATAATAAAGAAGTAAAAAACATAACCATTTCAAGATAATGACTTAATATTTTAATGCATGCACCCCTCTTTCTCAAATATGACAAAAATAATAGATCCTACTTGAAAAGCCCTTTTCCATCTATTTTCTTTATTTAATATGAAATGGACATCTTTCCAATAAATATTGGGCTATAATATTGATATGTGTTCCCTTCCCAAATGGCTAATGACATTTCATTGTATAGACTTGTTTAAAATCCAGCACCCATTATTGAGTGTTCAGATCATTTAAAAAAGACTAAAAAAACCCAATTATAAACAATACTGTAAAGGATATTCTTATTTGCACATCTTTGCATAGCTGGCTAAGAAAACTATAAGACAGTGTCAGTTATCTGTTTGCACAATAATGCTGTATAATAAATGACCTTAAACTCAGTTGATTAAAACAAAATGCATTTATTTAGTTCATGAATCTGCAGGTTGGCAATTTAATTGGGGCTCATCTGGGCTGTTCAGGGCTTGGCCGGGCTCAGGCACATGTCTGTGGGTTGACTGCAGGTTGAGTGACCTCAAATGACTCGGTACAGTTGGGGTGTCTCAGCTTTGCTGCATGACCTAGACACGTTCTCAGGACAAAAGCAAAAGAACGAGAGAGAAAACAGAAACACGCAAGGACTTTTCCAAGGTTCACTTGAGTCAAGTCTGTTAACTTCCCATTGGTCAAAGCAAGTCACATGGCTGAACTCAGCTGCAAGAAGTAAACCAGGGAGGAGCTCAAAGTCCCGTTTCAAAAGGCTGGGCCACAGCGAGGGTGCAGATTTGGGATAGTTGAGGTAGTCACTCTCCCACAGGCAGTCAAAGCACGTGCACATTTAACCTTGTCTGCCTATTTGCAAACTGTCCAGCAGATGGGACCAGCGGGCCCTACCACTGACAATGAATGAGCATCGCATTCATACGTGGAGCTTCCCATTCGTGGAACTTATTCTGCCCAGCAGGCATTCTGCTCCAGGGGACTCACCTCTGCCCTCACTTTCCCACGGACACCTCATGCTGTTTTCTCCCAGGCTCCTGCTGGTCTTTCCTATCCCGGATGTTCTTCTCTCTCTGCCCCGTATGACCCGCCCACCCTGTATCCAAATCCCGCATATTATTCAAGCTGCCTCGGTTGCTTCGGCAATACCCATGGATCTTGCTTTCCTCTGAGCTTCTCTAGAGCAGGTAGTATGACCAAGCTGTCTCAGTTGGCCCAGGATTTTACTGGTTTTAAAACATAAAGTTCCACAGCCCAGGAGCCCCCTCAGTGCTGAGCAAACCCAGCCAGTTGGTCACATAAAAGAGGGGTTTGGCAAGCTGTAAAGGGTAGATGGTGACTAGTTTAGGCTCTCTGGGCCACACGGTCTCTGTTGCAATTACTTGGCTCTATTATTATAGCGTGAAAGCAGCAATAAACAATACGCACCAAATGGATGTGTCCAGTAAAACTTTATTTACAAAAATAGGCAGCTGGCCATTTGGTCCACGTGCCATCGTGTTCTGACCCCTGCTCCAGAGCTTAATATTGTATTACACAATTTAATCCTCTGTCATCTTTTCCTTTTATGTTGTTTCACATGGACTCGTCTTTTCTTCTTGGTTGGAATGTAAGGGATGTTTAATATCCTGATATCATGCTCTGTCATCTTATAGCTGTATGAACAGCCATAAGTTACTTAATCTTTCTGGCCTCAGTTTCCTAATCTGTCCAATGAGTTTAATAATGACCCCATAGGTATTTGTGATAATCAATGAATTAATTGTACCGTGTCTGGCACATAGTGTGTGCTCAATGAATGCTAGTGGCTGTCGTCGTCATCATCATCATCATCATCATCATTGTCATCATCCCATGCGTCTTTTTCAGTAGCTAGCACAGTTCTGGTTATAGAAGAGGCTCCCTAAATAGCACAATAAAGACAGATGATGGTCACGTGGGAAGGGCCCTTAAAGAATGTGTAATTCAACTCCCTCATTTCAGAGATGATTATCGTAGCGTTCCCACCAAATTAAGGAGGGTTGATGCTGTCAATCACAATGGACAGTGTCTTCCCCAGATGTTACCCACCCTCATTGCCATGGTTACCGTTCAGCCCCTGCAGGCTCAGAGGCCAAGTCCCAGCATCCCCGTCATGGGCAGCCTGAGAAGGTCAGCCTTTGTCTCGTTTTCCATCTCCAGTCTTGCCTTGGGATGGAGTCCATCCTTCTGGGCTGTGCAGGTGAGGCTCAGAAAAGGACCAGCCTGAGATTGTGGCTGGAAGGCCCAAAGCAGGTAGAATCAGGTGTGAGGAGTACGCTCAGGACAGCGGGCAGAATCATGGCTGAGGGCGTACAGGTGTGCTGCATGCCCCTTGACTTGGGGCCTGGCGTCTGGTGTGTGGGTAGACACTGGCTTAGGCAGGCCACACAGGCCTGGACCGTGCCCTACCCTTCGGATGGGAAGGAAGGAAGAGAGACCCCGTGGGATGTGCTGGCCCACTGACCTTGGGTCAGGACCCCACAGCCTGCTGCTCCTTCAGGGCACGTCCTCAGGGACCTCCTCCATCTCCTACTGGCTCAGCTTTGATCTGGGAAAATGAAAGACCAGGCTGCTGGGTCCCCTGCTGCCGTCTTTTGCAGCAAGAGTGAAACTTCACGATCCCACTGGCTCGAGCACACACTTCCCAGTAATTAAACAAGTGGAGATCAAAGCTGACAAAGCTGCCCCCTCTCTCAGCACAGGAGATGAAAGGTAAATATTTCCAGTCACAGCTTTTCCCCCTCATTAAAAGTGAGGTGTGAAATGTCTTTTCCTTACTTTGAAGAATACTGATAAGTTCAAGGTCACCCCACATAAGATATCTGGTCTGACTACCTTTATTATTCCACATCGAGTTTCATCTAGATAAATCGGGTTAACTGGAGGGGATTGCAGGGGCTAAATCATGTCAAATTAGTCTGAAGGCAAAGGGAAGTAAAGAAAGGCACCAAGAAGGTCACTGGTCAGTGCCGTGGACAAACCTGTGCCTCGTACATTGTCATCGGAGCAGGGACCTCTCCATGCTGGACAGGACTGGGCTTCCGAGGCCAGGAGCTAAGGTGAGTCTGGGAGTTCCACATACAGGCTGAGGCAGGTGGGCGGGCTCTCTCGGCTGGGCCTCTGAAAAGGCCTTTTGAGATTGGCTGTTTTCTTCAAAGAGCCCATCCTTGCCAAAACCCATTTGGCTCAGTGGGTAGAGTGTCGGCCTGTGGACTGAAAGGTCCCAGGTTCGATTCCGGTCAAGGGCATGTACCTTGGTTGCGGGTACATTCCCAGTAGGGGGTGTGCAGAAGGCAGCTGATCTATGTTTCTAACTCTCTATCCCTCTCCCTTTCTCTCTGTAAAAAATCAATTATATATATATATATTGTATTATTTTTTAATTAAAAAGAGCCCATTCTTAAAGGCCAGGAAGCCAGGGGCAGCTGGTCTACCCAACCTGAGTCTACAAACCGTTAATGGGTGTTGTGATCTATGTTTTTTTTTGTTTGTTTTTTTTCAGTGCACAGACAGACCTCTCTCAAATGAGCTCAGCTGAAGGTGGTTACTATAGAGATACCACAGGAACCCATAAGAATCCAAGAGCAGGAACAACATTTCCTAGAATTTGTCCAGAGCCCTGCTTCTCCTAGACCAGTGGTCGGCAACTGGCGGCTTGAGAGCTCCATGCGGCTCGAGAGCCGCGGTTTGCCGCTCTGTTGACTAATGAGTTTGCCGACCACTGGGATGGGGCTTAATCACAAGAAACAACAACAGCCTGTAATTATTGGAATCGAGAGTCTAGGTCAGTGGCTGTCAAACTCATTAGTCAACAGAGCAGCAGTTTGGTGACCACTGTCCTAGACTCACCCACAAAAGTCTGGGGTTGTGGGTGGCCCCCGAACCTGTATTTTTAACAAATGAGTCTGTTGCTTCCAACGTTTGAGCACTATTAGTTTGGGGGGAAATTGCTGAGGAAAAGGAAGGGGTATTAAAACCCAAATACACTAGAGTTTAAATTATCTCCAATAAAAGAAGGCTTTAGGTTATCTCTTTCCATGGGAAACTGCCCAGAAACTTTCATCTAGAAAAAGTCCTTTCAGGTTTGTGCAAGAAATGGTTACTTTTTTGTATGTAGTAAGTCTCCTGGTTTTCTGTGCACTTTACCAGCCTGAGCATAGAGAAGAGTCATGTTACATGTAATAATCCCAATTAGCCTGCCTGCATCTCAGCTGCACACATATTTCTAGCACTCTTAGGATGCCACACAAGCAATTTAGAAAGTTCCCATGAAGTAAATTAAACCTCTTCCAGCAGGTGGCGCCATGGGGTACCCAGAGTTCTGCGAGGCATCTGCCATCTTGGACCAGGCATCTCCTGGATCAGACCTCAATTCAATGCCCAGACCTTCATGGCAGGAACCCTTTTTTCCATGGTGGGACTTGGGCCTCCATCCAGGGACCCTGACGTCCATCCAAGGCCTTGACCTACATCCAGGGCACTGACCTCAATCCTGGTGCCCAGACCCTCATCCCAAGGCCCAAACCTCCATCCCGGGTCAGACCTTAATTCAGGACCCAGACTTCATGGCCTGACCTCTATTTCCATGGCGGGAATCTGACCTCCCTCCAGGGCCTGACTTCTCTGATAGGATCTAGAAAGCTATGGCAGGACTCACACCTACAGCTGGGATCCAGACACCATTCTGAACCCAGACCTACATCCGGGACCCAAACAACCATTCCAGGGCTCTCTGATGTCAATCGCGGGGTACGGACCTTCATCCTGGGTCCCAGACCACCATCCCAGGGCCCAGACCTCCATCCCAGGATCAGACCTCAATTTGGATCCCAGACCTGCATGGCCAGGACCTGTATTTTTATGGCGACACTCAGATCTCCATCAATGGCCCTGACCTCCCTCCGGGGCCCTGACTTCAATCCCGGAGCCCGAACCTCTATCTCGGGGCCCAGACCTCCATCCGTGTTCAAATTTCCAGTTGTCTCATAGATGTCATAGTTTATTTGACTCAGGAGCCACAACAAATCCATACATTGTGATTGGTTGACTTGCCTCTTACCGTGTTTCCCCAAAAAGAAGACATCCTTTGTGCCGGGACTGGTTTGGCTCAGTGGATGGGGCGTTGGCTTGGGGACTGAAGGACCCCGGGTTCGATTCCTGTCAAGGGCATGTACCTTGGTTGTGGGCATATCCCCAGTAGTGGGTGTGCAAGAGGCAGCTGATCGATGACTCTCTCATCGATGTTTCTAACTATCTCTCTCCCTTCCACTCTGTACAAAAATCAAAAAAGAAAAAGAAGAAAAAAAAGACATCCTTTGAAAATAAGACCTACTTACAGGTTTCCTTCTGAGTGAAATATAAGGCATCCCCCCAAAAAAGAAGCCCCCCCCCCAGGCTAAACATGAGAGATTTGGTCCACTGATTCTGAAAGAAATGGAGTCACAAGAAATTCACCAGGAAATTCAGGAATTGGATTGTTATGATGATGTTCCAGAAGATGATGACATGATTGTCATGGAATAAATGAGTAAATTCTTGATACTGTAGGATTCACAGTTTGTCTGGTTTGTGTTGACAATGACCGTACTACCGTACCATATACAGGTAATAAATTTCCTTTATTTTCATTTAACAAATGTGTACCGTATTCTTCTTCATGGAAAAATAAGACATCCCCTGAAAATAAGACTTAGCGCATCTTTGGGAGCAAAAATTAATATAAGACACGTCTTGTTTTTGGGAAAACCGGGTAGGTTTCTTTTATTCTATCGTTTTCCCTCCGTCTCCTATTTCCCTCTTGCAATTGAATTGTGCAGGAAACCAGGCCGTTTGCCCTCTGGGCTTCCCCAGGCTTTTGGGTTTTGCTGACTGCTGTCCTCTAACCGCCTCCCTGCTGTTTCCTATAAATGGGTTGTTGAAACTAGAAGCTTGATCAGATTCAAGCTCACTTATTTGGGAGGGGGAATCAATACTACTTCCTTCGAAATATGTGGTTTTGTGTTCTGTTAGAAGGCGTAAGCGGGCTGGTTCTCTTTTTCTCTGTTCCTATCTATCTCTGTCTCACCTCTGTTTCTGTACCTCATTGGGATATAAGCAGCCATTGAGGATCAATGCTTAGGCTCGTTACTTTATTAGGGATTGCAAAAATTGTGACACTCTAATTCTATCATTGCTGGGATACTTCTGTAATGAGGAACTTCCGGGTGTCCACTTTGGTTCTTCCGTGGCACTGTCATCTTAGGAAGGACGGGTTAAATACTTGATTGCTTGAATTTTACCAGTTTTCAAAATGATGAATGGGCTCTCCAGCACCCTCCAATGTTAACCAGTTCGCTTTCGTACGATGCCACACCTCATGGATTTAAATATGTTTGCTCTTTCGATCCATGGTCGTTATTGCCCCATTGATGCTCACATTTTCCCAACCTTGGCCAATGGGTGCTTCCACCCCATTGGCCCCCGAGGGCTTTGTCAGGACCCTGCCAGGGACATGGCCAGACTCATACATTTTCTGTGCCAGTCCTGAAACCAATCATTTCTCCAAGTAGCCCTGCTTCCTTTCAGTTGGAAATGGTATTTCAAACACATTATCTGGGTTGGTGATTGTTTCTAGGCCTTTTTCAGTGACTAAATCTCGGAACTAGTTCTTTCCACGAGCCGCAGTTTGCCGACCACGGGTCTAGCAGAACCCCCACGTGGTGTCCCCGACGTGCCCATGCAGGTCTGTTCTCACTCGGTCTGAGTGGGGGGTCTAGTTCTTTTGACATGCCTCCTCCCCCATTTTCTTGCTCCACTTCCCCATCCCCATTGAGTCTTGATGTGACCTCAGAGTGTAGTTGGGTTTGATGTGAGGGCTGAGGTGAGAAAGTATTTCAGGATCCCCAGGGTCCTAAAACCAAGGCACAGTGATAAGACTGTAGGAGTCAGAGTTAGCAGACCTGACTTCCAGCCCTCAGTCTGCCTTGATAACCTCCGTAAGCCTCAATGTTCTCTACTATACAATGGGATTTTCATATTACAAGGTGGGGTGATGCAAACCTCCTCTCAGAGGGGTTATGAGGATGAAATGGGATCATATATAGGGATTGGACTTGAATCTGCTTACCAATCGGGCTGCTGCACCCTGGGGTGCAGAAGGGGTGGCTCGGGAGGGGTTGGGTCCCAAGCATCACTTATTGCTGGTGGCAAACCAGGACCAGAGCATCTCTGCCTGCCAGGGCTGTCAGGGAGTTTCTTTTGCCTCTAACTGTAACCCACCCGCCTGCTGCTCCCCTGCGCAGTGGGTGTGCCCAGATAATAGCTCAAGCACTTGGTTAAAAGCGAGCCGCTCTCCACATGTCCGCTAACCCCTGTGCATGGCAGCCTCAGCCCCCTGCTCCAGGTACCTCTTACTGGTCAGTTTCTCTGTCGTGATGAACTAAAGTGCCCGAGGCCCACTTCCTCTCCTCTCCACGACCCACATCCACAGACAGCAGAGACTGACTCATCAGCTCGCTCTTCACTGATCCTTCCTTGTTAATCATCTCCTCTTCCCGATCACTCTCTCCTGCCCCCTCTTCTCAGATAGAGCCAAGAGTGTGGTTCACTTTGCATTTCAAATGCCCCAAGAAGTGCTTTCATTCACAGCGGGGACTGATGAGTTAATTTCTTAGGAAATAAACCGAGCCGCGCAGGAGCTGTTATAATTTCCTGCCCCCAATGCCAACATCACAAAGAATAGCACAGTAGCACATAAATCTGCTACTTGCATATGTTTACCTAATCACGTTGGAATTCTCTTTGAACTTGACCCCAGGGGATGGAGATTACAGAACTGGCTGGTCGCTGACATAATCCGCTGAAACAGAGTTCTAGGTCACAAAGAAAACTCCAGGATGAAACGCAGACGGGGTGGTTTGTGAAAAACATTGAGCCAACGTGGCTTCCCATGTGACTTCTGCCCCATGGGGTTCTGGCGGGAGGCTTGCCCGGAGCTGCCTTCTCACCTGAGGCTGTGGGCTGCAGACTGGCTGGGGGGAGGTGAATTCTTCGAAAATAAATGTGTCCCTACCTTGAATTTCCAAATGGCATGCCAATGAAGTGTCTGGTTTCTTCTGGTTTCTGGAAAGTGCAATGGTCAGTGGGGTCCTAGGCTCGGCTTACGAAGGCAAGGGTGGTAGAGTGAAGAGTGTTGACTCTATTCAGGTCCAAGGGTGGAGTGCAAATCTGGGCATCAAAGACTTCAGACGGGAGCAGGCACAGATACGTGCAAAGAGGAGCACCGGTGGAGGAGTGAAATGACAAGTCTAAGACCCAAACTGCCCGTGGGATCCAGACGCTCCAGCTCATTGCTGTGGAGAGCCGCGTGGCCCACGGGTGATGGATTAGTGCAGGGGGCAGCAGCCTGGTCTGTGTGCCAACTCAAACCCCAGCCTGTTTTTTGTATGGCTTGTGAGCTAAGAATGTGGTTTTGGTGTTTTTTTGTTTGTTTGTTTGTTTGTTTGAATGCCATTTGGAAACTCAAGATAGGGAAGCACTTATGTTCACATATCAAAAATCAAAAGAAAAAATATTCTGTGACATGAAACATATGCAATTCAAGTTTCAGTGTCTATAAAGTTTTATCAGACCACAGCCATGCTTGCTCAGGCTGCTTTTGCGCGGCCATGGCAGAATTAAGCTCTGCAACAGAGCCTGTGTGGACCACAGAGCCCAGGATATTGACTACAGAAGTACTTGACAGAAAGAGTTCCCGCGTCTGTGGAACAGTGTGAGATTCCCAGGTGTAAAGCGCAGGTTTGAGATCACGTGGGTTCTGGATGGAATTAAGGCCAAGTGACTTGAGCTATGAACTAATTGGTCTCAGGGGAGGCCAGTTTCCTAATCTGTGAAATGGGTTTATTAACATTACCTGTCTCAAAAGGTGGGCTGCCCCCTAAGAACCTGCTGACAGAGTCCCTGGCATATGTCAAGGTATTCGCATGGCTGGGGGAGCCACAGAAATGAGTGGAGAATGTTTTCAGACCTGAGTCATCATCTGAACTACTTCCTTCTGGGACTCCCGATTGCACATTTATTAGACTTAATGCCGGACGTTGGGCATCATTTAACACCGGTGGGTCTTGATCTGGCATCGAGAAGGGTTCTGGAATCTGGAGAAAGGGCTGTGCATAGATTAAATAAGAGTCCAGAGATGAAACATAATTCTAAAAGGCATATTGGGGGAGGCAGAGGAGCTTGGCTGAAGAAACCAAGTTCTCCTTGTCTCAGGACCCCTTGCTTTTTATTAACACAATTTGTCCCAGGGCAAGGTAGATATACACTTCACTTGGAGATGAGATGCTGTGCGCTCTGTGTTATTTATCCCCTCAGCTGGACCACCTCACAAATCAAACAGCGGGTCTCATTTTTAAAGCTGTTTTCCTGACAGTGATTTTTCATTTAATCCCCCAGAGCTAACAATAGGTAATCAGTTTTCCTTAACAAATGACCTCCTTTAACTTCATTAGTTCATAATTAATTTGCTAGCATGTAACCAAGATAATTAACACTCTTGATTAGAGACAGGCCAAAGAAGGGACCTCTTTTCTCGTGGCCAAGGCAAATGTGGATTACAATCCGAGCTGTTCCCCAACAGTGTGATTCATTGAAGGCAGTGGTGGGTGATGGGTGGGATTTGTTTGTAAAATTGAGATGTAGGCAATGTGAATGGGGCATTTTAATACAAACTCATGCTTTGAATAACGTTTTCTTTTCCTTAAATAGAAAGATATGACTGAAGTCAGAGAATGGAGCGCCCACTGAGTATGCTTCATGGAGACGTTAACTATTTAGAGAGACTCTGCTTGTTAGGAAGGTGTTGGGGGGTGAAGTGGGGTGGGAGAGGGGAGAACAACACACAGGACTTAAATATAACCACCCTCATCCTGAGCACCGCCTCCTGAGTGGTCCAGTCCCCTGTTGCTTACAAAGCACCTTCCTTCCTTATCTGGTCCCCACATAGCGGTGTGACGAAGGTGGCGGGAGGGACCCATTGTTGAGCCTCAGTGTTCAGATGAGGAGAATGAGTTGAAGTGGAGCCAAGCCAGGCACTGCGCCCTCTGCAGGCTGGCCCCTGCATCTTTCCGTCCTTCCTGAAGATGGATGCAAGTGTCCGGCGATTTAGGGTGTTTGTATGTCTTGTTTTCCTGCCTGAGTGACCGGTGAGGGAAGCCCTCCCTCTCAGACCCCCAGGCTGTGCCCTCACTTGTTGCCCTGCAGCCCGGGTCCAGCATCAGAGCTCACCGGCCACTCCCTCAGGGGCCCACCCCGCCGGCCCTGGGCGCCTCCTTTCTGTGCATTTCCATATTGAACCCCCACAGCATCCCGGTGACTGGGCAGTGTCAGTGTCTCTGTTTATACGGAGGAGGGCATGGGACTTAGGGAGCATCTTGTCCATGGTCAGGAGGCAGAGCTTGCTTGGTGGCTCCAGGGCCTGCATTCTCCTCGCAGAACCCTGGCATCTGGTGGAGAATCGCCTGGATCTGGACCTGACCTTCGCTCAGGCTGCTTGCTCAGCCCGCCCGGTCTGGGGGCTCCGGGGAGAGGAGCCTGGGGAGGAGGAGGAACCCGGGCTGGGCGAGGCCTGGGAACGAGGGATGTGTGCTAGCGGCGCTGGGGAGGACGCTGGGAAGGGCGGCTGGCCATAGCAAGGAAGCCAGGATCTCACTCAGCCAGGGGCGGGCAGACCCCACAGATGCAAACAGGGCCTCTTGCGGCTCCTGAACCCTAAAAACACAATTTCTTTTTCTTAAAAAATTATTTTATTTTTTACAGAGAGGAAGAGAGAAAGATAGAGAGTTAGAAACATCGATGAGAAAGAATCGTCATCGATCAGCTGCCTCTTGCACTCCCTCCCCCACCCCCCCCCCCAGGAATGTGACCGCAACCAAAGTACATGCCCTTGACCAGAATCGAACCTGGGACCTTTCAGTCCGCAGGCTGATGCTCTATCCACTGAGCCAAAGCAGTTTTGGCTAAAAACACAATTCCCTGGGTATTTTGCTCGCTGGGTCTCCAGAGAGGGAGCCGGTTGGGGATGGAGTGGGTGTGCTCAGAGGGGCTAGAGTTTGGGGCTCAGTGGTGGCAAGCTCCAAGGGCCAATGGGAGGACAGCTTTCTGGGTGTGCCCTCAACCTCAGCCCAAGGAGCGCTCACTCTTTGGGAGGAAGGAAAGCGGGGGACAAGAGGTGGGCACTGCAGGGGTAGCAGAGATCCCCTGGGCCGTGGGCAGTGCTCGGAGGGAGCCAGCCCGGACCCCCGCCCACAGGGAGGTGAGAACCAGAGGAGCAGCTGATCCGACGATAGGCTGTGATCTATAATTTACACTCCGCGTCTTCAGGAGGGCCTGGTGGCTGCCTGCCAGCGGCCTGGCACTGCGGGCTCTGCTTTGATGAAGCCGAGGGGAGTTCCGGGGTCCCCCGGGTTAGGTGTCACTGAATGAAGGCCATCTGTGCAGCAGTTTCCCATGTGTTAACTTCTTCATCCTCACGGCACCGCTGCCGAGTCAGAATGAGGATCTCCGTGTGACTGTGGGGAAACTGAGGCTAGGAGGGTGAAGTGACTTGCCCAGGGCCCCACCCCTGGGAAAGGCAGGATTTAAATCCAGGTCTGACTTGGGCAGCGCCCAAGACCGTTCCTGGGAAGCAGATGGTGATGCCATTTAAAACCTCTGACTGAATTCTCTGTGGTGCCTACAGCCATTTTAGGCATAACCCAGCCCTGCTCCTTACCCAGGTGGGTCTAGCCGCCCAATGATCTCAGGCCCATATTTCCCTACGACCATTTCCGCCAAAACATGGGTCTTGGCTACCCATGAACGGACTGTCTTTTGCTGTGTTGAGGAAGGAGGCAAAGGGGTGTAGAGGTGACCGTCTGTATACTTGGTACGCCCAGACCCAGCCCTAAGGATACATACTACCCGCCTCTCCAATTAAAGGGTTGACTTATAGATGATGAGGTTCTTAAGAATGTGACTCTAAAGCTCGGCTGGTGTGGCTCAGTGGTTGAGCGTGCACCAAGAGGTCGCTGGTTGGATTCTTGGTCTGGGTACATGCCTGGGTTTCAGGCTTGATCCCCAGTAGGGAGTGTGCAGGAGGCAGCCAATACATGTTTCTCTCTTCTCTCTCTCTCTCTTTCTCTCTCTCTCTCGTCCCTCTCCCTTCTCTCTCTAAAATAAATAAAAACATATTTTAAAAGAGAAAAATATTGTGGCTCTGAAGTCAGATTGCCTGGTTCTAATGTTGGTTTTAGAGCCACTGGGTGATTTATTATTCAGCCCTGGCCGCCATAACAAAATCTTAAGACAGGACGGTTTAAACATCAGGTGTTTATACTCTCACAGTTGTGGAAGCTGGAAGGTCCAAGATCAAGGTGTCCGCCAGTCTGGAGTCTCTGGAGGCCTCCTTCCTTGGCTTGCGGGTGGCCATCTTCTCACAGTGTCCTTACCTGGCCTCTTCTCGCTGAGAGCTTATCCCTGGTGTCTCTTCCTCTTCTTACGGGGACACCAGTCCTATTTGATTACAGCTCTACCCTTATGACCTCAGTTAGCCTTAGTTTCCTCTCTAGAGGCTCTGTCTCCAACCACACTCACACTGCGGGCTAGGGCTTTAGCAAATCCATTTTGGAGGGATACAATTCTGTCTCTAATTGGTGAACAGAAGAGCCTCTATAAGCCTCGGACAATGCATGGCATAGAGCAAGGTCTCAGTGTGGCATGTGTCCCCACCACCACCATCACCATCACCATCACCATCACCACCACCACCACCACCATCACCATCACCACCACCACCACCACCATCACCATCACCATCACCACCACCACCACCACCACCACCATCACCACCACCATCACCACCACCACCACCACCACCATCACCATCACCATCACCATCACCACCACCACCACCACCACCACCATCACCACCACCATCACCACCACCACCACCACCACCATCACCATCACCATCACCACCACCACCATCACCATTATCACTGCTTTATGGCAATCAGTCTAGAGGGAATTACCAGGACCCAGGGGGCTCTAGGTCCTATTTGTCATTGTGGCTCAAGGTTGAAGCCCCATTGGATCACAGTGGGAAAGATCTTGACCTTTGACACTCAATGCTTATTTTACCAATGAGGAAACAGGCTGAGCTAGTGGCTCATCTAGGGTCACAACGCCAATAGCCTGTCCCCTGGCTCGGCCTTCCCAGAGGTTTCTGAGCCATGACAGTGACCAGTAGGGGTCAGGGGATGGCTTTCCACCCTGTTGGAACTGCCCATGAAGTTTTGGACAAATTCATATTGTTTTTTCTTTGGATGTTCCATGGGCTGTTTCTCTCATCTATTAGCTGAGTTCCTGTGACATAGTGAATAAAGAGAAGCTATAAGTTACCCAGTCCCTCCCTACCCACGGGCCCCCAGCCCCGCCCCTCTGTACCCCAGCTCCTGGTGTGATGACATCACACCCTTCCAAGGGCAGCCGACCATTTCCTTGCCTCGCCCCATCCAGGCATCTGCGTCTCCCTGGGAATCTGGACGGAAGTCCTTGCAATCCCCCAGGCTTCCGTCAGAAGGGCACGGTGACTCACTTGTTTTGACAGTGTAATCTTTCTAGTTAAAAATAATGCAGGAGCTAAAACCCCCAAAGCCCATCAAGGCCTGGCAACTCAGTGCGTTTCCAACTGAACAGTCACTCCCACCATCCTCCTTCCAGCAGAATCCCAGAGGCACTCAGGTAGGGGGTGCAGCCTGCTCAGCCGCCGGTCTGCCTGAGACCCAGCTCTCTCCCCTTGGCCAATGGCTCCTTTAGGGACGAGCATGTGACCCAGTTCTGGCCAATGGGACTGACTCCACCCCCCTCTCCTACCCCCAGGTCTCATTGCTTGAGAGGTAAACCTGTGTCCTTTAAGCCAGGTTTACTCAGGTGTTACTTGCAGCCAAAGCCATCCCAAAGGAAGCTAGGTTATGGGGTGGGGAGGAGCTAGGTTATGGGGTGGGGAGGAGCTAGGTTATGGGGTGGGGAGGAGCTAGGTTATGGGGTGGGGAGGAAGCCCTTGTCGCAGCCAAGGGAGTGAGGCTGAGAGAGAGTGTGTTCTCACTTAGGGATGGTGGGGGTTGCAAGGACACTAGATACAGCCCCCGGTCTTGATGTCTCACCTTGTGATGGGTGGTGAGATGGTCCCCTCACCCACCTCCACTTTTAAAAAATATATATATTTTATTGATTTTTTACAGAGAGGAAGAGAGAGGTATAGAGAGTTAGAAACATCGATGAGAGAGAATCATCGATCAGCTGCCTCCTGCACACCCCCTACTGGAGATGTGCCCGCAACCTAGGTACATGCCCTTGACTGGAATCGAACCCGGGACCTTTCAGTCTGCAGGCCGATGCTCCATCCACTGAGCCAAACAGGTCTCAGCCCACCTCCACTTTTGTGTGACAGACCAATGGACCCTGTTCTGAGAAACGGGGTCAGGTCGTTCCCATCCCAGCCTCACTGTGCTCCCTCCTCATCAGCTCAGGGCAGTCACACTCTGCCCTCCCAGGGCGATCCTCCCTCCCCCCATCCCTCTCCCCACACCACCACCATCCTCACAGCTCATCCTATTTCTGGGCTTCAGTGTCACCTGCGGATTCACTAAGCAGCTACTGAGAATTACCCATGTGCCAGGCCACACTGTAGCACCGGGCAGTGGGACCCAGGGGGTCCTAAGTGAGGAGAGCAGTCTCAGGTGTTCTGGGCAGTAGGCCAGTGCTATGTCTGGTCCCCACGTAAGGTGTCAGGACAGAGGTGGGTGTGCCCTGGGCTGCGTGGCCCCACAGCTGAGGGCTCTGCCTTGGGGGAGAGCCCCGGGGGACCATAGCCCAGGGGTCCACAAGTCTGGCCCACCACCTGCTTCTTTTTAGAGCCTGTGAACTAGGAATGTGTTTTTGTTTTGTTTTGTTTTACATTTTAAATGGTTACATTAAAAAAAAAAATTATACAAGTACCTACACAACATCCCTCAATCTTGCCTCTTGGCCTGCAAAGCCCGAACGATTTGCTCTCTGGGTTTTTATAAAGTTGGCTGGCCCCGGGCGCTGTCTGTTTTCAGAGTTCAGCTGTGGGGGCAAGGGGCTGCCAGGGGAGAGGCCTGGCGTTGACCTTGGCCCTGGGGAGCAGGAGATGCTGGGCTTACTGGCTTCGAGTTCAGTGTGCCCACAAGCCCTCCGGGTTTTCCCTGAGGCCCCTTAGGCCAGAGCGGCCCTCTGAGGTCTGAGAGAGGATGTCAAGCTCCAAGAGCGAGACACTCCCCTCTCTCCATCTCCCCCCCACCCCCCCATGTCTTCCCGGGGCCATTGGCGCTCCTGCCGGCCGCTCCTGCCAGGAGCAGGTGTGTTCCTGCCAACCAAGCAGCATCTCCCTGATAAAAACTAATGAACTGCGTTTACCAGCAGCAGGCCCCTGCCATGTGGCTTCCTCCCGGGCTGCCCATCTGTGGGCCCTGCAAGGCCCCCGGAACCCTCCCCCATCCCTGAGTCAGGAGCAAGCCAAGGTCCCTGGAGCCAAGGCCAGCAAATCTCTGCTTAGCCCGTGGCAGCTCCTGGCCACCCTCCAGGCTCCCAGCGGCACCGCCAGATGGTAGCTGGCGGAGGGTGGAAAGCTCCGGGGAAGGCCCGGGCACGGAGCAGCGGGGAGCGGCCAGCCAAGCACGAGGCACCCTGACCATGGCCATGGGGAGGGCTCCAGGTGTGGCCTGTCTTTGCTTGGGCCCATCAGCTTTTATTTATCTTGACTCTCTGCCAGCCAGCCTTCCTTTCCTCTCCTTGTTGCTGTCCCCACGGACTTGCCAGCCGGATGCTTATCGGTTGCCAAGGACAAAGGCAAGATGTTGGTGGGTGTGCGTAGCCCCAGGCCTGGGCCGGAGTGACCCAGGAGGGCACCTGCTCTGTGGTCTCTTACCAATCCTTGCAGATGTCCCAGCTCTGCCTTCCGCCCGGTGTGAAGGATCCGGGTCTGGGATGTCACACGTCTGGGAACTCCCCGGTCCATCCTGTACCCCTGGGCCACCAGCGGGGCTGTTCAGGTGAAACAGTTGCCCTAACTTGTCAGGGCTGTGACGATGGTCCCCTGCGATGATTTCACAAACAAACCCAGGCCCCTCCTGGCCACGCAGGGCCTCAGCCTTGTGCGGCTAGAGCAGCGGGTGGATGGGGCCAGAGGAGAGGTCAGGGCTGGTCAGGGCAGATCCTGCTCCACATAAAGGAGAAATACCGTTAGAAAAGCCATCCCTGCAGACTCTAGGATGCCCCCTCCCGAGGAGCACGTGGTGTGCGTCCCACGGAGAGAGGAAGGGAATGTGTGTCCATGACCTCGCAGATCTGGGCTGTCACTAAGAGGGGGACCCCGGGAGCTCTGGGCTCCCCCCCTCCACCCACCATGCACTCCGTGCGTAGCCTGCTCCCCCGCCAGGAGGGGAACGGAGCCTGAGAGGCCCCCCGGAGAGCAGATTCCCATCCGAGCAGGCTGTCTCGGAAGTGCCCGTTGCCATGGCAAAGAGCCATTTGTGGAGAGCCACGCTGGTCCCTGCAGAGCCCCGCCCCGCCGGTGACCCTGTGGCCTGGCCAGTGAATGGGCCGCCTTCTGAAGATGAAGATGCAGAGTCTCCAATCTGAATCTCAGCTCCGTGTCCTCCTCCCCTTTAACGGGCAGCCGCCCGTGGTCCGGCTTCCTGCCTGGAAACAGCGTCCCCTCGCCGCTCTATTGCGGGGGACGGAAGCGCGGTGTTCTTTAGACGGTCACACCCCCTGGGCCTCAGAAAAGAGCGATCACGCTCCGGGCTGTTGTGCGGGGTCCTTGTGTGGGAGCTGCCACCGAATGCCAGCCCTGGCCGGGTTTGCCTTCTGGGCCTTGCACGTCCCTACACCAAATTCTTGGGACCCCTCAGGGCCAGGGCCTGAGGCTGGGCTGTAGTCAACCTGCACCTCTTCCTTTTTTGGGCTGCTGGGTGGTTAGAGTGCGGCTTGGTATATCAAGGGGCTAACAAGGCCTGGCCCCAGGAAGGAAGGGGAGGGAGGAATGGTAGGGGGAGGAGGAGGGGGGGAAGGAGGCGGGAAAAGAGGGGTCATTCATTTTGATGGGAACTAGAGTGACCACCTGTTTTAGTTTGCCTGGGACCACGGGGGCTGGGGCTTTGAGTTTGAAAACTCAGGCCGTCCTTGGCAAGCGGGGCCGGTTGGTCCCCAGTGTGGAAAGCTGGGCTCGGCTGGGGCCAGAGTCAGTGGCTGCCTCCCAGCTCCCCTGAGCCTCTCTGGGAACGCGGCTTTGCGGTCACTCTGTCATGTGAACCCGGAATGGCCCCGGGGGATAGGTCTCCTCTTGGTTCACTCTGCACCCGAGTCCCTCTGTGGATCCTGTGTTCCAAGAACTGGTGCCCTGGGAACCGTGGCAATGCCCTGAGGACGTGATGGCCCCATTTCACGGGCACCGGACCATCCTCAGGGGGGCCCCGGAGTCTGTCCCTGGGCGCTGACGGTCCAAACCAGAGAAGCAGAGGCCCCGTCAAGTCCAAGGGTGGGGGTGACACCTGAGGAGGTCCAGGGCTTCTGAGAGCGTGAGACAAAGCCACTTAGCAGCTGGGAACATTCAGAAGCGAAGCTGGTGATCTGGCCATGGGTAGGTGCCCTTGATCAGAGTCAAACCCGGGACCCTTCATCCCACAGGCAATGCCCTATCCACTGAGCCAAACCTGCTGGAGCTGCTTTATTTTTTTTCCCTAAGTGAGTCATGTTGAGGTACTTGGTGTGCCGCTAACATCTCTCTGTTGGCAGGTGCTGCTTGCCTGGCTAATCTTTACTGGGGGAGGCTTCTAGAAGCTAGCGCCTTGTGGGTGCAGGCGTGCATTCTCTGGACCCGTGGGGATCTCCGCTGGCCAGTCCTCTGTGTGAGCAATCTGGTTTCCCTCCACTGCACCCCTAAGCTGTCCCCTCTGGCAGCCACACCTACAGGCCCTTTGGCCTGGAGGCAGCCACCTCCCACCATGTCTGCTGGAGGCCTGAGAAGGTCACACACGTGGGTGGTGAGGGCACCTGTGGGTAGGCAGGTGCCTGCCTAGCCTGGCCGCTTCTCTCCAGTCCTCTTCGCCCTGGCTGGGCGAGGCGCATCTGGAGATCAGCACTGTGCGATGGGGTGAGAGCCGGGTTCCCCTCTTGTGGCCGCCCAACCCCTCCCTCCAGTCTTCTGTGATCTTCCTTGTCATTGGGCTTCGTGGCACAGTGAGGGGAGCAGTGCCAAGGAGCTGCCCTTTCTTCCCACATACACGCCCTGAGTGAGAGAGAAATTGCCCTCCCAGCCCTCCCCACCCAGTACAGAGCGACTCCTGATCCCCATCAGCCTCGGGCCAGCAACCAAGCACTTCTTGATCCTCTGATCAAAGCTTCCAGGCCCCCAGGCTCTGCCAAGGGCAATGAGCCCACCACCGTGAGAAAGCCAGGTGCCTATCAGAACAACCATAAAATCATTCGTTCCTCCATCCCCACCTTCCTTCTGGACTTCTTCCTTGGCTGATGCTATATAAACGGACTTCCAGGGAGTGGCAGGATCCCGCCTTCCGATGGCTAGGAGGTGAACACGATGGACTTGGCGGCGGCAGCTGCAGTAGTAGTAACTACCTCGGGCCATGAGGTAGACTCTGCGTGGTATTGGCGCCAGAGCAACAAGTTAGAAGGAGTCTGGGTTCCTGACAATCATCCAGCTGCCTTTCCAACCAGGGGGTGCTTGCCTCTGGTTCCCTACGTGAGAGAGAAACGTGCCTTCTCTTGTTCAACCAATCTTGTCAAGCCTTCTGCCTCTCATGGCCAAACCTCACATGCTGAGAGTCGAGTGCGTAGCTGGAGGGCCTGCTCTTTTCTGGAAAAAGCATTTTCTTAAGATAGTCAGGATTGAAAGATGAGTGGAAAGGAAATGTCTCTTGCATTATGACTTGAAATTCTTTTTTTTTTTTTTTTTTTTTTTGCTAATCAGGGCTCATCGTTTCTTTGGCAATAAAACACCCTAAAATCGCAGTAGGCTTCTTGGTAGGCACACAAGAAAATGCATTGTGTACGGTGTTAGTATAGGATGTTCAAGAACGGGCACAATGAATCTGTGGTGACACTGTGTTTCATTGGATCCTACAGATAAGAGGACAGAGACTCAGAGGGGCTATGTGACTTGCCTAAAGTCACACAGCCAGCTTGAGCAGAGGCAGGACTGGAACCCAGGTCTCTGAGTTTAGAGCCCAGAGAGCTGCGTTTCATACTTGGCTCTCACAGGGAGCGAACAGACACAGCAGCTTCCAAATGCAGCCTTTTCATTTGGTGCTTTTAATTAGCATATAGGAAATATGTTGCCAATATAATTTAATTATGATTAGGTAACCAGGAGGCTGATTATGTTGTAAATCTAGATTAAATAGCTGTTGTTTTCAATTAGGCTTGAGTGTCGAGGGCTTTGACACTTTTTCTTGCCTCAAGGAAAAACTTCATTATATAACTTTCCACTTATTCACTTGCATCTCCCCCCTCCCCCCCTACCCCGGCAGGTCTGGGGTGCTAATAATTGAAGTTCTCGGGACACCCATAGTCTGCTGCAGATTTGAACCTCAAACCGTCCCATTGGTGGCAAGGCCCACCAGATGCTGCTGAGATGTTGTATGAGGGTACTTTCAGTGTGTAACTGGGGACACAACTGAGAAAGGCTGGAACCTCAAAGCGACTTCAAGTCCTGTGCAGCAAGAAGCATGGAGGTCAGGCAGTTCCAGGGGTTAACTCACTCCCAAGCCTTCCTTGAGGACCCAGGCTCATTTTATCTTCCTGCTCTACCAACTTGGGCATGTTGGCTTCTGACCTCATGCTTTTGATGAAGTCAGTGGTCGGCAAACTCATTAGCCAACAGAGCCACATATCAACAGTACAGCGACTGAAATTTCTTTGGAGAGCCACATTTTTTAAACTTAAACTTCTTCTAATGCCACTTCTTCAAAATAGACTCGCCCAGGCCGTGGTATTTTGTGGAAGAGCCACACTCAAGAGGCCCAAGAGCCGCATGTGGCTCTCGTGCCGCAGTTTGCCGACCATGGGACTAAGTGGATGTAGGATGGTGGCCGCAGCCCCAAGCTTCCCCACGTCCTCAGAAGAGGACAGTCCTTCCTTGCATCCACGGAGCCTCTAGTGGGCGTCTCACGACTCCTTGGCCAGGCTTGCAGCCCATTTCCAAGTCAACTCCTGTTCCTAAGAAATCTCCAGTGGCTTGGAAAAATCTAGATTCATTCTGCAGAGCCTTTCCTAGAATCCATGGTTACCTGATGCCTTCAAATGAGTAGAGGCTATGGGGACAAGAAGTAGCTGTTGGGCTCCCAATGGTCAATGCCTGGAGCCAGGGTGGGCACACTCTCGGCAGGTCTGGCTGAACCCAGCCGGTCTGCAATACCATGACCAAAGGAATCCAACTGCAAATAATTGCTTCTTGACTCTCCATCAGATAAATGCTTCTCTGTATTCCTAGGGACTAAGCTTGAGCATTGTTTGTAGGTGCTGTTGGCAATCTAAGGCATAGTTAAGAAGGGGGAAAGAATGGAAACAAGAGGGCCTTTTATTTATCTTAAAATTTTTTTTTATTGATTTCAGAGGGGCAGGGAGAGGGAGAGAGAGAGAAACATCAATGATGAGAAAGAATTATTGATTGGCTGCTTCCTGCTTACCCCCCATTGGGGAACGAGCCTACAACCCCGCGCATGTGCCCTGACCAGGAATCGAACCGTGACCTCCTGGTTCATAGATGGATGCTCAACCTCTGAGCCACACCAGCTGGGCAAGAGAGGGTCTTTTAAAATATGATGGAGGCAAGCTGATTGGAAGGTGAGAGAAGTGTATATGGCTGTGGCCAAATTGCCCTAGCTGTCTCTGGAAAATATTGAGAGATTTGCCTTGGGAAGAGAGGAGGGGATGTGCCTTCAGCATTTCAGGATTATTCCCAACAGTCCCTGAAATAGGTATTATCTGACCCAGACTCCACTCTACTGCTGTACCAGGCTGTGTCTAGGAGTGACCATCCTCTTGCTGGCCGGCTCCCCGAGGCTCCTGCTTCTCTCTGCTGCCAGGCGTGACCCACTTCTGGACAATGGGGCTATGTGGACCTGGGTCAGACTTCCTGTGCTCAAGTTCCAGTGCTTCTCACACCTGACCTTGGGAATTTCCTTCAGCTCCTTTAGCCCCAGCTTCCTCATCTGTCAAACTTAACACATGGGGTTCTAGTGAGGATGAAATGAAGTAATCCATGGAAAATGCTTAGCATCGTGTCTACCAGATAGTTAACAAGCAATGAGTATTTATTTTTATCACTGTTACCAGTAACCTTATTATTACTAATACTCTAGTGCACAACATTTGTACACTTGGGGGGGGGGGGGAGGTGTCCCTCAGCCTGGCCTGCAACCTCTCACAGTCCAGAAGCCCTCAGGAGATGTCTGACTGACAGCTTAGGTCTAAGTCGGCAGTCAGACATCCTTAGCGCTGCCATGGCGGTGGGAAAGGCTCCCACCACCACCACTGTGCTCACCACCTGTGGGAGCCCACTGACCACCAGGGGGCAGCTCCTGCATTAATCATCTGCCCCCAGGTGGTCAGTTTGCATCATGGTGACTGGTCATTCCACTGTTTGGTGGATTTGCATATTACCCTTCTATTATATAGGATTATTATTATTCACAGTGTTCTGGGACACATGGACAAGCTGGCCAAGGCTGTGGCTGTCAGCACGGCCAGCCTCCTTTTCACGACTGGTTTGGAGGGTGGCTCTGAGTCCAGAGGAAACGCAGCTCCTGGTATGGGCCTCGCACATGCATGGCAACTGCTAGCTGCCTTCCCTCCCTGGGATTACTAACCAGCTCAGTGTCTTCCCATGTTCTCTCCCGCCCCCTTGGGGACATTGTCTTTCCCAAGAGAGGCTTCCATTTTGAATCTCTGCACAGACAGCCTCAGAACTCGGGGATGACTGAATGCATGCAAGTGAACAATGGAGCCACGTGGTTATAGAAGGCCATCCCATTCTCAGAGAGCTAAACATATTACAAAATCCTCAATCACAACTGTTCATCGACAGGTCTTGATCGTATCTTGTTGCCTTCTGAACTTAATTTTGTTCTTCTACTTTGCAATTACACCCGTGAGTAACCAAGACCCAGTGCATGGCTGATAGTGATTAGAGTTTCTGTTTGCAGCACTTTTAACGGTTTCCATCTGTGTCTAAATGGGATTAACTTTATAGCTTTTTAAAAATCACTGGTATTAGTGCATCCAGTTTTCCATTTTCTGCTCATTTTTACCAAACAATAAGGTAAAAACATGCAATTTTCATAAACATACACTGTTTTCCAGGTAATCAAAGGGAGCTGCCAAAATTGACCTGTTGGCTGGCAAGAGGCGCCTCTGTGCCAAAGCTAAAATGTTTGGGCTTAGAGTATGGCAGGCAGTTTTGGGTATAATGTATGAAAATGTCGATTGTGGGAACTCCCTTCTATTTACTGGATGGGCTGCTGCCTGATTCATGAATCATTCAGTGAGACCAATTAGATCTTCAAAAAAAATTTAAAAAATGTGATTGTGTGTGAAACATGGAATTGGTTTCTGCCCCTCCTTAAATATGACAAGAGAGACACTAAGTCCTCTCAGGGATTGGTGTGGCCTCCAGAAGGTTCTGGACTCTGCCCAGGGCTACTCCACTGAGAGTGTTGGCACCAAGATCATGAAGCATCTTGGTCCAACCTCCTGGAATGCCAATGAGCATTTTCTGGATTGACTGGCCATGAAAAACCAGGTGTTTTGTGCTCACTGCTGCCAACCTCAGACATGCCCACAGCACCTGGCAGTGCTGGCTGATGGCAGAGGCCGGTCCCGAATTTCAAAATTCAAATCCAAAAGCCCCCAGGAAGGGCTTCACTTTCAGACCACAGCTGTGTTAGGCCCAGGTGTTCCCTTCCCCTAAAACTCCTTTGGGATTGGATACGCTGGATCGTCCGTGCTGCTTTCTCACCCAAAGTGCAAACAATTACTTTTAATAACCCGAGTTCTCATTCCCAAACTTCTCTGTAGCCTCCCCTGGCACAATCCTGTAGCCCTTTCTCCCTTTACAGTCCCTTTCGCTGCACCTTCTAGAACACTTGCTCTGTGGTCAGCACATTCTCTGTATTGTTTCCTCAAATACTTTCTCCATATCTTTGCTCAAAACTCAGCTCTCTCCTTAGCACAGCTTCCCTGCGGCCTCTGGAGGGGACACTTATCCCTCAGACCCCGAATTCCTACAATGGGGAGGTGGTCTTGCTGTCCTCCTTGTTCCGGTTCATTCTTTCCTCCCCCCTCCCCACTCCCCCCTTTCTCCCCCTTGCACTCCCCCCTCCACAATTGTCTCACACCATTGGATTTTCCCACCTCACCTCCTCATCGTGACCTTCTCCCGGGTGCCACTTCTCACTTTCACTTCTGGATAACCTTTATCGTCGAGGGAAGCTTCAACAGCCACATGGATGGCCCTTCAGGCCTCTGACTCTATGTCCCTGGTCTCCTCACCAGGCCAGTTCTCATATTTGCAGCAAGACACTCCATCCCAGTCTCATCACCTCTCTTGCAGTTGCTAGGTGATTCCAGATGCGTTCTGTCATGTTTCTTCTGCTTGGAAAGTTCTCTTTCTACCTTGGGGACTGGCTAACGTACAACCACCCTTCCACCTTAGCAGAAATATGCTTTTTAGAAAGTTTCTCCTTGGTCACCCATGTCCTCTTGTAGCCGTTTCCTTCATAACGCTTGTCATGGGTTTGCCTGATGTGGTTAATTGCTTAATACCTGGCACCTCAGTGGAATGGAAACTCCACGAGGGGCAGAAGCCCTTCTGTCCGCTTACTCCTGCAGCCCCAGCACAGAGCCTGCAGAGATATTTGTGAATGACAGAGTGAAAGGAATAAGCCTGCAACAGGGTGTGATGGGAAAAGCTTTTGTTCTATAGCCTCCTTCAGCCTAAAATCATTTCCTTCAGCGCCGAACTCCATCGGTTATGGAGAAAACCTGCATCATTATCTCTGTTCCCCAGTCAGGATGGAATTTAGGATTCAAACGATAAGCTGTAAAAGGAAGGAACAAAATCCAATATGGAAAGAAATACCAAATAGAGAATACTCCCCCGAGTGGCTACACATCTCCACTGTAAGCAGTAATCTCTGTGTTCAGCTATTGAGACTAGCGTTATTTACATGTTTCTAATCCTCTTACCTTCTAATCAAGATCATCCCAATAGCTTTCCATTTAGACTTTCAATCGCGTTATGCATTCACAGGCATTTCTTTGTCAAGTGTTGTGTTGGTACCATTATAATCTCCTGGGCTTAAACAAGTATTAATTCTTCTTACTTCTAATGTAGCTCAGCTCTATCAGAGCTACGTTTTTAAGTTTTCCATGCTAATGCCTTCATGCAACTAATAGTAAATGTGAAATGAAATAGCAATGAAAAGAAATCACCTATATGTCTGAATGTTGTCTATCACAATCTTCTTTGATTTCATTAGTTTTTACTTGGCTACTTAGAGAGGCATGTACAGTTTTTGGACTTTTTCATAAGAATTTCCTTCTCTTTCCTCTTTTTGCTCTCCTCTGAGCAATTGCATTGTACTAAGAATTAGATGAGATAGGATAGGAGAGATGAAAAGAATTAGGTGGGATAGGGTCGGAGAGATGAAAAGCGGTAATAACAAACTTTGCTTTTCCTTAAGAAAAAAATGTATCTCATAGTACAGGCGATGTTTTAAGAGCTGATGAAAGAAAAAAGGTCTGTTGATGACAAACTCAGCTATTAGTCTGAAAAGGCTAATTCTTCCTCCTTCTATTGTTTTTGTTGTTGTGGCTGGGCATACAATTTTACACCCTCCTCACCCCCAGTATTCCATTCAATTGTCTTTTACTTAAAAACGCCCCGCCCCTTATTTTGTATTCCCAAAATGTCCAGGCCGAGAATTAAAAACAGGTGCTGATTTATAAAAATGTTTTTAATTAATATAAGGGAGCATTGTCTGAAATTCATTCCAAGTTATTGATAAAAAACATTCCATTAGGATTGTGCAGAATATATTGGGAAACTATATAGAAAAAAAGCTGAAACAAATGTGGACACTGACGTACATTAGACAGTTTCTTAGTGGCTGAAGTGATTCTTCACTTCTCACTTATTACATATTTGTGGAAATAAGGATTTGTTATCTGCTAGCTTAAGTGTAACAAAGGGTTTTTCTAAGCACTCCTTCTTAGCACCAGTAGTTAGAGAAGGAATTCCACAATATGCAATTATAACGTATTTTGCTATTACTGCTATTGCTATAATTTGAGACTGCAGAGGAATTTAAAAAAAAAATGGAGAGTCACATAATCTTTCTCTGACCCTCAAGACTCTTACTGTCAATCTTGTAGTCTGATTTGTGAACTAGGGCACGAAGCTTGGTACTTTAAGTTTGCTAAACTTTCTGGCTTCAATGTATAGAGGAGTTAGAAACTTAAAAAAACATACCCATGAACATTTCAAACGCATTGATTTTTTTTTTTTTTTTAGTCACCCTGCTAAGTTTCAGTTTTTATTCTCGGTTTTGAGGTTTGGGTGGTGTGGGCTAAGGCCGCGAGCAGCCCTTAAAGGAACGTGTTCAATGTGCTAACGTTTTCAATGGCTCCCTAGCTCCGTCCCCAAACCAAGGCCGGGCTGCGAGGCCCTGGACGGCGCGAAGGCCCGGCAAACCTGGTGGGCCCCCCAAAAACCCCAGGGTGGCGGGTGGCACTAGACTGCGGTTGGCATTCCGCTGCAGGAGGCGGCCAGGCTCTCTCTCGGTTGTCAGGGCAACCAGGCTGCGAACGCGCATGCGCAGCCGAACTCCCCCTTATGACGAAAGGCCGAACGAGTGGGCGGGGCCGGGCCGGGGGCGGAGCCGGAAGAACGCTCTCCCCGACCGACCGCCCCTCCGAGTGCAGCCCCGGCCGGGGCGGGGCGAACCTCTGCCCTATTGCTTTGGGGGTGACTCACAGACCCCGCCCCTTTCCTCTTGGCTTCCTCGTACCACGTGTTTCCCCGGGCCACGCCTCCAGCCGCCCTTCCCAACGGCCTGTGGGAAGCTGCTGCAAAATGTCGTGAGGGGCGTCGCCGCTTTACGGTCCCCTCTCCCCGACGAGAGGCCGGGAGCGCCCACCGCCGCCAGCCCCGTCTCCCAGGCTGAGCCCCGCGGAGAGCGAGCGACCCGGCGCCCCGCCGCCCTCCCCGCCGCCGCGCCGGCCCGGCCCCCGGCGATGTGACTGCGAGGAGGCCGCGCTGCCCCCCCTGGCCCGGGGGCCGAGACGGGCGGCAGGTGCCTGTAAGAGGGGCAGTGCTGGGGGCCCGCAGGATGGAGAGGAGCATGGCGGAGGAGGAGGGGGCAGCTACGAGGCGATGATGAACGCCAGGACCCACAACTGGGAGCCGCAGTGGACGGCTTCCGCAGCCCCCGCTGCCCCCCGCCGCCGCCAGCCCCGCCTGCGAGCCGCTGGGGGCACTGCTGGGTGCCGGGGCCTCTGTGGACAGGAAGGGCCCGAGGAGGGGCTTCCGCTGGGGCCGCCGCAGGAGGCCAATGGGGTGGTCATGGTGGGGAAGAGCTGTGATGCCGCCGCGGCCAAGGCGGTCCCCGCCCCCTGCCCCGGCTCCACCATCAGCATCAACACGTCCACCTCCAAGTTCCGTGAGTCCCGCCGCCGCCGCCGCCCCCGGCCGCCCGGGCGCCCCTCCGCCCCGCCCGGACGCCGCCCCCACCCCTGCGGAGCAGCCCCGCTCCCTTTGTCTCCAGGCCCGGGTCTCCCCTCCCCTCCGCTCCCCGCCTCCCCGCGCCCAGCCCTCCGCCCCCGCCGCGATCGGTGTCCGCGGCCCGGCGTCTAGGGTTACCCGGCCCCGCGCGGAGCCCCGCGCCCCGCCCGCCGGCTTCTGCCTGATCGCCGCCGGCTGTCACCCCGCTCTTCTCCGCGCCCCCTGGAAGCCCCCCCTCCAACGGGAGAGCAAAAGAAGGCTCAGCTTGAGTTTCCATAGGGAGAGGACTTCCGCTTCTCTCTCTCTCTTTCCCTTTCTTTTCTTTTCTTTTTTTATTTTTTCCTTTTTGCAGCCAGAGAGCAAAATCTGGCAACTTCTGCCCTCGCGCTTTTAGCCAGTGAAACCAAGTTTGGGGTTAGACAGCTGAGCTGTATCTGCACTCGTTCTTTCCCTTCGCCGGTGTCTGTACACCTTCTGCTTCCTGATGGGAGAATTGCATGAGTTGCTTCCCTCTTGAGTCAAACCCAGGCATCGGGAGCTGTGACATCCGTTCTGAAGCTCCTAATCTGTAAGATTGTTCTCAAAAGTCTGCCCTGGTAAGAGCAAGTCATGCAGCCCGTGTCCCAGTCCAAACTTCGGGCGCGTGGTGGACTTTTTTATTTCGGCGGTGTGCCTCAACGGGCTGTTGCAGGCAGAAAAAAAATTTAAGGCCAAAATCTGGAATTCGAAACTGCCCCCAATCGGGAGGTACGCTTACCTAGTTAAGGGGGTGGTGGTGGGGGGAGTGTTTTTGTTTTGAGAGGGTTTTTTGACCATCACAGACAGATCTTTCTCTTCTATTAATAACTGCAGTTTTTGAATGGCATCTGGTAAAGCAACTGGAGATGGCATCTCTAGTTACTAATTTTATCAATCTGCTCTAGGAATTGTCCAGTTGCATTGCAGAAAACGATGCCTTCATTCAGATATATAATCACTGCCTTACACTTGTGTGTATGTGGTGGTGGTGTGGGGGCGGGCGGCGGGCAGCTCATAGCCATACGTCTTCAAGGTACCGCTTTAATCAAAGACATTCATGTGTAGGTAAGATTGGTTTTAAGTTTGCTAAAGTTTCTGGCTTCCATGTATAGAGGTTGGTAGGATTTGTATTTGATTTTTTTCCTGTTATGCATGCAGGAGAATAATATTTACGTGCATAGTTTGTGTGTTGAAATCTGTGTGGTGAAAGTAGACCTTGGACAGAGTGGCAGGTTGACTTACCTAAAGGCTGAAGGAAGCTTGCTTTAGTGCTTACACAGAGTTCATTTGAAGAGTTCAAAAAAACAACATAAAAAAGCAGAAATTAGTGAAATTAGGGAACAAATGACTTGCCAAACCAAAAGATTGTTCTTTGAAAATTAGTAAGCTAGACAGACCTGTGTTTAACTAGATTGATCAAGGAGAAATGATTGCAAATAAAGTAAGTGAAAAGGGGAAATAACGACAAACATGAGATTTAAAACATAATTTTATGAATTTCTATAGGTTAATAAATTTGAAAGCCTAGATGAAATGTCTAAGTACTTAGAAAACTGTAAACTCTGAAAGCTGGTGACAGAAGAAAAAGATAGCTTGAACTGCTTAATAAATATTTAACACACTGAAATGGACCCAGATAATCTTATAAGTGTGTTGCATTGAACTTTTAGATACTAATACTTAATTCATTTTTACAAGTTGTTCTGGGAAACAGAAAAACAAAAAAAACAAAGTCAAGTTCATTTTATGAGGTTAGTGAAATCTAGGTTCTAAAACTAGATAAGGATAATATGAGAAAATTACCGATCTGTTGCACTTATTAGCAAAGATATGAAAATCCTACACAATAGGATTTTCACACTGTTGAGGCTCAACAGTATGTTAAAAAATTATGATCTATAGAGTTTGTTTTAGAAATGTAGGCATGGTTTAACATTTATTTATAATGTAATTTATCTCATTAATAGGCCAAAAGAGAAAAATCATGATTATCTTGATACCATAAAATTATTTAATAAGTCCAGCTCAAAATACAAGGTAACTGTAAATGTCATTACCAAAAAGCTACAACAAGTAATACTTATAGAGAAATTTTATATACGTTCACTTCAAGATGGGTAATAAGGATACCTCCATCACTATTACTGTTTAACATGATAAGAAAGGTTCTAGTTAACACTCTTATAAAGGTATAAGGATAGGAAAGGGAAATAATGAAATTCATCATTTGCAGATAATATCACTTACTTATAAGAATTAGAATCAAGAGAGAAACTATTAGTAGGAGTTTATCAGGATTGGTGAATTAAAGATTAGCCTACAAAAATTAATAGCATTTACTACACTAGCAATCAAAGGTAAATATTGTATAAAATAACTAGAGGCCTGGTGCATGAAATTCATACACGGGGGGAGGGTGTCTCAGCCCAGCCTGCAACCCCTCGCAATCCGGGCCCCTTGGGAGATGTTCGACTGCCATTGGCGAAACACAGACAGCCGGCCCCACCCCTGCCAAGCCCTGCCAGTGGGGGACACAGCGTCATGCCCCTGGTGGGGACGGGTGGGGACGCAGCATACTCGGCCGGCACCCACCCACTCACGGGTGCCTGCTGTGCAGGCAGCCTCCTGTTGATTGGTCGTAATGACCTGAGGGCGTCATGACCATTACATATTAGCTCTTTATTATATAGGATAGCAACAAAACTATAAAGTCTCTAGGAATTAACCCAAGAATACATAAAACTTTTAAGAATACATAAAACTTTTAAGAATACATAAAACTTAAGGAGCTATCTCCTCTGCACTGGCCAAATAGGCTAATGCAGGGGTCGGCAAACTCATTAGCCAACAGAGCCAAATATCAACAGCACAACAATTGAAATTTCTTTTGAGAGCCAAATTTTTAAACTTAAACTTCTTCTAACGCCACTTCTTCAACATAGACTCGCCCAGGCCATAGTATTTTGTGGAAGAGCCACACTCAAGGGGCCAAAGAGCCACATGTGGCTCATGAGCCGCAGTTTGCCGACCACTGGGCTAGTGAAATCAGAATGCCATACAGTCACCACCCCTACCTTTCAAGTCTTTGCATTACTGATAGCTCCTCTGCAGTGTCCTCAGGGGTATACTTTGCATTACTTATTTGTTGTTTTGGTAGGAGTGGGCACTTCTAAGGGGGCTTACTTATCCCTTCCTATACTGATGCCCCTTACCCCTGAGGTTGAGATGAGACCTGGAACTTGGGGTTTGGCTCTACAGCCTCTCTCACCTCTAACCTTACTTGCCAGAACCAGCAGCAGTATATCCCTTTCCTCGCTCTGACCTTCCCAATCTCACTCAGGTGTAATGATTTAGTTTAAGTTTTTACGCTGTGTTAATCAGTTTTCTGTGATGATAATCACCAAATCTCAGGAGCTTACAGAACAACAAGGGTTTGTGTCTTGCTCACGTTATGTTGGCGGCGGACAGGGGACGGGCTCCTCACGAGCCCTCATTCTGAAGAGCAGCTCTTTTCGGGTCCTGCCGTTCTGGGCAGAGGCAGAGAAGGGTGGCCAGAAACACGAGGCGCTTACAGCTCCTGCTCAGCTGCAGCGAATGTCCCACCCCTCATTGACCAGACATGCAGGTCCTCCGAATGTGTGGGGGGTGAGGACAGTGGGACTAGGGTTTGAGGTAAGAGGCAGAGAATAGATAGATGGAGGGAGTGAGGCGGGAAGGAAGGATCCTGAGTTGATTGATTATACTGTGCTGCGATCGCTTGAGAATTATTAACCCAGTGCATTAAGAGTTTCTATTCTCTAGTATTTTAAATTGAACTCAGTGAAATGATTATTTTTTTAAATGTCTGGTTCAAAAACATGTTACATATTGACTGTTGAATTGAATGAAATTAACTGATTTTTATTAAATCATAAATAAATTTGCCCTTTACTTGATCAGGTCCTATCTGCCAACTTTCATATTGCGTAGATTGTTTCACAAGTGGATCACTTAATATATTCAGGTCTTAAAATACACACTGTTCGCAGCATCTGGTGGTTATTTGGGTTAGTGGGAGTTGTGCTGCAGCAAGCGTCCCTATGCTATTGATCGATGCATCCTGGAATCTTACTGGGGATCTTGTCTCGCCACTTTTTGATATGTATTACACCAAGTGGCTTTGATGAAACTGTAAGAGACAGACATTGTAGCGTTTATGTAAGCTCCAGTCTCAAATCCCTAAAGAGAATTGAATGTTGTTTACTTCCCCTTAAAACTGTAACACTGTAAGTTGTAGACCATTGTAATCACATTTTATTTATTTATTTTTATTGATTTTTTTTTTTTTACAGAGAGGAAGAGAGAGGGATAGACAATTAGAAACATCGATGAGAGAGAATCACAGATCAGCTGCCTCTTGCACACCTCCTACTGGGGATGTGCCCGCAACCAAGGTACATGCCTTTGACTGGAATTGAACCTGGGACCTTTCAATCTGCAGGCCAATGCTCTATCCACTGAGCCAAACCGGTTTCGGCCATTGTAATCACATTTTAAACTGTTAAGTGTTATATAAAAAATGATGTTGATACCCTTCTTTAACAGGGCAAGCTGGCCTTTAATTTTTCTTACACTTTTGTGGACATTTGGCTATTAAGTCTGCAGATAGACTTACAGAGACATGTAATTTGTAGTTGCAGGTGTGCTGTCTAGACATCTGAATGGCATTTTACTCAATAAATATTTATTCTGTATACCAGGGTAACAGTATAGCCTCTGGTGATGAATAAGACACAGTGTAGTGTAAGAGATAATGGATAGGTGATTATAATTAAAGTTATATATGCATATGGTAGCATAGAGGAAACGGAACGTTTATAAAAATGAATACAAGTTTGTCAGGAGAATTGGGGATGACTTGAAGAGACTTGCAGAGGAAGCAGGCTGTGCTTAAGACACAGAGTTGAAATTATTGTTGGAACGTACGGTTTGAGGCACACAGAGAGTGACACAGTTAAACTTGGATAGATAGAAAGGTCTAGAGAGTCCTGACCAGTGTGGCTCAGTGGTTTGAGTGTGGGCCCATGCACCAAAGGGTCGCGGGTTTGCTCCTGGCGCGTGCCTGGGTTTTGCGTTTGCTCCCTGTCTCCTATTAATGGGTGTGTGTGCTCGCGCAGAAGGTAACATCCATGTGTCTTTCTCACATGGATGTTTCCCTCCTTCTTCCCTCCCTCTCTCCCTCTCTCTCTGAAAGGCAATGGAAATCCTCTGGTCTGTATAAATAACAATAAAAAAGGTCTAGAGAGTGACGGGCATGTTTTCTTCTATAGGAGCCACTGGAAGCTGTCAAAGGAGTCGCCTGGTGAAATTTGCCTTCTGTGCTAGTTTAGATGAGAAAGGAGAGAGATTGGAGACCTACAGACCAGTTAGTGGGCTGTAATTATTATCGTCTAGACAAGAGATGAAGGCTTGAACACATACAGCAAACATGTCAAACTCAAAGGCTAACACAGGCCAAATAAACAAGGGTTAAGTTTATTTGGGCCGCAACAAAACAAAAGCTTCAGTTTTCATAGAAACGTAGATTTATTTTGATAGAGACATGCTGAATACAAAGGGCTGAAATAAATGAGTAATAATTAACATAAAATAATAAAACATTTCAGTAAAAAGTAATATAGTTTCTTGAACACTAACTTACCATACCAGACACTGAATAACTGCACAAATTAATAAGCATACAAGACACAATGTGGCAGTCGGCTGCTAAAATATTCACTGCTAGTATTAGTGGAGAGAATGGTGCGCCTGTGCGTAAGGCGCATAAGCGAAAGGAATGCAACACAATTATAGTAGTCATTAGTGAACGTTGTAGTTCCTTATTAATAATTATGGATAACAGGATATTGTAAAAATTAAGTTACAGAATTTTTAAAACATTTCTTACGTACCCCGTTACATTGACTGGGCCGCAAAAATATTCACTGTGGACCACATGCAGCCCGCAGGCTGTGAGTTTGACATGCTTGACATACAGTCTTAGAAGAGAGGTGGTGTCAGATTTTGGAAATATTTGGAACTAGACTCTACAAAATTTATGTGTTAAGGAGAGAGGATAAAGACTCAAGATTGCTGGTTTGGATGACTGGGAGCTGGCACTACCTTTGACCTGAATGTGGGAGGAGTATAGGCAGGTCTGTGTGTGTGTCTGTCTCTTTAAAAGATGTCTATGAACCATTAAGGAAGTGAGGATTAGTAGGCAATCAGTCAGTCTGAGCTTTCTCATTCTGTGCTTTAGAATATTGGAAATACTGAGATGAAAATTTCATTAGATTTATTTTTCCATTTCTGAGAATTTAAGATTCAGCAAACTCTTTGGACTTAAACCAAAACTTTGCTCTTATAAAAAGTTTGTAATTTGAAAACTCAAACTGAAAAGACACATAATTACAAATAGAGTTTCCCTCCCCTGCCTCTTCCATTCCTGGACTTGTTACTCAGAGCCAATCACTTTTTTTTTTTTTTTAAGAGTCACTTTTAATGCATTTAGTTGTTTCTTTTTATATTTATCCACTCATTTTAATGTGTTAATATTCCTATTCTTTAATTTATCACTTTTATATTACCTATTGACTTCTCATTAAGGTGAGGATTTAGTTCTCACACACCTCATCTCTTCAGTTAATACCACTTTTTGGTTCAATTGATCATATTTACTAGGTTAATAATGGCTGATTTTGTAATCAAAGAAAACATGATAATTTCAAGAGAAACATTGAAAGTGCTTTATTCAAAGTAATGTCCATCGCTAGCTACGCATTTCCCCCATCTTTCAGGTAATTTGTGGATGCTGTCCCAATACAACTTTTCTTGCTTTGAGGCAGACCATTCAGAGACCCAATTTTCCTCTTCTTCGTACGTTTTAGTGCTGCTCAGAAAGTGCGCGTGCCATGGATCGGAACAATTGGTCATCTGAAGGAGAGAGGTCTGGTGAATGCGGCGGGAGGGCTAATACTTCCCAGGCAAGGTCTTTTAACGTGTCTTTAACTGCTTTTGAAGTGTGTGATGGTGCGTTATCATGAAGCAAAATTACTTTGTTTTCTGGAACATTCTGGTTGTTCATGATCAAAAGCATGGTTCAAATTGATTATTTGTGGTCAGTAGGGATCAGTATTAACAGTTTCACCTAGTTTTAGAAGCTAATAATACACCACACCTTCCCGATCCCACCAAACGCAGAGCATTGTCTTCTGAAGTGATTTGGCCTTGTAGTCGATATTGATGGTCGACCTGGATCAACCCATAATTCAAAAGAAATCCACTTTTCTTTTTTTTTCTTCTTTTCTTAAAATATATTTTATTGATTTTGTACAGAGAAGAAGGGAGAGAGATAGAGAGTTAGAAACATCAATGAGAGAGAGTCATCGATCAGCTGCCTCTTGCACACCCCCTACTGGGGATGTGCCCGCAACCAAGGTACATGCCCTTGACCGGAATCGAACCTGGGACCCTTCAGTCCCCAAGCCGATGTTCTATCCATTGAGCCAAACTGGTCTCGGCTAAAAGAAATCCACTTTTCATCGCCAGTCACAATTCGATGCAAAAAAGACTTTCTTTTGTGCTGTTGAAGCAATATTTTACTGATGACTCTTCGGCTTTCTATTTGTCTTTCATTCAGTCACCCATTTTCCTTCCTTTAAAAATCTTTCCCATTGCTTGTAAATGATTGGAAATTGTTTGCTAAGCAACATTTAATCTTTCAGCAAGTTTTAAAAAAAATACATATTTTATTGATTTTTTACAGAGATGAAGAGAGAAGAGGGAGGGATAGAGAGTTAGAAACATCGATCAGGTGCCTCTTGCCCCCCCCCTCCTCCCCCACACACACACACTGGGGATGTACCCACAACCAACATACATGCCCTTGACCGGAATCGAACCCAGGACCTTTCAGTCCGCAGGCGAACGCTCTATCCACTGAGCCAAACTGGTTTCTGCAGCAAGTTTTTTTTTTGAGGTTGACAGGCAACTTCATCCAATAATGCTTGTAATTGTTGGTCTTCAAACCTTTTTAGTGGACCTGGACGTTCTTTGGCTTTCACATCGAAATCATGGCTTTTAGAGTATTTAAACCAATGTTCACAAGTATCTTGAGATGGAGCATGTTCCCTGTAAGCTTCCTGAAGTATACGATAACTTTTTCTTCAAAATGAAGTAATGAATTAAAACTTCCCGCAACTGTATTTTTTTTTTTTGGCACAAAATTCGACATTTTTAAGCGTAAAGATATCTGATGTTAACACCTTCAGCAAATTTGACATGAAGTTGTGACTCTTGCTGTCAAAACAATAAAATAGCATACATATCAAATCACATATATATCAACATATGTGTAACTCCATCTATTGAAGAAAAATGCATTATTTACTGGTACACCTAGTACATTATGATTATTAGTATGTAAATAGTTACTCAAGGGCCAGGAGTGTACTCAGATTACATGTTCTTTCATAGAAAGAACTTCGGTATTAGCTGCCTTGTTTATACTTCCAAGATTTTTGTCAAACTCATCTTAAAAACGTTGCACCAGCTTCCTCCGATTCACCATACATCTGTCACTGGTGTTCTCACAATGCTCCGTTAATCAGCATTTTCTTTGTCTGCTTGTGAAGCTGTGAGTCTTCCTGTTCCTATTTATTCTTTAGGGTCTTTGCATAATTGCTACTCAGGGACTTTCCAAATAGTTACCTGCTGTCTTCCTTTTTATTGGTGTATTATGTGTGTATGTGTGTATTGTATTTAGAACATATCTTCTGAGAGAATTTGTGTGTGGATAAGTTTGTATATAAAAAAATGCTGCTTTCATACTTGATTGATAGTATGTGTATAGAAATCTTAACTGAAAATCATTCTTCCTTGGACTTTTTAATGTTGTTTCATTGACTTTAAGCTTGCAATATTAAAATGGAGAGCTCAGATACCATTTGATTTTTTTTTCCCTTAAACATTTCTGAGATATAAAAGGGTAATATGTTAATTAGACCAGACGTCTTCCAGACGTCCTTCCTGACAAAGCTGGGGCCAGCCTGGGGCCAGGGTGCCTGCGGGCGGCTGGAGCAGGGAAGCCAGTGCCAGTTGCCAGGGGAAGGAAGGCCTACCCTTGCTCGAATTTTCATGCATTCAGCCTCTAGTTTTTTTATATTTGTCAATATTTTTCTCCCTTTACAATTTCTCTATTTTCCCTTTTCTCTGGAATTATTACTGTTAGTCAGATGTTGATTTCCTGTTTTGATTCTCTAAGTTGTTAATTAGTTTTTGCTTTGTTCTGGGAGAGTTTTATTTTCTTAATTATCTTTGTTTTTATCATATCAATTTTTTGTTTTGATGTCTGCTGTCTGAGACTTTGCAAATCTCGATGATCTTTAATTCTATTAATATTTAAAAGTGAAAAAGGCTAATTGGTAGTTCTGTGTTTGAGAGGGGCCTTTCCAAATAAAAGTGTGGGCGTCTCTGCAGAACTGGTGTTTTGTGCAGGAAGTGCCAGAGAGTGGTATGTGAATGTCTTCTCTGGGATTGCTCAGTTTCCGTAAGGAAGGACCTTCCATTTGAAGGGAGAATGATGGGGTCGGTTGGTGGAGCAGGAAAGAAAGTACATTTCTTCTGGCTGATGGCATTCTAGAATTAAAGAGAAGAGCAGGGTTAGATATTTGAGCATTTCTGGTGTTGACTTAAACCCACAAGCCCACACACACACACACACACACACATACCCTCTCACTCCCATTCCCACCCCACCCCTACTATGAATCTGTGTCTTAAAGTTTCAAGCTTTTATCTTTCAGTTTTTTGCACGAACAATACTTCTCTTTACTGTTTAGTCTTCCAGTCAATCTACCTCTCATCCACCAGCTCTCTCTGCCTTTAATCCACACTCACTGTATCCTGTCCTCAAGCCCTGAACTTCTCAGAGGCCTGCAGGACACCTGTCAGTGCACTTAATGGTGTTTCTCCCTCAGCACACCTGTCTTGCGCTGCTGCCTCAAAGTTAAACTTTCCTGGTCTTAACGCCATGGGAAGATTACTTGTTTTTAAAACCTGCAGGAGTCACAGGATTCTAAAACTGTCAGACCTGCATATGGTTAGTGTAGTTTACACCTGTGTCATCTCAACTGGGTAGATGCTTCCGATTTGAATATTTTAGATAGATTGGAGTTGGAGAATAACGGATGAGAAACATCTTGAAGCTCAGTGACTAATATTTAGGAAATCATTGATGTGATAGAAAGAAGCTAGGTAAAGCTTTGTTTTGCCTGGTATCTCTGCCAGTAATCAGTCATGGACCCTTGGGGAAGTCAACCCCTGAGCTCCTCAATTTCTGGCAAAACAATACTGGATGTAGTAGTTGTTAGCTCTGGTCTTCTGAGGTAGTTCATAAGACATAAGGCGTCTTAGAGGCTTAGGGTAGTTCTTTTTAACACTAGCTTCATTTCATGGTTGTGAAATCGCTGTCACCTTGGATATCAGAGTTGTTAGGATACTTGTGATAAATGCTTTATTAAACCTGGAGTGAAGGAATAAGCTAGCCAGGGAGTGAGGTAAACCTTCAATGTAAGGCTCTAGTTCATTGATGCTTTTTTCTGTTGGGCTTATCCAAAGTGTAAAATAGCAAGAGCCCATCAGAGTTACAGTAATGTTAGGAGGCACTAGTAAGTCTCTGTAGGTTTTCAGTAACTTCTTTTGTTACTATACTATAGTATTTTTTAAAAATGATTTTATTGATTTCAGAGAGTAAGGGAGAGAGATAGAAACATCAATGATGCGAGAGAATCATTGATCAGCTGCCTCCTACCCCCTCCCCCCCGTACGTGTGTACACACACACACACACACACACACACTGGGGATCGAGTTTACAACCTAGGCATATACCCTGACTGGGAATTGAACTGGGACCTTCCAGTTCATAGGTCAATGCTCAGCCACTGAGCCAAGCTGGCCGGGCATTACTGTAGAATGTGGACTTTAATTTTCATTGATTAGGTAGATTTTCCCAGGGATGTTCCATAACCTTATTGTGGCTCACAGATAGGAATCTTTTATAATGGGTATTTGAAGGTCAGTGCATGTTTGAGTGGCTCCACCGATAACGGAAGCTTATGGAAACCAGGAAGGGAAACCAGTGATATTTGCTTGTTTTGTTTTTAAGGATGGACACACTCATTACTATTCCTTTTAAAATCATAATTAATGTTGCTTAGAATCCTTGAGCAGGCTGTTTTGGTGTTGTTTTGTTTTATGAAATAGGATAGTAATTGATTTGTATTTAGGTGATAAAGTGTCAGTGTGAAATCTAAAGAAATTTGACTGAGGATATAAAATTGCTCTAGTTCCTGTTTGTTTACATGTGGTAACACTAATATTTATTTTACTTTTTACTTTTAGTAATGAATGTTATAACTATTGAAGATTATAAGAGCACATACTGGCCAAAATTGGATGGTGCCATAGATCAGCTTTTAACCCAGAGTCCTGGTGACTATATCCCCATATCCTATGAACAGATATACAGGTAAGTTGGATTTAATTCACCTGGATTTGAGAGGGTATATTGAAGTTCATGGCAGCTTGAGTGTGATAGTATGTATGCATATAATATATAATACATAATACGTAATACGTAATATATGATATATAATATATAATATATAATATAAGCCTCTAAGTTATTTATATGTTACACACATGTGGATTGGAAGTTTGATTTATACTTTTTGCTTCAGACTTGGTTTTCAAATCAAGATAGAGTTAACTCCATCCCAGCCTGCCATCCGTGCCATATATAATGCAGAATAGATGGAGGTCAGCAAAAAAGGGCAACGATATGTATTTTTAGTCTCACAGGGAGACTTTAGCTTAATCTGCGATGTTTAGTGCCACACAGTTCTAACTCTCTGGCTATTTTGTTTCCCAGCTCCTGGTAAACGGAAGCAGCAAATTAGTGAGGCACTGGGGTGGGTATGAGATCAGCCCAGTCACAAGAGGAGGAAGTGACAACTGAGTTGTTCCACACAAGTGAGGCACAGAGAGGTTACATTGCAAATGCTTTTGTGAGTTAGAAACGTCCTACCCATTACACTCTCTCTTCCTTATTTTGACATTCATTAAAATGAGAGAGAAGCTGGTCTATAAGTAGTTACTATAGTCAGACTCTCTGATTATCACCAAGTATTAAATTATCTAGTATTAATAAAATGTGCAGTAGAGTGCTCATAAAGATTTACTTGTTGCTGGTGGTAATACCTCTCCCATCTGAACACTTATCGGAGCAGGGTAAATTTTTTATTTAAAAGTAGCGATTGGTCACTGTTTTTACGTCTGAATTGGTTATTTGACCAGCGGCTGTATATACAGAGTATGCTTTAACCTTAGGCTGAATTACATGCTTCATCATTAACCTGGTTTTCTGTTTTGTTTACCCCACAGTTGTGTGTATAAATGTGTATGCCAGCAGCACTCAGAACAGATGTATAGTGATCTGATTAAAAAGATAACTAATCACTTAGAGAGAGTCTCAAAGGAGCTGCAGGTAAAGAACTGATTGTATTGCTTTTTGCTTCCTTGGGATTTTCTGACTGGTTGGAATTAGCCTGTGTATTAAACCTCCGGAGGCTTGTTAATTTGAGTATGAGATAAATTTATAAACATTTTTTAGATGGATATTTACCAAAGCAGCTAATTTTGTAATAGGTTATTATTTTAAAATTTTGACATACATTGTGGAAATTTTTAGATTGAATATATTTCAGACTTTAACTGATTCATTTATTACCATGTGGATATTTATTTAAAACCTTTTTTTTTCTTTCCTGTGAACTTTAGTATTTGGTGGCATTTGTAATATAAATGTGTATATGTTAATTTTTTTTTTTCTGAAACTTTCAAAAAATTATCTTTGAAGAGTGATTTGCCTACTAGTTTCTAAAATTTGCTAATTATGAACAACTGAAGTCAGAATTTTGTGGATAAACCCTCTTTAGACAAACGTCATCCTGGCTGTCAAATCTGGGGCAAGTTGTAGGAAATACTCTGCTTAAGTAAACGCTTGGCCTCTTGGTCCCCCCAGCATCTCTCTGCCTCAGTAAGTTTTCCAGTGCTTGAAGGTCAGGTACTATTTTTATGCCAGGGCCAGATCACATTTTAGTACTGGCGTGGAAGTAACATGATGTATAGGAAAGTTACTCAGCAATAAATTATGGATCCACACCACAGTTGGGAAGTACTCCAGCAATTCTGAAATAGCCACCGTTTCTAGAAAGTGCTGGGGTGTGCTTTTGGCCTAGCTATTGTTCTTTACTCACCTGTGTGCTGAGTTATCTTAGTCTTATTTAGCCCAAATTGTTGTACTTAGTAGCTTTCTTTCCCCCCCCTCTTAATTATAGCCAGAGCATTGTTTATCATAGTCAAATATATACTTTTCCTGTTGTTGTAAAGTGTTTTCATCATCTTTTTGCCACTAAATACCAGATCTTTATTCAGAGACACCTCCAAATTGCCAACAAACAGCCAGATACTCTAGGTGTTTAAAATCAGAGCAAGGGTTGCTTTGCTATTTGTGTTTTGTCCGGTGGGTGGCAGCATAACTCAACTTGTCTTGTATATTTTTAAAAGGCTCTAATATTTATACCTGTTGAACTAAAAGTGTTTTTAAAAACGTTCATTTCCCCAAATATGGTATTTATGCCTTTCCAGAGTGAGGGAGATTTTAGATAACAAGAAAGTTGCCTGCTGTCCTTTTTACATAGGTTTCTAGTAAAATAAACATTGTTGCCAACTCTTCACATGCATGTTCTACTGAAATTTTTTTCTGAGTAAGTTATTTGGAGATCTATTTATTAATCCAAACTTGAACTTAAAGCAGTTGTTACAGCAAAGTTATTCTTGTCTCAAAATTTGTCAATGAGACACCCTGTAAGTTTACTATCCTTTGAAGGAAGGGACCGTGTTTTCTCCTCATAGGCTTAACATAATGCCAAAAACCAAGGAGAAGTCTGCAAAAGTACTTACAAGTTGATAAATGGCATTTGTTAGCTTTACAACTGATATTACTCGAACCATCTACTTGGTTAGTTCAAACAGCATCCTGGACTCAGAAAATGAAATTTGGGATGAGCAAGGGAGTCAGATCACTTAAATAAAGAACACTTATTTGCTGTTGCTTATTGTCACAGTGAACACAATATAATTATGAGTTGTGCTCTTTTTAAAACTTTTTGTTTTGAGACAGTTATGTTCTTAAACTGGAAAAGATATAAGAAAAAAGTTTTCTTTAAAAAATAAGCAAATAGTGTTAAGGTGGTAGATTTCGCCAAGTATTAAGAAATGAAGTACATAAGAAAGTGAGAAGTTATCCTAGTCCACCTGACTTCTTTGGATATTTTCTGTATTAAGTAATCCTCGGCCTTTTGTAACCTCTCTATGCCACCTAGCCAATCAATTTAAAAACTAGGATTAGAACCTAGACTTATCTCATTGTTATATGGATAAGCTGAAGGAATCCTGGATTACAGAGGCTAGACTTTAATTCAATTTACTGTTTAAGCTATTTGGAAAATGAGCGAAGTCATATTTTAGAAATAAATGAGGGAGAAATGTCCATATCAAACTGGTATTAATAACAGGAGCAGTTAACTTTTTTTTAATTTATATTTTATTGATTTTTTTACAGAGAGGAAGAGAGAGGGATAGAGAGTTAGAAACATCGATGAGAGAGAATCATCGATTAGCTGCCTCTTGCACACCCCCTACTGAGGATGTGCCCGCAACCAAGGTACATGTCCTTGACTGGAATCGAACCCGGGACCTTTCAGTCCTCAGGCCAACGCTCTATCTACGGAGCCAAACCGGTTTTGGCAGGAGCAGTTAACTTTGAGAATCAGGAGAGAAGTGTCTTCTGGACTCCCTTTGACTTCTTGATTGTTACCTTTAATTAGAAACTCATTCTTACAAATTATCTGAGGAGTGTCTAATATGTATGTTAAGGTTAAGGTTCCTGTGGTTCATTTATCTTTTATATAATTTACCATTTTTTGGATAGTCTACTTGGAAACTGTCTTCACAGCAGGAATGAGAATGGGATGTCAGATGTATCTGGGAGGGAATTTATTTTTATGTAGCACCTTTGTCAGCCTCCGGTGTAATTTTGTTGCTTCTGGAGCCTTGACACGTCTGTCCATTGGCAGAATGCTCTTGTTCTGGAAAGTCAAGGAATAAGCCAGGTAGACTAAAAGCATATTACACATTGTTTTGCTAAAGTTAGTCATGTAGAGGCAGATTTTTAAAAAAGGAATTTCTAATTTGTCTCAGAAAATAATATTAAGGATCCTGAGAGAGCAATCAGGTTCATTTATGTGTCTGAAATGCCAAAGTCATATTTGGTAATATAGGAATGAATGTTAAAAGATTTAAAATAAAATTGGAGAATTTTTAGCATTTCCATTTGACTTAAACCTTTAATTTGCTGAAATTCCCCACCTTTTTATGCATGTTGTATATCTTTTTTGCCAGGTCATTACATATATCAATCAGAGTTAATTTATAGACATTTAACAGTTTGTGGGCATCTTTGCATCTAGGGTTTGCTGACTCTCTAATTCTTGACATTGGGTTATAGTTTCCTGATTTTTCAAAGGTGTTTCTTTTCTTTTTTTAAATATAATTTTATTGATTTCAGAGAGAGGAAGGGAGAGATAGATGCATCCATGATGAGAAAGAATCATGGATTGGCTGCCTCCTGCATGTCCCCTACTGGGGATTGAACCTACGGCCCGGGCATGTGCCCTTGACTGGAATCAAACCCAGGGCCCTCAGTCTATAGGCTGATGCTCTATCCACTGAGCCAAAACCGGCTAGGGTGATTTTTCAGTGTTTCTTAATTTTTGATAACTGACCTTTGCTGGTGACAGGAGGGCTGGAAGGTTACTCCAGCAGTAGACAGTTTTTGCCTTAGATCAGAGAAGGGTCACCAGGTGTAGGTGGGTCCCCTCTTCCCTTCAGCAAATGACTTTTGCTTTGTATCTGAGTAGCGTCCAGGGTACTCGAAGCTTTTGTTTCTGTCTTCCATTGGCAGCTAATCCCCACCTTTTCTGCTCCAGGAGGTGCAGAGCAAGCATGGGCTTCTACGGGTACTTCTGCCCATCCTCAGACCTGGCACTCTGTGCCACAGAGGGCGGCTCTCACATCTCTTTCACTGCCTCAGTCTTCTCTCAAAGGCCCAGTGGAAACCCATGGCGAAGAGCTGGCGGCTAGGTGGGGCCTGCCCTGGTGTGAGGCTTGGGGGCTTCTGCGCTGTGAGCTCACACTTGGCCTTTAATGATTCATTCTGCTGCTCTGTTTTCTTGCCAGCTTTTATGGCTGCCATCACCAGAGGAGAAGCAGTTCGGATGTTCTTTCTTTCCTTAGAGGAGCTTGTTAGTCTTTAGAATTCATTTCGCTTGGTTGGGCGTATGGAATATAATTTAAGTGTGAGACTGAATGTTCTCATGAATTTCTGCATGAGGCACTTCACTGTTCCATTTTACTAACTATAATCACAGAATTTGATAAGTCAAGAAATGGTTAAATTTACAGAAAAAAATTCACTTATAGTCTTAATACTAATGTTGAAATGCTAGTGTATTATTTTTACCCTTTTCAGTATAATTGGCAGCAAAATCGTCACTATTGCCATGCAGTCAATGCCTTGTGTTGCATGGTGATTACTGCTCAACCTTTTCTTGAATTCTCTATAGACTCCCTTCCCTTGGAGCTCCTCTCTCCTTTGAAGTGGACATTTCTAAATGCTGAACAGCTGCCAGAGCAGCTGTTTAAAGAATCCCCTGAAGTTCTCATTAAAAATGTACCTTCTGGGAAGTTTCTGAGTCAGGACTTTGGAGTGTGGCAAAGGAATCTGTCATGTACAGGTTCTTCAGGCATTTGGAGAGCTGAGAGCTGAGTCTTTGAGAGTCCCCGGGCTATCGAAGAACAATTGGTCCCGAAGCTGTTCTTGCTCTTAAGCACAGAGTGGTGCCATCTTATGTTTAAATATAACCTGAAGCTACTCACATTTGTACCCGTTAAGCGCTCTGGGCTGGAAGTGTCCAGGCAAACCTGGATAATACAAACAACAAATCACAGGTTAAGAATCTAATGAAGTGGGACTGATGAAATAGACAATGGTGTGTCCAGACAGTTATTAAAATTATGTTGTAGAAATATACTTGACCTGGTAAATGATGATATGTAGCTGAGTGGTAAAAGCAGATTACACGCACTGGCACAAGAACAGAAGAACATGTTAATGGTAGTTATCTACCTGATATTAGTAGTGGGTTATTTTTCATTTATAATTGCATTTTTAACTTCAAAAATTTTTTAGCAAACATGCATTACTTCTGTAAAGGTAGATGTTAGTGCCCTTGTAGTGTTTGTTGGATCCTTCCCCCCCACCCTTTTTCTCCCTATTTCATTTTAACATGGAAAAGTCATTATTTAAAGAAAACACGAATGTTTTTATGAACACAAAAGCACATATTCTTAATTTTTCCCGTATCATTTTGGTGGGATGGGGACGGGATGTAGGTAGAGGAAGGATATAAATAAGAAACTGTGTCCCTAACCTGTTTGGCTTAGTGGCTAGAGTGTCGGCCTGCGGACTGAAAGGTCCCAGGTTTGATTCCGGTCAAGGGCATGTACCTTGGTTACGGGCACATCCCCAGTAGGAGGTGTGCAGGAGGCAGCTGATTGATGTTTTTAGCTCTCTCTCCGTCTCTCTTCCTCTCTGTAAAAAATCAATCAATATATATATATATATACATATATATATGAAGAAATTGTGGAACTTGTTTGCATTTTACATCTGCGGTGTCCAATTCGGTAGCCTCTAGCCATATGTAGCAAGAGTGTAAAGAGTTCCGGAGACCAAAATATGTGAGAACTACTAGGATAAACAGTGTCCAAGGTATATTTTTAGAACAATTGCAGATCAATGTGATTTTATGTTAGCTTTGTGTGAAAGGGGGTACAAATGGGATACTTGGGTTTTTAAAAAATATATTTTATTGATTTTTCACAGAGAGGAAGAGAGAGGGATAGAGAGTTAGAAACATCCATGAGAGAATCATCGATCAGCTGCCTCTTGCACAGCTCCTACTGGGGATGTGCCTGCAACCAAGGTACATGCCCTTGACCGGAATCGAACCTGGGACCTTTCAGTCCGCAGGCCAACGCTCTATCCGCTGAGCCAAACTGGTCCCGGCGGGATACTTGTTTTTTTGTATATATGTAAAATTCTTCTGGAAGGATATAAAAGAATTAAGTGTTGGTTCAGTGAGGAAGGAGTGAAAGGTAAACTCTAAGCCTTTTTGAACTCATTTGAATTTTAAACCAGATGACTATATTACTCATTAAAACAAAATTTAAAACATTCCTCTTACCAGCCATATTATACATTTCAGGGAATCTAGGTCTGTTATGAAAAATTGGAGCAAGTTTAGAGTAACAGTTATTTTTCTGGCAGCTTGCTTTTTCTCGTTTGAGAAGAAAATGAAGCTTGCTTGCTTCAAGGGTAAAATATTTCATTTAATGTCCAAGCCAAATATATTCATGTTGAAATAATGTAAATCAAATAGGTAGCAATTTTCCCAGTGGGGCCCAAGGTATACCGAATTTAAGTTTTAAGGACGAACAATTGATTAGCTTTTAAAAATAGTTTTTTTTTCTAGGTTCCTAGTAAAGAGATTGAATTTATTTTAGGAGATTGTTATAATTTATAGTCCTGTCATTTAAAAGGTTTTGAATAAGTGCTGTGTGAGATGTGGAAGCTAAGTAAATGTTCTGACATTTGATTCAGTACAAAAAGTGCTTTTTATTACTCATAACCTTTGGGGATTCTTGAAAAGAATAGCTAAGGAATTCAATTTTATTTATTCTGTCTGCTATTAAGTATGCCTTTTGATCAATGTTCGTGCTTTTAACTTTGAAATAGATAAAGTGACCTTTCATGGAAAGGGAAAATCATTTTAATGCAAAAACTCTTCAGGTTTTTTTTTCAAATAATAATTTTAAAATTTATTTCTTTGAATACTGAAATACCATTTCTAGAGTTCTTTGAAGCACTTTAGAGAAAGATACTGCATGTGTTTCTGTTCATTAGTTATAGTTAAAAGTTTGCCCATAATGTAGGACTATTTCCCCAATTTATTTAGTTAATAAGGAATGCTTTTAATAATGTTAATGGGTTTTTATAAAGTACTCTACAAATGGGTAGTTAATTCATTAAGTTTACTTATTAGTTGCATATGCATATATAATATTTGGACATGCAAATATATATATATATGTATGTAATATTTACACAGTATATTTTTTGAATCTAAGCACATCTTAGAAGTAGCACAGTTAGTATTTTTTTAATTTTATATGTATGGAAATTGAAATTGAGAGTACTAAATGCATTGTGTAATGTCATACAGCCTTGTTACAAGTAAAATAATTTAGATTTTAAAAAGACGAGGTTAGATTTCAACCAGTTAAGTAAAGCTGTACTTAGATTTAAGTAAAGCTCTGTTCTTGCAAGCCATGCCTTTATGTATCCCTACTGTGTTCCGGGCTCTGTGGTCAGCACTGGAGACGTAAAGATAAGATGTAAATCGTGCTCTCCAAGAACTTGAAGTTTGGGGACAGTGGGAGAAGTGAATAAGTGTGATGGTGCCTTTTTGAGAGGCCATATATTCCAGATATTTATGAAGAAGTGATAAATCTTGAAGGATAAATAGAAGTAGCCAGGTGAATCTATTGAGGGGGTGGTGTTCAAGTAGAAAATACTCAAGGAAGCCTGGCAGTACACTGATACTTGGTAACTGCTAGCAGTTCCATATGTTTGCTGGGCTGGGCTGTGCATGAGGAAGAGCAGAATATGAATGGAAAGAGGTAAACAGTACGCCCTAAATTGGAAATGTGAACTTTTTCCTAAAGGCTTTAGGGATGTAAGTAGATGGAAGGACTCAGATTCACCAAAGTTTGAGACTTAGCTCTTGGGCTTGTTAACTGTGGGACCATAGTCAAGGGACTAAATATTTTGAGCCCCAGTTGCTTCATATGTAAAGTGGAAATAACGGGCAATTTGCAGACAGTTAGGAAGACTAAGAAAAAGTTACAAAGGCACTAGTGTGCACCAAAAGTTTAAGTACTCCCTAATGGAAGCTGAATTAGGAGGAGAGGTCCCTAACATGTTCTAAGCTTGTAGGAAGAGCCTTTGCATTGTAGATTGTGACAGAAGGTCTTTAAACCTGCTTTCCCAGAACGGTCACATTTCTGTTCTTTCCCACAGGCCAGCCCTCCGGATCTCTATATTGAAAGATTTAATATAGCTCTTGGACAGTATATGGGAGCATTGCAGAGCATTGTGCCTCTTTTCATATATATGGTAAGTTAGAGCTTGGTTTACTGGTCCGAGTATCGAGAGTGCAGTGTGTTCTATTTGTCTTTTACTATATATTATGGTAGAAATAGAAAATAGTCTATTTTAGGAATGTTTGATAGTGTTGGGATAGAAGAATTTCCCGTTTTAAAATTACATAAATAATATTGCTATGTAGACACTTAGGCATTAATATCAGTAACCACCCTATTAGCATTTATTTTATTTCTGCCATATGGAAGATATTGTTCTTGGAAAATAAAGATGTATAAGAAAGATTTCTTATCCTCAGAAAAAAGAGAATGAATACATGTATCTAAAATCATGAATGCCAACTAAGTCATTCTCTAAAAAATTAGAAAAATAAAATTTGCTTCCATTTTGATGATCTATTTCATTTGGAAAATTATGCCTTGAGTAAAATTTGTAGTCTGTTGACTCTGTTGATTAGTCCTTCCCCCTTTAAATATATAAAGTTGTAGAATCTTAATGTTAGTGTTCTTATTGAGTGGAGAGGTTCATTATCCCAATGGAGTAAATTCATTATCCCAATTCCTCTTTGTTTATTAGATTTAAGGAATGGGATGTTTAGGTTGATCCTATATTCTATAGCATACAGATTACATGTTTTATACCAGTCTTCAAAGTTATTTATTCTCCATAAGATATACTTTATTGGGAAAAAACCCCCCAAAACACAAACAAAAACCACCACAAATTAACAACTAGGAAGAAAACCAAAACAGAACCCTGGAGAAATTTCTGTGATCAGCAGGGACTATTATTTAAGTACTTTATTGAGGATAATGACAGTTGAAAAATAAGCAGTTAAAAATAACGACATGTCCATATTATTTTAGAGAAAAATCTTTCCCAAGAGACATTAGGTGAAAAAGCAAGATACAAAGCAGTGTGTAATATTTTTCCATTAGCAAGTGTTTTCTTCTTTATTAGGGGAAAAAGCATATCCACATATTACATAAGTAGTATTTTAGAAAGATTATACAAAAGTGTCCCTAGTGTAGGATAGGACCTTTGGGAATGGGACAGAGGGTCTGCAATGGGACAGTTCTTTTTTATTGTGTAACCTTTTGCATGGTTTTAATGAAAAAAAAATTTATTTTTATTGATTTTTTTACAGAGTGGAAGAGAGAGGGATAGAGAGTTTGTAACATCGATGAGAGAGAATCATTGATTAGCTGCCTCTTGCATACCCCCCACTGGGGATATTCCCACAACAAGGTACATGCCCTTGACCGGAATCGAACCTGGGACCCTTCAGTTCGCAGGCTGATGCTCTATCCACTGAGCCAGACCGGTTTCGGCGCATGGTTTTAATTTTTAACCATGTGCATACTATTATAATTTTTTAAAGAGAAAAATAAAACTTGTGTTAAGAATTGAGAGAATCGGCACATTGTTAACGTTCCTCTGCATTTTCCATTCCTACACATTGAGTTAACATTTACACATGAACAAATTCAATCTTTTTTGACTTGTCGGTCATTCTTATTAGGATGCTTCTGGCTGCCAGAAATAGAAGGCCTGAATCAAAGTGATTTAAATAAGGGGAAGAATTAGCTATTGTCATGAAATCCAGATAGAAGGCAGTCTCCAGGGTTGGCTGAATCTGTGGTTTAAGTGTCACCAAAGACTCAGGTTCTTTTTTCTTTCTTTGGTACACAACATCTTGGAATACACCATGTTCTCCTCATGGTGGTAAGATGACTGTAAGACACTTTTCACTGGAGCCTGGCTTTCTCTCAGTTATTGAGCTATCTTGGGTCATGTGTCTATCTTTGAACCAGAGACCATCTCTAAGGAATGCCATAGGCTGAATGGCTTAGACAATAAGCATTGAATGGAGCTTATGTTGGGGAGTCAACAGTGCATGTTCAATACCTGCTTTCAGCCTAGATCACTAATAAAAGGGGACTTTTCAAAAGGCACATTAAGTGCTTGTCACACAGTGTATTTCCATGTGTCTACATCATCTCTGTCAAGTCATGTCAGGTATCCCATGTTCTTTTGGAGGTGTATGGTTTGTTGCATTTCATCTTTATGTGCTTTTAACCCCATGCCAGAAAGACGTCTAAGTAGGGCAGGGCTTTCTTTTTGTTGTTTGATGTTGCATTTTTATGTTTTTGCTTGATACTTTTATGAGTTGTTTCCTAAAATAATTTGTTTTTAGGGTTTCTGTTTTAGACTAATCATTTCCCCTAATGATGCACTGAAAAATAACTTATTTTCCCTTTCAGAATAAGTTTTACATCGAAACAAAACTTAACAGAGACTTAAAAGATGACCTTATAAAGCTGTTTACGGAACATGTTGCAGAAAAGCACATTTACAGCCTAATGCGTAAGTAATCACCTTACAGGGGTGAGAGAACACTAGCAATGATACACATAATTTTTTGATCAGAGAGCCTGGCACAGCAGAAAGTGTTGAAGCCTAGTTCTGTAGAAAGAGGCACAAGGAACTGAAAATGTGAGTTGAAGGTCACCCGGTGAGCTGGGAGCTGCTTGACTCTTTACCGGACAGTGCCTTCATATCTGGCCTGACACTTGCTACCTGCAACAGTGGAGAAATATTATCCAGGAGTTCACCCCTAACTTTGTTACTGGTAACTCTAGAAGGAGCTCACTGTGATATCTTTGAAGTGTAGCACAGAATCCTCTCTGATTTTTACTCTTTAGTGCAAAAACCCTTCCCTCATCTGGCTCTATTTTATATATATATATATTTATTAAATATATATATATTTATTAAATATATATTTAAATATATTTTATTGATTTTCTACAGAGAGGAAGAGAAAGGGATAGAAAGCTAGAAACATCAATGAGAGAGAAACATTGATTAGCTGCCTCTTGCACACCCCCACTGGGGATGTGCCTGCAGCCAAGATACATGCCCTTGACCGGAATCGAACCTGGGACCTTCAGTCCACAGGCTGACGCTCTATCCATTGAGCCAAACCGGTTTCGGCTCTATCATATTTTTTAATTAAAAAAATATTTTTATTGGTTTTAGAGATGAAGGGAAGAAAGCTAGATAGATACTTGAATGATGAGAGGAAATCGTTGATTGGCCGACTCCTGCACATACCCCATTGGGGATCAAGCCCGTGACCCAGGCATGTAACCTGATTGGGAATTGAATCGTGACCTCCTGGTTCATAGGTCAATGCTCAACCTCTGAGCCACTCTGGGCAGGCTAGAATTTCTGTTTTAAACATTATATTTTGAAAATATTTCCTGTAGTGCTTAAATTAACATTTGTTTCTTTAAAGTTTATGCCATTCAAAATTATAACTGTCTACTGATGATAAAATCCGAAGGATAAACTTGAACGATGCATCTTTGACCTTTATGTAAATTCAGTGTAACTCACATTGTATGTTTGAACTGTGAGGTCATTGTTGGCCGAGTGAGATGGCTTTTCCATTTAAAAAAAGGCAAGGACAGAAGGAAACCGCTTGTCCAATTTCACAACCCTGCCATACAGTAAAATTATGCCATGTTTTATGAAGTATTTTAGTTAGTAAGTTGCAGGTCTCTGACAAAAATGAACTGATCTGTGTCATGAGTATCTTTTGTATCCACTAAATAATGGAATTTGCTTGTTTGTCTGTTAATGATGTTATCTAGAAGAATTATTTCTATTCATTTAAAAATGTTCTAATAAAATCTTTGTCCTGCAGAAAACTGACTCTGTTGTTACGTTCAGGGTTCTGTGGTTACTAAAGTCATGAAAGTGAGAAGGATGACCGAGCATGATCTCTCTTGCCATTACCTTTAGTTTAAAGAAAAGTACATCTGTAGCATTTGGGGAAGTCAGACTGACTCAGAAAGTCAGTCCGACTCTGATTGCAGTTACTGAAATTACCAATAATATGCCTTTCAGGAAAATTCCAAGGGCCTCAGCTATGGTGATTTGGGGGAAAGAGAAATGATTGAGAGAATTACAGAACATTTCATCCCCCAACTGTACATTTTTTGAATCAGGAACATAATAGGAAGCACTTTCAGCTTATTCACTAAGTACCATGAATACCAGTGCTTTTAGGAAGGTTTACTTGTTTCAGAACCTCCATGAGTCGAATAATTTCCATTAGTATTTCAACAGACCTGTACGTATTTGTTAGATCGAGCTCTGTTGCATTGGATTTAAAAACAATCTTCAGTGTATAAACTCTTGTTTTGTCCTCTTGGGCCGTTCATTTCTTACACTTGTTTGCTTTTCCATCTTTGGGAGAAATAGTAATAGAGAAACCTTGACAATAAGTGTTACATCATTTTTATATCCCATTTTGTCTTTTTATTTCAGCTTTACTTTTAGAAGCCCAGTCAACACCATTTCAGGTCACACCTTCAACTATGGCAAACATTGTGAAAGGCCTGTACACTCTCCGACCAGGTGAACGCACACATCGTTTCTTTTGGGGTTGGATTTGTCTGTTTATGGTAGTTCCATGCCTGTCCAGCAGGACAGTGCTTTTCTCAGTGTTTTCTGAGGCCCCATGGTATTTGGATCGTTTTGGCAAAAATACTGAGTAGATACTCATCATTGTGAAATGTAAACAAATGACTCCATTGCAGTTATCTCTATTCTAGTAAAGCCAACAGAAATACAAGAAATAATTTGTAGGAGACACTTGAGATAAAATGGACTCTCCGGTCTTGCATTAATCTTTGTCTTTTTTGTTAGGGAGACTCCCCTTCACTTCTGTCCCACACTACAGATATACATAGACATATAAATTCATAACTCATCTTCTTTGGCCTCTTATGTAACTTGCCAGCAATCAGTTGGGGGTATTTAGAATCTATCCCCCTGGGGGAAGGGGGACTACTTTAATTACCTTTTTGTGAAACTCTTTTGTCATTTGAGGATTCAATGAAATAAGACCTGATCTAAATTGCTTAACAACAGTACCTGATAATATAAGCATACTAACATGAACTGTTACTTCTATTCAGTTGGATTCAGTGATTATATTAATTGTTGCCTTGATTTTTTCTTAATTTAAAAGATATATCAGAATTTAGCTTGCTAAAAATTGAAACTTTGTAAAAATTGTACTAGAGGTGGAGTATGATGTCATACTTTTTTCTACTTTAAACAGCATTCAAATTTAATGTTACTTACATTTGACCAGATTTTGCTCCGTTCTTCATAATTTTTAAACAATTTTTTGGTATAAATTACTTATATAAAGTAGCAAAAATATTTTATATGTCCAATAAACTGATGTTTTTCTTTTGTAGTTTCTCAGAATTTTGACTTTCATTTTACTAAATGTGATGAAATGGTTCATGGATTTATCCTTTAGTTTAGTTTGGGAGGCATCCGAGTGCAGTTTGACAAATTTCTAAATTATACCTCCTAAGTAGGTTGCTTTATTATAAAAGCTCTGGCTTTTATCATGAGTAACAAGCTGCAGAATGAAAGTAATTACTCTGGGTAAAAAGACTCATAGATACATGCGCATCTAAATGCCATTTTATCTAAGTTTGAGTTCTTATAATAGGATTCATATTACTTGTGTAGAGAATTCTGTATTTGAGAATTGCCCTTTTCAGAAGGTGAATTTTATCACAGACTAGCCTTCTGTAACCCTAGGCATTTTCTGAGATAATATTAAACATATTTTGACATTTACATGTCTTTCCTATTGTGTTCATGGTTTATTTTATTATTTTAAAAAAATAATTCTTTCTTAAAAATATTTGTTCCTGGTTTATTAAAAAACAGTTTTATTCACCTGACGATTAAGGTTAAAATGTTTTAAAAGTTGAATTTTATCTATTTATTTATTTTTGAGTTTTAATTTATCTTTATTTTTTAAAGTATTATAGATGTCCGTCCGCTCCCCACTCCCCCGTAAACCCTCCCCAGGCCTTCACTGCACTACTGTCTATGTCCATGGGTTATGCATATGTGCCCTCTTCCCCTCCCCTCTGAGAATCCTCAGTAAAAGTTGAATTTTAAATGTAAACTTTTTTTTACTATGGTGCTTCTCACATGCTGATCTTTGTATAATGAATGTATCTGGATCAATCGAAAAGGTTTTCTAAACTCTAGATTCCTGGACCCTAATCCTTGGAGATTCTGATGACTATTATTATTTTAGGTGTGTTTTCATTTGGTCTTTAGAAGCTCAGCTTGAAAACAGTTGTAGCCGTGCCATCCTGCCCTTCTTCATTTATACACACACTTTTTTTTTTTGTTTCTTCATGTATATTTTAATGACCACCTGGAGTTCCATATAAGGGCAGGTCTGTTTGACTCCTGCCAGCTCACCCTGATTGGTTAGTGGTTCCCCAGAGCACTGTAGTGAGTGAAACTTTCTAAACCATGTCTGAGCTGAGCTAAGATGGAGGGAAATGATTGAGAACATTTGCCATGATTTTGAACAAAGGGTGAGTGGATTGGCTCCTGTGTCATTTGTGGTCCTTATTTATTTATTTATTTATTTATTTATTTATTTATTTATTTTTGCCATCTCTAACTTGGCTGTTCTGTTGAATTTTTTACTTATTAGTGACTCAGCATTGCACAGCATTGGTGTAAATATTTTTTTTTTCAAATTTAGAATTATATATACTCAGATTATTATTTTTAAATTGAGCTCACTGGAATAAATAGGGCTTTGACATTTTATGGTTCTTGAAGTGCACAGCTAAGATGTTTTCCAAGAGGGGAAGTTTGAAGAGGTCAGATGAAAAGAACCCAAAAGGGTAACAATGCTCGTTAGGCCACCAGCACGGAAGGAGCGTGCTGCTTTCATCGCACACCTGCTGCCGAGCGCATTCCTTACAGTTACAGTGAGCAGTGGGAGGAGATGGTGCTTATTGTCCTTGAGTTTTTGTGAATATTTATTAACAAGGCTTTTATTCTATTTTTATTTTTTATTGTAAATTATTTAGTCCTCTCTTTCATTTTCTGGTCTTAATGATTTATAAAAATGCCCTATAATAAAAGTATGAATTAATCATAAATGCAGATATTTCTAGACTTCTCTAAGTCTCTTATTTTATTTCTGAATGTTTTCCTTTAGATTGTTCTCTTGATCATTTATCTTTTTAAAAAAATATATTTTATTGATTTTTTACAGAGAGGAAGAGAGAGGGATAGAGAGTTAGAAACATCGATGAGAGAGAATTATCTATCCGCTGCCTCTTGCACACCTCCTACTGGGGATGTGCCCGCAACCAAGGTACATGCCCTTGATCGGAATCGAACCTGGGACCTTTCAATCTGTAGGCTGACGCTCTATCCACTGAGCCAAACCGGTTTCGGCCATTTATCATTTTTAAATAACTGAATAACAATATAATTATTTTCTTTTACTGTTTACATATATTTAATTTGCTGTAGTTAGCATGAGTCAAAATAGGGCTTTCTTCAAAAGTACTTACTAGTTATCTCCAGCGCACTTGTTAAATGGTAATTTCCCATCCATTTTTGTGGACTTCTTTTTTATATGTCTGCTTATGACTACCCGCACAGTTCTCTTCTTGGTCCAGTGTATCGTCTTAACAAATGCTTTAAAGGGCTAATTTCCACCAAGTCTCTTCCCTCCAACCCCCTCCCCCCAATGCAATATATATTTAATTTAATATGTCTCTATGATTTTCTTAATGAATTGTTTCCTTCCCTCACAGAGTGGGTTCAGATGGCTCCAACTCTATTTTCTAAATTTATTCCAAATATCCTCCCTCCGGCGGTGGAATCTGAACTTTCTGAATATGCTGCTCAAGACCAGAAACTTCAAAGAGAACTCATGCAGAATGGTTTTATGAGGCAAGTTTTTCCCCTTTGTGACAAAATAACGCCAGTGTCCTTAGGCCGGTTTGGCTGGGCAGGGCAGGGGTGCCAGTCCTTAGACGGAAATGACTGTACCAGAGTCGAGCTGTTCCTGGAGCGGTGGGCTGCCTGCGTCCGGAATGTTGAGGTTGGGTTTTGATTTTATGGAAGCTGCTCTTCACTAAACGGATTTTGAAGAAGGAATTTCTAAGTCGGTGGGCAGTTACCTGGGCAGCCTCCGAGAGCTCTTCAAACTTTGATCCTCATATTAGTTCTGAACATTTGGAAAAGCATTATAGAAATTTTATGATGAGTTATAGGTACTTTTATGACTAAACTAGTATAAAGAGGCTTTACATTCTCTTCCTTATTTTCACTTTTGCCCTAAATTCTAGTTGTTTCTTCTTAAAAAAGAAGTTCTCTCTTTGATGTTCCGGATGTTTATCTTCCTTGGTTTTGACATATACACTTCGCTGATTTCTCTAAAGTGTACAATTCAGTATCATGACTATAACCCAGAAAATCTTGCGAAGTGCGTCTTTTCAACTATAATAAATTATATAAAAACTTTGTGATTGCCTATGGGAAAATACCCTCTCTGTCACCATCACTGAAGGGTGTATAAAACCTTGTATTTTCAGTATCCTTACTCTTTACTTACGTTTTTATATCTCTTCTTTATTTGGATCCATGGCATTAAAGCAAGAAAGTTGTGGGAAGGAAGATAGCTGGCTTCCTCATTAGGCATAGTGGTGACCACACATAGTAGTAAGTTGGTCATTGAGGCCAAATTAAGTCTCAGAATATGGTCTTACCAAGACCACTGTTACCAAATCTGTGGTTTGAGCACAGGTTAGAAAATAAAGCGGATAATCTGTTGACCCATGGGTTGGCATTTTCCCCCATCTTGTCCTGGTGGCATCTATGCCCATGTGGTAGTGGGGGCACTGAGTAACCACTGTCAGTTTTCACCAGAAAGGCTCAACGAAGCTGTATGGCTAGAGGGGCCTCTACACCCCACTTTCTTATAACAAGTTAGGGAAGGACAAGCCAGTGGGAAATAGAATGTAAACAGCTAGTTTCTCTCTCTCATACTCAGTGGTCACGTTTTTCCTTACATTAACTGTAACATTTCTAACAGCACTATCGTTTTCATACACAGAATGAGGCCATTTAATGCCATAGTAGTTTTACCTATTTTTGAAGAGCTAATATATTTGTGTGGTTCAAAAATCAGAATGAGAATAAAAAATACACACCATGAGAGGTTTGTCCCCACCTCTCTTCCTATCTACCTACTCCCACCCCATTAGGTAATCATTTTTTTAAATTTTCTTATGATTCCTTCCAGTGTAGGAAGGAATATGTTTTGATCTTTATTCATTTCTTACACATTTGATTGTGTAAATATACTACAACTTATTTAACCAGTCCCCAGTAGATGGCAACTTGCGTTATTTCCAGCCTTTTCCTGTCACAGAGAATGCTGCAATGAATAGCCTTGTCCGTGTATAATTCTATAGCTGTTGCAGGTATATCTGGAGAGTAAATTTCCATAAGTGGGGTCGCTGGGCCAAGAGTAAAAGCAGTTGTAATTTTGGTTAATATTGCCAAATTGCCCTCCATAGGGGATTGTGTTTTGCATATGTACCAGCTGCGTTTGAAAGTGCTGTCCTTCATGGCCGTGCATGTGAAGTATGTTTTTAACTTTGGGATTTTTGCCAGCCGCACACGGCTGGTTTCATTGGCATTTCTTGTTAAGGGTGAGGCTGAGCACAGCTTCATGTTTGAGTTTTTCTGTAAACTGCCTGTTCATGTCCTTTTTTCATTTTTCTATTTGATTATTATTGTTGTTGTTTTCTTAGTTTCTAGAAGCTCTTTCTATAGTGAAAAGATTGATTCTTTGCCCGAGATAAGACTTTATTTTTTTGTCTTTTGATTTGTTTATGGCGTTGGTTTTTCTTTTTAATTTGAAGTTATGGAGAAGTTTTTATTTATTTTTGTGTAACTAACTTTGTCAGGTTTTGTCTTTTTCTGGCTCATGTGTTCTGAATTCTAGTTAAAAGTTTTTCCTTACATATTTTAAAATAAATGCAGAATAATCTGAGTATACCTTTTATGTCTCTCCCTCACCCCAGAAATATGAGGGGGGCGGAAATCATACATTTGAGGTCTTTTATGCTTATATTCATATTTTGAGTGTTTGCTTTTAATTTTAGAGATGAACTTACTGGTGTCTTTAACAGCCTTCTGAAAGCTTTGATCTCTGTGAAGCAGCTTAGAAAGTACACTCTAGTGAACTTCTCTGAACACCTTGAATTACCGTTCCGAGCAGGGTGGGCACCTATTTCAACACATCCAGAGGCATTTCCTAACCCTGATTGTGGAACTGGAATAAGACACTAGGTTGCAGGACTGGAAAGTTTGCTGGGGATAGGTAACTGACTCCATGAATAGCTTCATGCAACACTGCCCTTGTTGTACATGGACTAACATGGACTGTTTGCCAAGGCCACGCTGACCATATTCAGGGAGGTGCCTTGGAGTTGAGTTTGGATTTTTTGTTTCTCTTAGTGGGATCCTTTCATGCACCTTCTGCCTGAAATTTTTAAATGTTTTCCAAGAGGTGATAAAATTAAAATGTCTTATTTCACAGACCGAATTAGGCCATGTCTAGAATTAAGTTAGCAGTTTGTTATACATTTACTGTGAGACTTAAGGTTTGCCTCATAAATTACTCTGAGGAATGCTTAGCACGGAGTAGGCCCTGCCCAAGCTGGCATTCTTGGACTCACTGTGCCCCACTGCTGAGCGGCCCGCCCGGCAGAAAGGATGAGCAGCACCTTACACGCAGCCGGGAGGGAGTCTGCCTGCACTTCTAGCTCTGGTTCCACGCTTTGCCCCGCCAGCTGTGATGCCTGCCTGGATCAGTATTTGGCTAGAGTTATTTTAGAGGAAATTGTATCCACCAATGCAAAAAAAATAGTAACAAAAAACAAAGCATATAGTACAGAATGTTTTAACAAGAATTCCGTTATTGGCTATTCTGCTATGAGCAGTCACTTTATGGTTTCCCAGAGGCCTGATGCATAAAATCCATGCGAACGGCTGGGCCCATCACAGCCCCGGCTGCCTCCCGGCCCCATGGCCCCACCCACTGGTTGTTCGGGAAGGTTGTTCCACCGTCTGGTCTAATTAGCATATTAGCTCTTTATTGTATAGGATAGGATGCCTATCAACCACAATTCCTGTTCAGCTTTGCAAACTGTTTTTCATTTAAGATTCTGCCCCACTTCCATGATGTATGGAGTCCTGAATAGGCAGTACACAGCTTTCATGTGGGTGGCACAGACTAAGTCTTTGAAATACTTTGAAATAATGTGTGAGGGTTGTAAATATATCCTCTTTTGCATTTAATGGGCAGATTCTCATTTGAGCTGGAGTTATGGGAAAGATATTCAGGTGCATAGAAATACAGTGTGGACTTATTTCAAAGCTAGAATGAACAAATAAGCTAAAAGCAACATTTCCTTTTTATCTATTACCTACATAATAGCATTGATTATTGCCAGGGAAGACAGATTGGTATCTGTTGTTTCATATTGCATTATAGAAGATAAGCTCATTTGGGAACGTCTGATGTGCGTGCCCTGAGATGGAGAATCTCATTCAAACCAGCCCGTGGTCCTCTTCAGAGTGGCTACTCGATAGCTTTTAAGGGCAAACAAAATGTACTTTCTGAGTAATTGGTACCTGGGTTTCTGAGACAAATAGAGCCTTATAGACAGGCGTCTTGTTGGTCTTCTGGCCGAGAGGGTTCCTCTGGAGTGGAGCTTTTCCCTTGAGGAGCAGGATTTGGAGCGCGGCTCATAGCTTCCCCTGCTCGCCACGTTAGATAATGCCCTTGGCAGCCTTTCTCCTACCTTCCTTTCTCCTGTCAGTCTCACATCTGTATTTTTCTCCGGTTATTTCCTGCATGTTCAGTTTTTATTTGGCATTTGGGGACTGGGAATGTGAGGTTCCAGATACGAAATTCTACATTTTCCTGTTAATCAGCTTTAACCTGTTTGTTTCAAGAATATTTGGTGACTACTGCTGTGACAATACTGGTGTAAACAGTAATAATGTAAGATACTCAGCTGGCTTATACAGTGTTCACAACAGAGATCTTTGAAAAGTGGTGTTAGAATATCTGTTCTAACATCCAGATTCTCTGAGCTGCCTGAGGCCAGTTCATGCTAAATGTGCACATTTTCCTCTCAGTGCCCAGCCCTGAGAAAAACAAGGGCCTTTCATTGTGCTTCCCGCCAGTCATTAGACTCTCCACCAGCCTCGCAGGAGGTTCTTTTTCCTAGTCTGGAGCACAAACCAGAGAAAGAATGGGAAATTATTTATGCTTTTACATAAGATCGCTCTGGCTCTTGTCTGGACTAAGATTGTTCAGAAGCAGAAAATAATTAACTTGAGCTAGCATTTTAGTAATCTGTAGAGGCTATTTATGAACTATTTACTAACTTGTTAATTCAGCAGATACTTATTTTCTACTATGTGCTAGACACTGTTCTGGGTACTGGGCACAAGGCAACAAAGCCCCAGTTTCTCCAGAGCTTGTGCTTCAATGTAGAGCGATAAATAATAAACATGTAAACAATTCATTTCAAATAATAAGTGTTATGAAGAAGATGAAACCAAGTGTGGGCAAGAGAATGAGTGACCAAGCACGTGTGAGGGGCGTTCAGCTATCCTGCTAATGTCCCGCCTTCCCGGGAGGAGGCATGCCAGCCAGGGAGGTGGTGATGAGGAGATAACCATTGGCTACCAGGGGAGGAGTATTGCAGGCAGAGGAAGTAGTAGGTACAAAGTGCCAACGTGTCGAAGGGGCAGAAAGAGCCAGAGTGGCTGAGGGAGCAGAGCTAGGTGAGCAGGAGGGAGAGGTAGACGGGCAGATCTCACAGGCCTGGGGGAGTGAATGCGAATTGATTTTGAACTGTAATGGAAACCGCTGAAGGGCTTCAGTCAGAGGCATGAAGTAATCCTATGTGTGCTTTTACGTAAGGTCACTGGCTCTTGTCTGGACTGAGAGTGAGACTTGCAGATGTGTAGGGGAGAGTGATAGTGTCTTGGATTGGGGCTGTCGCTGTGGAATAGATGAGTGTTGGTTTATTTTGGATGATGTTTCCAGAGTGAGGGGAAGAAGGGAGTCAAGGGTGAGCTGGGATCTGGCCTGAGGCATTGGGTGGGTGTTCATTTGTTGAGGAGGACTGAGGAAGGAGTGGGTCAGCGGCCTTCATGTTGGCCATGCTGCATTGGCAGTGTGTGTAAATTACTGGTGGTGATGCGGCCTTTGGACCTGCGCCTGATGTGTAGAGCTGGGCGTAGAAATGTGGGACCAATTGGGTATAGGTAGGATTTCAAGCCACAGCACCTGTGCGATTGTTGTTCTAGGCTAAGGAGACTATACAAAGAGAAGTGGCCAAGGAAGGACTGGCCAGAGTTAAAAGCTGGTGAATTGGTCGTTGTTACTCATGGCTTTGATATTTTAGTCATTTGTCTGAATTATTGTCTGAATTATTGTCTGAGAAACTAGAGTCTCGAAAATAGCATTTATGGGTAGCATAGGATCTGATCAGAACCTATGATTTTTAATCTCTAAAGTGGAACTAGAATTTCTTTGGTGTTTGAAGATGAACTCATTAATGTGTGTAAAGGTTCATGTTCTTCTGTTGCTAGAAGGGCATTCATATTCATTATTAATGAGATTCTGAGATTTTTCAAAAGCTTTAAGCAGTTTTCAGTTTCATAATAGAGCTTTTTAGGGTAAAATTTTGAATTATCCTTTCTATTTCATATTTGAAATTTGCCCTAGTATAAGGTCATGAGGGATATTGATAAACCCAGGTTAGTCTTCAAAGACATTTTAGTCTGAACTTTCTAGAACCCAGTATAAATCATCTTTGAAGATAATATCTCCTTCACTTAATAGCCTTCTATTTTTAAAAGATAGCACCATTTAGCTAAGAATATTCAGTTTATAAATGACTCAGATACTGTATAAGTTTGATAAGTGTTAGAATTGAAATGTCTGCTGTACTTCCATTATCAATTATGTCAATCCATTTCTCCCGTCGGTATGTGAAGATGTCAGTTCTGCTGACTCGCTCTTTCTTTTTTAATCCCCAGAGGTGACCAGTCCCGGAAGAGAGCTGGGGATGAGCTGACTTATAGTAAGTACTGTATTCCTCACCAGCTTTGATGTTTGTGATGTAGATAAGCCCTGGCAGTGAGAATAATGATACCCACAGGGGGCTCATTGGGCACCGTGTGTGACCAAGGGCAGACTATTCTGCAAGCTGCGCCCAGATGAGGTCCAGCTGCTGCTGCTGGTTCTCAGGCATTTGCCAAGAGGCCGCCCGATTCTGTAGTCGCCTAGAGTGGGACAGTGACCCAGCTTCAGCTCCTGATGATCTAGCCCCCCTTCCACTCCCCTCAGAACCACTTTTTAAAAAACCTCCCTTTGGGCGATTGGGAGACGGGAGGACTGTGTGTATAGGTGGGTGCTGCCATTGAGAAGCACTCTCTGCTATTCACCCTTTTCCCTGTTCTGACGGTCTCTTTCAGACAGCCCTTCAGCATGTGCGAGTTCCAGAGGGTACAGATAGTGACTGTGTTGAAGGTACTTTCCTTCCTGCCACAAGGACACACCGGGGCTGCAGAGACTTTTCCGAGCACAGCGGGTCCTGCTCTCAGGCGCTCTCCCAAGGCTGCTCTCGGAAAAGGACGTCGGACTTCTTTGACTTGTAATTTTAAAAAACAAAACAAAATTTTAACCAAAAAAAAACCTGTCAGTTGCTGCTAGACTCGGGGATGATTTTGAAATGGGACAATCTTTTAATGAAATCTATTAATCCATGAGGAACAGGCATCTTGAAAGTGACCATTGCTAAGTGAAATCTGGCAGCCCAAATCAGCAGCTTCCTCCAAAAATATAAGAGCAGAAGAATTTTTATAGCACTGTTTCATTCATTTGTGGACTTGGCGCTCGGCATAGTCATGTCACACATCAAGATAGGTTTAGCTTTAAAATCAAGCAGATCATTACAATACAGTATTTTTCACCCCTAACCAAAACAAACTCCTTTAAAAGAGTTGGTCTTTGTTTAGATTTAGGAAATCTTGTGAAAGGAAAATGCTAATTCTGCTTTTGCTATCCCTTCTCACCCATTAGTTCACAACTTCTTTCTACTCTGTGCCTTGAGCTTTGTGCACTTTGCAACTCCATGACCATGTTGTCAAACTCACAGTTGCTTCCAGAAAAAGCTTATGGTATCCTGGGTTAACCCTCCAAAATGTCAGGAGTGGCTTCATAGCAGGATGCTGAGTGAGTGGGAAAACGAAACGTCGCCTATTGGTCAGATTGCCCCCGCTTCACCATGGCATACTCATGTTAACGTCAGGGACCAACTCTTACCGAATATTTCCATTCCCTCTGTCACGTAACATGACTTCACCAGCTGCTGTCCTATTGGCATCGCGCTAGTCCAGGCGTGGCCAGCACTTCGGCAATAAAGCTCCCCTTTCAATGTGGAGAATCATCCAACAGGAAAAGCTGGCTCCCGCGATGCTCTAGGAAGCGGATATGGTTATTAAATCCCAATGTAATCAGTGGTGTGGGATTCCTGATCCATTTCATTTTAAATGGGTAGGATAAATACTTTTTTTTTAAGTCTGTAGTCTGCATCTTGTGAACATTGTGTTTAAGTCTGAAAAGAAGTAGCGCTGCTGTGTTTGAGGCCCCTTCCGGCTGTGGCCAAGCTGTGTTTTGTTTTTCTACACCCACAGTGCTATTTAGTTATTTAGACTTTGAAGCATATTCTAGCAGTTCTTAAAAGGCAAAGAAAAATAGAAAGATTTGGCCAACGGGAAAAAACTTTCTTCTCAATTCTGTTTGACTCTAAATGGAGCATTATGCTTGAGTCTATGAGGCTATGTCAGACTAACGGTCACCTCTTCAGAGAACTTGAAGCAGAAAAAGAAGACGGTAGGGATACCGTCACACTTTTGACTTGCAGGATTTTTTTTAGAGTTGCCTCTGCCAATTCAATTTGTCCTTTCTTTAGGGAGTGGGAGAGAGAGAAGTGTGATCTTAGAAACATGTAAGTCATCTAATGGAAGTCCTCAGTGTGAAGTCATTACTCAGAGAAGTAAAAGGAAAGGTGGTCAGCTTTTATTTTTCTAAGCACTTGTCAACCAGAGTTGATAGATTTTGTGGAGGACGTGAGTTAGACTAATTCTGTGAGTGTTTTGGATTGTATTGCTGAACACTGAATTACTGTAAGAATATACACGGGTACTACCTGTGCCCTGAGTAGTTTGATTTGCTGCACCAGTAACATTCTAGTATCAAGGAAAAATTCCATTTTATCATGAAGGCCAACTTTTATTTCTCAACGGACTGCTTGTTGCAGGCTTATCAATAACACCTGCAACTAAAGTCTCTCCTGAGTGGTTTTAATAATAACTTCTTCGGAAATAAAATTGGATTTTTAAGAAAAATGTTGATAGATTCTCCAGTAATTTAATAATATACCCAAATGCTTTTCTGGGAGAGACTATTGTTTGGCCAACAACAACAGAACTTTCCCTATAAAAGCATTTTATTATGATGTGAATTGGCATTAAAACGTTTGGATGTTTTTGTATTAAGTAAATTGAGAAATATTTTATATTGTCTTCTTTTTATTATAGTATGTGTGTAAACAAAAAGTGGGCAGAGTAGAGTCTGTGAAAGTTAGTTTTTCTAAAGTTTTGGGCAGTGACTGAGCCAGCTCTGGGTCAGGGTTGGTCCTGCAAAGCTGGAGGGAAGGCCCTGTAGGAGGCATCTCCACATTCTCCTGGCCCATGTGACCTGTCGTTTCTCATTTTCATCCCCGAGGTACATTGCAGTATGAAGAACCCATTTCTTTATTTCAAGCCAAAGTTGACCTTGTTTAATTGGAGCTCTTAGCTAAATTCTTAGTTTGCAACACGAGAAGAAATAAGATTTGTCCTCCATGTTTGTTTTGACAAAGCATTGTTTGCTAGAAAGTATTTTCTCATGTTTACCTATATTCTTGCCAGGATAGTATATAGTTTCTCCACCCAGTTGACTTACGTGGGGCCCAAGTCAGAAAATTGTACATGCAGTTCGATTATCAACAAGTTGATTTGGCTAAATTGACAAGTGTGTGTGTGCAGCCTACAACTAAACCCTTCCAAAAGCAAGCCAGTCCAATCCCATTGGAGTCCTGGCATGAAAAAGTATAAATAGAAGATAATGGTTTTGAGAGACGGTACTTTACAGTTGGCTCGAATCTTCAGTAACAGGGTCATCTGATGCCCTCTGTTGTCACGGCCGTACCCTAGTCTAGCAACTACTTTGTTTTTTGTGGGGCAGAAAGCAAACCCTGACATACATAGTTCTTATGTAGAATCTGTGAGAAGAAGTACCAACCTGGATGCAGGAGTTGTGTGTTATTACATTTTACATTTTTCCTGTCCCTTTTACAAGTTTGAGGCAGCTCCCTCCATTTCTTTGGGGCACAGGATGGAAACCTATTTGTGAGGGAGAGAGATTGCAGGAGAAAGGATGCCCGAGGCTGTGACCACTGCACTGCAGCCCCCTCAAGCTGCCGGTCCCCTGTTCCATGCTTCCTGCCGGGTTGCAGATTTGCACACATAAAGAATTCCTCAGGAAGAGTTGGCACATACATCACCTTGCAATATTCTGTACTGACTGCATAGGGATTCAAGCGCCCTTCAGCACAAAGAGTACTTGGAGTAGCAGTCCGTGCACACGCGCTAGCAGAGGTTTCTGCAGGTATGAAGTGAGCAGGAGCACTTGTATCCTAGTCTTGCATAAATCCGTTTACTCTCCCAGGGTAACCTTCCAGGTTGGTCGTCATCTTATGGAGGCTGGCTGTAATTTCTTCTGTATTTACTCTGTTTTATCACAATTATTTTCATGATTATCATGCTAGAATTACTGCCCTTAAGCCAAAAGTCAATCTACCTAATAAAAGAGTAACATGCTAATTGACTGTACCTTTGCAACACCCACTAGCCAATCAGGAGTGAATATGCAAATTAAACCAACAAAGATGGCTTGTTAATTTGCAGGTGCCAAGAGGCCAGGGGCGGGAGGCTTGTGTTGTTGCCATGGTGATGACACAGGCATTCTGCACCACCACAGCAGCTCTGGGCCTCTGGGCAGCATGAGAAGGTGGAAGGTGGCTCCTGCCATAGAGAAGGCAGTGCCAGTAGCCAGGAGAAGAAAGGCCCATACTTGCATGAATCTTTGTGCATCGGGCCTCTAGATGTTTAATAAGCAGCTATTGTTAAAATAACTGAACATTGTTTTAGGAATATACACTAATCTGAGATACTAAAAAACTTTACAACTAAAAAACCAACACAAGATAACCCACGTTAGCTATCCAGTCACTGTTTGGATGTTTTCAGTTGATTTTTTTTATGGTGTCTCATTGAGCTTCAGAGTATTATGTTTACTCCAAGTCTAGGCCTCTTGAAATTGAAGATCAGAATGTGAATTCTGTGACTGACACCTGTAAGAGATCAGACCTTTTTGGTTGTGTTACTGTTTTCAGTGTGATTGCATAAGATGAAGTTTATGTTTATCAGAAGTTAAAATAGAGGTCACAGTAGTTGATGGAGAAATGGGTTTCTTATTATTTTTATTACTTTGTTGAAATTTGCCTCAAAGTAGGTTTACCATTGTTTGTATGGAAAATACTACAATAATTAATAAATACTACAATAATTAATTACAAATAAATTCTTTCCCATACTCACAACTGTAAACCTCCTTTTGCCCCACCCTGTATGTGAAAGAACCCCTATTATTTTCCAAGGAGAATAATTTTTCATCTGTCCCTGCTGTTTATGAACTAAGTCATTGCCATGTTCATGTTCCCTCCTCCACTGGCCAAGCCCCTGTTTTGAACCTCTTTCCACAGCCGAGCGGCACACGTGCATACACTGTTTCTGCTTCTGTTGATGTGGCTGTGGGAGAATTACAGAAAATGCTTACCAGAGGCACATTAAGCCCCTGTAACCCTGCTAGTTGGGAATTACCTTCATTTCTGGTTGGACTGGATTGTTTAGGAAAACGTTAACAGCTTACAATTCTGGAAAATTTATAGTGTGGCTCTGGGGCGGATTCTGTGCTTTGAAAAAAATAAATATTTTGTATTGATTCCCACATGTCATTTTAATTTCGTAGCTGTGTACTAAATGCACTAAGACTGTGGCTATTCTCCTGGGAGGGCACGTTTTGCTGAACAGATGGCAGTGTAATTGCTGTCATTAGTCCTGTTTGTCACTGTTACAGCCATGCAGTCCAGGGGAGATTATTTACATGTGAAGTGGTGGGGAGATACGGCTGGAAACGGAATGCTAATGATGAGTGGAAGGTCAGGGCGGACAGGAGGCTTTGCTGCCCACCAGCATGGCCAGAGCAAGGGGGAAGCATTGACGTCCAGTCCCTGGTGGCGCTTGTTTGTTGGAAAGCATGGTAGAGCTTAGAACAAGACGTCCTGCCCATCAGCTCTTAGAGATCCAAGCAAAGCGAACTGGTGGGTGAAACTCCCATTGACCGGGTTTCAAAGCCACTGACTTGGGTTCTGACCTTTAGCTCTTGGTTGCTTTGAATCAGTCCTCCTGTGTGAGGGTGTAGCCTGTCACTCTAAAGCATTGTGGTTAATGAAATCTTGTACAGGTGTCCTCGGCCTTGTTCTACTGGTACCTGGCTCACTGGAACTTTGTTATAGTAGAGAACTTCATGATTTTGCTCACAGCACATTCATCATGCCTCCTAAATGATAACCACACTTAGCACACGCCTGTTCTGCCATATCATTAGCCTACAGTGGGTGTCCATCTTGACCTCTCTACCAGTGATGAAAAACAATGTATGTGTATGTAACTATATACATATATAGTATATATACAGATGTGCATATATATGTAGCTTTTCTTTTTTAGACACTGGATACATTGTGGACTTTAAATCAAAACTTCTGATTGATTTTTTTTGCATTGATTATACCATGCTTTTTACAAAATAAGCCTTTGTGTTTTCTTGCTATGAAATCAGTTATTTCCCCTAAGGTTTCTTGAAATCCTGCCATTTTATTTCTCTCGCTGTCCCGCTGCAAGTCTTCTGAGAATGCTGATTCTTATCCTCTTTTTGAATAACCGGAGCTGTGCTGCAATGGTATTTACTTTCTGATGACCACACAGAGCTGGATTTGGTGGCTTTATATTTTATTTTTCTCTGCATTTAAGCCACTTGACACTTTTCCTTCAGGTTTTTTTGTTTTTCCCCCCAAAATAGGGAGCTGTTTAGGTCCTCTCTTCTATTAGCATTATTAGCAGTTTTTAGTATATATTTGTTTATTTTCTCAATTGGCCTATTTAGCAATGACCCAAAATTCTAAAACATTTGAATTTCAAAAAACATGATATAGTAAAAACAGCATTACATATATAATGTGAGAATAAAGATTTAGTCTCAACTAGTATATGTTCTTTGGTAGGTTGTTTTTCTGAACTTAAGTTTCTTCATATTAATATTAAACCCACTCTCCCCCACCTTCAGATTGCTAGTGATAGGGCCTTTATATATGGCAATGGGCTTAATTTTCCAGAAGGATATGACGATTCTAAGCTTATTAAGTACACACCTAAGTGACTAATAATACTAGTATACCTCAAAATACATATAAAGAAAAAAATGACCTTAACTACAGGGAGAAATAGAGTAATCTGCCAGCACAACAGGCATTTTAAACACACCTTCCTCATAGTAGATCATGCAGAAGACAAAATTAATGATCATTAAGAGCATAGAGTTTTAACATCAATTAAAAACCCACCATGGTCGAAACCGGTTTGGCTCAGTGGATAGAGCGTCGGACCCGAAAGGTCCCAGGTTCGATTCCAGTCAAGGGCATGTACCCTGGTTGCGGGCACATCCCTAATAGGGGGTGTGCAAGAGGCAGCTGATGGATGATTCTCTCTCATCTATGTTTCTAACTCTCTGTCCCTCTCTCTTCCTCTCTGTAAAAAAAACAATAAAATATATTTTTTTAAAAAAACAACCCACCATGTACATTTGAAACTAATGTAATAGGTCAGTTTTACCTTAAAAAAAAAATTAGAAACCTAAATGCCAACAATAGGGATTGATTAGATTATAGTGTGCCCCTATAATGGTGGCATTAAATGTCTTGTAGAAGATTGCATGATGAACTTACTGGATGACTATTATGAAGGGAATGCACAGAATGGCTTTTCAAAAAGATAGCTGTTATTTGTTTTAAATATATATGACTTTAAAAATCATATGGAAGTATTAACGTGAAAGTAGGAAAATCTTCATTGAAAGGGGAATAAAAGGAACTTGGCTGTGCCAAAAACAAAAGAATAATGTTTTTAAAAGAAAAATTAATTTTTTACCCTGCAAAAATACAAAAATAGACAAGCTAATGGAAAATTGTTTTAAAAATAGACCCAAATACTTATAAGAGTGCAAATAAAGATGGCTTTTTGAAATAATTGCAGCCATGATGGATTATTCAGTAAAAGGCATTAGTATAACTAGAGAAAATTAAATTGATTTCCTATTGTACCATTCTCCAAAGCCAATTAAGTTATAAAAAGCTAGAAGACAGCATAGTTAATATTTCCTTGGGTCTGGAGAAGTTTGCTCCATGTATATACACACACAATGACAAACAGAAATACGCATAAATCAGTCACCTGATCACATGCCGCTGAGTGCCGCCCCCAGCATGTATGTGTATGTATATGTGTACATAGACCTTTTAAAATCATGTCTATGTACTATGCTAATACATGTAAGAAAATAGAAAAAAGTCAAGGTTAAATGTTTTAAAATATTTTTGTGTGTGTGTGTATGGTTAAAAAAACACACACCACCTTTTGCTCTTTCTAAAAATTCTTTTAGTGAGAGCCATATGATTAAAAATACCTCAGTATTGCTCTAGCCGGTTTGGCTCAGTGGATAGAACATCAGCCTGTGGACTGAAGGGTCTCAGGTTCAGTTCCATTCAAGGGCACATGCCTAGGTTGCAGGCTCAGTCCCCAGTAGGGGGGAGGGAGTTTGCAGGAGAGGAAGCTGATCAATGATTCTCATTACTACTTCTCCCTCCCCTTCTTCTCTGAAATCAAATATATACTAGTATATCCCTCATTATTTTTGAAACTCCTGGTTTTATCACTATGATAAAAATAATGTCTGGTTCCAAGGTCAGTTTATTGTCATGGCGATTATAGCTGGAAAAGCTGCTTCATTTCGGTCTGTGGTTCCAAATGGCTGCTTTACCGAGAAACGGCTCCTTTTCAGTTCCATTCACTAGTCTCAGAAATGTTTGCTGAGATCTTTATAATAAATTTCCATCTCTCACGGCCGGACCTTGTTCTTGCTCAGTGCCTGGAGGGTGGCATGGCCACATGGCAGAGAAGGGGTTCAGGACCAAGAACTCCCGTAGGGCTCCCACTTCCCAAGTGTTAAGTGTGCACTCAGGGGACTTTGAGGAGGCGAGTTTCTGGCAGGACATTTTCACAAAGCTTGAAGCATGGCCCACCTTCTCACAAGGCACATAATGTGAATTTCTTTTAGAAACAGCTACTTAACTGTTAGTTGATCATCCTTACCTTGAAACATCAGTAAAATCTGTTCTTTCCCCCCTCTTAATACTTTCCAGATTACATATTATTATTTTTATTTTTTTATTTTAAAATATATTTTATTGATTTTTCACAGAGAGGAAGGAGAGGGATAGAGAGCCAGAAACATCGATGAGAGAGAAACATCAACCAGCTGCCTCCTGCACACCTCCCACTGGGGATGTGCCCGCAACCAAGGCACATGCCCTTGACCGGAATCGAACCTGGGACCTTTCAGTCTGCAGACCGAATCTCTATTCACTGAGCCAAACCGGTTTTGGCCAGATTACATATTATTGATAAGCACTTGTCACCACTACCAGAAAGATGGGCAAATTGCAAACATTTGTCTTTTTGTCAATAAGTACATCTTTAACAGCACTAAGAATGTTGGTGTGGAGGTAACCAGCAATCCACTTTCGGGGTTTAAGTGTTCCCATCGCATCACCTCCTGTGAGGAGTGCCTTGTGGGGGACACACCCACAATGGTCTCCTGGCAGATGGACCAGTGTCCCCTCTGCAGTGTGGCTCTCGAGACCCCTCGGGTCTACGTGCTACCTGACCCCGTGCGTGCGTGCGTGTGTGGGATGGGCCACGCTTCTTTCCTCTTAACATACATCACTCATGTTTTCTTCCTGCACCTCTGTGGGTCTTGTTTGCTCGAGACCACGGGGTTAAGCATCAAGGGGAATTTATTGCTTCACAGCAGTTCCAGGGGTGAAAAATACAGCAGCTCCTTAACCACAGGGGCCCCGGTTTCTTCCAGCTCTCTGCCAGTGCACGGGAGGACCAGACTTCCGGGGCATATGGGGAGGGGTGCTCCCTGGGGGGGTCAGGGCCAGAGACTCCCAAACTAGAACCAGTGACCTGCCAGCACCTCCAGGAAGCACAGCTGAGGGCTCATCATTGTATGCGATTTGGAGGGAGGATGCTGTAGGCCAGTGGCCGGCAAACTATTAGTCAGCAGAGCCAAATAGCAACAATGGAAATTTCTTTTGAGAGCCACATTTTTTAAGCTTAAACTTCTGATGGGGGGGGAGCCCAGGCCAAGGCATTTTGTGAAAGAGCCACACTCAAGTGGCCAAAGAGCCGTATGTGGCTCTCGAGCCTCGGTTTGCCGACCACTGCTGTAGGCCAAGGACAGACATACTCAGGGGAGGCTGACCGCAGTTGCAGGGAGAGCTTGTCCTAGAAGCTGCACCGGACTGGGAATGCAGGCTCCACCATTGATGGGTCAGGCAAGCCACCGAGCCACTCTGACCGTCAGTCTCCTCGTCTGGAACAAACAAAACACGGGCCCACGTCTGCTCAGCCTCCGAGCCCTTCTTCATAGACGTTGTTTCGGGGAACTGCTCCTCCCTGTTGGACGCAGTCTTGGGGCGCTGCTGGTGCAGTTGTCCCACTTGCCCCACCCATCGATGGGCACAGGACCCACGCCAGCCAGGCTCTGTCCCTGGAGATGAAATTTGGAGCAGTCTGAAATCTGGAAGGGACGGGCAGGTGCTGCCCTCCCAGGAGCAGACACACCGGGGCCTGGGCCGGGGTTCCTGCTGCGGAGACTGGAGCCGCAGGTGCTTCCCTCTGCCGTCCGCCTGCGCCCGCCGGGGCCTCTCCTCCACCGGAACGCCTGGAGGTCACCTGCTGCGTGCAGCCCAGGAGCTCTGAGACCCCGAGAGACCTCCTGGGCTCTTGCCTCCTATGACCCCTTCCTCACCAGCGGCGCCTTTGTTACCCCCGGAGAGCTTTTCTGAAACGAGGTAGTGAGCCGGTAAGTTCACACATTAGAGAGGTGGAGACCAGCTGGTTTCTTTGCCCAAAGCCAAGGTTCCCAGGACGGCGGGAGCAGGGACGCAGCCCCCCGAGCCCCGTCCCTGCTCACCCACTAGCCCCGAGAGCCAGGTGTCGGCTCACCCAGCCCCGTCGGGCACGGCTGGGCCTCTGCAGGGCCTGGGTGCGTGGGCAGCGCTGGCCATACTGTTTAGTGACCCGCAAAGCCCGACAGCTCCGGGCTGAGCATGTGTAAACGGCTCCGGCTCCAGAGGCGGCAGTGAGGGGGCGTTCACGGTCTCCAGGGGCCGCGGCAGGAGCTCTCAGGGCCAACCTCACGGCCTGGTCCTCGGCGCTGGCCTCCTGGGCTTCGAGTGGGAGCCCGGGAGGGGGATGGGCAGGCCACCGGCACCGTTCGGGGACCCTGGCCCCAACACACATCGGCTGAAATGATTGGGAGTGGGCAGGGGCGAGGGTGGCCCTCTCATTACCCGGTGCATGACCCCAGGAAGGGCCCCCGCCGCTACACAAGGCCGTGGAGGGAGAGCCCACGTAGCCAGCCCTCGCTCCGAGCCAACGCAGTGCCCAGCAGGCACCCCACTCCGGCCTGTGAGGACAGCTCCGCTCATTTTCCACCCGGGGTTTGGTCTCGGGGTCTGCACAGCTGGCCCCCGGCATGGGGGCACCATGGGGTCCACTTGGAGGGAGGGGTGAGGCCGGTCATCTGTCCTCCTCCATGTGGCTGGACAGACAAGGTGCGGCTGGTGCTGTGTCAGCTCTGCTGGGTTGTGTTCCCGACCTTTGGTCCTGAGGCCTGGCCAGGAGCGGGGTTGTCGGGGGCCGTTGTCTGCTGGCCACTGAGGGTGACCTGATCGCCCCGCCGGTGGGGATGGGGACAGGGAGCCCCCGCTGCAGTCGGGGCTCACTGATCTAGATGAACGGGCGTAGACGGGCTTCTTGTTTTCCTCAAATACATGGATTTCTAATGGTTACTGTGGCAACCAGGACTGGCTCCATGCATTGCCCAGGGGAGGGCATGGACACGATAGGGTCTCCTTTCTTGCCTTATCCTTCGCAGTCTGTGAGTTCACGGGGATGGAGAACGGGGTGCCACGAAGAGGGGTGTCATTCTCAGGCCCCAGGATAGAACAACAGGATCAGAAACTCCCGAGGGGTAGGGGCGGGGAGCTTGAGGCCAGCAATCTTTGTTGTCACGAGCCCTCCTGGTGATTCTCGGGCGGGCGAGGGCTTAGAGCAGTGGTCGGCAAACTGCGGCTCACGAGCCACATGCAGCTCTTTGGCCCCTTTTGAGTGGGGCCCTTCCACAAAATACTACGGCCTGGGTGAGTCCATGTTGAAGAAGTGGCGTTAGGAGAAGTTAAGTTTAAAAACGTGGCTCTCCAAAGACACTTCCATCGTTGTCCTGTTGATATTTGGCTCTGCGGACCAATGAGTTTGCCGACCGCTGGCTTCGAGCCCGGCTCGCAGGGCCTTCGGAATCTGCTTTGAGCAGCTCCTGCTCTGCCCCCGACGCACACCACTCCCTCCCTAGCCAGCAGCCTTCGGCGGCCCGGGGCGCCCTGTGGTCTGTGCCCGGACAGGGCCCTCCTCTCCAGACCTGCGCCCCCCTGAGCAGGCCCAGAAGCACGTGGTCAGTGAGGGCTGCCCGCTGGCCCCTGCTACTGCCCCCCTCCCGGCGGGGCTGCATGACTCTGCCATCTGTGGGGCTGCTTCTCAGACAGGGACCCGTCCAGGAGCCCCGTGGGAAGGGGGTGGACACGGAGGCAGCTGCCCACGTGGCTGCAAAGGGAGGCATCTCAGGGAGAAGCTTGCTGTCACTGGTTGTCAGCCCCGGATGACAGCCATCGGGGAGAGCATCTGCCACCGCCTGAGCCCCAGGTCCCAGGAGAAGGACAGGGGAAGAGAGCGGGGAGAGGGGAGCCGCAGAGCAGCTGTGCGGGCGGCGCTCGGGGCCTGGCTGCTGCTGAGCATCACGGCGGAGCCGGAAGACGGGGCCGAGCCACGGAAATCAGAACCCAGGGTGGCGCCCGGGCGCGGATGGTTTTTAAAAGCTCCTTGGACGATTCTTTCTCCTTCACCCCCCTCCAGCTTTACGGAGTGTAATCGAAATTGAACATGGTGTGATTGAAGGTGTATGAGGTGTTGATTGGAGGTGTGCATGCACTGCAAAGAACTACCACAGCACGACTGGCTAGCACGGAGTTGCCATTTGGTGGCGGTGGTGGTGAGAACATTGAAGACCTAGTCTCCTAGCAACTTTCCAGCGCGCAGGGCAGTATTGTGAGCCGCAGTCAGCACCGGGCACACTGAGTCCCAGCCCTCCCTCAGCTTCTAACCGGAAGTCTGTCTCCTTTCACCTGTATTTCTTCCTTCCCCCGCTAGCTCCTGGCATCCACCCATCTACTCTATTGTTAAGAGTTTGGCTTTTATAGGCTCCACGTGTGAGATATTACAGAACGTATCTTTCTCTGACTTATTGTCACTTTAGCAGAACGCCCTCCAGGTTCATGCGTCTTGTCACAAAGGATGGGATTTCCTGCCATTTTTTAAATAGCGGAGTAACATTCCACTGTGCTCTCGTTCTCTCTCTCTCTCTCTCTCTCTCACACACGCACACACACACACACACGCACACCATATTTTATCCATTCTTCCATTGATGGACACTTAGGTTGTTTCCATGTCTTGGCTGCTGTGACTGATGCTGCCGTGAGCATCTCAGAGATGCGGACTCCATGATTCCAATGTGGCCAAGACCGACCACTCCTGCTCCCCTCCCTCTTAAAGGGCGCTGGGAATGCCTTGGAGAGCTTGTGGGGAGCTCAGGCCCTGACTCAGTGGGTCTGGAATGGAGCTTTAGGGTTTGCCGCTGAGGAATGCTCACCGATCAATTTACCGGATGGCCGGTTGGTCTCCGTGGCCAACTTGTGGTGTGATTTGGTCAATGTAACGCCTAGTATCCTATTAAGGGAAAGCTCACTTTTGCTTAAGGCCTTTCATCCACAGAAAGACAGTGCCTGCTTTCACTAGAGAATTTTAGCGCTTAGGCTAGTTTTTTTCATGTATATTTTCAGTTCGTTTGAATAACTTTCTGTTTTACAAAATGGTTGTCGGTGAGTGGGCTGCGCTTGGCGTTCTGGGAGAGGAACCTCACAGCTAGGGCTTTGGGTGGGGGAGCATTCTGACCACCCCAGGACCCCCAAGTTTATCAGGCTGGGCCTTCACTTGTTCCACATTCCAAGCATCTGGTGCTAAACGTGTCTGGAAATCTGGTGCTAAACGTGTCTAAAATCATTTTATCTAAATGCTGCCTTTGGCAGTTGAGAAACATGAGGCTCAGAGAAGTTAAGCAACTTGCCCGAGGTTGCACAGCCAGGCCATAGACCAGATGGGTGCTCCAGGCCCTACCTTGTCAGAACTGGCAGGTAGAGCCTGCTCCTCCTCCTGTGACCACTGACCGATCACAGTGTCAGATGTGGGCAACAGGAGGGCAGGGTCTAACGGAGGTGCTGCTCATTCCCACCCCAGAGAGCGCTCTCCCCCCCTAACCTAGACCTATCCCCCCTCTTCTTCACCCACCCACTCCGGGGAGCAGGCGGGCTGGGTCCAGAGCCCACTGCCAGCGCTTCCCACGGGAGTTTCCCTCAGCTCTCTGCCCCTGTCTGAGGAGGGGTGGGGGTAATTCGGACCTGCCGCGCGGAGACAGACTGAGATTAAGTGAGATGGTCTGAGGAAAAGACTCAGGACCGTGCCAGGGGCACAGAATGGTTCATGTCACCCCAGGGTATGGGGGGAGGGGAGGAAGGGGAGACCCTGGAATCGGTGCTGGGGGAGGGGAGAGGATGGGGGGGACTACTGTCTCAGCTACGTCCAGAGGACTGAGGGACCTGCTGGAGGGGCAGCAAGGGGCTGCCTCATGGTTGTCCCCGCCTGGAGGGTCCCCCCCTCCCCAGCTGGGCCAGGCACAGACAGCCAGGCTTTGAGAGCACGTGGGCAGGGCGGGGCGCTCAGTGGTCCTGCTCAGCGCCAGGCGGGTTTCCCCCCAGGCAGATTGTCAGCAGCACTAGTGAAGGGAGGGGGTCTCATGCCTTTTAATTAGATGTGGGGTTTCTCTATTTCCGATAATCCTGTGCCCGGGAGGGGGTGGGGGTGTGGGAGCTGCCGGCAGCCAGCCTGGGTGGTGTCCTCACGCTTTTCCAGCCCTAATTTGAAAAATCGAGCTGTAAAAGTCAGCCCTCGCTGACTCAGAGCCATTATCCCTAATCACGCTGAGGATGCATTAGTCTCTGCCTACCAGTTCCCGCGGCGGCGCTTGGAGCTGGTCCCCACGGCGGGGGTGGGGGGGGGAGGGGAGCTCCCAGCCCCGGCCCCTGGCAGGTGCCCTGTGCCAGGGGCTTGCCCTGGCCGGGAGGACGGCGCCTTCGCCTTCGCCGCTCTGCCGACGGAGCTGCCGTGGACGTGGCTCTGCGCCCGGCTGCGTCCTGGCCGTCCCTGGTCTCAGCGCAGCCCGGGTCCCTGCTCCCAGCCGCAGGGGAGCCTGGCTCCGACACGCCGGAAGCCTCCGCTGCAGATGCTGGAAGGGGCATTAAAAATGACGAGGGAGCCCTGACCGGTTTGGCTCAGTGTGTAGAGCGTCAGCCTGTGGACTGAAGGGTCCCAGGTTCGATTCCGGTCAAGGGCATGTACCTTGTTTGCGGGCACATCCCCAGTAGGAGGTGTGCAGGAGGCAGCTGGTCGATGTGTCTCTCTCGTCGATGTTTCTAACTCTCTTTCCCTCTCCCTTCCTCTCTGTAAAAAAAAATCAGTAAAACATATATTTTAATAAATGATGAGGGTACCCTGACAGAGAAGGACCCCAAAGATGTCCTTGATGCACCGGCAGTGAAAAGGAACTTGTGAATCAGCGTGTGGAGTAGTCTCGGTGCGTCCGGGCTGCCATCACCCAGCACCGCGGGCTGGACGGCTCCAACAATGGACACTTACTGTCTGCACTCGGGAGGCTGGACGGCCAAGACCTGGGAGGCTGGACGGCCAAGACCTGGGAGGCTGCAGTGTCGGTTCAGGTGGGGACTGCCTTCCAGGCCTGCACACAGCTGCTCTCCTGCCGGTCCTCCCGGGCTTCCTCCCGCCTGCGGGAGGGGCTGTGGGAGGGGCACCTTCTGGAGTCTCTTATAAGAACGCCAGTCCTATCAGAGCACCGCTGCTGGGCCTCATGTGACCCTGATTATGTCTTTCCTTTTTTTTTTTTTTTTTAAATATATTTTATTGATATTTTACAGAGAGGAGGAAGGGAGAGAGATAGAGAGCTAGAAACGTCGATGAGAGGGAAACATCGACCAGCGGCCTCTTGTACACCCCCCACCGGGGATGTGCCCGCAACCAATGTACATGTCCTTGACCCGAATCGAACCTGGGACCTTTCAGTCTGCAGACCGATGCTCTACCACTGAGCCAAACCGGTTTCGGCCCAGATTATGTCTTTAGAGGCCCGTCTTCCAGTACAGCCACACAGGGGCTGGGGCTGCAGCACGTGCCTTTGGGGGGGACACAGCCCCCCATCCCTGGCACATCCTGCTAGGGACCTCGGGCTCCGGCCAGCTCCTTTGTCCAGAGGTTGGTCACTCGGGTGACGTGACATGACACGCCTCTGAGGCCCTCCGTTCCCCCTCCTGTGCTCTGGGGGGGATGGCACCTCCACCTTGCACCTTCTAGAACTGTTAGGAAGAGGAAGGTGCCGGGGAGATGGGGAGAGAGCCCCGTAACCTGTGAGGCCCCCACAAGGGGAGGTCCTGCCAAGGAAAAGGCCCCCCGACGGTTGGGAGGGCGCGTTCACAGAGGTCTCAGGGGCGGCACCGTGGTCACCCGGACCGACACCTGGAGGCCAGGGTGACCCTGTCAGTCAGGGAGCAGAACGGGAGGTTGCCATGGTGACGAGGCAGCAAGCGCCCCACTCTGCTCCAGCCGCGAGACTCGGCTGTGTTCGCAGACTTTCCGAACCGTCAGGATGAGATGGAGATTGGACTCGGTCTGCTGGCGAGCGGCTGATTAAGGCAGCCCAGCGGCTCCTAACCGCGGCTGCCCGAGGTGCTGGGGGGATGGCGGGGCTGGGCTTGGGGAGGATAAAGGAGCTGGAGAGAGACATGGGTGTGTCTGTGTCTGTGTGTGCATGTTCACATGTGTGTGCGCATGCACACATGCTACCCGCTACGGGTATCTGGTGGGTACAGAGGCCCGGGATGTTGCCAAACACCCGACAATGCACAGAAGGCCCCGCTGCAAAGACTGAGCTGTCCCCAGCGAGGGCGATGCTGAGGCTGAAACCCTGGTGAGTGCTGGGCTGATGAATCTTCCTTGTTCAGGGCTGCCTGTGGGCGGTAGGTCACGCCCAGCACACATCTTTTTTTTTCTTTAAAAAAAAATTTCTTTATTGATTAAGGTATCACATATTTGTCCTCAATGCCCCCATTCCAATCTCCCATCCCCCCAACTCATGCCCCCACCCCCCTATTGTCCTCGACCACTGGTTAGGCTCCTATGTGTGCACATAAGTCCTTTGGTTGATCTCTCCCTTTTATTCTCACCCTCCCTCTGAGGCCCAACAGTCTGACCCACGGCTCCCGGTCTCTGGGTCTGTTCTTGTTCAGCACACACCTTCTTAGCTCTGCGTTAGGAGGTTGGGGGTCGTTCCTCAGTGCCAGCTGATGCCAGCGGGTCACTGAGCCCGTGTAGGCCAGGTCCCAGCTGCCTGCCCCGCGCGCGGAAGGCAGCTTTCAGACGGGAGATGTTTCCACAAGTTCGGCCTCCTCCCTGCCGGTTCCCAGCCTTCCCTGGAGAGAATTCAGCCTTAAATGCTGGTCATTATCCTGGCGATGAAATCCTGGGAGAGTGGGTCTAAAATGCTTTATCCGTGTGTGAGCAACTGGGCTCTTCAAGAGAGAAACAAGCTCATCTCCTTTGCTCTGAAAGCTTCCCATCTGGAGCCCGATTTCCTGCCCTCCGTCCCCCCCGCACCCCAGGCCTCCCGCCTGGACAAGCGTGCCTTCCACTCCAGGGAGGGACACAGGCCAGCTGTCTCGGCTCAGGGTCCTTAACTGCTCCCGGGGCTATTTGTCCATGAGCCCGAGCTCTTGGGATTGGCTCTGCGGTTTATGATTCGGTTAGTCTCTCCAAGGGCATCTTCACGGGCCCTTCGCCGGCACAGGTCCCAGCCAGGCGGTCTGAGGAATCATATCCGTGGTAATCAGACAATTATTCCAGCAGCGCCCGCATCACGGCAACACGTCCTGAGCGTGGTCACGGCCTTAATTCCCATCGGGGTGAGACGGCACGGAAGATCTGAGAGGCCGTGGCTGTTAGGTGACCGGCTGGTCCTCAAAGGGAACACGCAGGCCGAGCCTTGCCTCTGGTTCTGGGGACATGGGGGACAGTGTGTGGGGAGTGCATGGGCTTTGCAGCCCAAAGCATGGAGCTGGCATCCTGGTTCTGTCCTCAGTGAGTGGCCCTGGGAGAATGGCCAAACCTCTCCCGGCCTCAGTTTTCTCATCTGTGAAGCGGGTTTGACTATAACAGGACGTTACTATAGGACGTTGGCTGTTGATTGGCTGCTCCACATCTCCTCTCCCTCCTTTGGTAACAGCTCCTCCATTTCCTTTTGGGGAATTACCTTTCCCCTCCCTCCAATCCACCCCAATCCACCACCAGGTGCAGTATCAGAAGGACATAAAGCAAGGTGTCCAGCCCGCCCCTGGCTTGAGTGATCATGTGACCAAATTGAGCCAATCACAGTGAGCCCAGGTGGGGGCACTCTCGGAATGACAGGTGCTCCTCCTTCCGGCAGCCAAGCCCTGACAAGACTCCGGAGAGAACGCTGTCTGGGTTCCAGATCCTCAGGTGACCCCCATTTCTCCTGCCTTTTTGTCACTGCCAGGAGCTAACCCATCTCCTTCCAGTAGGTTCCCTGTTGCTTCCCTTCTCCAGAGTTAGTTGCTCTTGCTTGTAACCAAAGAACCCTAAATTAGGAGAAGAGGGCAAGTCAGGTGGTATAGGTAAGCGCCTATCCCAGGGCCTGGTACCCGGTGCACTCGGCCAGCGGGGCTCTCTCCCAGTCCCTGCCCCGAGAGGAAGCGGAGGAGACAGCCCTAGACAAGCCACCAACGTGGGGAGCACCCCGAGGGCCGAGGCTCTGTCTGCTCCCAGGCCTGTCCAGTCCCTGCCTCAGAGCCTTCACTCACTCTCCTCTGACTCCTCAGGGTGAAGGGGGAGCTCAGGGGAGCGGCTGCAGAGGACCAGGGATCTAAGGTGTCTCCCTCCCTCCTGCCAGCCCCCGTCCCCCAGGCTGCTGAGCCTGCCTGTTCCTCCCCTACCCCCTCCCTGACCCAGCAGGGAGAGACGCCCCCAGACGCACAAGTTGTGATGATTTCAAACTGCACCTCCATGTTCGGAGATGGGCTGCCTGGAGCCCCAGCCATTTGCCCAAACCTCAGGAGATTGCTACCCAAGGCGCCCTGTGTTCTCGAGGCTTCCAAAGAGCAGCATTGGCATCTGCCTCGAAACGCAGTGATCTGGGTCTGAGCGAGCTGATACAGTGCCTCCTCCTCAAAGGGCCTCATCGGCCCAGCAGCTGACCGAAACAGCTGCTTCCCCTGCAGCCGATTGGAATCACATCTGGGAAGGTTTGAACCAAACGGGCCATTTCTTGTTGCACAAATGGATGCTCCGAGTGTGGAGATCAGCCGCGCTCCTGGAGAGGGAGTGGAAAAAACCAACACCCAACCCAGAATGCCCTTGACTTTAAAATGCTCAAGGCTTCTGCAGGGACATACATAGGTTCTCATTTTTTCTTTTTTTAGAGGCAGAAGGGAGCTTATGAATTATTTAACCTAGACCTCAAGATGACTAACACTGCTGAGGTGCAGAGAGGTCTCTCCTAACGGTGACAAAGCCCAGTTCCTCAGAAGTCGTAACAATCCTAAATGTCTATGTCCTAATAGCAGAGCTCAAAACAGGAGACGCAGGCCTGGCAGGATTGAAGGGAAAACAGACAAATGTACGACCATAAGAAGAGATGTTATTACCCTCGGGAACCGATAGAGCAAGTGGACAGAGGGTTCAGATCTGAACAAACCTACAAGCCACCTTGGCCCAGCTGACATTTATTGACGCCTCCACCCAACAGCAGAACCACATCTCTTTCCCCTATAAGGGGAACATTTGTCCAGGTGGACCATAGGCTGGATCATCAAACAAGTCTCCATATATCTCAAACGATTAAAACCATATAAAGAATGCCCCCTCATCAAAGTAGAATTATACTTGAAATAAAAACACACAGAAGATACCTAGAAAAATCTCAAAATTAACAGTCTGGAAATGAACAGACTTTTAAAAATCCTCAGGGCAAAGCAGAAGTCCCGAGGGGAGTCAGAAAGTCCTGCAAATGGAAAGGGTAGTCATGTTCAAGTCTACTCTCAGTAGACGTGACCAACCGCCCCGGCTTGCCCAGGGCTGTTCCAGTCTCATTGCTGCGAGTCCTGGGTCCGAGAAACTCCTCAGTCCGGGGCCAACCAGGAGAGCTGGTCCTGCCTGTAATATCTGGGTTCAGACTGTGCGTTATGTGGTCATCTCAAGTGTAGGGCTTCTGTCTGTCTCTCCTTTTCCCAGCTATCTTGAGGTATAATTGACAAATACAAAGTCTATATGTTTAAGGTATATGAATTGGTGCTTTTGCATATATGCATTGGTATATGTGTGCACTGTGAAATAACCACCGTAATCAAGCTAATTGGTGTACCGTATGTAGCTTACAGTTTCAGGTCTTAAGTTTAAGCCTTCCACTCATTTGGAGTGCTTACTGCAGACGGTGCGAGTGAGCGGAGGGTCCAGTTTCACTCTGTTGCGTGTGGATGTCTTGTTATTGAAGAGACTGGCTTTTCCCCATTGTATACTTGTAGCCCTCTTGTTGGAGACCAGTGACTGTCAGTGCTTGGATTTGTTTTCTGCTGTCTTATCTTTTTCCTTTTTCTCTTCTAAGCGTATGAAAATATTTGTCTAAATGACACCGGGTGTGCTACGTGATCCTGGGTACTGTGTACTTAGTTCTGGGTACTGTGTACTTAGTTCTGGGGGCTCTGCACTCGGTTCTGGGGGCTCTGTACCTTGGGGCTCTGTGGTGTTTCTCTGGGGAGAGGCTCCGGTTTCTCTTTTCAGATAGTTGGTGCTCAAGCGATGCTTCAGTGCCGATTGTCCCAATTAGGCCCCAATTAACTGATTACCTGTCTAGACTCAATGGGACAAACACAGGTGACCAGGGGTCAGCAATAACGGCCTGTCCCCTGGTGCTTCAATGTCTGGATAGCTGAGCTGAACCGGAACATAGGACACACAGGCAGAATGAGTGTGCGATCACACAGGGTGTGTTTACTGATTCCTAGTGGGTCCCAGGCTCCGGCAAAGGCCACCCGGATGCACACTGCAGGACAGATGATGATGAAAATAGGGACAGGCAGGCGGCCGCAGGTGGTTCAGGCTCACACAGCAGAGCAGTCAGGGGCTTGTCTCTCAGAGCGATGTAGAGTCCTTCTCTCACTGGACAGGAGACCTCATTGGAGCTGGTCCCGGGTTATATGGACCGAAGTAATCAACTTGTGTCCTTACAGTATGGGCCAGACCATGTGCCTTATGCTGGGAGCAGGGCGTTTACACTTTAAGGGCTCAGAGCTTTTACATCAAGATAGTGGGGTTCTCATCCATTTTGGAAGTCTGAGCGTATTGGGCATTTCCATACAGCAAACATTCCACACATTCATTATCTCACACCTTAGAGGGGTTACGTTATAACACAGGTGATAACTATACTTACGCACTTTGAAATCAATTCCAGAAAGCTGAGCCAGGGGTTAAAAACCGCTGAGGAGATGGAAGTCGGTGAACCACGAGGGAAACGGTTACTTAAGCACAGCTTCTGTTTGTTTACCAGGGAGATGGACAGACTTGATTTATGGGGAAGGCGGGCTGTTTTTAGCAGGTGGGAAACCTTTGGAAAGGTACTTGTCTTCCCTATACCCGCCTTACTTCCTTGGGACAGTTCACTCCCTTGCTCAGGGCCAATTGGAAAGATCTTAGGGAAGTCCTGTGGGTCTTGCTTGGCTTAGCTGACCACCTCTGACTCTATCAACCATGGCCATGAGAAAGGTGGTTGTTATTAATAATGCTGTCAATATAATATTTTAATTAGCCAACATACTGACTTATTTCTCATTTCTCTGGAACCACTAGCATAGGAAGTTCATTCTGGACTTGCAGCCAGCTTATACCCCATCACCTGCCCCAGGCTGATTCCCAGCAGATCAACTTACCCAATGGCCATTGTCAACTCACCACAGGGACTAAGAGAACAAAATAAAAAGATAAAATTAAACTGGGTAATTTTAACTTGCCGATTTCCCCTTTGTCTTCATAGAGGTATTTTGGGGAATGTGTAGTTTATCTTTGCTTTCATTTCCTGTTGCTGAAGCCAGAGAGACCCATGGGGAGGGCGAGCGAGAGAGGAGAGCGAGAGGGAAGAAGGGAAGATGAGGAGACATGAATATATTCATAAGAACACTCATAAGACGATGGCCTTAAGATGATATATTCATTGAATATAATTAGCTCACTCAAAGAGATATTCAAGAAAAAGATATGTGCAGAGTATTCTTGAATAGAAAGAATTCCGCTCACAATGTTCTTCTTTTGAATAATAATATGGTAATGAAAAATGTATGTGTAAGAACCTTCATATTCAAGATAATCTTGTGACTATATTTTCTTGGGTCCCTCAGTTCCTCCCTCTCTGTGTCCCTAAGTCTTATTAACTGCTTTTCCTTGAGGATATTTTTCTATTGATTTTTAGAGAAAGTGAAAGAGAGAGGGAAAGACGGAAATAGTGATGTGAGAAATACACTGATTGGTTGTCTCCTGCATGAGCCCTAATCAGGGCCCTGTCTGGGGAAGAGCCTGCAACCCAGGTGCGTGCCTTTGACTGGAATCAAACCCTTTGGTCTGCAGGCCAGTGCTCTATCCACTGAGTCAAAGCAGCTAGGGCTTAACTGCTATTCTTTGTTTGTTTTCATCTAAATGGCCTCCGTGCCTTCAACTTGGTCCTTCATCCATTTGCACATCTTGTCATGTACACACTAGTTTGTCCTGTGTCTTTCTTCCACACTGGCTCTGAGTCTGGCTGAGTCTTAAGTAAATAAGTGAGATAATGAACAGTCATTTCCTTAAACCCACACCCTATACTACCCATCATCATCATCATCATCATCATCATCACCACCCCCACCACTAACATTGTCTAAATAAGTGTTCATTTTCTTGATGGCTACCCCTGACTGAGTGTTCAGGCTGGGCTTGCAGCCAGATTAACCCTCACCCTTTTCCCCTCTCGCCTGCGGAAAAGAATCTCACCCACACCTGGGACTCTTGAAGACGAGAAATCTGGCTCCATCCTTGGATTTCAAGCCCTCTTCTGTGAGGGGGGAAAGACTGGATCTCTGACACCTTTGGAAAAGGAGAGTTTGTACCCCTGATGCTTTAACACTGTTGAGGAAGCGTCGGGTCCTTTCACACAGTTCGGCAATCGTCCTAAAATGTGTAGGGTGTGCGTGCTGCCATGTTCTGTCAATCCTAGCAGCAGCATCTCCCGACGGCGCGATCTGAGTGTGCGATCGCCACACTGCGCATCCCCCGGTTTATTAAGTCACAGCTGCCTTCGTTGGCGTTCCCCACGGCAAGTTCTGTGGCTCAATGAGAGTTTTATTTCACCGCAGAAAAGGAAAATATATTGTGTTTCCAGACAGTGTTTGCGCTTGAACTTGAAGGCATTTCCCATCGTAGTCTTAAATCCGGATGTGCTCATCACCTGCCTGTTTCATTTTGACTTTTGTCGCTGAGGGCACAATTAGCCTTTAATTCTGTTTTAAATCTCTGTCATAATTACATCACTCTTCACCCCAGGGCTTAAGCTCTTGATTGTGTGCTAAGAAGTGACAAAGCTTCAAGAACTAAAAAGCCCGTCTGTTTAACATTCGACAAAGAATCCCAGGACGGTTGGAGGAATGATGCTTGGGAGGTGGCTGACACCGGGGCTGAGATCCTTCAGCCTGGTGTGTCTGGTTGGGAAGAACCCTAGAAATGGAGCTTCCGGTGCCTGCCCTTGAGCACTCAGGCTTTCCATCTGAGAGCTGCCTCTGGCCAGGTGCTAGCCTATGCTCTTCAGTCACTCATTCTCGTGAGGTGGGTGTCCATTTTACAGATAGGAAAATGGAGGTCATGACCCACAGTCACATACCAAGTTCCTGGTGGAGACTGGATTTGAACCCAGCAGTCTGTCTCTATAATGCCCGTTCTTCATCTCAAGCTGTATGTCTAACTCGAGAGAGGTTGCCATCCCCGTTTTAGGAAGGGATTAAATGTGACTCTGTTTGTGCTGGGTGAGCTGCTTTGTAAGCTCAGGAGCTCCTTGGTGTTCTTAGAAGCATCCACACCCTCATGTCGGGTTCCATGTCGGGCGCCCTCACGAGGAGGAGCAGGGTGAGGAGGCTGAGGGGCTGTGGTGTGCATCCAGGCTCTGCCCCGTCAGCCACAGGGTCTTCAGGAAATCACCCAGTTTCTCTGAGCCTCACCTTCCGAGTCTGTAAAATGGGCATAACATGCTCACTGACTTCTCAAGTCTTTTGCGAGGTGGGAGCAAGGCCAGGAATGTTGGGAGCGCGGAGAAAACTGGAAGGGGCTGATACGGTTGCAGACATTGACTGGGGGCTACCCCCCTTCCGGGATTCATGGAACCATCACAGCGGCAGCTCCTTTAGACTCAGGAGCGCCAGGAAGTGAGGGCTGCTGTGCACCTGGTCTTACAGAGGAGGAAACAGGCTCAGAGAGGCAGGCGGCTCACCCAGCGTCACACAGCCAGGCAGGGCTGGAACGCTGGAGCCCCCTGCCCGCTGCTCCCACCACAGACCCTCACGGGCGGTGGTTTTTATTAAAATAAATAAATAAATAAATAAATAAATATATTTTATATATATAAAATTGATTTTTTATAGAGAGGAAGGGAGAGGGATAGAGAGTTAGAAACATCAATGAGAGAGAAGCATCAATAAGTTGCCTCCTGCACAGCCCCACTGGGGATGTGCCCGAATCCAAGGTACATGCCCTTGGCCGGAATCGAACCCAAGACCCTTCAGTCCACAGGCTGATCGATGCTTTATCCACTGAGCCAAACCAGTCAAGGCAACGGGCAATGTTTTTTAAAGGTCTCCCTCCCCCGTCCCCTCCCAGCCTCCGCAAAGCCTCTGGACAACCACCTCTGGGTGCTCGGCCCATCCCCTCAGTGGCCTCCAACTTGGGTTTCGACCACAACAAGTTTATTCCCCCCGTGATACCTGTCCCCTTAGTCATCCTCCTTGCAGCCCACCTCCTGTCTTCCGGGAGACTTGACCTTGCCGAGCAGTTGGAGGGGGTGGCAGTGAGATCGGGTTCCGGCTGGGACGGTTGGAGTCTGTGATTGGCAAGACTGAGCTTGGGGAGGCTGCTGTGGACCCCACACCGGGCTGGGCACCAGGCAGGCAGGAGGCTGTGCAGCAGGAAATGCAGTTAGACTCTCAGTTCATTCAGAGAATAGAGGCTTAGTGCTGCTAGCCTATGTCCCAGCCTCCGGGATGGCCGGGAGGGAGCGGGCTGCACGCCGGAGCTCTCTGCCGCGGCCCATGCCTCCTGTCTCAGGGAAACCGAGGCCCAGGCTCTCCTCGGGCTCCAGATCGCCGCGCCCTCCCCCCCCCACTCCGCGGTGTCGGCTGTGGCTCACAGGCCTTTGTGAGTGAAAAGGCAGGAGGCGAACAGACATGGCACAAATCAATTTCTTCCCCTGCAAAACCAAGGCTCTGCCTAAGGAATCAAAGGGAAAGAGCAAAGTTGGAGCTGAGACAGCAGACACGACGCCGTCTCGCTCTGTCTCCAGGGAGCGCTTGTTTCTTGTCGAGTCCCTGCTGGCTGGACCCGACATCACGCCTGTCCCGCGCTGCGTTCTGGAGGCTGTCAAGTCTCCTTCAAGTGGATTCCACGTTCCCGAGCTCACAGGATGCCGGCTGGTCTCAGGGGGCCAATTAGTGAGACAAATAAAAACCCAGGATGAGGAGACAGCACCAAATGCAAGTTAGGGCTGGGCCCAGGATAGAGGAGGCCGCGGCACTGGAGGAATTAGGACGAGGGCGAGGTCAGCATGGTCTCCTTTTTCTAGGTTTTGGGAAATAAACATGCGATGCCCGACTGGCATGGCAGGACAGGACAGAGTAAGAGAAAAAAATTATTGAGACTTGTTTGATGATCCAGCCTACGGTCCACCTGGGCGGATGCTCCACTTCAGGGGAAAGAGATGTGGTTCTGCTGTTGGGTGGAGGCGTCGGTAAATGTCCCCTGGGCCGAGCGGCTTGTAGGTTTGTTCAGATCTTCTGAACCCTTTGTCCACTTGCTCTATCGGTTCCCAAGGGTAACCGGGGATTAGGACGAGGGAGAGGACAGCATGGGCTCCTTTTTCTAGGTTTTGTAAAATGAACAGGAGATGCCCAGTGCTTGAGCATGGGCCTCTGAGCCAAGAGCTCACAGTTCCATTCCTGCTCAGGGCACATCCCCAGCAGGGGGCATGCAGGAGGCAGCCGATCCATGATCCTCTGTCATCACAGATGTTTCTATCTCTCTCTTCTTCTCCCTTCCTCTCTGAAATCAATAAAGAAATATATTTAAATTATATAATTAAAAAATAAGTAAAAAACATTTTTTAAAAATAATACATCTGAATTTATTAGAGTGAGTGCTTTAAACCAGTGGTCACCAACCGGTGGTCTGCAGACTACTGGTGGTCCATGAGGTCCAAAAGGTTGGTGACCGCTGCTTTAAGATAGAGGTGAGGGAGAAAAAAATAGACATTGCCAAGAGGAGGGCCTTGCTTATATAGAGAATGAGAATGATCATAAACTGAGGAGCAGGCCGAGTTCCCACCTGAAGCTCACACACACACACACACACACACACACACACGCCTATGCCGTGGAGAGCAGAAATAAAGAGAGATCTGGGTGACAGACCACTCTCTGGGGCTGCATGGGCTGAAGCACTTCTTCTGGGAAGACCAGGGTTAGATTGGGGTAAACTCTGAACAGTTTCAGACCTTTTCGGGGCCAGATTTGGGCCTGTGCTAACAGAGGCATTTCCTGAGATGATTTCGGGGTGTCTACTCCGGTGCAGAATGAGGGCTGAGATTCTGAGCACCAAAGACAAGACGAAGCTTCTGGCTCAGTGCTTCTCAGAGCAGGCGGTGTGCACCCATCACCCGGCTCTTAGGAAAAGGCAGGTTCTGAGTCAGGAGGTCTGGATGGGGCCAGCGATTCTAGTTCCTAACCAACTGCCAGCCCGCAGACCCACCGTGGAGTAGCAAGGCCCTGAAAGAGTTAAACCCATGTTAGTCGGTTCCAGGCCAGTAAATAGAATTGAACAAATAAAAAGGAGAAATGAAAGCAAGACCGTCGCAAGGTCTAACATTTCCCCCAAATTGTCAGCTGCTTAAACATTGTGTTTACAACCTGACGTTTGCTGGGAAAACACTTCTTGCCTTGTGTCCTGGGTGCTGTTGTGGTTGTTAATGAAGATACGTGCATGAGAAACGTCTCGGGGAGCTCTGTAGTTACGTGTAATTTTGTGGGCTTGTTGTAAGAAAAGAAACCCCACTGCATCCTTTAATTATGTTTTTGAAATCTGTGTTAGGGAAGGAAAGTAGCTGGGGGAACAATAAACAGACTATTACAATTTAAAAAAACAACCTTGCATGCAAAGTCTTCACATGGCCGGAAAGCGCCTGGAGGGTGAGAATGAGTAATTGTTTTGAATGGATCTGGTGAATCACAGGCATGAACAAAACCCAACTCACTAAACTCTGGAGCCTGACCACAATCCCACAGGCTGCCTTTCCTTGGGGTGTTTAAGAGGACCCGTGGACTAAATTTTTTCCCTCAGGGATACTTCCCTTAGCGGAGTGCGAGTCCAAGGGACCCAGGTTCTCTCCTAGATGAGTCAGAAAGCCGGATCCACGGAGAGAAAAACCAAAGTGAAGCGGTAAAGCAAGCATGTCAAACTCACGGGCCGGATGCCTCATTTATTTGGCCCGTGTTAGCCTTTGAGTTTGACATGCTTGCTGTAAAGGATGTCCAGGTGCATCAGATAGAAGGGGGACCATCTTTTATTAAGGAGACAAGGAGCCCTAGCTGGTTTGGCCCAGTGGATAGAGTGCCGGCCTGCAGACCGAAGAGTCTTGGGCTTGATTCCTGGTCAAGGGCTCGTACCTTGGCTGCAGGCTTCTCCCTGGCCTGGGCGTGGTCAGGGCTCATGCAGGAGGCAACCAATCGATGTGTTTCTCTCACATCGATGTTACTCTCTGTCTTTCCTCTCTCTCTTCCACTCTCTCTAAAAATCAGTGGGAAAATATCCTCGGGTGAGGATTTTAAAAATAAACAAACTTTAAAAACAAGAGACACGTCGTGTCATGCAAGTGTGTGGACAGGTAATGTCATCCAGGTGTGTGCAAACCATCCAGGTGGGTAGATCGTTGTCTCTCTGCGGATCACAATCTCAGACCCCTGAGTTATCAGAGCTTGTGGAGACCTTCAGGAGGGTCCAGTCCAGTGGTCGGCCAACTCATTAGTCAACAGAGCCAAATACCGACAGTACAACAATTGAAATTTCTTTTGAGAGCCAAATTTTTTAAACTTACTGAGATATAATTGACACTGTAGAACTATAACATGTACAATGTGTTGATTTGATATATATTGCAAAATGAACCCCAGCATAGCACTAGTTAACACTATCATATCACTACCATTTATTTCTTTTTGTGGTGAGAACAATCTACACTCTTAGCAACTTTCAGGTATACAATAAAGTATTAGTAACGAAAGTCACTAAATTGACTAAATTTAATGCTGTCCATTAAGATCCCTAGAAATTTTCGTCGTATAGCTGGAAGTTTGTATTCTTTGACCAACATCTGGAGCGTCTTGGTTATGGCAAGGTCTATATTAGCAAGGAAGTTGTAAACACACCTAAATGTCCATCAACACCACCTTGTTCCCGTGTCTGTAGACACGCAGGGCAAGAACAAGTGTGACCTCTGGGAGGTACTGAGATCCAGGGTGGAGGTCAAAGGAGACTTCAGGCTCATCTGCTTCGTGTCTATAAAACATGAGGATGTGTCACTAAAAATAACTTGAGCCTGGCCGGTGTGGCTCCGTGGTTGAGCATTGACCTATGAACCAGGAGGTCACGGTTCGATTCCCAGTCAAGGCACATGCCCAGGTTGTGGGCTCCATCCCCAGTGTGGGGCCTGCAGGAGGCAGCTGATCAATGATTTTCTATTGTGGATATTTCTCTCTCTCCCTCTCCCTCCCTCTCTGAAATCAATAAAAATAAAAATAAGGAACTTGAAAAGGACGGAATATAGAGAAAGTAGTAAGCACCTATAATACATTTATCTTCCCATATTTATCATCCAGCGAGGGAAGGAAGAAGGGCTGAAATCCAATGTCAGGCCCCTCTGGCAGTAGGCCAGGCTGGGTTTGGCGGCTGCTTTGTGCCCTCTGGCTGGCATCTCAATCATGGTGAGGAGGTAGGGAGTCAGGGATCTGTAGATTCACTGCGTAGAAGCAGGCTGTAGGACAGCAGTGCTCACACTGAGTAGGCTTCAGAATAGCCCACAGTGCTTGTGATATTTCCATTTTCCCAGCTCTCACTATCAGCAACTCTGATCTCATAGTCTGCCTTGTGATCCAATCTACATTTTTTTAATAAGCACCAGAATTGATGCCGACGAAGGTGGTCTTTGAGCCCCAGCGGGATGAGGAGAATGCACTCCGTGTTTTTCGCCCTCTGCAGAGACACTGCTCAGGATGTCCTCAAGGATGAAAGCTGGGGCTGTTTCCCTGGTGACCAATCCCCACTTGCTGAGAGAAAACACAGGGAGGACACACCTTCCTAGACATTTGAGCGGCCAAACTGCCATCCCTGAATGTCGTGTGGAAAAGCACCACAAGGACTATTCCAGTTTTACATTTTGTTTAAAATAAATAAATAAATAAATAAATAAGCAAGCATAGAAGGGCCTAGCTCACGAGATAGTAACGCAGAGTGCACGTGCATGTGTCTGGATAATAATTCAGAGGAAATAAAGAGCAGTGGTTTGGGCCCATCGCTGTGTTTTGTCAGGAGGCGTCTATCAATAGAAACTCCAATGAGGGGCCTCTGCAAGGTCCAGGTTTCTATCTAAATGTGACTGCAAAGAGCCCTTCACCACTTACTGCTGTGATGGAAATGCAAGATGATTTTTACCATCCATGAGAGCCATTTCCAGTTGATAATGAAACAGGATTGGAATCAAAAGTAGGAAAGCAAATTGCCTGCCTTTGGAAAGGAATGTCATAGAAATGGCTTTCGAGTGTTTTGTTTTGGGTTATTTATTTATGTTGTCCGTTTGTTTATATTTTCTACCCCTAATAGACTAAGCTGAGATATGCCACCCATGCTGCTCATGTCTGACGATGGCTAAGACGCCAATCAAAAGTTAAAAAATTGAATGTGCTAAGATCTTGAATTGAGTCGATGGGTCAAGCCTTGTGTCTCTTAGTGTTGTTGATGTTCTGTGTAGGGGGTCACCAGAGAAGGTACCTGCTGCTGGGTCCCGGGTCTTCAGGAATGCGGGGAGGTCCAGGGATGTGTGCAACGAGGCTGCCTGTGGCCAGAGGGCCTAGATATAGGCCAACGTTAGGGACTAGAGCTACCCTGGAATCTAGGGAGTGATGGGTGAGCAACTCAGCCAGCCTGGGTCTCCCCTCAGCCCTGGATAATCCCATCAAAACAAGCCACCCTGTCAGCATCACTCATGGGATAGCATTAAAGGCATGCATTTGAAAACTAAACTAAAGCATCAGGGAGGAGGAGAAAGGAGCTGTAGCATGCATCAGTCTTGCCTAATTACTCACCCCAGGGCCTGACAGGGATACAGGGCTCACTGGGAGCCTTCCTCCCCCGGGGGAAGAGGAGGAGGCTGGGAAAGTGGGAGGATGCATTCCTGACACAAAGCTTCAGCCCCGTAGGACATTTTGATTATGAGAACATGTACTCTTCATTCATTTCCTGCCACCTGAACACTCACAGAGAGTCATCATAGGCCCTCAATTGCTGTGTATGTTTACGTAAACATAGGAAGGGGGACACATTGAAACAACATGTGAAAATGTTGATATGGCTGAGTAGAAAGCGTTATGAATGTGTTAATGACTCTTGCGAATTAAAATGAGTATGATCTAAAGGGGTAGGCACAATTCTAATTTGCTGAGGCAATTAGTGAATTTCCCGGTGATCGTTAATGCCTTCCCCTCATAGCAGGTGGCGGTAGTGGCCTTTATTATGGTCATACATCACCGTGATTTATGTAGACTCCCCTCTTACTCTCTAACGCGCACATTTCCCGGCAATAGTGTTGGTTGTTTTGGGTCCTTGGTTCTTTCCATAATGTCTCACCCTGGGCTTTGCATGCCTGCTGAACAATAATAACACGGAGGAAAGCATTTAGACTGAAGAGCAGTAAATTCTTCTCTTCAGGAGCAACATTCAAGTGGAAGGGTTGGGAACTGCAACCCTGAACCTTCCTTCGAGAGGCAGTGACTTAAGGCAGGCCAGAGGATTATCCCAGACTAGGACAGTCACCGTGTCAGCTATGCGCGCTTCCTTCACTGTGTACATACTGGATCTTCCCAACGTGCTCCTGAGGTGGGCATTTTTACGAATTTCATATATTTACCCAAACGGGGGTTCTTCCAGCATAAAGCATCTGCCCAGCGCTCACAGTGAGTGATGGTGGAGCCGCCATACAAGCTCGGAGCCGTGTGCTGTGCTTACTGGGCTTTGGAACCAGTGATCTCCTCTGTTTGGCAATGAACTTGGGCTTATCTTAAGGTTTTCTTAAAGGATCATCTTTTTCCATTTCCCCCATTGCTCTTCCAGGAAGCAATGAGAAGACAATCTGGTAAATGCAAGGTTTTGAAATACATTTCTGGGGATCAGAGGTCTGAAGAGAGCTGACTGGGAGGGCTGGTAGCACTTCCTAGCAGAGGGCGTTGTGAACGTTAAGAGTGCTGAATTGGCGTAAGGCGCTGGTTCTCAGCCAGGGGTGATTTTGTCCCCTACCCCCACCCCCAGGGCATGCTTGGCAAATTTTAGAAGCATTTTGGCTGTCACAATTGGGTATGTGTACTCCTGGCTGCTAAACTTTCTACAGTGCACAGGACAGCCCCACATAACACAGAACTGTCCTGCCCCAGATGTCACTACTGCAGAGGGTGAGAAACTCTGGTATGAGTGGTTGCAATATTTCTTATATCTTTGGAAGCTATTTTTTTTTGGGGGGGGGGATGGGAAAGGAGGAACCTTTAGCTAATTGATTATAACTCAGGGAGTGTGGGTTTAGAATACATACAGGCCAGTGGTCAACAGAGCCAAATATTAACAGTACGATTGAAATTTCTTTTGAGAGCCAACTTTTAAAAACTTAAACTTCTTCTAGTGCCACTTCTTCAAAACAGACTCGCCCAGGCCGTGGCATTTTGTGGAAGATCCACAATCAAGGGGCCAAAGAGCATATGAAACCGGCCGCTTTTGTTCCAATGTTGACTTTTCCTCCGGTATGAGTGAATCACTGAAATGTGGAGGGTGGACTCATTTCACTTCCTTCTGTGCTAACAGAGAAGTCTGCACCCACAAGACAAAGGACAAGGGCCGGGAAGCTCCGCCCTCTGGAAAAAGGACATGAGAGGTGAAGGGGTGAGGCCGCTTCAGAGGAGTGTCCTGTCAGAAACGCCTTCACCTGTAGAGGATTTTTACAAGTTTATTGGAGCCAAACTGACCATAATTACCGGAAAGCAAAATCTCAACAGATTGAGAAAATGCTCCAGAGAAAGGCAGTTTGTTTTATACATTAGAGCCAAAGGAGAAGGCGTAAGGAAGGTGAAGTGAAATCCACTGGTGGCAGGTTAGGGAGGGGGAGAAAGTAAAGCGGGAAACCTCCGGGATTGGATAAAGAGTAAAATGGAGAGACACACACTTTGTTTCCATGGGTGGGCGTAAGGCAGTTAAGAATGAACATTTACAGCACGTAGACATGGTATTTGGGGAACAAGATAACAATGAGGGGTTCTGGGGTCAAGCACCCTGGTGCAGTGGGTGGGCCTTTGGGTCTGGCAGAAGAGATTAATATTCCAAAGATAGGTTATCTCAGCTGCAGAAAGACAATAGAAGGGCTTGTTTAAGGTAAAGATGGATCCTTGCAAAGGGAGCTACTGGCCTAGGCTGTGACTACCCGCCATAATCCCCCTTTACTTACAGGAATTTTTATGTTCAGACCATCCTATGTGGCTGCTTTCAGTCTCTGAGTTTGTAGGTCCCCTTTCCCCCCTCACCCCCACCCAGACCCCATGCAGGCCTCCCCTGAGATTACCAGGTTACAAAGACTCCTTCCCCACCCTCCACCCTCCAACCCAAGGTGGTCCAAGTTAACTCATTTCATTGACGTCTTAATGCTACTAAAGATTTCATGCAACTTTTAAGCTTCTCAAATGTTTGTTACTTTTGTTATCCTGGTGAAAATCCTGCAACTATTAGGATATATATATATATATATATATATATATATATATATAGAGAGAGAGAGAGAGAGAGAGAGAGAGAGAGAAGGGAAAGGGAACTGTGGCTGAGAAAGGGTGGAAAAGGGTGCAGTGGGGCCAGGCATTGCAGTGTGCCTGGGGAGTGACACTGGCGTGAGGGCTGTATTGTCTGATCCTCCAACCCCCAGAGACCCAGGTGGGTTGGCCTCCACGCCACCCCACTGCCCTCTAGATAGCAGCCCCAGCCCAGAAAGCAGCCCAGAAGGCAGCTCTTTGAACCAGACCGGCCCTTTTCGGAATGCCTGGGACCCACAGAGGGTCGGAACTCCCCGCTCCCCTTCCCCTAATGCTCCACCGCGCCCAGCAGCTTGGCCCGCGGGAGCTGTCCGCGGTGCTGAACCCTGTCTTTGGCTGGGCCCCATCCACAGCGTAGGCTAAGGGCTCAGGGGGTCCTGGGGAGGGAGAGGGCGAGGGCCGAAGGTCTGCAGCCAGCTCCAGGCTCTACATCTTAAATCCCCGCCGGGACCCCCCTACGCTGCTCCCTCACCCCCAGCCTGGACTCTCCGCAGGATCCAGCGCCGAAGGACGGGCCCCTCATCTTCCTCCCACATCCCCTGGTGTATCTCTCCCCCCACCCACCGCTTCCTTCGCTCCCTCCTGACTGAAGCCGCACCAGGCCATCCCGAGAGCACTGGCTCCAGGCTCCCCTGGCCCGCCCTCCCTTCTCCCCAGCGAGCTCCTGCCCAGGTGCGTCCACCCTCCCCGCCTTGTCTGTTTCCATCCTCCCGACCCTCGCCTTCCTCTCTGTGGTCTCAGCCCCAGCAGGAAGGTTCCGCTCCGCCCCTGTTTCCATACAAGGGAGCGCCAGCGGAGCGGGGGCGGGCAGAGGGGAGGCGCTCGCTCCCGGTCCCCCTCAAAAGCTCCAAGCCCACTGGCAACTCCTGAGTCTGCTCAGCTCCCGCGGAAAGAAAAGCAGGGAAAAGCGAGAAGCCTGCATCGCAGCCGTGGGGCGTTGGTCCTCCAGGGGACAGACTCTCTCCCTCCCTCCCTTCTTCCCTCCCTGGAGCGCTATCCCGCCCGCCAAGCCGCACTCAGCAGGTAAGACCGCGCTCCCGGGTCTGGAGCTCCTGGGTCTCGCCTGCGCGCCTTGCCAGAGCCCTGGGTGGACTAGAAGGCGTTTAAAGAACCGGTGCACGTAGAGCCACGCATAGATTTATGTTTGCAGAGGCGGGAGGGCAGCGCTTTTAATTGTTACCTATTTTGGCCAGTGAGTTCAAAATGGGGGGGGGGTCTAGGTAATTGGGGAGGGGAGTGGTTGGGGCGGAGGGGGCGGATAGAGAACGGGAAGTGAGGCTCTCTGATTTCCCTTTGTGCAGGTGGCCATGGCCTCCCTGCCGACGACGGAGGACCCCTTGGCTCCTGACTTGCCTTCCGGACTCCCCCCAGCAGCGGCCTCAGCTCCGGGGGGCAACCAGAGCGCCGCAGAGGCCCCGGTGGGCAACGGGTCAGCCGCCGGCGCCGGCGCCCCGGCCGCCACGCCTTTCCAGAGCCTGCAGCTGGTGCACCAGCTCAAGGGGCTGATCGTGCTGCTCTACAGCCTCGTGGTGGTCGTGGGGCTGGCGGGCAACTGCCTGCTGGTGCTGGTGATCGCGCGGGTGCGCCGGCTGCACAACGTGACCAACTTCCTCATCGGCAACCTGGCGCTGTCCGACGTGCTCATGTGCGCCGCCTGCGTGCCGCTCACGCTGGCCTACGCCTTCGAGCCGCGCGGCTGGGTGTTCGGCGGCGGCCTGTGCCACCTGGTCTTCTTCCTGCAGCCCGTCACGGTCTACGTGTCCGTGTTCACGCTCACCACCATCGCCGTGGACCGCTACGTCGTGCTGGTGCACCCGCTTCGCCGCCGCATCTCGCTGCGCGTCAGCGCCTGCGCGGTGCTGGCCATCTGGGCGCTGTCCGCGGTGCTGGCGGTGCCCGCGGCGCTGCACACCTACCACGTGGAGCTGCCGCCGCACCGCGTGCGCCTCTGCGAGGAGTTCTGGGGCTCCCGGGAGCGCCAGCGCCAGCTCTACGCCTGGGGGCTGCTGCTCGTCACCTACCTGCTCCCCCTGCTGGTCATCCTCCTGTCCTACGCGCGGGTGTCCGTGAAGCTCCGCAACCGCGTGGTGCCGGGCTGCGTGACCCAGAGCCAGGCCGACTGGGACCGCGCGCGGCGCCGCCGCACCTTCCGCCTCCTGGTGGTGGTGGTGGTGGTGTTCGCCGTCTGCTGGCTGCCGCTGCACGTCTTCAACCTGCTGCGCGACCTCGACCCGCGCGCCATCGACCCAGACGCCTTCGGGCTGGTGCAGCTGCTCTGCCACTGGCTCGCCATGAGCTCCGTCTGCTACAACCCCTTCATCTACGCCTGGCTGCACGACAGCTTCCGCGACGAGCTGCGCAAGATGCTGCTGGCCTGGCCGCGCAAGATCGCGCCGCAAGGCCAGAGCATGACCGTCAGCGTGGTCATCTGAGGCCCACGGCGCCGGGCCTGGGCTGGGGAGCCCCGTGACCACTGGTCCCCGAGGGTGCCCACTGAGCCCCGGCTGGAGGGCTTGTTCCCAGGACCGGAGCTCAGCCCAGACGGGCAAAACTTCCAGCCCAGCAGCGCCCCTGTCCCGCAGCATGGCCTGGTCCTCTGTAAAGCGTTGCTTTGGTGCCAGTGCTTTGCTTGGGGAGAGGAGAAGGGGTTTGTTATTTTTCTCTCTATGCTTTAAAGGCCAAACAAAGCTCTTCGGGTTTAAAACTATTTCCATAACGTGGCTGCCTCCCAGGCCTTGCCTTCTGTTTTGCTCAATGGGGAGAGGAGAAGGAACAGTGGGGGTTGGAGTTAAAGTGACTGCGTAGGAGTTTGGCAAAGCTCTTCTGTTTGCCTTTCCAAATGGATGCAATTTTTTTTTTGTAAGGCTGAGCTATACTACCTGGTATTGCTTAGTGAATGCGAACCCATGCATTTTCTAAAATTGCGGGGAATATGTATGGCAGTCTACATCTAGGCTGTTAGCATTTCCTGAATAAGAGAGACCTTGATACGTCAAAAAGGTTTTCATTTGAAATCCACTTGCATTTAGAGTACAACACACTTACAAACGACCTTTGAAAAGGTCTTGCTAGTATGTTCCCTCTCCTCATCCTTAACTTTCATTTGAAAATAACAAGACAAATTAGTTGGCGAAGAGATAAATAAGTAGGAATAAAGGGGGAAAGGCACCAGTCGCTTCAGGGGACAGGTAGCCACGCAGAGGACAGACATCCTAGCTGTGTGTATGTTCGTGTATGCACACCCAGTGCTTGCCACTAGGTGGGCACACACATGTTTGCTTGCCTGAACGTGCAGTGTCAGCTGCGTGCCACAGCATGCTCCTGCGTTCTCCACTCGCTCGGCCGCTGCAGATCCACAGCTGTCTTCCAACCGCTCAGCACCTGCTCTGTAGTGCCACGCTTGGAACATGATCAATCCAGATGACAAGGCCCGGGAGAAGTTTCCTTTAAGGCCCAGACGGAAAAATAAGCAGCCACTCCCAGGATGCATAGATCAAACATGCCGTTCCTTCCGCACACGGTTAAGGGAACAGGTGAAGGCCGTTGACCCACAACACCATGCTGCTGCTTCTCACCTTACCCTCCTGAGGGCCTTTTGTAAACGAGGGCAAGTGCCCTGGGGCGAGGGTTTCCACGCTGATGTTGGCACAGCGGCCGGCCGGGCAGTGAGGGCAGGAGCTTAGGAAATGACGCGTGAAATCCAGCTGTCAGACCAGCCCCTGCAGCAGACGGGGCCTGAGCTGTGTCTGCAGCCTCTCGGTCACCAACTGTGAGATTCCAGAGCCGCCACTGCTTTACTAAGCAGCTGGATCAGTGTTCCCCCACCTCCCCTCCTTTCACTCTCAGAAAGGAGCCCATTCCTCATTAAGGCGTTCCCTGAAAGGAAGGGGATGAGAAGGTGATTTGGGGATGGCAAGGATCCGATGCTGTTACTCCAATGCCAACAACCAGGATGGAAGCGTGAGGTTTCATGCTTGGGCTAGTTGTCAATCTGAGTCGTCAGTAGTTATATGACTGGAGTTTTCGCAGCCCGGGGAAGGGTAGGAAAAGCCTGGCTTGGGAGAAAGGAAGACACAGGTTAACTCGGGAGATGCAAGCTACCTTTGGCGACGACACTGACACCAGCTGTTGGCTTCCCCTGCGGGTGTGGAGAGCAAAGACCCTGTGCTCTCAGAATGTAGCCCTCCCACAACCTTGTGTCACTCCCCCGTCCCAAATGCATCCCAGGGACAGGTTCCTGTGCCCCCAGCGCTTCCATTACTTGTGAGGCTCAAGGGCACACATTTCATGTTTCCTTAGAGCCGTGGTCTGCAAACTGCGGCTCGCGAGCCACATACGGCTCTTTGGCCCCTTGAGTGTGGCTCTTCCACAAAATGCCACGGCCTGGGCGAGTCCATGTTGAAGAAGTGGCGTTAGAAGAAGTTTAAGTTTTAAAAACTTGGCTCTCAAAAGAAATGTCAATCTTGTGCTGTTGATATTTGGCTCTGTGTACTAATGAGTTTGCCGACCACTGCCTTAGAGCGTTCTTTGGTTGAGTATGTGCGGAGAGGGGAGGCGATGGGGGAAAGGATGGGATTCGTTGGGGAGAAATATGATGAACTGGGGTCTCTTTGTTAAAAGGTTACATTCACTGGTTCTCAGCTCTGGCTGCTCCTAGAGTCGCCTGGGGGAGCTTTCAGAAAACATCACTGCCGAGGCCCTCTGCCAGAGTCCAAATGATTTGAGATGGCGCTCGGCCTAAGTGGTGTTTTGTTTTGTTTTTGTTTTTTGTTTTTGTTTTTGTTTTTCTCTCACAAAGCATTTCAGTTGCTTTTAATATAATCAGAGATCTATAGGTGTCCATTCAACAGTTTCCTTACAGATTTCCTATGTGTAAGGCACTGCATGAGTCCAATCAGATCAGCTGCATTATGAAGTTATACACCATGAATTATTCCACATCCAGCAACTGAAGTGTTCCTTGATTAACCTGATGTAAGAGAGTCTGTATCAGCTGTGAGAAGGAAGTGTCCCAGTAATTACTAGAAAAGCTGCCACCTGCCTCTATCTCGCTTACAACTTAAAAATTTTTAACACTTCTCTGGATTTTATGGAGAGCCTAAAGAGGTTGGGGAATTGTTGTTGTGTTTATGAATATTTTTTTTTATAAATTAAGACAATTGGCAAATGAATAGCAACTAATTAATTCTTACCCTGTTGAAATCTATTTGGGACTAGCTTGACTATAAACCAAACTTAAAAAAAAAAAAATCTCCCACTCCCGACCAGCATGGTTCAGTGGTTGAACGTCCATCTATGAACCAGGAGGTCAAGGTTCCATTCCAGGTCAGGGCACTCGCTAGGGTTGTGGGTTCGATCCCCCGTGTGATAGCATGCATCCAGTCCTCTTCCTGCAAGGAGTCACCAGGTCATAGACCTGGGAACTGAGCCAGGCCGGCTCTTGGCAGCAGCCCTTTCCCAGGCTGACGGGAGGCTCTGTAATCCTCTTTGCAGCATTGTCACCAGGTCTCACTTTTGGCAGTCGGTCAATAGATTTATCTCACTAAATCGGCTGGGGAGTGTTTCAATATGTGTTGGCAACAGCTACCTGGAATTCGCAACTGTGAGAAATGCGAAGGTAGCAGTATGTCTATCGATGGAACCTTCCTGAATTTTGTTCTTGTGGACGTTCAGCCTGCTCTTCTACAGGGGTTGCTAAGTTCCAGGTTTATTGTCTCAGGTAGGCTAGTTAACACCTCTGTCCTGTGGCCTGCATTCCTGAACATGGAGTAGTCTTGCAAAGGCAAGGCACAGAACTGACATTAGGGGGACCTGGGAGTGAGCCCAGGCGCGCCCCCCCCCCCCCCCCCCCCGAACACCTTTATTCCCTAAGGCAGTTCCTCGGCTGGTTTTCCTTCAGGCGCTGATGTCTTTGCTATGTGTGTGAGATGCATGTGTGGCTGACTCACTGTGTAAAGCTCTTCAGGCTGGGGCTTGTACTGTGTTTGACATATTTATTTGGGTGCTCAATAAATATTAAGTCAGTAGCAGAGTCTTCGGTTGTGGGATTAATAAACCAAGCTGGTTATACACACAGTGTCACTGCACAACCCGAGGATGACCCAGGTTCAAGCAAGGAATAAATCATGCCCAGAAAAACATGCTGCTCAATCTAGATTTGTCAGTTCCAGCAATTTCAGGAGGGAACTTGGGTTTTCTGTGAACCCCGGGACCCAACCTTAGTAATGACAGCATTTCAGGATTTGGCACCAAGCCCTCTGGTCTCCAAGATTGCATGGAATAAATCCAAAGGCCCATCAAAGGGAGAGTAGAGAATTTCAGGCTTAGTGTCTATACCATTATGAATCTGGCTCATTATTTAAATGTTGGCATTTTATCACCCTCTTCCACATATACTAGTAACTTGGGAAATTTGAAAAACATTCAACACTTGAACCTTTGAACAAAATGTGATCTTCTAGATCCCAAAACATTCATGACAGGATCATAAGCAGGACTTACTGGTACTTCTAAAATAAAAGTTAAAAACGAATTTAGGTTTACCTTTCCAAGAATCCATATATTTTGCTAAATGAGTTAAGCTAGACTATAGATGTTGGAAATGCAAAATATTTATTTGGGACGGATGAGCATTGCAATCTTGATCATACATCCTCAATGAGTCCTTGGAAGGAGAAAGCCTTATTTTGAATGGAGTGTGCACACTTCCAACAGGCTCTGCATGGTTCTTCTCTTCTTTCCAATTCAGTTCCTCTTCATTTCCCACTCTTCAGTTCTCTCTTTTCCTCTTTCCCATATTATCTATGAAACACCTCCGATCGGAAGCTACCCCCACCCCGGTGAAGGGGAGCTGGTGAGATTCAAGCATCCGTCTCCCTGTGGTCCTTCTAAGGTGAGTCATACTGGAGAGTGACCCTGCTATTCCATTGCAGAGGGTGGACTGCACCCAAGGAGTGGCGGACTGCTGTCCTTGCATTTGCTGCCCACTGTGGGGTCTTGGAGCTCACACACCTGATTGTTTCACAGGTGACTGAGCAGAGGGATGTAACAAGAGTTTGCACAGAGTCTCTGCAGGGCCCATTATCTGACAAATCACCTAGAGAGTTCACAAGGGGGGCCTAGCAGTGAGAGGTCAAATGTGTCTCCTTAAGCCAGAATAAGTAAATAACAGTTATTTCCTGCTCCCTCCCTCAGCTCTCAAAAAAGCCTCTTTTTTACTTGCTGATGACTAAATCCTCTCCCCACCACCACCCCTTCATCTCCTCCTTCCAGAATGGCATCTAATGATGAATGGAAAGCTACACCCTTCCCTACCACTCACAATGAGTTATTGCCAAGTTAAAAATAAAATTTGAGCTGGAAATATGAAGTGGGAACTGCAGACCTGAGCTCTGGGCCAGAAGGCGGGCGCTTGGCTTCTTCCCTAACCCACAGCACCAGTCGCCCTTGGTCTTCATCCGTGGAGGCTTGCCCATCAGCTGGGCAGGAGGCTCACTGCTGCGGCATGACCTGCCCCAGGGCGGCCAGACGGGTGGCCTGGCCTTGCTGGGTGGGACCTGCAGCAAGCAGGTTCCTGTATGGAGCGAATCCTTCTGAGGCTACTCTGCTCTTTGGAGGGCAAACGCTGGGGCACACTAACCTCCTCATTACAAAACAGACCCAGCGGCGGATGCAGGGGGGAAATTGGAGTGCTCGTAAGCACCTTCAATGGCCATCACCATTTCTTAATAACAGGCCCCTATTTATTCCAATTTCCTTCCTACCCCAGGCTTCTCCAGGAAGCCCCCTTCCTTTCTGTGACATAATTACAGAACGCGGGGCACTTACACACCAACATTGCTTTCTGGGAGACAAATGTCTTCTTCGGCTTATAGTGACACTAGAGGACCCGTGCGCAAAATTCGTGCATGGACGGGGGTGTCCCTCTCCAATCTGGGACCCCTCAGGGGCTGTCTGAACTAAGCCGGCAGTCAGACATCCCTCCCGCAATCTGGGACTGATGGCTCCCAACCACTCACCTCCCTGCCTGCCTGATTGCCCCCAACCACTCTGCTGCAGGGCCTGATAGCCCCCTAACTGCTCCCCTGCTGACCTGATTGATGCCTAACTGCTCCCCTGCTGGCATGATTGTCCCTAACTGCCTTCCCCTGCGGGGCGGAGGGGACTGGGTGACTGAGGCTGGATGAGGCAGGGCTGAGAGGACTGGGGGACTCTTGCTGGATGAAGTGGGGCTGAAGGGACTGGGCACTGCCATCTTATGAGGGCATGATGGTCAATTAGCATACTCCCTATTTATTAGGAGGATTAATAATAAGTGCTCTTGACGTGCAGCTGATGGAGGCAGGTGCTTCCTCCTGACCTAGCCACCAGGGGGTGGCCTTAGCCAGGACACGCAGGTGCTTGTGGTCTCATACATCCCTCCGCAAGCAGGTGAGAGGAGAGAAGGATCGGAGCTCGCAGTTTGCTGGGGCCTGCATGCTGCACCAGCACGTCTAGTGTCTCTTGCCCCTTGCAGGGCTGAGTTGGCTCCCGGGACTGGCTGAGTGTCCAGAGCTAAGCTGCGGGGCCATTCTCCCTGCCGGACAGAGAGCAAAGGGTGTCTCGCAGCACGTTGGTGGGGCGTCCACAGGGGTGTGCAAAGACCACTCCCGAGCCCACGAGCTAGCGGGCCGCTGACCTTGGCCTCGGCTCCTGAGTCGCAGCGCTGGGTGCCCAGGCCTTCCTCTGCTCCCACGCGGCCCTCCTGCAGCCCCGCCACCTTTCCCTGTGGGTACTTTTGCTTCCTGTCTTCCTCTGAGCTCATGGCTGTTCGGCAGCTGCGCCATGCAGCGGCGGCTGAGCTCCAGGCACCTCGGAGTGGCTCCAGGCACCTCGTTGTGGCCAGAGCGCCAGACCAGCACCAAGGCCACATGGTGACGCGGTGGTGGCCGCTGGCGGCGTCTCGCAGAGCTTCCGGGTCCTGTCTGCGGGCCTCCGGACCCCGCAACACGGTCCTGGCGGCCTGTGATGTCTGCTGCCCTCACCCCGCCCCAGAGCGTGTTTCCCTGCTCCGAGCCTGGGCCTGGGCCTCGTCTCCACGCTTTTCAGGGTCTGCACCTGCCGGCCGGCTCCGGGTCTGGCCTCTCTCTTTCCCTCCAGAGGCCCAGCCAGGCCAGAGGCCAAGCCCCGGATCTCGGCCCCTCCCTGCCCCGGCCTGCGTTAGTGGGGTGCTGCGGGGCGTGGGCCACTAGGGGCGCCCCGCGGTCCTCGCGAGACCCCGCGCGGGGCGTGTGCTCCCAAGTCCAGGTCAGCGGGCAGCGTCTCCGGTGCAGGTCCCACGCTCTGGGGCTCCTCCCGGGTCCGGTTCTGGGGCCTCACCCTAAGTCCCCGCACCCCTCCCGGCCCCCGCACCCAGCTCCTGCAGGCGTTCTTGGTTACCGAGGAAACCACGCAGGACTCCCGAGGTACACGCCCGAGCCCCGAGGGGGATGGTGGGGTGTGTGTTGGGGGAAGGCAGACGGGGTGGGGGGGGTGGCGGTGGGAGTCAGAGTGGGGTGGGGGCTTGGAGAGCCATCGGTTCCCTGTCCCAGAACCTTTGCCTGTTTCCTGCGCGTTGTCCCTTCTGGGCGGTCACTGGTCTGGAGGCTTCTTCCTTCCCACTCGCTGCCAGTGTGTGTGTGTGTGTGTGTGTGTGTGTGTGTGTGTGTAGGGCGTCTCCGGGCAGGTGACTGGCCTGGAGCAGGTCCCCGCCCCCCTCGACCCCCATCGCGCTGGGAGCAGCGTCCCTGCAGCCCGGCTCACACAGGGTATGTTTTGTAGGAGAGAAGGGTCGGGTAGCGGCACAGAGAGCAGCCCAGAAGAAAAGCAAAAACCGCCCGTTGGCCCACAGCTCCTGCTCCTGGCACTTGTGGGATCTAAAGCTAGGCCTATCGGTGATGCTATCAACCATAAAAAATACATTTAAAAAAAAATGAAGCTAGACCTCCTGCTGAATAAAGGACCCCGAGATTTAGATTTTGACAAAGTTACAGAATCAACAAATCCTTTTCTTTAAAAAAAACACACCAATAGGTGAGAAATTCCCACTCATCTCTTCTGAGGGAGCTCACGGTGTGTGCCTCTCTCCCTGGATTCTCCCAGGAGCACACCCACGCACAGGTGCGCCCTGTAGAGAGTGCGAGAAAAGGTGGAACTGTGCGCGCCGTCCTGCAATTCACGCTCCCTCCCCTTAAAACGATACAAGGCCAGCCTTCGTACCGGGGCAGAGGGAGGCAGTGGGGAGCCATTGTAAGTGTAGAACCTCCAAACCGAGCACCCTGGTCCCTGGTGCTCTGTGTTTGCCCGGTCACGGGCCTCTTGGCCCACGTTGTACGAAGGCTGGCGTTGAGACAGAGCCCAAACCCACAGGGGATCTCTCAGGCAAACCCGTGTCCCTCCTCGGGATGCTGACCAAGGGAGGTCTGAAATCCTGTCTTTAGATGGAATTTAGTTCCTTCCTTTCTTGCAACACGATCGCCCCTATCTTCCTTCCTTTGCTCCTGGCTGTTTTCCACAGGAATGGAAGGTGGGAGGATGCTTTGGCTGCCTGAACGCGTGTCCTACCACACACACACACACACACACACACACACACACACGGACAGGAGCAATTTGTCAGGCATTACCCCGCAGGTGTTCATTATAATCATCAGGAGGTAATGACATCGGGGACAGCGGCCAGAGCCTGAATGGAAATCGCCTGCCTGGACCGGGAGGAGAGCAAAGATCGTGGGAGCACGTATTTGTCAGTTGTTCTTGCTTATTGTCAGGTAGGCTGAATGAGTCTAATGAGTCCATTCATTGAGGATGATTTGGCTTTGAGTTCATTGAATTCTCATCAAAGAACTCATCCCCCTGACGCACAGTCAGTGGTCCTTCTCCGAGGACAGTAGCTCATTAGGCTCTTCTTCCGCTGCGAACCGGCCCGGTGAGCAGGCCAGCCCCTGACACAGCAGCTGGCGGGAGAGACCAGGGAGGTCTTGTGCATTGCAGCAAGAGGGCTGGTCTCCGGATTGGACTGCTGTCTGTCGCTGAGACAGGCCGGGCACTGCCCACAGGACAGGACCCTGGCTTCCGCTGTGCCAGCTGGGCCTGGGAGATGATGGAGGGTTTCCCGCTGGCTGGTAGTGCTGCCAGTTAAAACACCCGACTCCGGAGGGGCAGAGAGTCTGGACCAGAAGGACCCCGAGGGAGCATCTGGCCCAGTGCCCACTCTGAACAGATGAGGTGACTGGTGTCCAGAGTGTGTGGGGCTGGAACGCTGGCCACAGAGCCCGTGACAGTGGCATAGCCGAGACCTGCTTTAGCAAATTGCTTCAATTATGTCTTATTTTTCCGATTAAAAAAAAAAAATAACAGTATTGTGAAAATCAATAATCTTACGGTTAAAACCAGCAACTCATAAAGGGAGAACTGGAAAACGTAAGTGGTTGCTCACGTCACTGAGTTTCTGTAGGATCGAGCTTGTTTGAGACTCTGCTGAACCGGACGCTAACCACAGATAGGGGCGATGCATGTTCTTTGATGAGTACTAAACGAACTCAAAACCAAATCGCCCTAAATGGATGGCTCCATGGTATTTTGGTGTTTGTGTATATGGACTCAGCGTTTAACATGAAGGAATGTAGGCGTCCAGAGGGAGTTTAACTTGCCTGAGAACTACAACACTAAGCTCACAGCAGGGGTGGCCTGGGTTGGGATACGTGAATTTACTTATCTGAGGATAAGCGAATGCTCCTTTCTTTCAATCTCTGGGACCCTCAGCTCAAGGTCACAGGGAGGGGGCGTCTGATGGACCTGGCTCGTTCCCTGGGTCCCAGAGAACAAGGAGCCGCGTGCAGTCCCCTCAGTCTGAACGGGGGAGAGGGAGCAAATTCCTCCAGAGGACGTGGGAGCGCCCTCAGGAAGGGGGACGGACAGCTTCAAACACACTTGTCTCTAGAACAATCTTCTCACGACACAGAGAAGCGTGTCTTGCCTCTTTCAGATGCTTCTCTCCCTTACTCATTCGAAGCCTCACCTCCTCATGGGTGCTCTCGGACCCTAGCTGGGTCCCCGGGTGGTGTGAGCAGGGAAACATGAGCTCTGTCCCTGGGAGCTCACAGTTGCCCTGGGCTCAGAAGACAGTCACAGAGACCGTACAGGAGGCACTGCCTTTGCCTGGTTCTGGCATCAGAGAAATTACTAACTCCGTGTAATTCGCTGGGAAAGGTCTTTTCCTCCTGTGTTCTGGAAGAGGTTGTGCAGAACTGACACAATTCTTTATATGTTTGGTAGAATTCTCCAGTGAAACCATCCGGGCCTAGAGATTTGCTTTTTCTGGAGTTTTAAAATTTACAAATTTAATTCCCTTAGTAGTTGTAGGGTTATTTAAACACTTTATTTTCTAAATAATTCAAGTGTGGGAGTTGGTGCTTAGCGAGGAAGCGATCCATTTCATCCGAGTTGTCAAATTTACGTGTGCGGAGTTGTTCATAGCATCCTCTTATTATTCTTCGGGTGTCTTCAGGGACTGTGGTGACATACCCCGATTCATTCCTGATGTGTATAATTTGTGTCTTCTGTCTCTTTCCTTTGTCAATTTAAAAATTTTTTTTTTCTTTTTAGATGTTTGCAAATGTTAAAATCTTTTCAAAGAACCAGCTCTCTCTCTCTCTCTCTCTCTCTCTCTCTCTCTCTCTCTCTCTCTCTTTGGTATTAATTCCTGTATTGTTTTTGTTTTCAATTTCATTGACATTTGCTCTCATACATTTCCTTTCTTCTGTGCGTGCCGAATTTTTTTCTTTTTTTGTTCTTTGAGGTGCAAGCTCAGGGTATTAAGACGTTTCCTTTTTCCCTGATGTATGCATTTAGCATTGTAAATTGTGTTCTCAACATTGTGTGAGCTGCGTCCCACAGTATGGTTCCTTCTCATTCAGTTCCATGTTTTTTTTCTTTTCTTTTCCTAAACATATTTTTATTGATTTCAGAGAGGAAAGGAGGGGGAGAGAGAGGGAAACATTAATGATGAGAGGGACTCCTTGATTGGCTGCCCCCGGCACACCCTCTACTAGGGATTGAGCCCGCAGCCCTGGCATATGTCCTGACCAGGAAATGAACTCTGACTTTTTGGTGCATAGGTAAATACGGAGCCATACCAGCTGGGTGGTTCCATGTGTGTTTTGTTGTTTTTTGTTTTGTTTTTGTTTTGTTTTGTTTTTAATTTCTTTGAGATTTCCATTTTGATCCTGGATTGTTTAGAAGTGTGTTCTTCAGTTTCCAAGTGTTGAGAGATTTTTATGTTACCTTCCTGTTATTTATTTCTGGTTTGATCACTGTGGTCGGAGATCACACTCTGTAAGATTTCAGTTCTTTTAGAATTGTTGAGATTTGCTTTCTGGCTCAGGAGATGGCCTCTTTGGGTAGACGGCCTGTGCACACTTGAAAATAATGTGTATTCTGCTGTTGTTGAGTACAGCGTGCTATGAATGTTGATTTCATCTTGTGGAGTAGCTGGAGTGGAGGGCAGCTTTTGCCTGTGGATTATCTGGCTTGCTAAGCTTCTTTCCCGCACTTGGCTGGAGAGAGCAGGCTTCTGAGGGGATTTTTTTTCTTCTTTTTTTTTTGTTTATGTCTAGTGGTGTTTTTGTGTTGCCAGCAGTTTTAGCTCCAAGACTGGCATCCTTAAGACAAAGAGAGACCCCAGGGAACTCACCACTAGGTTGCTCCCCAGTTCCAAGGTCCCTATTTCGCCTGTCTTCTTCCCCCCACCCTTCAGAATCTTACGTTTTACTTTGTGTCTCATATCTAGAATTCTGGTTGTATTTAGCAGGAGGAATAGGAAAAAGCACATATACTCTGTCTTCCTGGATGAGGAAGTTCTGAGACGATGCTGTTAAGTGCACACACGAAAACACATTTACAAAAGACACCGGTTATATTAAAACGTAGTTGCCAGATATTAAAAACCCACATGTGGGATACATCAGCATATCCATTTCTCTATGAATGCTTTAAAATACCCCGTGGTAGGTTGATGGCCACCGTAGTAATGTTGAGGTAGCCATTTGTATATTTTGAGAACCTGACACTGTGGCGATGTGATGTCAGGTGACCCTCGGTTTCCCCTGGTGACAGTATCTCTGACCCGACTCTGTGCCTTTCTGCCTGCATTCACACTTGAAGGAAATGCCAAATTTTATTGTAGGCGAGTCACCGATAAAGGCCAGTGACTTCGGATCCCACGCTAAAGACTCACTGCATTTTTCAACCCCGTTGAAGAGCCCTTGCTTCCAAGGACAAAACTGGGTACATTCTGAACCCTCAGCCCAGAACAACAACAGTAAAGCCTGCAGTCAGAACTTTCTGGCAGAGACCAAATAATAATAATGACGATCATTTGAGACCAGAAGGCCACAGTGGTCCATGAATAAGAGGGCCAGGCCCGGGCAGCCAGGAGCACAGCTGGGTATGATTAGGGGACGGCAGGAAGCCGAGGCTCTGGGCCAGAGATTCTTCCTGCCCTGAGCCACAGCTCCGCACCATGGATGCCTCGGGCTCAGCGAAGCCTGATCTTTGCTGGTCACAGGGGAGATGCCGTCTGAGAAGGTGGGGAGCCTGGCAGCTGGACTGGGCAGGGTTTAGAAAGAGGAGGCCTGCCCCGCCCTCTGCCAGCCGGCCAATTTCCCGCTCGGTGCCCGTCCCTGCCGCACAGAAGTGATTTTCCTCCCGGGACACTGTGTTCTGAGCTGGGGCACTTGGGGCCCAGCTCCCACACAATGGCCCACAGCCCGGAGGGGCGTGCGCGCACTCTGCGTGTTCATCAAAGGCAGGCCTGCTTTGTGCAGCCTCGAGGGGCACGGGAGCTGCGTCTCCAGGAAATTGAAATAAGCACCCCAATTTTCAAGCTGCCAATTTGATCCCTTTTGTCCGGGGCAGGCCTGAAGCTGTGGGAAGGGCGGTTGAGTTTCTCTGGCTTCCCTTTTGGCTTTTCATTAAAGTTACAAATGACTGAGCCTCGCCTGTTAATGAGAGGGAGCGGCGTGAACAGCCAGAGGCGGCCGGGAGGAAATCTGGAGCAATGGTGCAGTTGCTAAGGAGCGGGGCTGGGCCAGCTGATTTTGTGGGCATAACATGGCCTGGCTCTCTCATCTCCCGGAGCGTTTGTTTCCTCTGTCACGAGCCGCTAATTGCAACACTGAGGTGGAGAGGAGACCTTTGCAAACCTTGTGGAGGTTTCCTCGGTCAGAGTGGGGCCGAGAGCTTTGCTTTTACTGTTGGAGAGAAATGTCTTTTGCTGCGGGAAGAAAGCTGGCCAGGCCTTCCACTCAGTTTCTGCCAGACCAGTGGTCGGCAAACTCCTTAGTCAACAGAGCCAAATATCAACAGCATGACGATTGACGTTTCTTCTGAGAGCCAAATTGTTTAAGCTTAAACTCTTCTAACGCCATTCCTTCAAAATAGATTCGCCCAGGCCGTGGTATTTTGTGGAAGAGCCACACTCAAGGGGCCAAAGAGCCGCATATGGCTCTCGAGCCGCAGTTTGGTCTCGAGCCAAACCAAACTCTTGCACACGCCGGCCCTGGCTCTGTCACCTGCGTGCCTTTTAATAAAGACCGAGGGCTCTGATGTAAGCGGTCTGGGTAGGGCCAGGCATGAGATGTTTAAAAAAGCTTCTTCCAAGCGATTCAAATGGGCTGCCCAGGCTAGAGCCACCTTTCTGCCACTGTGCCTCACACGCAAAGCTCGAGAGCTTCCTGGATTATTTTTTATAATCTCCTAATCACTTTCCCCCATCCATATAAAAGAACTATAATAACGAGCTTTAAATGAGCACTCTATGTTTTACCTGCACGATCTCTTGGATTCCTTGCAACCATCTGGTGAAGTCTATATTTTTGTCGGCCCACTTTTATAGATCAGAGAGGCTAAGTGCCCAGCTGGCAAGTGACAGATCTGCATTTGGACGTGGGTCTTGCTGCAAAGCTCAGCTCCTCCTGCCCGTGGTTTCTGCCCCCACCTGAGAACACGGGCCCACAGTTACAGGCTCCGCTTCCGCTTAGGACCGGCTCTAGTCCCGGTCGGGGGTCGTAAGAGCCCAAGACGAGATGGAGGGTCAGGTGACTCAATAGCTGGTCAGCCACATTCCTTAGCTTGGATCTAGGGGCTCAGCCCTGAGGAGACACATGTGGGCTTCAGACCTGGATTCAAATCCTCCTCATCAGCCAATGTCTTCGTTTCCTTAAGACCCAGTGTCCCCACCTGTTGGTGAAGGTGACGAATGTACCCATTGCATAGAATTGTGGGATCAATAATATCGCGTGAAGCAGTTAGAATAGGGTGTAGCACACGTTACTCAAGGAAGGTTGGTTTCTTCCCTGCAGCTTTATTGAGATAGAATTGACATATAATACTGTGTGAAGTTAAGGTGTGTAGTGTGCTGTTGATTTTTATATACTGCAAAATGATTGCCACCATAGCTTACCTCCATCATGGCACACAATTACCATCTGTTGCTTTTTGTGTGTGTGTGGTGAGAACATTTAAGATCTCTCAGCTGAAACGGGTTTGGCTCAGTGTATAGAGTGTCGGCCCGTGGACTGAAAGGTCCCGGGTTCGAGTCTGGTCAAGGGCATGTACATTGGTTGCGGGCACATCCCCAGTAGGGGGTGTGCAAGAGGCAGCTGATCGATGTCTCTAACTCTATCCCCCTCTCTTCCTCTCTGTAAAAAAAATCAATAAAATACATAAAAAAAAGATCTACTCTCAGTAACTTTCCAGTATCTAATACAGTCAGCATGCTGTGCATTGGAGTGTCAGACTTACCTAGAACTGGAAGTTGGTATCCTTGGACCACCATCCCTCATTGCTCCCTGCCCCCAGTCTCTGGGGCCATTGTTCTGTTTCTGTGTGTCCAGCTTTTGACGATTCCCATGTAAGTGAGATCCTATTACATTGGTCTTTGTCTGGCTGGCTGACTTCGCTTAGCATACACGATACCCTCCAGGTTTCTCCCTGTTGTTGAAAATGGCTGGAGTTTGTTCTTTCTCATGGCTGAATAGTATTCGTGTGTGTTTGTCTCTCTCAGTGATTCTCAACCTTTCCCATGCAGGTGACTGCTGCTGTAGAGCCTAAGACCATTGGAAAACACAGTTATGAAGCAGCAACGAAAATAATTTTATGGTTGGGGGGTCACCACAACATGAGGAGCTGTATGAAAGGGTCGCGGCATTATAAAGGTTGAGAACCACTGGGCTAGATATTTTCTGTATCCATTCATTCGCCGACGGTCACGCAGGCTGTTTCCATGTCTTGGCTAGAGTGAGTAGTGCTGCAGCTAACTCTTCCATCTCATTTTTGTCTGTGAGGTTAGATGTTATCACCATAGTCATTACCACGGACGTAGCACTCAGAGGCTGCCTCACTCCCCATCTCAGGCCCAGAGACGGCCAGCGCCCAGCACAGTGTCTGGGTTCCAGGGGCTGGCCGCTTTGAGTCTGTGTCTGGGCTCCCTGGTTCAAGCACAAACAGCTGACCCCGGAGACCAAATGCCTCCCTCTGCCTTCGGTCTGTTAAACCTTCTCAGGGAATGAGGACCTTTCCCTAAATGTATTGGTTTGAACTCCTACAGTGTGGAGAGGGGAAAACCTAGTCACGCTGGCTTTTCCCTGAAAAGGAATGTATTGGCTGACGGTGGTGGATGCACCTGAAAAGCTCAGGCCCGGCTTTAGGCAGGACGGGCCCGGGGGCTCAGAGGGGGTCCCCAGGCTTCTGTGTGTCTCTCTGCAGCTCTGAGCACCCCTTCCTCAGGGCCGTCTTCAAGCACAGGCGGGGCGTCGGAAGTCCAGGCTTGCTGTTTTGCAGCTAGCAGTCCCACTGTACAGGAACTGCTTACCCCCATTAATTCCGATGAAAGTCATGCTCAGGCCCACTTGTTTTCCGCTGGCGAGGCCACAGTGTTGAGTCAGAATGGAGGAATCAGCAGATCAACTGCACACTTCATAGCCGGCTGGAGAGTGAGCTCAGCCTGGTGCCCAGACACCTCAGAAGTCCATCTGATGACTTGTTTACACAAACGAGAGTCTGGGTTAGAAGAAAAAATTAATATGCCAGCCTGATATTTAAAAAAAAAAAAAAAAGAAGAAAAAAAACGATTGGAGGTATTTGGATGATTTCTAAGAGCACAAGGTCTGTGTTGAACCTAGAGCGCCATCTTGTGATCCATAGTAGTATTTTCCTAGGGTGAACTTTTCTCCTAGGCCAGTCATCGGCAAACTCATTAGTCCACAGAGCCAAATAGCAACAGTACAATGATAGACATTTCTTGGGAGAGCCACATTTTTTAAGCGTAAACTTCTTCTAACGCCACTTCTTCAAAATAGACTCGCTCAGGGTACTCGTGGTATTTTGTGGAAGAGCCACACTCAAGGGGCCAAAGAACCGCATGTGGCTCGCGAGCCGTAGTTTGCCGACTACTGGACTAAGTGGATGTAGGATGGTTGCCGCAGCCCCAAGCTCCCTCATTTCCCCCAAAGAGCCGCATGTGGCTTGCAAGCTGCAGTTTGCCAACCACTGTCCCAGGCTAAGCTTCAGGCACCTTCCATCCTCAAAGAGCACCGAGCCGTGCTGGCTCTGTGCTGGGGACGCAGAAACGACAGTCCCCACCATGAGAAGCCCAGCCCAGTTAATAAATACCACGTGGAAGTATCCTGCGGGGTCCTGGAGGGGGAGGCGTCATCTCCTCTCAGGCACCCGAAGGCCCATCTGGAGCCACACATCAGACATGCCTCAGGAGCGAACAGGTAGCAGTTCCTCCCAGGTTCCCCATCACTGCTCTGTTTTGTGTGTGTGTGTGTTTTCTTTTTAAATATTTTTAATTGATTTTTTTACAGAGAGGAAGGGAAAGGGATAGAGAGTTAGAAACATTGATGAGAGAGAAACATCGATCAGCTGCCTCCTGGGGATGTGCCCGCAGCCAAGGTACATGCCCTTGACGGGAATCACACCTGGGACCCTTCAGTCCACAGGTCAACGCTCTATCCACTGAGCCACACCGGTTTCAGCTGCTCTGTTTTTCTTATGGACACAATCCCAGGGCCAACAGTCTCTGGCATAGAGTCCGTTTTCTCGCTACAGACATTCCTCTCAGCGCTGGCCTACCATTTCTCTCCTTATCCAGGATTTTAGGATCAATAGTCCCCTTGGCGTCCGACCCTCAGTCAATGAGAGGATCATTATAGATCTAAGTCTCTGCGGAGCCTGAAGGCAGAGGAGGCACAGCTAAACACAGCACACCCTGCACCGCAATCTGTGCTCCAGATCTGAAGTCATTTCCGATGCCTCATCTTCTGTGCACACAGCTCGAGGGCGCCGTGGGCCCGGCGGAGCCCGTATCGAGAGTCCGGGAAAGTGCACGGACCCAGAGCAAGTCCTGGCATCTCTTCCTACAGAGCGTATCCCCAGTTTATCTCCCCCGCCCATCACCTCTGCTCCTGATCAGGTCCCAGCCTTCCTTACGGTCCTCCTGGGCCAGAGCCCTAACTCTTCCCCTGGCCCTCTCCTGTCATTGCCCAGAGTGATCCCTTTAAAATACTGCCATTTGCAACAACATGGATGGACTTTGAGGGTGTTCTGTTAAGTCAGACGAGAAAGACAAATGCTGTATGATCTCACTTATATGTGGGATCTAAAGATCAAGCCGAAAACGGTTTGGCTTAATGGATAGAGCGTCGGCTTGGGGACTGAAAGGTCCCGGGTTCGATTCCGGTCAAGGGCATGTACCTTGGTTGCGGGCATATCCCCAGTAGGGGGTGTGCAAGAGGCAGCTGATGGATGACTCTCTCTCATCGATGTTTCTAACTCTTTACCTCTCTCCCTTCTTCTCTGTACAAAATCAATAAAAAATATATTTAAAGATCAAAATAAATGCACCAACAAAGCAGAAACAGCTCTGGCCAGGTGGCTTAATTGTTTGGAGCTGTGTACCATACACCAAGGGATTGTGGGTTCGATTCCTGGTCAGGGCACATACCTAGATTGTGGGTTTGAGCCCCAGTTGGGGCACATAAGAAGGGCAACTGATAGGTGTTTCTCACATTGATGTTTCTTTCTCTCTCTCAAATCAATAAACATATCCTTGGGTGAGGATTAAAAAAAGATATTTATAAAAAGCAAGTCAGATCAAGTATTGAACCATCCTTGTATTATAAGTCATACCTGCATACAGTATTATTATTATTATTATTATTATTATTATATAAAAATTTGCCTATTTGATTTGCAATTTAAATTTATATCTACTTCATAAGAGAGTTTCATCTATTGTTTTTTTCATGGTATATTATCAAGGTTATGCTAAACTGAATGAACTGAGTTGGTAAGCTTACAGTTTTCATAGACTTATAGAACTACTTCTATAAGATGGAAATGATAGGCCCTTGAAAATTAAAGGCAAATAAATAGCCCATAAAACCATTTGGGCCCCGGATCCTTCTAAACTACTTTTTCAGTTCTTAGCCTATTCGTCTAAATTTTTGCAGGGCTAATCATCTGCTTAAATCCTTTATGTGTTTCATAAGATAGTTTTGAAAATTTAAATGTTCTTAGCAAACTTTAATTTTTATCAAGTTTTTAAAATTCAGTATCAGAATTATGACCTACTTCTCCATGATTTAAAATATCTTCTACATTTTTATTTGTATCTCTTTACTTATTTTGAATTCTCAACATGGTTTCTCTCTCTCTTTTTAATTACGCTAGAGATTTGTTTTTAATTTTGTTTTTAATTTTTAAATTTTAAATTTGTTTTTAATTATCTAGAGATTTGTTTATTTTACAGTATTCTCTTTTTTCCCCTTGTTTTCTGATCAGTGTCCCCTTTTTATATTTATTAATAAGATTCTGCTGTTCTTAGGTTTACTGTTTTGCAAGGAACATTTTCCCCTTCTGGTATAAGGCCGAAGTCAGAAAACCAACCTTTTTTCCCTAGAAAAATTCCATGACATCTTATTAACAAGATTCTCAACACACAGGAGCTCCCATGATCCTCTGTCAATTAATTCATTTACACAATCAGGAAAGCAAATTTATTTTTTCGAAAGGGTGTGCTCCTAAATGCTTACCTTAAACATCTTCAGAGATGATGGGGCAGTTCTAGAAGATCCGTTCATAATTCGTATCAAGCATGGGAGGTAGCAGGCTCAGCTCCCTGTCACCATCTGAACGGTCAGTTTCCACACACACACACACACACACACACACGTGTAGGAACTGTCTTCACGTACCTCCCTGAGTGGTGAAAAGCTCTGCTTAGCTCAATGCTTCCCATAAGATCTCGTGTCTCACTGCAGTCGTTCAGAATAACGATAGCTCAGGGTGTAGGGCCGGGAGGCCTGAGTTTTACATGGAAATGTCACCAACAGAGCAAAGGCCCGCAGAACAACCAGCGTCTGCTCAGCAGCCAAGTGCCCAGCCCTTGGCGGGAGCTCAGTGACCTCGAGGGCGGACAGCCTCCTGCGCGCGGGGCTCACGTTTGTCCACCGCGCCCGGGGCCGCGCAGCCGCTGTGCCTGTGCGTGGGGATGGCCCTTAGAGCAGCGTCTCACCAGGGAAAAGCACGGGACTTCTTACTGTCTCCGTGTCGCAAACAAGCTGCCTTGCGTGGGAAAAGTTAACCCACTCACCTCTGGACGCGCACCCGGGCAGCTGTCGGGTGGGCGTTGAGCCCAGGTCTTGGTGGAGAAGGACGTGCCCTCCCTTAGAGGGTGGGGAGCATGAGGCCCCTGGGTGTCGGTAGGGTGAGGAGGGGGGCCCGGCAGCGGGTGTTAGAGCCCGGCAGGGTGAGGGCGGTGCCCATGCAGAGAGAGAGCCCAGTGGTGTCAGGGCCCCGTGGATTGAGGGGTGTGTACAGGCAGGGGCAGCATTCGGGCTGCTTTCAGCTGCTGAGGGTCCCGGGACCAGCCTTCCTTCTGCTCACCTGGTGTTTGCTTTGCTGGTTCAGTCCCCTTGGGCCTAGGTGCCACCCCAGTGACTTCCCAGTACCCCTTCCTCCCCTCCCCCCCTTGGCCACTGGAGCGGGTTGGGGTTGGGCAGGAGCCTCTCGTGGCCAGAGGACACAGAGACCACAGCCACCCTAAGAGCAGCCTTAGGCGGGCAGGAGAGCCGGGCGGCGTGTCCTGGCGCGGTGGCACCGGGTGCCGCGGGGCCAGGACGGCCGTCGAGCTTTGTTTCACCCGAGGGGATGGGAAGCAGCAGGAAGTCACACTCAGACTTCTAGATGCTTCTGCCGGGTGTACCCGCCATCTGCTCCTCCGTGTATAATTACATATGTGTTACTAATGAGTTCGTGGCGGCGGCTGTGAGGAAGCACATTAGGTGGTCAGACTGCCTTTGATGGGATGGGTCATGCTAACGTGAGGATGATGTGCGAACATTTAAATCCGTGACACATTATCAAAGGCTGACCACACACCGTGTTGTGTGTCCCCCCCTCCCCCCCACATTCTTTTATGTTCTTTGTCTCTTGTGTTCTTACTCGTTCTGGGGGCTGGCACCCAGTGTCTAGTCCATCCTTTCAGGAAGGACCCGGTTGGCATTGTGCTAGCTGGGGCAGCCAGTCGTCCTCCGTACTGTCCTAGAGTCCCTGGGACCGAAGCCGCCTTTCTCGGAAAGGAAAGGAAAGTTTAGATTTCAGTGAAGATTTTCACCTCCCACCAGCTCCCCCTCACACGGCAGAATTTGAGGATTTCCTCTCCCTCCCTGGTCCCTCTACAAGCCGGAACTGGTCTTTTGCATCTGAAATCACCCACATCAAGTCCCTTCCCAGGGTTGCTAGGCAGTGTCTCACCCTCTTCCGCTTAGAAACCCTGACCTCCAGGGGGCGGCAGACATGTCCTGTGCGTGGAAACTGTCTTTCAATTCTGCTGTGTTGTCTTTAAAAATGGTAAGAGTTTTGCACGCTCCTGGAGAATGCATGTGCATTTGTTTTAATTTAAAATGATTTTGAAACGATTACAAATTTTTCTCTGTTCCTTTGAGTGGAATAGACGACCCCCCCACCCCCGAAAATGTGCTGTGTTTCTCTGGGGGCTTCAGAGCCCTAGCTCTCCGCTGGGCACACTTTGGGCACACTGGCCGACGTGTCCAAATTGTTGGTTTGTCACTCAAGGCCTTTCTCAGGTGGCCTTGATCTACATTTCCAACCTTTTCCCCAGGGGACCCCAGTTGGTACGTTCCCTCACTTTCCAGATAGCCTGGGAGGAAGGGAGCTTGTCCACTGTCCGCCTCCAGAGTCTACACACACTTTGTACAGAGCTAGGTATCCCCTGGACAGTCTGACCTCCGGGGTACCATACTCGGAGTGGCCAGCAGATGGCACCAAGGTTTCTGCCAGAACGGCCTGGCTGGTTTGTCGTTTGGCTCGGGATTGGTGAAGGAGGGAGAATGCAGTTTCCCCCAGGAGTCTCCTGGGGTCACACCCCACCGCCCACACTCCCAGCCCGCCCCCCCCTCCCCCCCCCCCCCGGCTGCCCATCCAGCCTTCAGGGAGGAGCCGGGGGAGTGAAGAAAGCCGGGTGGGGGTGACCTCTTCATGATTTGGATGCTGGCTGGTTCAAATTTCCAGAAAACCCCCTGGATTCCCTTTCTGTCTCAGAGAGGCTCCAGGGAGTGAAGAGAAGGTGATTCAGCATCAGGCAACGGGACAACTTTTTCTGTTGAGCAATAGGGTGTTTATCAGAGGAAAATGGCGCTGAGGTTAAGAAATGACACTATATTGAAATACTATCATCGTGGCCACTACTACCACCATCAGCAGCACCACTACCAGCTATATCACCATTACCTCACCTACTACTAGCACGATCACACTATCCTTCACCACTGTCATCACTGCCATTGTCACTATCACCACCATCATCACCATCATCATCATCATCATCACCATCACTGCTATCATCATCATCATTATCTCCCCTACTACTAGCACTACCATATCATCCTTATCCTGACTGTCATCACTGCCACCATCACCACCACCATCATCACCATCACCACAATTAACTCTACCACTATCACAATTACCTTGTGTCTTGAGCTTTGCAGATTTTAAAAAATATATATATTTTATTGATTTTTTTACAGAGAGAAAGGAAGAGAGATAGAGAACTAGAAACATCGACGAGAGAGAAACATTGATCAGCTGCCTCCTGCACACCCCCTACTGGGGATGTGCCCGCAACCAATGTACATACCCTTGACCGGAATTGAACCTGGGACCCTTCAGTCTGCAGGCCGACGCTCTATCCACTGGGCCAAACTGGTTTCGGCAGAGCTTTGCAGATTTAAGAATACTTTACATGTGTTACATACTTCTTACCACTTGATCCTTGCCAGAGATGCTTCACACCGTGTGGTAACATCCGGGAGCTTGAAGAGTGACGATAGTTTGGTAGGAGACCCGAGTAACTATGGTTTCTGTCTACACAGCACGCTTCTCCCTGTTGGTGGCTTATGGTTTCTTTGGGGGATCCCCAGCAAAGCAGAAAAGAGTGACAGTGTGGGTGCCCTGACGTGAGGGAAAAGCCTCACATCAGGGCACCCACAAGGAGAAGGGAGAGCAGCTACGTAGGGAGAGAGACCACACCTGTCCTGGAGGGCTCCGTATGGACGGCAGCAGGTGACTGTGCTTAAAGAACGAATGGCTGTACTCCCTCTGGATGCCGTGTGTGTGATGACCGCTGGCAGGATCTGGGACGTGTACTCACCGGTTCTGTATGGGATGTTTATGGCAGGATCATGGGACCCTACGAAGCTCTAAAACACAGGGCCCCTCAGATGCTCAGGGTGGTAGCAAAGGGCACTGGAGAGGGTCATTATAGATTCTCCCAGGACAACAAGCCAGGCCTGCTGCAGCCAGGCTTCCACGAGAATCCCAGGCAGGGAAGGTTTGATCAGAACACTGGTAGGAAATGAATGCCAAGGCTCAAGAGACTCGAACAGGCCACGCCCGCCCTCAGGCCTCTGAACACGCCAATGGGTGAGCGGCCCAGGTCCCAGGCTCTGCGTTCTTTGTTGGTAAGGGCATGGCTCTCTGGGGAAACTTGGGGAAAGAAGAGCTTTTTTTCACACCTCCTGCTGGTGTGGCTGGATAGAGGCCCGTCTTTATTTGCTGTCATGTATGTATGTCAATGTGAGCACAGCTAGTCTAGGAATGGATTCATTAGGACGCCGCCGCGAATGTGCCCACAGGAGAGGAACGTTCAAGAAGGAAGAAAGATAATATATGTTTATCACTCCAGTTTTATGTGTCTAACATCACAGGCAAATATAAACGCCTGGAGAGGATCAAGCCAAAGGATGAGCTCATTGGGAGAAAGATTTGCACAGACGGCCTGTGAATCAGTAACTAGCTCTTCCTTGGGCACACCAGCACATGCTCATGTGTGTTTGTGTTGCTTTTTAAAGCATCGCGTCGAAGAAAATTTATTGCCCAACTACTGCTCGATGGCAATTTTTAAGACGCACTGTGAATATTTTCAGGAACCACATGCTTGATTTTATGTTAGCTGCATGCCACTGAACAGGAAGACGCTTGGTCTTCCTGATGATGAAATGACACTAATCGTGCAATTAAAGGAGACAGCATGTACGCAGTTGGAAGTGACAGCCGTTTCCCATAAATGTGTCGGAGCCTGGCTCCCTTGGATAAGTAAGGATGACATCACTCCCTCCAGTCCAGGCCAGGCCACAATCCACTTTCCCTGCCCCCTGCTGCCTAGAACTTTCTTTCTGGGCCTAAAAGAAGGCTTCCCCCACCCTAGCCGGTTTGGCTCAGTGGATAGAGTGTCGGCCTATGGACTGATGGGTCCCCAGTTCGATTCTGGTCAAGGGCACAATTCTCAGGTTGCAGGTTCGATCCCTAGTGGCAGGGGGGGGGGGCGCATGTAGGCAGCAGCCAATCAGTGATTCTCTCTCATCATTGATGTTTCTCTCTCTCTCTCCTTTCCTGTCTGAAATCAATAAAAATATATTTTTTTAAAAAAATGAATAAATAAGAGAAGGCTTCCCTGGAACCAGAGCCTCATGCTAGGGTGTGCTCCCCAGCTGTGCTGGCTTGGCTGCCGTGGTGGGAACAGCTTGCAAAGGAAGGAAAAGGAAAACGTTAACCCAAAATCAATGGGTTGCACATGGTGCCCGCTGGAAAGAATAAACAGGCAGAAGATGAAGGGCTGAGCTTGCACATGCGAACCTGTCTGTGCCCTGGCATCCGGAGGGGGCGGCGTGGCTGCTCTCTCTTCCTGTGGCCATGTCTCAGCCCGCGCCCGTGTGAGCGCCTGAGGTGTCAGGAAGGGGGGGGGAGGGGACAAGAAGGGAGCCTTGAGGGTTTACATGGCCTAGTCCTCATCGTCTCTGCGGGCCCTTGAAATAGGAGACTGCCTTGGCCAGGAGACGGCCCATCAGGGAAGAGAGAACCTACATCTTCATGACATCTGCAAAGACCCTGTTTCCAAAATAGGTCACATTCATTGGTATCGGGGTGAGACACAGACATATCGTTCTGGGAGACACCATTCAACCCACAACCCTCAAATATACTCAGGTTCCCCTCCCCCCCACCTCCCTCAGGGTTCAAGTTCAATTGTATACACAGAATTACTTAACATTTTACTGTTTCAGAATAACCAGCTGAAGAAAGCCAACCCAACATGATTGGTTTGCTGTGTTTCTCTCTCTCTAACATCCAGGATAAGTGTACTCATTGACATGTTGGAGATCTTTGAAACCATTCCCTCCAACACGGTCCCTCCCGCCTTCCTGGTGGATTCTAAGAAGGAGCTTGGGCCTGAGGACTGCAAAGAGTGTTCCTCACCACAAGGGGGCAGATGGCAGACAGGGCTGTGAGCATTTTTTCCAGCATCTGATTTGAGTCATGGGGCTTGCAGCTCCTTTCTGGGCCAGGCCAAGGAAACCACTGCTGCTGTTTTTATCTGGGAAACGTGTGCAGAGGAGAGTCGAGGTCTTTTTCCCTCCACTGCGTGAATCTGTCTCGGAGAGAGCAGCAGGGCTATAGGTCTGAACTACAAAATGTATCTCACAACCATTGACTTCTCTGGATCGCACTGGCCCTGAGGGCCACACCCAGCGGTATGACTCTCCCCCCAGCAGCCAGAGGATCTCTCAGAAGCCTCGGTCACCTTATGTCTCTTCTTGTTTAAACTTTGTGTGGCTCTCTGCCCCTCCCCTTGCATTTAGAATGAAATCCGCGAGGCCTGGTCTGCATGCCTCTTTTCTGCAGCTGTCCGGACGTGTTGGCATTGAGTTGGTTCTTTGGCCTGGCTTGGGTGACAGGCCTATCCATAAGTCAACCCCCACTGAGCACTGGGTGTGTGGGAGCAGAAGATACATGGGTTGGCATTCTGTTTCCTGCCCCCAGAGTCTTTCTCCACCCCCTTCCTCGCTTGCTCTGTGCCCCGAAGGGGTGTCCTTTCCAGGTGGCATCACCGGGGCACCCTTCCTGGCTGCCTTCCCTTAGGGCCTGGCCAATGGGATGTTCCAGCAGGAAACCGGGAGGGAAGTGGAAGGGGTTGGGAGTTGACCTCCTCTGCTTTGGGCCCTGTCTCTAGAAATGGCAGGCCAGACCTCAGCAGAAGCTAATCCACAGGTCAGAGCCCCACCACCCTCATGGCAGACAGTGGACAAGCAGAGGGAGTATGAGTCCTGGGTGGTGAGGTTTGGGTTCTAGTCCTGACCTGCCACTTGCTGGGGGGCTGGATGATCAATAACATGTTTGGGTGTTGGTGTCATTTCTACAGAAGGAAGGACCAAGTGAAATTGTGTTAATCCCAGCGTGTGGCCCTTAGTAGCCCTTAGTAAATGAAGGTTCTTTCTACTGATGCATATATTCTTTCCTGGTTGCCGTGTTTACTGTATATACTGTGTCCATCTGGAACCCCACAGAGAACTCAACCGCCTATAGGATGGGGCCAGCCAAGAACTGGATTCTCAGTGAGCAGTCACTTCCAAAGGGCCATGTTGATACCACGTCACCTCCTCCAGGACAGCCAGCTGGAGGTGCTAATGGACGGGCTAATAGAGCATCTTTCTCATCACCAAACTCGCTGCCTCCCCATGCCTTTTGAGTTTCCCAAAATGCTCGTTGAAACGAAAAATCCACTTTCCCAATGGCCCTTGCCTTGCATTCATTTGGTGGCAGTGTAACGGAATTGCCACCATCCCGTTCAGAGATGGATCCCACGGTCCTGCAGCAGATGGAAGCTGACAGCTCCGTGCTCCCGGGAAGGGGCAGGTGCTCCCGGCGGCACCTCCTGTGAGATTAATATCACATGCATCTGTCGGGAGGTCATCTGCAGTTTGTAGGTCAGCAAGAGACGCCTGCCTGCCCAGAAGCCATGTGAGCTCTCTGGAGGGGGGGTGGGGGTGGGCCTTGGTCTGGGCACGTGCTGGGGCAGGAGAGTGACATAGGCATTCCCAGGTCCATGTGAGGTTATCCTGGAGCCAGGAATCAGGGGGTGCCCCATGGAGGGTTTCGCTTTATTTTCATTTTTATGAAAATGGTGGCATTCTGTCCTGGTCAGGGGACATGCTCTTTCCATTGTGCCGACAAGGTTCTCAGAGGCTGCCAGGCTTCCGCTGTCCGGTAGAGACACAGCGCAAGGCATGTTCAGCAATCTGTGGTCTTGGCCGCTGGACTCGGTTTAATCAGGTGTTAAATGTTGGACTTGGGAACATGAGCATGACCTCCGCCTATTGGAGCAGAGAGCACTTCACTCATCCCGGGAGCTTGGTCACGGAGTGGGGGCTGCTGTGTTTTGTTTTGTTGTTGTTGTTGTTGCTGTTTTCAATGGCACATGGAGAAGAATCCTCAGAAGTAAGAGACACATTCCTTCCGACAGACAGTACATCCTGTGTCTCTATTCCCATTTCCGGCTCTGCAGTTTATGTCAGTGTATTTGGCCTTGGCGCGCGCTGGTGGACTCTGAACACACACAGAGAGGGAGTTAGATGACCTTCCAGAGCATCTCCTCCTACAGAGGGAGGCAGACAAGGAGGTCAGTCCTCTGGCTCCAATGCACACACACATCCAAACGGCTGGATAATCCATTCTCCCTCCTCTCCCCCCAGACGCCCCTCCAGGGGATACACAGTAGTCAGCATTACCCTTGGAGCTTCTTCTTAGTCAACAAAAGTCAATTGTTCTCTCCAGCCAGGCCCGGAGCCCCCCTGTGGGTCTGATGAAGGTCTCCTGCTGCTATTTAAATGCCCGGGCAGAGATGCAGCATTTACCAAGAATAAATGTTGCGAGGAAGACTTGACATTTATTTTTAAAATGAGAGGCCATCTTCCCATCACAACCTCCGGATTGTTAGATATCCTTTTCATTACACCAAATGATTCATGTTAGCAAATAAATCAGCGTGGTTGGCCAGCAGGCTAGCACCGTCTCTGCTCGCTAGGGTTTTGTTGAGCAGGTGGGTTCTGGTTTTTCAGGGCAGATGCAGGCTTGCTCAGTGATGGACTGTCAGAGTACAGCCTGGTAGACCTGATGCATAGAATTCCCCAAATCTGTTTTCAGCCTTAGCCTGTAAAACTTGAGGTAGGATGATACCCAAGGAAGGCAGTAGGAAATGGAAGGAATGGACTCAAATCTAGGTCATGACTGTAAGCTCCTTCCCCCAAGTAGCTCATCACAGTTCTCTGGTGGAGTTGTAGAAACTAGGTGGGTTAGTATGAGGACAGACCAGGGCTTTGTCTGGCGAGTTTAGCAACTGAGCGGCATTCTGGTTCTGTTTTTATTTTTAAAAAAAATTTTGAAAAAATTGATTTTTAGAGGAAGGAAGAGGAATAGAGAGATAGAAACGTCAATGAAATAGAAACATTGATTATCCCCTACCAAGGGTCAAGCCCACAATGCAGGCATGCACCCCGACTGGGAATTGAATTAATGGGTCAGTGTTCAACCACTGAGCAACACTGGCCAGGCCTGGTTCTGCTTTTATTTTTATTTTTATTTTTTAAAATATATTTTATTGATATTTTTACAGAGAGGAAGGGAGAGGGATAGAGAGCTAGAAGCATCGATGAGAGAGAAGCATCGACCAGTTGCCTCTTGCACACCCCCAACTGGGGATGTGCCCGCAACCAATGTACATGCCCTTGACAGGAATCAAACCTGGGACCCTTCAGTCCGCAGACCGACGCTCTATCCACTGAGCCAAACCGGTTTCGGCTGGTTCTGCTTTTAATGGCTGTGCTTCTGCTAGACCATTTCTTTGTGGCTTCACAAGGCCAAAATGAGACATTTTTTGGAAGCTAGCAATCTGAATCTGTGCCAGTAACCTAATGCACATTCTTGTTAGTCTATAGTCTAGTCACTGCCCCTTTATATTCTGGTCTTGCAAGACCTGTTTACCTAAGTACTACCCCCATTTTAGAGAGGCCGTAAGCCACAAACAACCTCCAGACAGAGTTAGCAGTGCTGGCGCCAGGCCAGGTCTCACAGCCCCCACCCCAACACACGGGGCTTTTTGCAAAGCCCGCGAAAGGTCTGGAAGTCCCATCCTATATTTGGGGGACAAAGAAACTAAAGGGTGTAATGGGAAGGCTTCCTCCATATGGCTTGCTCAGGATTTGGAGAGAAACAGTCTCCCCTTAGTCCTGCACTAGTCCATGTGAAACATCTGAAAATAAGTGGGTTTTTCCTGTGCCTTCTGTGTATTTTTGGGTCGCCTGGTAAATTCTGTAACGTGAGCATCTAGCTTCTCACCTCTCCCAGCAGCATTTGGTCTACTTACCCCTTTTCTCCTTTACTTCCACTTAATGGAGCAGATGGGGCATGACCAGGATCAAGGGTCCAGGGGCCACTCTGGCAGAGGTTAACTGTTAAGCCATCAACCTCAAGGAATACCTTTGGGGCAAGATTGGCTACATATTTTGTGGGGTCAAGTGAAAGATGACAATTCAGGGCTTTAATTAAAAAATCATTGAGACTTTAAAGATGGTCACAGCAGGATCCAGCAAGGGGCCCCTTCTGGACATGGACACAGGCTGCACGCTCAGGAAACTGGCCTTGCGGCTGGGTAGCGGGGATGGGATCAGGGAGGAAGAAGTCACGGCAGTTTCAGTTTTGACTTCTCTTCCTGAGAAACGAGAGGGGAGCACCTCTCAGAGTTGGAGGTGAGCCTCCCATCCTCCCTGCTATGGGAAGGGAAGGGACACGGCTCTGCTGGAGTGGACATGTGCTCCAGACAGGGGCATCTCTCCAAAGGGTGGCCCATTGAGCTTCTAGAGAGAACCAGATTTAGAAAGTGGTCCCTGTGTGTGGTTACAACAGACTGCTCAGGGACAAAGAGGAAAGTCACTCAAGGACAGAGTTCCCTGTTGGGACTGCACCAGCCCTTAGCTCCTGCCTGCTCCGTTATCCTCTTTCAATGCTCACAGATGATGAAAGCTGAAATGTTACATGAACCAGCATCAGCTGTCTACCTAAGACAATTCTAATAGTACTCAGGGAACCAGTGTGGAGAACCCAGGAATATATATCACCCCACCCCTGCTTGTTTGAGACAAATCATAGGCTTGAGGAGAACTGCCTCAAAACAGGAAACCAACAAGGGATTCATAAAAAGCTTCTGTGTCATAAGAGGTGATGCATGGCAGCCAACGGATAATGAATATATATTTGAAGAAATAAATTTTGGAGATATAGTCCTTATAAGAATAGGAAAAGTATTGATGTGCAATCTTGAAGAAAAAAAAAAGAGACAATTAGTAGAAAAACCATTAATGGAAACAATGGCCAAATAGAACTTAAAATGATATTCTGATCATTTAAGAGCATACTTGACACTGTTGAAAATTCATATCACATGTGGAAATGAGGCATGGGAAAACTCTCACAGAATGCCAAGGAAAAGGGCAAAGTGGAGAACTTAATCAGAAAGATAATAATGGTTACATAGCTCTATGTGTCTAAGTGGGGTTGCTGAAGAAAAGAAAAATATTCAAAGATATAATAGAAGAAAACGTTCTGAACTGAAGAAAGAGCCGAATTCATAAACTGAAAGAGGGCTGCATGTATAGGTAAAATGAACTAAAAATTGCCAAACCCTAGACAAACATCCATATCTTGACTCTTTGAATTTTAAAAGCATTTCTGGTTACCTAGAATGGGGGGGGAAAAGTCAGGTTGGCCTCAGAATTTTCTGCAGTGTTAGATTCCATGAGACAACGGAACGACATCATGAATGTTTGTGAGTAAAAAGGGCTTCTATGTAAGAGTTCTGTGGTCAGCTGTAGCACATGCTTTTTTATTTTGCAGCTGGCACCATGCTTTCCCCAACAATGGGTGATTTTAGCTGCCTCTGGTAGCAGTTCCCAGACATCTCTCCCAACTCACACTATTTGGGCGCTCTTCTGCCTAAGAGCTTTATCCAAAGCTGCAGAAGCCAGGAGTAAAAGAGAACTTTGGCCAGTCAGAGATAGAAGTTTGTGGATGAATGCCCCAGCTTCTTTGCGGAACAACTTTGAGACCCGTTCTACTCGGTTTGCATGGGGCCCTAGTTGCATGGGGCCCTAGTTGCTCACAGCGGGAATCAGCTCAAGCATATACCCATTATTGGTTTTTCCATCTTTCCTGTCTCCCCCTATTCACTTACTGCTGCTACCTGGGAACAGCTCCAAGATCCTCATCTCAGGCTGTTTTGGGCAGAACCTAAACTAAGACTCCTACCCATTTCTTATTTTTGTATGAAAGTAACAGAAAGGAATTCTCACATATTTAAGGACTCAGAAAATATTCACCTATCCAATTTTTGTGATGAAATTACACGAACATATACTGCAGCCACATGAGAGATGAGCAAAGTTAAGACCTCATGAATGAGGAAAAGTGTGTGATGAAAAAATTTAAAAGGACCCACAGTGAGCATAGAAACCAATTAAGCATGGAATTATCTAAATGACTGTGGTAAATGTGTAACCCTTGAAAAGGCCGTGAGAAACAACAACATAATAAACACAAAGATATATTATTTCTTGATGTTGATTAGTCGAGGTGCATAGCATAAAATATAAATTTTAACGTCTAAAAGCTACATCACCAAGATGAAAAGCAGGCTTCTCCCTTCTACCCCTGATCCCGAGTCATCTAGTTCCCTTCCCTATAGACAACCACCTTTGCATGTATTTTGCATCTTGCTTAAATATTCAGGGCATATTCTAGCAATTCCATATATACCTCTCCCCCTTTTTTGGTACAAAGAACATGGGAAAGAAGCTTGCTGTTTTTGCTCAGTGAATGTTGCAATAGCACCTTTTGGAAATCATTCCTTCTTTTTTACAGCTGTGGAGTATTCCTTCATAAGGATGGACCCCAACTTATTTCGCCAATCCCCCATGATGGGCTTCCAGGTTATTGCTAATTTATTGTAATCACAACAGGGATTCAATGAATAACCTTAGCATGAGTATTAGATTACTTGTCTCTTTTCCCCTGGAAACTCTTTCTGCCCTTGAGTTTCAGGACACTGTGCTTTCCTAGTTGTCTCGAGACTTCTCTGGCTGGACCTGCTTAGTCTCCTTTGCTAGCGCCTCTTCTTCCACCTTGTTCTCTGAATGTCAGTCACTTGAGTATTGCTCCTGGGTTCTCTCTCCTCTCTCTGTACTTCCTCCCTGGATATTCTCATTCATTCTAGGCCTTCACAACCATCTCAATGCTAACGATTACCCACATTTTATATCCAACAAACCTCACTTCTAAATTCCAGAGCCTTCGTGATAGTCTCACTCATATATCCCATAGACACTGCAGTCTTAACATAGCCCCAAACAGGAAATCTCGAGACTTCCCTTCTATATGCTTCATTTCCCATTCTTCCTTAAATCGGGTAACAATAGTATCATCTCTCTCATGATTCAAGCAAATCCTGGACACAATTGTTCCTCCAAAATATAGCTCAATCCTTCTACCCTTTTTTTTCTTTTTTTCTTTTTTTTTTTTCTCCCCCCCCCCCATCTCTCCAGTGCTACCACCATTATATAAACCATCATTATCTTCCTCAAGGACCAAGGTAACGCCTTGGGTGGTCTCTCTGTCTCCACTCTTGTCTCCAACCATCTACTCTCCACTCAGCAGACAGAAGGACGTTGTAAATCAGACTTTTGCTTCTATGTCAGGGCAGTTACGATGCTGTAATATAAGGACTTGCATTTCCATTTGACCCCTTGCAAAATTAGGGGGTCTCCTTGAGATATGACTTGTCGCTGACTTTCCAGCTTCTAGAATACTGCGTGCACCTACTGAAGAAGGAAGTTGACATGAAACTGAGCTTCCAAATTACAAATGAGATCAAGAGGACAACGAGGTCAAGTTAAGAAGATATTTTCTAAAACATATTAAAATTTTGGGGTCCATTAAAGCCAACGTTGGATATCCTGATCCATCTCTGGTCTCAATGCTCTTTCCTCTTCTGTCATTCTTTGACCTTTAGATCAGCAGTTGCCAACCTTTCGGACCTCACAGACCACCATGGTCCATGGACCACTGCATCTTTCCTTTGTGCACATGGACCATGGACCACTGGTTGGCGACCGCGGCTTTAGGTGACTTGAAAGAGGGCTTTAGGAGAAGTAGAGATCTCTGTGGGCCACCATATCTGAATCTTTGGGAAGACTCCTTGTGCAGGGACCTCTAACAACAAATGATAGTGCTAATAAACTTTCAAGATTCCTTGTTGTTATTCTATTTGCGAACAATAATGATTATTATGATCTTTTCCTCTGTATAGACATTTTAAAGACTGGTTAAAGCAGCTGAGAATTAATTTATTGGTAATGAACACTTTTAGCTTCATTAGACACTCAGAAGCCTACTACATTATCATTATCTGGATGCTAAATTTTAATTGCATGCAGCCTGGTCCCTCAATAATTAACACATTGCATATCCCACCTAATTCACAAACTAATTGTCATTTCTTAGATCTTAATATTACTTGCTAATTTTGCCAAGGATTAAAAAAAAAATCTGACTGTCAAAACTCCAGAGAAAATGACATTATGCAGGCACAATAGTGACAAAACAAGTTAATTTATTGCAAAGTCACCCAGAGAAGGAGTTTTTAATTGCATATTTGTTACCTTCATAAAAGACATAAATGGCTTTTAGTTACATATTTGCTTATTTCTTACATATTAAAAAAAAAAGTGTTAACAAGCCCGATTAAAATTAATTGCAAGGTCCAAGATCCAAGTGGAGAACTGAGCGTTAGCAAACTCCTAATTGAAGCTGAAAGAGGAAGAACAAAAGGCGATGCTGGTGGAATGGGAACCAGAACAGATGTTTGACTGTGGAGATGGAAAATGGTTGAATGACCCAATATGAAGAAGAGAATCTGAAGAGAAAATCAAACTTGATAATAAATGGGGAGAATTTTATCCTAATCACATTAACAGTTGCCTAACCGTGATCTACTTCCAGAGCTCAAGATGGAACAATCACGAAGGCTCTTAAACAACGTTCAATGCAGCACACTGCTGGTGTAGTATAGAAAGTTATACTAATGAAATTGCCTCTCATGGCACAGAATCCCTGGGTAACTTTCCAGGTCAGTGTTGATGCCCTCTGTATGTGGCAAGCTCTACATGCGCTTCTTTGGCGACTCTTGGCATCTTCAATGAGCCGGGCTGCCGTACCATTTAGAGGGACTGGCAGATGGGAAATCCTTTAACCCGCTGTTTTCTTGATGGGCTGATTCTGACAAGAAAGAATTCCACTTCCTGATAGGACCCTACCCTAGCACTGCCAGCGTCCACGTGGCCTTCAGCCTAGCGGGTATGTGCCCAAAGGGAAGATGCCTCTGTATACTCCATTAAAAGTCTCCAAAAATGGGAAGTAGTTTTCCTAATTACAAACAACAGAACATGCCGTCTAACACAGGGCTTTCCCAGGGAAGGGATGTTACATCGGGAGGAAAAGGGCCACTTGTAAACCTGCAAAAGAAGAAGTAGAAAATGCCCATAGGTCTCACCAATCACCTAAATCATTTATGTTCAGTGTGTTTTCATGGTAGATTGGAGCCAACATGTTTCAGCAACAAATGAAAGGAGGACCCATTCCATTTATCATGCTGTGTTTCTACCAGGCTATCCATGGATTGGAAATCTTACCTGATAAATTAAAACTGATTATCAGCCAGTTAACTGAAAAAAGTTGGTTAAAGCAGGGAATTACAAAAGGTGACATATGAGAATTTTATTCAAAATAGTTTGTTTTTATCCATTCGTGGCATTTGGGAAATCTGCCTTCGCGGAGGGAAGTGTAGGATCCACCCCACTTCCTTTAACCCCAGAGAGAGAACATGTAGTTTGTAGATGAACTGGGCAGCATTTCTGCAGCATCACATTTTGGAATAAAAGATTCGGGGAACTCCTGGCTATTTGTAAGTCCCTATTTTGGTTGGGAAATGTCATTAGACTGGTGTGCATCTGAGCATCCCCCCAGAATCTCTCCTAGGGTTGGGGAGTGCTGGGAAAAAGGTGTTCTCATGGACTTCTGGGAAAATGTGAACTGATAACCTTTTCTGGAATAAAGGTTGGTTACGTGTTTCAAAAGCTCTAAAATGTTTACTTGTTTGGACTCAATAATTCAACTCTAATTATTCCCACAAGTGATATCAACAAGATAGACCCTATGAAAATAATCAGGAGGGGATGGAAAGACTTAAGTACACAAATGTTTACTGCAGAGCTATGTACATCAATGGAAAATGGGGGGTAGGCTAGCGGCCAACCACAGAGGGTTCAGTTAAGTAAGTGATACATCCACAAATGAATGCTATTCACTTATTAGTAATCAAGCTTCAGGAGAACACTTAATAACATGGGAGAAGCTCAGAATATAATCAGCTATAAAATATGCAATGACCCTAATTTTGGAAAAGGAAAAAAGTATGTTCAGTGTGTTATAAGTCTATAGAAAAAGGTTGGAGGTATACCCCAATATTAATAGTCTAACTTTTGATGTGATTATTAATAATTTCTTAAAGATAAATCAAGTTAACCTAAAAAAATAACATTTTAACCTAATAAGAGGTTAACATTCCTGCCTCTCCTTCCCACTCGCCAACTGTCAGCTCCCTTCCCCAGATGCAACCATTACCAGTTTTCTCTTTCTTCTGGAGACATTCTGTACAAAATAGGTGGATTTTCATTTCCTTCATAATACGTTTCTGTATTTTCTAAATGAAAAATAAAATATTTCAAAAGTATGTTCCACTTGTTCAAAATCTCCATCACTAGTTTCCACTAGGTCTTGAATTATCATTGTATCACATAAATGAAAAGATAGCATGGAAGTTATTCAGCTTTTCACTTAATTTCCATTTATATTGTGGAATGAAAAAACAGCTTCTTGTAATTGTACTTGAATAACCAATTTTGATACTGTTTTTATTAGTCTTCTCATGGCATGAAGGCCCAGAAATCAAATTGTTCCACTTCTTTATCCATAATTATGTGCAATTAAAATGGCTACAGACCCTAAACTTTTCTTCCAAGCTCCAGACCTTTCAACTGTCATTCTTTATTATCTTGAAGCCCAACACTTCTTAGTAACACTTTGTGTACACCCCGTTAAGTGAAAGAGGAAGTATTGTATTTAACTGATATGGCTGTTCTTTAATTAATCTGCATTAGCTTTTTTGATATGGGTACTAATTGTTTTCTTTGAAAAAGAAATCACCATGGATGTGTGATTCTTCTATGCCTGTTGCTCTTCAAGAAAAGAGTTAATTGCAGAAAACAGGAATGTTACCTCTTTGAAAGTAAATCACCACTTTCCCATGTCGCTCCTAATCCAACTTTCTGACTTTCATTCACAGGAAACGTGAAAGTATTGGTGATCAGCAGAGATTCCTCGGAGTTTTGGCGCACTCTTTCCATTTATTCATAAGGTAGGAGGAATAATTACAACATGAGGTTGGAATAATAATAAGGGGTTCTTTTGTTTATTTTTAACAACTTCTAACCGCTATGCCTTGAGATATTGAAACCTCTCGAGGAGGGATCAAGGTAGGAAACAAATCCCCACCTGGAACTATAGTCACCCCTAAAGGAAATGATCGTATCCCCTCCTCCCAAGATGACTTAATTCAGTTTATTATAAAAAATGTAAATAGCTTATATGAAATAGATGGATTTGACTACAATCACCACACTCCACCCTCATTAACACACCCTTTCTGATATCTCAGTGTTTGGAGCGTTTATAAAGAAGTGTTACCCTAACAAGAGCGATAATGAGTTAAGTGTAGGAATGAGGGTGTCTAGATGAAGCAGAATAACTGAACTTGAAAGAGATCATTAAGCCAATAGCCTCCTTTTTAAAATGGATCCACAGTATTTTCAGACCATGTTTTCATGAATGTAGAACTGAACGCCAAATTCTGCCAAAAGAAACAATGATTGAAACTCGGTAATGTGTTCCACTCTCTGTTTACGTGGTATTTTTTCCATTAGGAAACAGGATGACATCCTTGTGCCTCGTCAGTGGTGGCACGTGCCAGTGTATGAGCTGTATAGTGTTCATCCAACTGAGCTGGGCTCTGGGTAGAACAAACAGCCATATGGGACCCGGTGAATTATGCATGCTTTCCCCTAAACAGCTCATGTGTTTTCCTCGTTAGAGCCCAAAATAGTGCCTTGTGCTTGACTTCATCGCTCTGGACTTTGGCTTATGCCTCTCCCGCAGGCTCCGGAGTTGCTAGTTCACACATGGCGAGCAGAGGCAAAGCGCTCTGGGAGCGAAACAGCCCTGAGCGGAAGCGATAGAAGCTTGCCGTAAGCCATTCCCACTAGAAACGCAGAAGTGATTTTCCAAACACTCAGGATAGGAGCACATGAACGTTAGCCCTAACTCTTTGAGCATCGCTGGCCTGTTTCGTTACCCGAGGAACCGAATCTTTGAGTCCCACCGATGAGGCCTGCAGCGCTCGTAGCCCATGGTTGGAGGGATGACTGACAGACGCTGAGCTGGAGCAGCTCAGGCTCTGTCTTGGGGTGTGAACCACAGAGGTGAAAAGTCACATAACCACACAGGCCAGATGCCACTGGGAGTAGCCACTGGGGAGCAGAGGTTGGCCAAAGCATCAGTGGAAGCTGCAGAGGTGACCTGAACGGAGCCTTGGAGGGTGGAACAGGCCACTAAAGGTGGGAAGGAGCAGGAAGGGCCCCAAAGGCGAGGGCTCAGCAAGGAACGTCTGGGAACGGGGTACCAGCTGGACCCCGCAGCCACCGTTCCAGATGTGGGGATTGTGGGGATGTCATTACCAAAGGCTGGTGGAAGCTAGGTCTTTGGGGTTGATTTTATTTTATTAAAAATTTATATATATTTTATTGATTTTTTTTTTTAACAGAGAGGAAGGGAGAGGGATAGAGAGTTAGAAACATCGACGAGAGAGAAACATTGATCAGCTGCTTCCTGCACACTCCCTACTGGGGATGTGCCAGCAAGCAAGGTACATGCCCTTGACCGGAATCGAACCTAGGATCTTTCAGTCTGTAGGCCAATGCTCTATCCACTGAGCCAAACTGGTTAGGGCCTTTGGGGTTGATTTTATTTTATTTTAAAAATTATTATTTTTTAATTAAATTAAATTTTTTAAAATTGTTTGAAGCATTACAAATAGTAGTACATATGTCTCCTTTTTTCCCCTTGACCTCTTCCCAGCCTTCCCTACCACCCAGCCTTTACCTATGCCCCCCACCCCCCCACCGTGTCTTGTATCCATTGGTTATGCTTATATGCATGCATACAAGTCCTTCGGTTGATCTCTTACAGCCCCCTGCCCCAACCTCCCCAGCCTTCCCACCGTAGTTTGACAGTCTGTTCAATGGTTCTTTATCTCTATAACTATTTTTCCCTTTGGGGTTGATTTTATTTATTTATTTATTTTTATTTTATTTATTTATTTTTAAAAAATATATTTTATTGATTTTTTACAGAGAGGAAGGGAGAGGGATAGAGAGCTAGAAACGTCGATGAGAGAAAAACATCGACCAGCTGCCTCTTGCACACCCCCTACCGGGGATGAGCCCGCAACCAATGTACATGCCCTTGACCGGAATCAAACCTGGGACCTTTCAGTCCGCAGACCAACGCTCTATCCACTGAGCCAAACTGGCTTCAGCTGGGGTTGATTTTAAATAGAGCTGGTGGACTTGGCCTGTCAGCTCACGGTCCATTCACTGAGCGCTAGGTGGGGCCAAGCACTGTGTGGGCCCCAGACGTGGGGTGGCACAATGCTCTCATTGCAACCTCGGGGGAGAAAGAGAGGGAGGCTCAGAGAGGGGAAGTAACTTGGCCAGGGTCACCCAGTGAGAAAGGGCCTGGGCTGAGGTCTTTTTTGTTTCAATCTCACCCCCACCACCGGGCCAGGTAGGCATCGGACTGAGACAGACCCTCGGGAATGGTGTGCTAATGATTTGAACAAAGAACTCCATCGGAGCTTTAAAAAACCGCTTCCGCATTATTCACGTCTCATTGTAAGCGGCGAGAACACAGCCCACATCCTAAAAGACCCGCACAGCATCAGTAAAAATGTGTTCATTTGTCGTTCATGGCTGGTTTTATTTTTAGATTAATGAAGATCCAAATTAAACCATTGGAGTGCAATCATCCCGATAGTCCTTATCACATTTTGCTCATTATCACTTCATTTATATTTATGATGAGGAACAGATGGTGCCGATGTCATATTTCCATGTGTGGCGGATCCGGCGAGGAGGAAACATCTCATATTAGCTGCACTTATCAAAATATTTGTACTTAGCCACCACGGAAATCTGAGCTTATGTACTATCTTGTCACCATGTCATAGCTACCACTTAGAAGAGACCATTTAAATTAGATATGTGAGGGGGGAATGCATCATTCATTATTCCTGAATGAATGCACTGAACTCTGAACAGTAATTATGGGTGAGCGGTAAGGAGAGAGTCATTAGGCTCGGATGAAAAACAGCAATTAGAGTGTTGTCTTGGTGGCACGCTCAGATTTTTTTCCCCCTTTCTTTCTTTCAAGCTGTTTGCGGAGAACACAGAGAGGCAAAGGGAACAGTTGGTGACAGTGGCACCAGAGGAGCTAGTGACAGACAGACAGACAGTGGGCGTGGTCACCAGACTCATGAGCCTGCCTCCTCTTCTGAGGGGTAGCTGGCAGGAGAAGGCCGAGGAAAACCGGCTCTCAGATGTGAATTATAAATCCTTTTTAAAAGAAAACCAATGTATTTGTATTGATTTCAGAGAGGAAGGGGGAGGGAGAGAGAGATACTGCAATGATGAGAGAGAATCATGGATCGGCTGCCTCCTGCACACCCCCTTTCGAATTTCTGCAAGGCGAAGCGTGCAACAGGAGTGTTATTTTATAATTCACCTTGCCGGTGTGGCTCGGTGGTTGAGCAATGACCTGTGAGCCAGGAGGTCACAGTTCGATTCCTGCCAGGGCACATGCCCTCTGTTGCACGATTCATGCTGCAGAAACTCGAAAGGGCAAAGAAATGGGAGAGTCCTGTGTCCCCCCAGATAACAGGAGAATGTTTGTTTGTGATCCCTTTCTTCAAACACGTGGTCAACCCACTGGTATGGAGCATCTGTTCCTCCCAGGCACGTGAGAGATACAGAGGCCTGTAACATGCTTCTTGACCTTGACACGTGTACAGTCTCATCTGCAAGCCAGACGTGATAGAAAAGGACTCTGGGTCCAAAGAAAGGGAAGTGTGTGCACTTGGCCCACAGTCCTTGGGGCTTTGCCTGAGGGGAAGGGGGTCTTGGAAGCGGGAACCTGCTGAGCCCCTTGAAGAAGGGGAGCTTGGGGAGCCATGGGCCTGGCACTGAGCCCCAAGGAGCCACAGCCAAGTCATGTCCTCGAATCCCAGTCATGTCTGGGCTCCTTGTTGAATGACAAGTGTCTCCCAAAGGGACTGAGGGTGGGTGGACAAGCTCTGCCTCTAGAACCAGCAAGAACTTTGCAGAAATATGGTTTGAGAAACTGTATTTAATGTGGAAGACAAACTGGACACAAAGATGCAGGAGAAAGGGTGGCCGTGACCTGGTCCTCGGTTGGGGTGCGTGTTCAGAGCAGGCACATCCTGCTGTGACGGGAGCCGGCGTGCGGGTGGCTGTCACGTGCTGTGACAGGGAGGCAGCAGTGCGGAGTGGACGGCAGGGTGCTGTCTCGGGCTGTCCCCGCTCATGGCCGTGTGGGTGAACGAGCTCTATTTTCTTTGTTTTGTTCCTTTCCTGAGCCCTCTGCCTGAACTCAGCACGAGTTTCTGGGGGTTTGGAGGTGGGAGGAGGGAGGAGGCAGAGGGGAGTGGGAGGACCTGTGTCTCAGGGCTGTGCTCCGACTTCCCTCTCCTCCCGGCCACACTGTGTGCACTCTGTCCCTCAGGGCGAGGCCTTTCCCAGTAAACCCGGGCCTGTCTGCTCGCAGGCCTGACACGATGCAGGGACATGCCCGCGTCCCACAGAGAGCCGGCTCAGGCCTCCCAGGCGGGGCTCCCGCTACCCAGTGGCCCCGAACGCTCCAGAAATAATAACCTGACACGGTGCGGGGCATGTGCAGAGCGCAGAGGTGGTGAAGCCTCAGAGACTCGTGTGCCGTGCATGCCACTGCAGGCTCCCAGCCAACGGATGGTTTCTGCAGGCTTTTAACGTCGCTTGGGGCCTTGCAGCCACAAGGGGCCAGCAGCTCAGCCACGCCGGGGACCAAATAGGATGTCAGCTCAAATGTCCCCTGTTGAGGCCTAGGCACCTCAGCTGCACACTCAGGTGAGCCAACTCTGTTCAAGGACAGCCTCTGACCGTGGTCCATCCAGGCCAAGGGGTCCTGAGCGAGGTCATGACCTCAGGCCCTGGGGTCAGACCAAGGGGTGTGGACACTCACTTGATGACTTAGTTGTGTGAGCGAGGGCAGTGTACTTACCTCTGTCTCAGGGTTCAGGTGTGGGGAAGGGATGAGACAGTAGGACTTCTTGGGGTTTCCTGGATGATGGTGTGAGACGCGGAGGGCAAAGGGCCTGGCTCGAGGTCTCCACAGGGAGGCCCTGAGGCCCTGAGCTGTGGCCGTGGCTGTGGCTGGACGTCTGGGGAGAAGAGGCTGCGCTCGGCTCTGCACCCGCCGGCATGCGGGGGTGAGGGGACCGGCTGGGGGAGAGGCAAAGGGAGGAAGAGCATTTCTGACGAGGGACCAGCAACGCAAAGGCGCGGACAGATCTGACGCGTGGGGGGCGAGGTTGGATGTCTCCCTGTAGATCACGTTCAGGGAATGTTCTGGATCCCAGGCAGGGCCCAGCCTCTGAACAGCCCCTGGTGGGACCAGGCCCAGCTGGACGGGCAAGAGCCAGGCCGACTGGAGACGGGGAGCCTCGTGCCTTGCCTGCAGGGCCGCTCGGCTGCCTACCTCATGCCAGCACCGTGGTGTCACTGGTACCGCGCTGAGTCTGATCTCTGCGTATTCTTTTCCTGGCAGATCCCCAGCCATGCTGCAAAGTCATGCCAGGCTGAAATGCAACTCGGGTCACACTAGCAAGGATCTATTTAGCGTCTACTACGTGCTTAGGGGACCGTGCCTTAGACAACCGTGGGTAGACAGTTAATCCGAGCCTCAGTGTACGCACCTATTAAATCAAGGTTGGACTCAATGGCAGCTGAGGGTTTCCCCTCCCCCCCCAGTTCTGAACTTAGAGGAAATCCTAAAAGAGCTTTGAGTTTTGCTGGGAGGATAGTTTTCCTTTCACTGCGAGAAGATTGTGTAAAACAAAGCATAGCCAAGTGCACACAATCAGCTTAATTCTGAGTTCCACAGGACAGCCACTAAGCATAGGTCAGCAAGTCTGGTCGTGGTCCATGTCTGAGTATCTAGCATGGCCCCTCGGATTCGGGCAGAGAGAATGCAGCCCCGGATGGGATCACACTCAGCTGGAGTCCTGAGCTGCAGCTGAGGGGAAGCGGGGGGGAGGAGGGGAGGCGCAGATGCCTCGCTCCCCCCCCAAGAGGCTGTGAACCCGGCATTGACGCTGAGCGACCCGAGACGCTGAGAGGCGAGGTGTTTCTCTCTCAGTCTGATGGGAAGGCTTCTATGTTTGGTGACTGTAATCGCAGATGGGTTGAGACGGCCCACTCCCATTCGCTGCTTACGAACAAGCACAATTAGAAGCTGACGGCAAACACGCCTCATGAAAATTATCACATTTAGTGTGATTCCCATAATAAAAGCAGGAGCCAGCACAGGAGTCTTTTCAATTTACACAGAGAGCCCTGGGGTCTCTCCGCAGTCGCTGCTGAGCCAATGTTTCTGAGTAAACTTTATTAGGAAAGCAGATTGAAAACTCCCGAGGCTCCATTCCATCTTGGTTTACTCTCTCTCTCTCTCTCTCTCTCTCTCTAACACACACACACACACACACACACACACCCCTTATTATTTTTTTCTTTAGCCAAAGTGTTCATATAAATGCTACACAGTTATTAAAGGACAGAAGAGGCATGAGGTCCTATTGCTACCACATTCTCCGTGCCCAGCGAGAGCCAAGTCTCCGAGGGGCTGCCTAGACCTAGGCATCCAATTCCATTGTTATCGGCAACACCCATTTGTGTCCTATTTACTTTAAGAGGCCTTTTTCCTGAGAGATACAGATGAAATGTTTGTTTTTTCATATGTTGTTTGTTTAGGGAAAACAGATGTTCGGAGGGGAGAAATGAACTTATTCAGAATCGCTCTGCTATGGTGCTGGGGCATGCTCTGACTCTGGGGTGAACCTTCCCTCGGTTTCCTGCCCTTGTCTCTGTAGGCCCCAGCGAGACAAGAACTGGACATGCAAAGGACTGGTTCATTCTAAAAGTGTTTATTTATTAGTATTATTATTATTTAAAATATATTTTATTGATTTTGTACAGAGAGGAAGGGAGAGGGAAAGAGAGTTAGAAACATCGGTGAGAGAGAAACATCGATCAGCTGCCTCCTGCACACCCCCTACTGGGGATGTGCCCGCAACCAAGGTACATGCCCTTGACCGGAATCGAACCTGGGACCCTTCAGTCCACAGGCTGATGCTCTGTCCACTGCGCCAAACCGGCTAGGGCCAAAACTCATGCTCTTTAGTTTCGAGGATATGTTGCCAGCAGCAAGGGGAGCCACGTTCCGGATGGGAAGTGCAATCCAGAAATGTTCCATAAGAGGAACAAAAGGGGGCATCTTAGGGGGCAGGGGGTCCTGGGGCTTACGTCAAGGCTGTTAACATCTTAGTGTCCGGCTGTTGACACAAAACATTTGTCGACTCCTGGCACATGCCTGGCACAGGCCCCGCTCCGGCCCACAGCCCTCCGCCCTCGCCATCTGGAGATAACGCAGACAATTGAACACACTTGCGGCCCTGGGCTGACTGCACGCCTCGTTTCCCATTGCTCCTTACGCAGCCCGGCCCTCCACCTCTCCCTCCTCTTCATCACGCCTTATTTCTCATTCCTTACGTCTGATTCCTCTACCGACTGGAGCTAAGTTGGAAATGGAGCCTTTAGTGGCGGACAATTAGACAGTAAATCCCCTCGGCTTACGTGCCACCCGATCCATCACCTGCCCTGCTGCTTTCCGTGAGTTACTACGTGTGAACTACATATGAGCTGGACGTGCAAATCCGGCCCCATCAAATGCAGGCCTTCCCCGGCTCCCGCCCCTCCTCGCCCCTTCCCTCCACGGCTCTTATTCATGGCCGGTCCTCCCCGCGCCCCGCGCCCCGCCGGGTCCGACAAGAGCAGATCCTTCAAAAGCGTCCTTCGGGGACTGTCTATTTCATTTCGAACTTGACACGGAATTACTGTTTTTGACAGTTGAACTTTTCAGCATGCTTGATACAAATATTTCAATATCCTGTTACCTGAGCTGAGGGGAAGATAAAGTTCTACACCAGACACCTACAGCGGCCGGGGAATAGGTTTCCCGGTGACTGATTTAAAGGTACAGTAATAGCCAGCTGGTTAATGAGCTAACCAGGCTTTGGGAGGGCAAAGGTCAACGGGGAAAGTAAACCCAGTAACTCAGCCAGCGCTAGGGGACCCACACGGGGGGAGAAACGCTGCCTGTCAGGCGGTGCCACAGTTCCACTCCCAAGCTCATTCCCAAGGGGACAGAAGGAGAAAAAAAAATCAGTGAACATCTAGAATGTCTTCCGATGTACCCCAAGGGAGGGAGGGCAGGTGGGGAGGAGTAGCCTCGGCGACAAGACAGGGAGCCTCGTGAGTGCTGGTGTGCCGGACATGACGGGAGGGTGACTGTCCCTTAAGAAGTGTTGTGTGGTAGGTCATTGGGTAGAAGAATAGATGTCAAAATAACGGACACGCTAGTATTTCAAGTGCACATGCCCCCCAGGGAAGAAGCTGGAATGTCAGGTGTGGGAAGGCAGAGACTCTCAGAAATTAGAACGGACTCAGGGAGCCCCAGGAACTCTGGGGCAACACTGGCCAATAGAGCTTTCCGGAATGATGGAGATGCTCTCTTCTGCATTCATTTAGTGGCCTTTCGCCACCCATGCTTGCTGAGCACTTAGAATGTGATATTTCTGAGAAACTGAGTTTCAAATTTAATTTGGTTAATTTAACTGTGAATTTAATCGCCACACGTGGTAGTGGTTGCCATATTGGTAGCTACCCGTCCCTCTTGGAACGTGGCTCCCCATGTCTCACCCCTTTCTCTCTGCCAGCTGCTGCCCGTGCTCTCTGTGCTTCGAGGGCCTTTTCTGCTGACGCCTGGTTTCTGAGTCCCCGTGATTCTGACAAGGGTGGATCATCTCTCTCTCTCTAGTATTCATTCCCCATTGTCCCATAACAATAGCACCAAAAGTCATAATGGCTTAAAATAACCCACAATGGTCATCTCGTGATTTCCATGGGTCAGAGGTCCCCGTGTCTTTGCTTCAGGGCCTCACAGAGCTGCGGCTGAGGTGCCCGCCGTGGCTGCTGTCTCTTCCCGGGTGCGCCTGGGGAAGGGTCTGCTTCAAACCTCTGTGTGCTGGAGGGAGTTAGTTCCTTGCAGGTCAATGGACTGAGAACCTGACTTTCTGGCTGTTGGCTAGAGGTTGCCTTCGGCTCTGTGCCACCTGGGCCTCCTTGAAGCCAGCAAGCGCCCGGCTGGCGTAACTTAGCGGTGGAGCATCTACCCAGGAATCAAGAGGTCATCGGTTTGATTCCCAGTCAGGGCATGTACCTGGGTTGTGGGCTCCATCCCAGTAGGGGGCGTGCAGGAGGCAGCTGATAAGTGATTCTCTCTCATTATTGATGTTTCTACCTCTCTTCCTCTCTCCCTTCCTCTCTGAAATCAATAAAAATAGAATAAAAACAAACAAATAAAACCAGCAAAAGAGACGTTCCTTCTCAAGGTGGATGGCACACATGCCATCATGGAATCACACACAATCACACACATCCTGCCATCTCTGCTGTGCTCTATGGATTAGAAGCAAGCCACAGGTGTCACCCATCCTTCAGAGGGGGCTACCCCCGGGCCTGAACGCCAGGAGGTGGGTCATGGGGCCACCCTACAGTCAGTCCTCCACACCGACGTTTCCAGCCGAATCTCTCACTGCATCTGGCCCACCCATGTTCTCGGCATTTCTGTTGTTCAAGTTCCAGAGGAAGGAAGTAATCAGCCCAGCCTTTGCACCTGGCTGTATGCACCCAGCCTCGAGTTGGGCGGCCAGGGGTGAGGTCACAAGGTCAGTCAGCCTCGTCCAGGTCCTGGGTCAGCAATGACTGGGTCCCTTGTACCCAGAATCCAATGGGGCCACGCCCAGCAACCTGGGTCTGCGGTCAGATCCCGGCCTGCCCACCTAACAGGCATAGGAAATTCGACTCCCAAAGCCTGGAAGAGGCAGCGCGGTTTTTATTCTCCTCCTGTGGCTCTCGGCCTTTATCTGAGGTGCAGAGGGAGAGGAGGGCCCGAGGCAAGGGACTCTTTGAAACTGGATCCAGTTACACGTTAGACAAATTAAAGGAAATGTTACTTTACAGAGCAGAAAGTAACCCCGCGGAATTTGCCTCGTTCCAAAAGCAGAGAGGGCTGGGAATATAAATGGATTAAAAAATATAAGTGACACAGCCATAAATTATGTCGATGAAAATAATCCAAATGATTAGCAATATGGGAACGGTTAAACAAATTACGGTAAATGAACATCGTGGAATGTGAGGCAGCTCTTAGGAATAATTATATGAAAACAAAAACAGTGTATTTTAGAAAAGCATCTCCGATCCAAAGCCGTAAGAAGAAACTCAGAATTTAAATATGAAAAGGTTACAGCGTCGGAAAATTCTATACGCATGGAAGGCAGCACGGAAAGTGTTTGACTAGAAGAGTCTGAGTGATTTTTCCATCAAATATCTTTTATTGTTATCATAAATCTTATTATGCAAAAAAAAAACAACAGTTTGGAAATAGGTGACGAAGAATAATAGCTAATGTTCTTTGACCTGACCCTGTGCTAAATACTTTCCATGTCTTCTGCAGGGTGGTCTCGGCTGTTATCCTTAATTTGCAAACGAGGAAACTGAGGCTCTCAGAGGTCAATTAACCTGCTCACCCAGATAGAAGGACTTGAACCCAGGCTGTCCGGCTCTGGCACTAGCTCTGTAGGCTCTCTGGGCAAAGCACCCCAAACCTGTAAGCTCTTCAAAGACTTGTGGCAAATTTGAAGCCTGAAACAGAACAAAACAAAACAGTGCGTTCAGTCCAAGTTCAAGCTCACACTTGATAAATGTAGGATGACATGCCCATAGAATGTGACATTATATTCACTTTATTGGAAAGTTTAGGATTCACAACAATGAGAGTTTCTCAGTTTGCAGGAATTCCCAATGGCCCGTGGTGATTGTTACAAAATTACAGGCAATTATAGTTGAGTTGCTTTTGGCCAAATGATTTCACCAATAACACTGGAAAAACCATTCAAAAACATCTTTGCAGTTAGCATAGGTGGTGGGTGCAATTAAAAATGTTTGATGTGGTCCTAGCTGGTTTGGCTCAGTAGATAGAGCGTTCCGATATCGGACTGAAGAGTTTGGGGTTTGATTCTGGTCAAGGGCACCTATCTCCATTGCAGGCTACATCCCTGGCCCTGGTCAGCGCTGGTGCAGGAGACAGCCAGTCAGTATGTCTCTCTCACATTGATGTCTCTCTCTCTTTCTCTCCCTCCCTCCCTTCCTCCCTCCCTCCCTCCTTCCCTCCCTCTCTCTCTCCCTCCCTCTCTCCCTCTCTCTGTGTCTCTTGCACTCTATCTAAATATCAGTGGAAAAATATGCTCTGGTGAGGATTAACAACAACAAATATTTGACATGGGTGTGGCATCTAAAGCCTATCACTAGCCCGGTCCGGAGCCCCAGCTTAGAACAGCCCGTTGTCTGGAGTCAGCTGTGGTCTGTTCTCTCTTGCCTACGGAGAGAGGTCGTGTGGTACCTCAGCAGGCCCAGACCTTAGGGGTAATGGGGAGAAGGAACACAACGGAGCAGAGGGTGGGAGGAGTCACGGGTAGGGGAGGAGGGGCAGCTCCTAACCACTGACAGTGGGCTCCATGCATCCCAGGGTTGAGGCTGTATGTTATTAATAACTGAACTCTTCTTCTTCTAAAAAATATTTGTATTAATTTCAGAGAGGGAGGGAGAGATAGAAACATCAATGGTGAGAGAGAATCATGGATCGGCTGCCTCTGCACACCCCACACTGGGGATAGAGCCTGTGTCATGCCCTGACCTGGCATCAAACTGTGACCCCCTGGGTCATAGGTCGACACTCAACCACTGAGCGCTGCCAGCTGGGCCTGAGGTCTTATTCTTTCACTCTCTAAGGGTCCCCACTGTGTGTGTGCACGTGTGTGTATGCATATAAGTGGGTTGTCTGGGGGGCATGTCATGGTAGTAACACTCAACACTCCAAGTAGGGTGCCTCTGCTTTTCTTTGCAATTACAACTTTATGGGTCCACATTTCCCCACCAGGCTGCCAATGCAAACTATAGCAATCCCCAGAACCAACCGCATGCTTTAGGGGAAACGAGCTGTGGACAGACTTTTAATAACGAGGTGGCGGTTGTTAGTCACCCCACTCAGCTGTCCGTGAGCGAGTGCCTGACAAGCTCCCGGTGTTGGCTTTATCGTTTGCAGCTTATCCCACTCCTGCAAAAACAAGTTCATCCCAGAATTTGCTGTCTATGGAGGTCACCTGCAGGGGTTTTTAAGGGCCCATCTCACCAGCACCTTCAGTTTTGAAGGCATCACCCAGGCAATGATGCTCTTTCCGGAAGCGATGAGCCAGCATGCTTTGAATGTGGAGTTGCTGGAGATTTCATTCATAGGTCTTCCCTCCTCTCCCTCCATCATGCCCCTGAGCCCGCTTCCCTACCAGAATACCTTTCTCCACTGACAGGTGGCTTTTACATGTAACTTTTCATTAAGTCACCGGAGCGGGCCTCTGTGCACCCCCTGGGAGGCACTTATGAGACAGGAGGCTGAGATAGCATCTCGGGCCCGGGCCTCTTACCTTGCTAGCCTTGCGAACTCATTTTTGATGACACCCTCTAAATAACGTTCATGGCCATTTTCCCCACTTCTCATTCCGACCATGCACTGGGATCTCATTGTGGTAAGTCCGGCCGCATGTCACTTGATCGGGGTAATGCAGAATAATTACGGCCCATTGCACTTCATTACACCGCGATAATGGGTGGCGGACCGGGCTTCAGCTACAGCTGCTCGGAAAACTGAGCTGACATGGATACTGTGGCAGGAACGACGGGACGGGGCCCCCATGCAAATGGCAGGCATTAGCATCCGGCCAAGGGGTTCTGAAATGCAATCTGCGCTCGGCTCAGGACACCTGCTTTGGGTCTCTCGTTTTTTTCTCCTGGACACAATGTGATGATCCTGGAATAAATGAATCCATCAACCCGTGTTCGGCCTCATGAAAGGTCATTGAAATGCCAGAGAAATGCTAAATGCCACGGACACGTGAGGAGAGTGATATTCCATAACGCATCTGTTTAATTGTTTCTAATGGTTCACTTTACTGGCACCGTGGACATCCTGCTGCAGTCTGAATCCAGTCCGTGGATGCCTGTTTAACACGGGCCAATTACAAAACAATGAAAAATGGTGCATCGCTGTAATAGGGCTGTAGGGTGACCCTATACTATAATCTTCTGGAATAGGACACTTCAGATAGTAAAATGAGTCAATATTAATCATTACCCTGGGACAAGAGACAAAAACCAGGACCATTCCAAGAAAAACAAGGCATAGGGAGCTGCTATGATCTTTGTTCTCTATCCTTATCCTTACAGCCAAAGCTAGCGTCATCTGGAGAGGATAAAGGTCATGACTTTGGCCCTCCTTCCCCTAGCAATGCATTCCACTGGCCTTTTTTAGTCCAGCAAGGAGATGCTAACGTAGACTGGGAGCATCTGAGAGAAATCGAGGTTAACCGTAGAGATTAGGGAGTCATCCCTTTGCGTGGGATACATGTATACATTTATGGGAAAGCTCCAGGTTGGGAAATACCATTATGGAAGCCCTGGGCAGAAGAGGAGGGGGGGAGTCAGGAGAAGGAAGAGCTTAGAGAAAGGAGGAGGACCAGAGATGCAGCACCGTGGGAAGTGAGGGAAGCATTGGCAGGTAATCATCGGGTCTGGCAATCGGGAAGGTCTGACAGCCAGCCTCCAGGGGTCCTGCCTCCAGGTGTTCGTGTCCTGTGTGGTCACGCTCACATCCATCGGGATGTCCTGTGTGTCTCCAGGGGGGATTGCTGAAAGGATAGAGTGTGGCTTTTGAAACGAAGGTATAAGGTACACTGTGGCTTCCACAATGTACCTTTGAGTGATCGAAGGGAAGACAGCAGCCATGTCATGAAGATGCTCAAACGGTCCCGAGGAGAGGGCGTCCTGCTAAGAACTGTGAGTAAGCCATCTTGGAAATAGTTTAGTTACAAAGAATACGTGTTTTTTTTAGGTTTCCCACAAGCAATGCCCACTAGCTCCTTTTCAAGGCAAAGAATCCTATAAGATTTTATGAAAAATATGATTCGAGACACTGTGTGCCAAAATCTGCCTTATTACTCATTATTTCCCAGGGGGAAAGTTGGTTGACTTTTAATTTCTCGTCCCCCTGCATTTCCCTGTAGATAAAGTTTTATGGCCAGGATCACCCACATAAATGGGTCCGTCGTCATCCTAAGTGGGTCAATTTAGAGCACAGGCCACCTGGGATTACCGGATGATGTCCAAATGGCATCGGCATTTATTTTCTGAAGGACAACGGCAGTGTCGGTGTGTGATCCGAATCTGTCTGAAATAAAAGAAGAAGATGGCCGCGTGGCCACAGGGCCCTGCTGGGGTTTACTGACGTCCACGTCCTTTGTAAATGCGACCGGGATGTGGCATTTGCAGGGAGAGCTGAGTTTTCTCTATTAGCTTCCTCCGGACCCAGACCCTCCCTTCGCCCTGCGTCTCCTTAGCTAAATCACATCCCCGATCCACTCCGAGTCATGAATTAGTAAAGAACCTATGAGATGCCCTATCTGGACCAGCCTGTTTAATCTTTCATGGCGGGCTCCGGGAAGGATGCCCCTTGAATGGCCATTTATTTCTTTCCCCTCCCCCAGACCCTGCAAGAGTTGGCCAAAACAAATGCTGCCTCGTGTCCCCCAGGCCCCCACCAGGTAATTTCTATTTTTTATTTGTTATATGGGCCCAGAATGAGAAAGGGAGGAAGGGAAGCTGGAACCCAGGGTGCTGTGTGTAGCTGCACTCTACAAGGTGTGCAGCGGAGGGGAGCGCTGCTGAAAGCCGGAGCACCCCCCCCCTGTGGGGAGTGTGGGGGGTCCCCTCCACCCCGCAGCCATGCCCATTGAGAGGAGGGGTGGGCAGAGGTCCCCACTGATCCCACCAACCTTGTTCTTTCCTCCTCCTCTTTGTCTTCTCTTCTCTCGCACCTCAGCCAAAAACCTACATGAAGTCCCCTGCAATTTGTTTTTATCCCCAAGGAAAGGTTAGTTCTTGTAGCCGTAATTCATTCACAGGAAATTAAACACAGGAGCAGGTGGATGCCTGAGGTCATTTGAAAAGCACGCCAAAACGCTTTTCCTCAGGTTTGTCCAAGGCCCTCTCCCCGTCCTGAATTCCTGAAGGGCCTCAAGCATCGCCCAAGGGGGCTGGCTCCCAGTGGCCACACTGGAATCCAAGGAGGTGGGATGTTTGGGGCTGACCGGACTGGAGCGGCGTTAGAGCTGACTGTGACTCTTCCCAGAATCCCCTGCTCTTCTTGTGCTCAGACATTTCCTTCTGGGGATTTTCAACAAGTTTTTAAATGTTTGGTGTCAGTCCAACATGGTAGGTCTTGGTTGATATCCATACAGACTCTCTACTTCCGGTTTACCTGTCATTAACAGGGCCAGCAGACTGATGAAGGAACGTTTTCATCTTCTCCTTCTGAGCGTTGAGCCAGAGTAGGCACAGGCCTGGAAATGGCAGATTTGAGTTTTATCCTGGCTTCTGTCCGACTTCCGGCATGGCTGGCTCCAGGCACTTATTTAGAAAGATTGCTGTATTTTATGGTCTTCATGACACTGTCTTTTCTTCTGTTAAGGACAGCATCATTACCCTGCCTGTGTGGCTCAGTGGTTGAGCATTGACCTATGAATCAGGAGGTCATGGTTTGATTTCTGGTCAGGGCACATGCTCGGGCTATAGGCTCGATCCCCAGTGTGTGTGTGTGTGTGTGTGTGTGTGTGCAGGAGGCAGCCAATCAATGATTCTCTCTCATTTCTATCTTTCCCTCTCCTTCTCTGAAAAAAAAAAAAAAAAAAAGACAGCATTATGTAGAATGGTCTGGTGTTAATTCCTTATTCTAATTTTCCCAGTGGGCTTGGCTATGACCAGGCGCTGGGAACAGGCAGTGCCAGAATGGGAACCCGGCTCTGCCTCACTCCTAAGTCTAACTCCATCTCCCGGGCCCATCACCGAGCAATAATGCAAACCCTAGACCCAGTGTGATGTTGCTGTATTCCATCGGTCTTGCCAGCACCCTTCTCCTCCCCCAATTTCTCTGTTGTGACCAGAGCTACTCTGAGCACGAGAATTACCTTCATGAAATATGTATTGTCTTGTACAACATGGTGTAATAGCAATGATGGATTACTTTAGTCCATAAAGTTGATCGTATCTAAGGTTATGCTGGCTTCCAACATTCTTTTTGGGTTAGCCCTCTTAGTGATCATCTCTTTTCTAAACTGGCCGGTGGGGAAAGAACTCTGAAAAGTGCTCACGGGTGTGCAGAGAATGGAATAGTTTTCAGTGCTAAAAACATGTAAGCTACCAAGCCATGAAGATAGCACAAAAGTATGACATTCTGGAAAAAAGCAAAACAATGGAGACAATGAAAAGATCAGTGGTTGTCAGGGGTGATATGGGAGGGAGGGGGGAGGAATGAATAGGCAGAGTACAGAGGATTTCGTATGATGTCGTAAGGATGGATATATGTCATTATACTTTGTCCAAACCCATAGAAGGTACAATACCAAGAGTGAACTTGAGGTAAACTATGGACTTTGGGTGATCATGATGTGTTGACATAGGTTCATGCTTGGTAATAATAAGGTACCACTCTGGTGGGGAGGTTGATATTGGGGAGACTATGCATGTGTGGGCCAGGGGGTATATAAGAAATCTCAGTGCCTTCCTCTCAATGTTATTGTAAACCTAAAAGTGCTAAAAAAAAAAATTCATTAAAAAAAATGTGTTCAAGGGACTATAGCGGAGGGACATCTACACTATGACTCAGCAGGGCACACAGGCTGTGTGACAACAGGAACGAGTGCTCATGTTCATTAAAAGACATGTCTAAGCCCTGGCTGGTTTGGCTCAGTGGACAGGGTGTCAGCCTGTGGACAGAAGGGTCCCGGGTTTGATTCCGGTCAAGGGCACATGCCTGGGTTGTAGGCTCAAATCCCAGTAGGGGGCATGCAGGAGGCAGCTGATTAATGATTCTTTCTCTTATCATTGATGTTTCTATCTCTCTCTCTCCCTCTCCCTTTCTCTCTGATATCTATCTATCTATCTATCTGTCTATCTATAGACACATCCAAGAGTGTTTGCCAGAAGCTTTAGTGATAAGAGCCTAAAGCTGGAGACAACCCAGAAGACCACTGGCAATGCTAAATTGCTCTCGAGTTGTAAAATGCAGCCCTGGACAGCATGCAGTGAGAGTGAGCGCATGGGAGCTGCGTGCATCAATGCAGAAGTGCCTCGCAGAGAGACTGCCAAGCAAAGGAAAACAGACACTAAAGTGTACGTACCCTATGGGTCCCCTTATAGAATTGAGGTGCCATGGATGGTGGTTATTAACTTGGAAGAGGAACAAGGAAACTCACCGGGCACTGGGGATATTCTGCATACTGACCGGTGGGGGTTACATGAGTGTGCACATACGTACAAACCTGCCCCTTAAGATGTACGCACTTCACGTGTACCTCCACGTTTAAAATGAAATTGAAAACACTCAGGAACACATAGAGCTGTTGGGAGTTGGTGTTGGCTCCTGCCAGTTGACCCACGGTCTCTAAGGTTACCCCTTGCAAAACCTCCCGCTCTGTTGTTCTGAGGTCACGTCTGGCCCAGTGGGCAGCCTGGATCGGGCAGAAATGCCTGGCATCAGTCCCTCCGGGCGTCCAGCGTGTGGGTGCCTGTGGCTCATCCTTGGCATCTTCGTGCCCAGTGACTCCTCACCATGCTGCTCACGCCATATTTCCTCAGGGGCAGGCTCCCAGTGGCTGGTAGCTTTGCCTTGAACCCACTGCTTGGGGCACTGATGCTACACCTTTCTCTTACCAGCATCTCCCCCGCACCTCCTACAGTCATGGGGTATCGAATGGACTGATCTTGAACCATGTCATGTGACCTGCGTTTGAGGACCCCCACTTTCTGGAGCCTCTTGTCATGCCCACTGCTTAGTGGACCCTCCTCATTGCTGACAGGCCTCTCTGATCACATACAGGAGCTTTGGACCTCTGAGGAGCAGTCCTAAGGTGAGTCCCTTCACCTACCCCTTGGGCCCAGCTTCCTGTCACTGCCCACTGGGCCATGTTGATGAGCCCAACCACGCGGCACCCCCCCCTCCCCCCATCAGCTGCTGGGTGTCTGATACGCCCATATCAGACAGAATACTGAAGAAAACAAACGTTTCTTTAAATGCCATAAGACCTGGAGCGTGCAGTGAGACACACATTAACACTTCCTTTTGAGCTCTCGCTTGTGGCATTTCTTCGGAGAGGTAAAGCTCTATTGCAGCTGCCCATTAGCCGCTCATGTCTGAGGCACAGCGGGAAGAAGGAGAGAGGAGAAAGATAAAGGGATAATGCCCGGGAGACAGTCAACCCAAAAGGCTCAGCACCACGTGAATGGTTTTGAGCGCGTACGATCTGTTTCTATCGTTGTGTTATTCACAAGCCATAAAGGCAGGGAAAGAGCAAAGTAAACACGGCCACTTAGGAGATGGATGGAACACAAAGAGAGACTAAGCCACAAACGACGGCGAAGGAGCAGAGCATTAGAGGCGGGAAAATTACATCTGGATTATTCTACTTACAGAGCAGGAAGAGACATCACACCGAGGGCTGCACCGCAATGTGCGGTGGTGTGATAATGAGTAGATCAGTCCGGGCTGCCCTCTCTCCTCCTCCCTCGGGCTTCGGCAAGGTCCCCGTTCTCCTGCTCAGGCCTGCCCAGTCCTGCCCAGCCAGCCCCACCCACTGAGGTCTTGCCCTGCACCGAACTCTCTACGCCGTCACCAACCCTGTTCTGCCCTTGCCAAGGTCTTCCTACTCCTCCACTGGCTATCTTGGAATGTACCTTTGTCTTAGCTTCTGATGCCTCTGAAGGCCCTGGTCTCCGTTCCTTTCTTTGGTGTCTTAGGCCCATGGTCGGCAAACTGTGGCTCATGAGTCACATGCGGCTCTTTGGCCCCTTGAGTGTGGCTCTTCCACAAAATACTACGTGCGGGCACGCACGTACGTTGGTTGTGATTGAAACTTCGTGGCCCATGTGCAGAAGTCGGTTTTGGGCTCTCAAAAGAAATTCCAGTCGTTGTACTGTTGATATTTGGCTCTGTTGACTAATGAGTTTGCAGACCACGATAATCTGTGTAATGGTTAGCCTTATTTTAATGACTGACACGTGGCACGCACTACATAAGTTAGAAATAAAAGTAAGGACATTTAATTCTTACAGCAGAGCTTTGTGATTGGTGCTTTCCAAAGCCCTTCTACCCCAAATAGTTAAATTCTAGTTGATTCATTTGTCTTCCGTCCTTAGATTTGCAAACAGTGGATGTCGCCACGCAATTTTATGACCCTCGGTGGCAATTATTTGTACAGGCTAGCAGTCTCAACTTTGTTTTGAATAAACAAACATAATTATATCTGGGAGAGGCAAAGCTCTTTCGCAACTGCCCCTTAACCAAGTTCCCTAATGAACATGTTCCCAGCACCGAGAGAGGAAAGGTACACTGCCATCCTTTGTGGAACCGACCGAGTCAGCTTCACACTTGGCAAGGGGAAGCTTAGCAGACCGGGCAATGCCTTAAAATATTAGTTATGTATTGCTGAGTTTCATAAATCTTTCAAATTTCCTGAAAGGTGCTAATAACAAGAACATGTAATGACTCAAGGGAAACAATGACACATTTGCATTTTATTATTAAAATCAGTGCAGTAATACGCCAGTTTTCAGTCATCTGATTGTCACTGAAACAGGCTCTTTTGTGTCTGTACGTTTTTAAGCAACGGAATCTTGACCCTTCGGTTGCAAAAACTGGTCATTTTAACTTAAAAAAATAATGCAGACATATAATCGCCCACTTTTTATTATTCAGACCATACCAGAAAATACAGTGGTTAGTTAGCCATGCTGACCTGGTAAGGCTTAGTCGTTGCTCTGGGATGTGTGGCCAGGTGTATCTTCTCGTGTCATACAGTTGTCCATGGTTTTTACCAGGACTTACAACTGATCATGCTAATTCAGGAGCCACAGACGTTCCTGGTGACCCCCTAGAGAGTGTCCTGTGCCCTGTACTGACTGCAGCCATCTCTCTGGGAGAAACATACGTATAGGGGAGTTGATATTGACACTCATTTTTATTGATATTGTGACTCTTACCATGATTATGCTCTCTTTTCATATTTGGTCTAATAACTTCCCCAAAGCCCTCCGTAAGCAATAATCTCTCAGCTTGGGCTGGAATCAGCCCAACTCTCCCTTCCCTTCAAGGACAAGAAGGCAGGATATTATCATAAGAGAAGATTTTGCTAAATCTATTCCAGGCATCTGCTTCTGCGACCATATCAGAGCTTCATGACAAAGAAACTTTGCCAGGTATTGAAACCCAATCAACTCTTAGAATAATGCTAATAGCTAACACGTGTGAGCATCTGTGTGGTAGCAGGCGCTGCCCTGAGCGGTGGCTGTGCATGAACTCATTGCGTTCTCCCACAATCCCTAGCGTGGGACTCAGGGCCAGCCAGCAGCTTGCGCGGGGCCACCAAACGAGTGGTGGTAGGGCCTTGGGCTTCTGGCTGTGAGGTGATTCTGTCTCTTCATCTTGTCTGTTAGGAGATGACTTGGTGTAAATTGTATTTTTTTCTTAAGTGGCTAATCCCTAGATTCTTTATTAACAGTCCTAGCTTTCTTGCTTGATCTGAAATTCTACCCTTATTATATATAATTTTTTTTATATACTTGGGTCCGCTTCTGAATTTTCCAGCATATTTAATTACAATGTCTCTTTTGGAGTCAGTTTTGATGATCAAAATTTTAATATATTGTAATAATTGGAAAGGCAAATAAATGCTCTGTCCCCCTGAACCCTAAGACATTTTTTTTCTGGTTATTTTCACATCACAGTCTACAAATAAACTTGAATCAAGTTTGAAAAGAAGTATTAAAATTTTGACTTGCATTACATTAAGTTCGTAGCGTGTCTGTCAGTATTAATATCTTGAAATAGCATATCTTTCCATTGTGAAACATGGTATGTTTTCTACAATTATTCAGACAGACTTTCGAAGCCCTGAGTAGAGTTTTATGATTCTTTTAATGTAGATTTTAGTCACTTTTTTTTTTTTTTATAAGTTCATCTCTAGGCATTCCATTTTCATGGCTGTTAGGAAACATATTTCCTAAGTGGTTACAGACCCATTATTGATTTCTGTAAACTAACTTTATAACTCATAGCAGCCCCTTCTTAGTTCTCATCTTTCCTCTGGGTTTCCAAGTGGACAGCGATGACGATTCTTGTCTGCAACTTCCAGTGGTTGTTCCCGTTGCTTCATGCTATTTTTCTGTTGTAGTAGTGGACACTTCTAGAACAGGGGTGGGGAAGGTCCAGCCCTCAGGCCGGATAAGCTCCTCGAAATCATTTGGTCTGGCCCTGCCAAGGCAACCATAGGTGGAACTCAAAATTCAATCAGGAGATTTCTTCATAGCAACATAAATTTATATTAAGTGAATTATGTTATGTTATGTTATGTTATGTTATGTTATATTAAAGTGAATGATGTTATAAATATCCAAGTGGTCCTTGGCAGGTTTCCCACCCCTGTTCTAGATGAGTGGGAGTTTTGTTTTGTTCCAGTCTTTTAATGGCAGTGTCTTCCATTGCACAGTCATGATGCTGGATGTTAGTTTGAAAAGACATAAATTACACACACACAAATATATACATATATACACATCTATTTATCCATCATGTATTTTAATAGCTTACATTGTTGGTTTACTAGGAGTTTTGTTTTGTTTTAACTAAGACATTACATTTTATCAGGTGTCCTTTCAGGCTCTCTAGTGATGATAACATGGTTTTCTTTCATGGTCCTAGTGAACAATTACTTTTCATTCAACATTTGTTGAATATCTGCTACGTTACTACCCACTTTACTGAAAACACACACACACACACAAAAAAAACACACACAAAACCACACAAAAAAATAGGGACAAAACCAAACTGGAATGCCATGTTACTTGATTGCCCAGCTTTCAGCAAATATCAGCCACCACAGAGAGAGAGGATGGCTGGACAGAGGCAGGGGCCGCCATTCAGCTGTGGCCAGGGAAGGCCAAAGGACCCACACAGACACGTGACTCTGTGGTTCACATTGCCACTCACTGGGACCACTCAAAGAATCTTTTACAAAACAAAATAAACAAAGAAAACTATGTGGGCGCCTATTAGAGCATATGTGTGTGTGTGTGTGTGTGTGTGTGTGTGTGTGTATGTATTTGTGTTGGGGTTTGTGGGGGAATGGAAGTCAGGCCTCTAGGTTGATAAGCATGGGGCGGAAATGATGGTGCAATTGAACTAACCAATGTCCTCTGCTTTTCCTGCAGTGCATGTTGTTAGCTGGTTATTTTACAAAAGTGGGGTGGCTAAGTTTGCTATTATATTACAACTAGAGGCCCAGTACACGACATTTGTGCACTTGGCCTGGGTGGGTGTGGGGGTCCCTCAGCCTAACGTGCACCCTCTCGCAGGCCAGGAGCCTCGGGGGATATCCTACTGATGGCTGTCGGACATCCTTAGCATTACTGTGGAGGCAGGAGAGGCTCCTGCCACCACCGCTGCTGCTCTCGCCAGCCCTGAGCCCGGTTTCTGGATGAGGTGCGCTCCCACTGTGTGAAAGCACTGACCACCAGCGACAGCTCCTGCATTGAGTGTCTGCCCCTGGTGGTCAGTGCACGTTATAGCAACGGATATTTTGCCGTTTGATTAATTTGCATATTAGCCTTTTATTATATAGGACTAGTGGCCCAGTGCATGGAATCATGCATTTTGAAAGGAAATTAATTAGAAGAAATATTTTAATATCGCTTTTCACCCTTTCTCTGTAATAGAAGTGTCAGAGATGAAGTGTCAGAGATATGTTGTGCCCATAGTTGGTCTTCAGACATGTTCTGCTGCTTGCTGCTTTCTTTCAGCTTCAGAATGTCAAGAAAAACAGCCAAATTCACGATAGACAATGATAGATCGAAACACACACATGCGATTGGCACCAGCGAGAGCTTTATACATATTGCTTATGCACGAATCAATGTTTATTTTCAAATTGTCAGTGTGTGTCATATGTACTGGTCAGATGGTCAGATGTATGTACAGTGGGTCACTTAGCCTTTTATATATATAGATTATTATATTGGTTGGGTTGATTCGCATGAAATTGCCATTTTTGTAGGTCAAACATGGTCAAATATCAGCAATGTCATATGATCCAACTCAACATTAGTAATAATGACCATTTCTTATCTATTCTATCCCAGCAGCTGTGTTGGTGTTTCCTGCAGGTCATATAATTTTATTGCCACGATAACTCCATGAAGTAGGAACCCTCCTTCCAGTCTACAGATGAGAAAACCAGCTCAGAGAAGTCACACAGCGAATACGTGGTAGAACCAGGAGGCAGATTCAGGTTCGTCTGATTCCAAATCGTAGGCTTTTTCTTGACAACAGGACAGTCTTGGGTCCCGTTGTCAAGAAAACAGGACTGACTCTACTGGACACGGGGTGTGGCGCCCTCCTGCGGGGTGCGCCTTTGAGAGTCAGGTCCTCAGCCAAATAAGGGTGATGACCGCCCACTAGTGCCCAGACTCACTCTGCACCAGATCGGAACCTTTCCCCCGGGGGCCGTACAGGCCGGCGTGGATAATCCTCTTAATTCAGATTCGCACAGAGCACTGTTGGAACCTGAAGGAGGGGGGATGGATTGCCTGAGGCTCATCAGGGAGCCGACAGCAGAGTCTGGGTTTGAACCCGGCTCTGGAGCTGAGGGCCCTAGACACCGGGCTGGTCTGTCCTCCCCTCTGCATGTGGAGTATCCGCAGTGTCCATTCTCTATGAATGCCTCCCCGGAGGGAGGGATGGGAGGAGAGGATGCTGATGTGAGTGCCTCCCCGGAGGGAGGGATGGGAGGAGAGGATGCTGATGTGAGTGCCTCCCCAGAGGGAGGGATGGGAGGAGAGGATGCTGATGCAGGTCCAGGACTTAGGGGAGATGGAGCTCATCCCCACGGATGGAGGAGACAGGGAGGCCCGGGTTTGGTCCTAAGGTGACCAGACGTCCCGCTTTTGGCAGGACAGTCCCGAGTGTTAACAATTGGTCCCGCGTTGGGACTCTTTTAAAACGCCTCGGGACGTGGGACAAATGGTTAAAAATCGGGACATTTGGTCACCTTAGGAAGTTCCTGTAGAGAAGCCGGCCCGTTCCGGATCAGGCGCCCTTGTTCTCTGCCCCACGGCCAGATGCCTTCTCCAGGCCCTCCGCACCTCATCTGCAGGGCGCCCCGTGTGTGCGGGGGCTCTGTGTGCCCAGCGTCTTCCCGGGGATTGCCGGCGGCGGGAAGAACGGGGACATTGTTGGCAGGGCCTCGGTGGGAGAAGCAGGCCCGGGCGGAGGATTTATTTTTCCGCCGTGAGGCTGACGGGGGGCTCTTCCCAAGTTCATGGGCACGGCGCTCGGTCTCCGCGTGGAAATACTCCCGGACGACACGGGCAGGTTCCCAGCTCATGCCGTGCCCGCCCCGCTCTCGCCCGGCATCCAATTCCCGGGGAGCTCTGCAATACAGCGGCGGTAATGGAAAGCAAAATGATCTCTAAATAATGGTTTAAGATGGCTCCTTGATAAAGGGCACCGCAATAATTATGATCAATGGAGCATGGATTCAATATATATTGCCCATTTAGATGCACCAGATTAGCTTAACAGCTTTCTTTAATGTTCTGAGTATTTTGCGTGTGTGTGTGTGTGTGTGTGTGTGTGCGTGCGTGTGTGTGTGTGTGTGTGTGTGTGTGTATGCCTAGAGAGAGGGAGAGAGAGGGAGAGAGAGAGAGGGAGGAAGGAGAGGGAGAAGAGAGGAGCAGGGCGGGAGAACAGGGCAGCCTGCAAGCTGCTCCGAGCCTCGCTGGCCTCACGTTGATCAATGGGGCCGAGGTGACAGGGGCCGGGAAGAGGAAATTGAGACGCGGGCGCTGTGTGATCCATTACCGAGGCAGAGCGCTCACGTGTCCCCCCGTTTCAGACGGGGCCTTTGTGGAGGGCGGTGGGAGCCGGGGCCGGGGAGGAGGCGAGCGAGACCTGCTATGAGTTCAGTCATTTCGCGGAGGGCACCTTCTGGATGGCGATGGGGTGCAATCACGGGAATTAGGCATGCGGGCAGCCGGCCAGAGGAATCCTCCGTGGCCCGGCGCCCGCCGCGGGCTAAGTGGGCCGGACAGGCCTCGTTTGGGAAAGCTGGGCCGGCGGGGAAGTGTGTTTTCCCGGGACAGGGCGGGCAGCGGGATGATTTACTTGACATTGGTCCTAATCCCCCCCCCCCCCCCAGGAAGGAAATTTTCCGTGACAGCCTGTCTGGAAATCTGGGTCCGTTCCCTACCTTTTATGTTCCTGGGCTGATCCCAGGTAACACACAGGGCCTGTGATCAGCGTGTAATGATGAGGGCGGCATGCCATATGGGCTGGAATTCCTGGGGATAATGAGGATAAAATGATTGCAGTCTTCGTCCCGACTCGCTTTGATTTGTCAGTTAAAATAAAGGGCCCGTCTCCACCCTCTCATGAAAGGACATCAGCAGGAAGTGTCACTGCTCTCAGGAGGAGGAGCCGGCCCCCGGGCCCGGGCGTCCCCGCTGATTGGAGGGGGCGGGGGGCTCCCTGACCCCGGGGCTGTTCGGCCCCGCACGGCAGCTGGAGTTCAGATGACACGGAGGGCAGCCAGCGTTCAGTGAGGATTTACTATGTGCCGGGCGCCGCAGAGCAGGGCCGCCCACACTTTGATGTGTGTGTGCTCGGGGCACCGGGGCTGGGGAAGGCGGGCTCTGACCCCTGGGGCCTGAGTGGGGGGCCCTGAGGGTCCTCACGACCAGGAGGACCCCGCGGGTGCCAACGCGACTGGCCAGCAGGCCACACTTTGAGGGGCGAAGGTCCTGGGTCGAACTTCACTTTGTTCTCACATGGATCCTACAGGCGGGTGCCCCGATTGCCCCCACTCCACAGGAAGAGACACGAGCGGCCCCTTCAAGAGGCCCAGGTCCTGCAGGTGGCTTCCCAGCGGTCAGAGGACAGACCTGGAAGGAGGCGCTCTGTCCTTCTGCCCTCCTGCCCCCTCAGCAGCAGCCACGGGGAGATGCAGCGCGAGGCATGACAGAGTGGGGACCCGGGAGCCGCGGGGACCCTGAGTGATGGGAGGAGGGTCGCCTTGCAGAGCCATCCAGCCCCGAGGGCGCGAGCGGAAAGGCACTCGGGTTCATAAAGCCCCTGCGGTCCCGGGACTGCGGGGTCCCCCGGGGTTTGGTGTCCTGATCAGCGCCAGGATAGACTCTTAGGTGCTCCCTGTGCTCTTCGCAATCCCCATGTGCCTCTGGTCACCAGGCATCCATATTCGTCTGGACCAGGGGTCAGCCAACTGCGGCTCTAGAGCCATTTGGGGCTCGTGAGCTGCGGTTTGCCGCTCTGTTGACTAGTGAGTTTGCCGACCACTGGACTAGACTGAATGTTACCATGGTAGTTGGAAGCGGTGAGGATGAGGCAATTGTGGCATACTGTGGGCAAAGAGGTAAAGGGTAGTATATGACAGTGGTCGGCAAACTCATTCGTCAACAGAGAGGCAACCCGTGGATCACAAGCCACACGTGGCTCTCGAGCTGTGGTTTGCTGACCATTGGTCTGGACCATCGCATTGTCCAGAGAGGGCGAGGGACAAAGAGGATGCCCTGGGACTTGGGAGCCTTCGGGAGTGGGAGCACCAGGCCTTGGGGCGTCACTCAGCGCTCATCAACACCTCGGGCCGACTTTAAAAACGCTCCAGACCTGATGAAGCCCCGGCCCCGTGTGCCAAGGGCGTCCTCCCCACCTTAATTGTTTAGATTGTGCAGAATCTGAGTGAAATGTAACCCAGATGTTCCTGATCCGCTTAAATCACCAGGAAAGGCTCTTAGGTTGCCATTTGATGTGGAAGAGGGTTTTCAGGCATTTCCCCCTTCTGAATAGGAGAGGTCACATTTGGGGAGGGGAAAGGCAGTCCCGTGCACCTCGAGGTTTCATCTGATTTTGATGTGAAAACCCGTTTTTGTGTGAAATCTGAGTCAGGACTCAGTTTTACGTTGACCTCGTTGTCCAATCCAGGAGCATCTCGAAGAGTGACTGGCATGCAGTTGGTATCAGAGATTCACGTTTGTAAAAATACCTTCAGACCTGAGGTCTGCAGCCTCATGACCTGACAGGAGCCGGCGATTGGCTATGCTCCCTTCAACCACAGGAGCCGCCATCTGGGCCAGGGGAGCGTGAGGGCTTCCCTCGATTTTGCTGCCCCGGCCCTTGAGAAGCTGAAGTCAGTCAGCGCAGCCCCAGGTGTCCGGGAGCTGAGAAGTGAGCTGGAAGGTGAGGGATGCGCAGCCTCAGGCAGCATCGGCGGCACCTGGGGACCTGCTGGAAATGGGGCTCTGGGAGCTCCACCCTAGACCTACGGAGTGGAACCCCAAAGCAGGGGTCGGGCGGTGTTCGGATGCACCCTGACATGGGAGCATCGTGTCGAGGCCCTCAGCTAGGACTTGCCGTCTTCCTCAGAGGAAGGGCCTTGGATCCATGAGTCACACTGTCCCATGACTCAACACCCATGTGACCTTTTTCATGGAGTTGGAGCCAAGCGTTTTGCCTGCTTTCTTCTTTGTTTGTTTGCACAGAGCCTGTGTGGGATGGCGGTTTAGGGGGCAGTGTTGATACAGCCAAAACACTTCCTTTTTAACAGCAGCGTCATGGAGTGAACATTCTAGGAGCCACGGGCAGTTTCTGGAGCTGGAAATGCAGTCCCTCCAGGCCCCAGCTTTTCTGACGTGCCCTGAGGGGCGTCCCTGCAGTTGGCGGGTTATTACGAGGGACCCTCTCCCCTCCCAGAGCTCATTCCTCCAGCCGGGCGTTTGCCAGTCCTTAACGGAGCTCCTGCTTCAGGCGGGGGCTGTCCTGGCGGCGGGGGGCAGCCTCAGGGATGCCCTGCAGAGATCAAGCTCTTAACCACTGCGCTCCACTGAGATGCTCCTGGGCTAGAGGCCAGAGTAGGTGAACAAGTGGTTAGCGAAATCTCGTTCTACGTGGAGCATTTCCCAGCAGCGTGCTGGGAGGGAGCCCTTGGCGGGTGGAGGGCTCTGGGTGCAGGGCTTCCCGGAGCAGGTGCTGCTGGATCGTGGGTAAAGATGCCCTGGCTGGTTGGCAGGGCCTGGAGCCAGGAGTGAGGACCCAGAGTGCCTGCGGCTCGGGCAGCCTGGGGACAGAGATGATGCCGGAGACGGTGGCGGGGCCAGTTGGCAAAGTGTCTGCTTGGGATCAGAAACCCATCGTTCAAAGAGCATTCCGTGGTGCCTGGGCCCCTGTCAGTCATTTCCCTGCAGCCCGCCCAGCCCTGCTGGTTGGTGGACAGGCAGTGAGGGGTGCTAGGACGTTCCTGTTTCCTCTCCCAGCCTGAGGGGCGGGCCCTTCACGCACACGCCAGTGCAGGTGCAGGCCCGTGGGAGCTAACGAGCACGTGGGCAGCCCCGGAGGGCAGTGCACCTGCGGCAGCCTTAGCAGGAGGGACGCACACGCTCACAGGTGGAATGGACATAATCCTGGGGCCGCAGGGACGTACTAACCGGGGACTGGCCTGACTTCATTTTGCATGGCAGAGAGGGGTGTAGGTAAAAAAAAAAGTGTAGGTATAGCTGAAACCGGTTTGGCTCAGTGGATAGAGCGTTGGTCTGCAGACTGAGAGGTCCCGGGTTCGATTCCGGTCAAAGGGCATGTACCTTGGTTGCGGGCACATCCCCGGTTGGGGGTGTGCAGGAGGCAGCTGATTGATGTTTCTCTCTCAACAATGTTTCTAATTCTCTATTCCTTTCTCTCCCTTCTTCTCTGTAAAAAAATCAATAAAAAATATATTTTTTAAAAAAGAGAAAGTATAGGTATATACATGGTGTCCCTCCAAAAATATACCCGCTTTAACAGCCGATAGCTCCGTCTTGAAAATGAAATGAATTTTAATAAACACTGCCTTTGTAATTATTCCAGTGTGTGTGTACGTTTTGGGGGCACAGCCTACGTTTCCCGAACATAAAGCTGGTCCAGGGACTCCTTGCTTAAAAACTTGAATGCTCCAGCCTGGCCCAGTGGTTGAGCGTCGACCTATGAACCAAGAGGTCACAGTTCGATTCCTGGTCAGGACCCACATCCGGGTTGTGGGCTCCTTCCCCAGTGTGGGCATGCAGAAGGCAGCCAATCAGGGAGTCTCTCTCATCACTGATGTTTTCTCTCTCGCTCTCACTTCTCTGAAGTCAAGAAAAATTTATTAAAAAACACACACAAAACAACAAAAACCTTTAATGCTCCACGTTCCTCCCGGGAGAGAGTGTACACTCCCTCTTGTGGCTTCAAGCCCAGGCCTGTCCACCTTCTGACTCCCCTTGGCCCTTGTGGTCCGGGCTCCTGCCTCACTCCAGGGCTCCCGGGGCCTCGAAAGGACGTCTTCTCTCCACCCTGCACCTTCAGCAAGACCCTCCCCTCAGCTGCCAGCTTCTGGCCTCAGCTGCCGGCTGTCGGGGTGCAGGCGCTTGAGCATCCCCGGGGCCTGGCGTCGGAGTCCGGTGCCCTCTGACGTGGTCCTGGACCGTGGGGACGTCCCTCTCCCTCTGATTGCACCTGCCCTTGTTTCCCCAGGGCGGCCTGCTCGCTGGGGAGAGCGGCCATTTCTAATTCCTGACGTGTACACTGGAGGCTCTCCATTTTTGGAGCAAACGGATGAATTCTGTGCCAGGAAGGCAGGAAGGCAGGGAGGGGGTCGAGGGTCACAGGCCAGAGCAGCATCATTAGGCACGGCTGGTCAGCCAGGCAGTTCCTGCTGAGACCTCAGGAGCTTGGGGGGGGGTCCAGGCCGGGAGCCCCATTTGAGCTGGAGACAGAAACATCTTTCACCGAGGGGGCCGGCAAAGCCTCTTCAGTGACGCATGACGATGCCTCTATGGTAAGGTGACCAGACATCCCGCTTTTGGCGGGACAGTCCCGATTTTTAACAATTTGTCCCGCATCCCGCGGCATTTTAAAAATATTACAATACTATTTTTGCGTTCTATGAAAATTTTTGTTGGTCCCTATAGACCAAATTTTTAATCAAGAACACCCTCCCCCCCCCCCCCCCACACACACACAAAGTGTCCCACTTTACCAATGTTAAAATCTGGTCACCTTACTCTATGGACATATCCTAGTATTCTTGCTCCGGAAAGCCTGCGGGTTAGTGTCACCTCCCACAGCGCTGGGGGATGTGCGTGCCGCGGCGAAACTTCCTGCCGTTTGCCAGGATGCGGTTGTGTTGCTGGCTGCACGCTCCCCAGCCGGCTCCGGGGTGCCTGGAGCCACAGAGCGGCCCCGGTGGAACAGAGGAAGCAATGCTGAAGGGGCAACAAAGCATCCCACGCTGAGGGCCTGCACGGGAAGGTGAAGAGCTGCAATAAAGAAGGAGGGTCACATTATTATTATTATTATTATTATTATTATTATTTTAAATATATTTTTATTGATTTCAGAGAGGAAGGGAGAGTGAGGGAGAGAGAGAGAGAATCATTGACCGGCTGCCTCGTACATGCCCCACACTGAGGATGGCACCCACCACGTGGGCATATGTCCTGACTGGGAATTAAAATACAACTTCCTGGTTCATAGGTCGATGCTCAACTACTGGACCAGGCCAGCCCAGTGCCATGATCGCTATTTCTCCCCAAGTGGCTCTACACTGTCCTGGTCACATGGCCTCCGAATGCTCAACGCCACGGGAAGAGAGGGATTTCCCTCGTTGTGAATGTTTGCGAAAGCACCTAGAGACAAAATCCCATAGAATTTGCTTCCCAATCACCTGCCGGACCAGTTGTTTGGAGATGATAGAGTAGGTGACATACACGTACCTTGGGTGACACAAAATCAGTTCACTGATTCGTTAGACGACAAAACCCTTCTTTGCCCGAAAGAGCAATAAAACCAACTAGAGGAGCCGAAACCGGTTTGGCTCAGTGGGTAGAGCATCGGCCTGCGGACTGAAAGGTCCCAGGTTCGATTCCGGTCAAGAGCATGTACCTTGGTTGTGGGCACATCTGTAGTAGGGGGTGTGCAAGAGGCAGCTGATCGATGCTTCTCTCTCATCGATGTTTCTAGCTCTCCCTCTCTCTTCCTCTCTGTAAAAAATCAATAAAATATATTAAAAACAAACAACACCAAAACAAACAAACTAGAGGAAGAGCGACCCCTCGGAAGCTGCTTCCATTCGCGGTGTTGCCGCGCCCCGGCCTCTGTCTGCTGGAGCCACGGCGCCGACTCTGTGTCCACATAATTACCGAAGTCTTATCCCTCCGGTGTTTGCACATCATTTTCGTTTTTTTGGAATAGTTAAACTCCATTTTACTTTTTAATAACATTTTAGAAATCATTGTGATGCAGGTAAACAGAATGTGATTGCTTTGATGGATGGAAAATGGTTAGCTCAGCCCGAGCTTATTTGATTTGTTCCTTCAGGGATTACAAAGAATGGGATTTTATCTGCGGGCTGACAAGAGAGGCCGACTCTGCATTTTTGCCTCCGCGCCTCCACGGGAAAAGTGCCTTCGGATTCTCGTTTGCGGTCGGGGGTTTCCTTCCCTCGGTCCGTCCTACGCCGGTGCGCTTTGCTCCGGTTACACGGAGCACAGCTTTTTGGTGAGAGAAAACCTGGGTGGTGGCGTGGCAAGGAACACCACAGACTCCGGGAGATGATCTGGCGAAGCCACGCCTGTCTTTCTTGGTCATTGTCACCGTAGGCATCAGCCCATCTGCTCATTGAAGGTGTTTTAAGAGGCCACGTGCTGATTTTCTTTTTTTTTTAAAAAAATATTTTATTGATTTTTACAGAGAGCAAGGGAGAGGGCTAGAGATCAGCTGTCTCCTGAACACCCCCTACTGGGAATGTGCCTGCAACCAAGGTACATGCCCTTGACAGGAATCAAACCTGGGACCTTTCAGTTCGCAGGCTGATGCTCTGTCCACTGAGCCAAACCGGGTTCAGCATGTGTGTGCTGATTTTCTTACCAGGGTTCCCCCTGGAGATGTCCCTGTCGCTTCCTGAAAGCTCTGATCCCAGACCCAGGTGATTCTGATGCCACTCTTCGTCTGCCCCAGCAGGGCCTGACATTTGCATGGATCGGCGAGCAATGCAGAGAGAAGACACACGTGCTGCAGACGCCCTGTCTCAACACAGCCCTCTGCTTCCTGGTGCTTCAGGAGAGCACCATCCTCGTTCTCTCCCAAAGTCTTTAGACCCCTCTAAACCCCGAATGGGCAGGAACACGGGGGGAGGGAAAGGAGGAGGGCTTAGTGTAAGGTGACCAGATTTTTAACTATTTGTCCCTCGTCTTTCCAAAAATTGGGACTTTTTAAAAACGCTGCAGGATGCGGGACAAATTGTTAAAAATCGGGACTGGTCACCTTAGTTTAGTGAGAGCACCTGGACCAGATTCCTGCCTGGTCCCCTCACCTGCGTGCCCTCGGACAAAAGCCTGAACCTCACTCAGCTCACCTCTGTCCCGGGAGCAGCGGGGCATCCGCCCACAGGAGCCCCGGATGCAGTGGCTGCCATGGAGCCGATGTGAAATGTACATTCCCAGGCGCCCAAGGAGGGCGTGGGCCCGGGCCTGTCGTGCTTGTCGGCGGCGAGAAGGCCGTACACAGACGAAGGACAAGCATTGGACACGCAGCGGCACCTTTCCGTCCTTAAGGGTTCTAACGGGGGGTGGGGGGGTGGGGGGGGTGGAGGTCGCTTTTTTTTTAATTTTATTAAATATATTTTATTGATTTTACACAGAGAGGAATTGAGAGGGATAGAGAGTTAGAAATGTCGATGAGAGAGATACATCGACCAGCTGCCTCTTATCCTACTGGGGATGTGCCTGCAACCAAAGTACGTGCCCTTGACCGGGACCTTTCAGTCCGCAGACCGACGCTCTATCCACTGAGCCAGACCAGTTTTGGCGGGTGGTTGAGTTTTAATAGAAGCCAGATAGGGTTACAGGAAACCTTGTTACATCGTGATGGGGTCTTTTGATTGGGGCTGAAACGGACCGATGTCACAGAGGGTCTCAGCGAGGAGCAATGGCAGGGCCTGCGCACACCGCCACATGCAAACAGCCGGCGGGTCAGGTCTCATTGCCGCCAGGCCCGCTTCTGAAGAGCAAAGCACCGCCCCCTCACGCGTCCCGGGCGGCACGAACGCGTTCCCTCGCCTCTCGGCCGGTTTAATTGATGTAAGAAAGGCACCGATGCAATAGACATAATCGCTGGGGCGATGCTTTGAAACGTTAGACAACGCCATTTGGTTTCCATCTGAACCCAGCACCGGGGAATGCGCAGAGTAAACGCGTAATCAGAATTAGGAGATCTAATCAGGCAGAGGTGATTTTTTTAAATTTTATTTTATTTATTTTTCAGACGAGGAGGGAAAATGGGGCTAGGAACATTATTTCTGCGTAAAGGCTGGCCAGTGGTAAAGGGAATGGACTCCAAGAGATGGGATGAGCCGAAACTGGTTTGGCTCAGTGGATAGAGCCTCAGCCTGCGGACTGAAAGGTCCCAGGTTCGATTCCGGTCAAGGGCATGCACATTGGTTGCGGGCACATCCCCAGTGGGGGGTGTGCAAGAGGCAGCTGGTCGATGTTTCTCTCTCATCGATGTTTTTAGCTCTCTATCTCTCTCCTTTCCTCTCTGCAAAAAATCAATAAAATATATTAAAGAGAGAGAGAGAGAGAGAGAGAGAGATGGGATGAGGTGCTGGGCTGAGAAATGAGCACAATGTTGGAGGAAGAGCAAGCTTTACTGAGGACTCCAGGCACGCCAATGAGTTTTCGGGGCCTGAAAAGCTCCAGAGAGACCACAGGCCCCCGGACTCTCCCGGATAAAATGGTTTCTTTCAGCTTCACTTGCGAGGAGTTGAAACTGCCTGGCAGCTGTGGGCGCCCAGAACCCGATTCTCTTGCTCTCACGTTGGAGCCCAGGGGTTGCAGCCATGCATGGGGGTGAGTCCAGGCCGGCGTGGAAGCAGTGAGACCCTCTTCCAGTCCCCTTTCTTCCCTGGGAGAGCTTCGGGAATCCCAGCAAGCCACCGGACCCGTGGTGCAGGCAGGACTGGTCAGGGCTGAGGGGCCAGGCGGGGTTGGGGGTGAGAGTCGGGGTGCGGATGGACCAACCGCAGAGCTTCCGGGATCCTTGGCCACAAGGGTATCCCACGTGACCGTCTATGCCTCTGCACCCAAAGTCAAGAGCATCTGTGGACACAGACCGGAGACAGGCTGAGCCCTGGCAGGCAGCGTGGTGAGGGCCAGGCCAGAGGGGCCCGCAGTGCAGGTGACCAGTGTAACAGACACGGAGGCATGGCACCAGGCCCTGGGAAGGACCATTTGCAGCTGCCCAGCTGGGCGAGTGGGCCAGCAGACAGTGCCAACGGGGAGCTCCTCCAGGGCCCCCAGCCTGGGCAGCCACCTTGCCCAAGGCCACGCCTTTCCTTGGTGGAAGCCCGCGGCTAGCGACTGTGTCGTCCAGGCCGAGACCTTTAACCTACGGTGACCAGACGTCCCGCTTTTGGCGGGACAGCCCCAATTTTTAACAATCTGTCCCGCGTTGGGACTTTTTTAAAACGCCTTGGGACAAATTGTTAAAAATCGGGGCTGTCCCGCCAAAAGCAGGACGTCTGGTCACCTTACTTTAACCTCAGCTCAGGGCAGCTCTTCCAGGCAACCTCACTCCCGGACCCCGGGGGAGTTTGTCAGGCCTGAGTGACGGACTCTCTGCCCGATGCCCACTCCTCCCCCGTCCTTGATCCCCCGCACACATCTTGCAGCCCAAACGCTGTTACACCTCGGCCTGGACAACCCAACCCCCGGCGGTGGGGAAGGACTGGGAGGGAACATGCCAAGGACAGCAAGAGGGCTTTGCCGACAGCAGGTGCTCACGGTTTTGTACACCAGCATTAAGGAGCCCACAGGCACCTGCCGGGCGGGCAGAATTCTGGGAAGTCAGGAAGACAGGAGCGGGCGCGTAACCACACGGGTGAATAGCCTGACGCCACGCACAGGAGGTGCTCTTAATGCGTGCTCTGGGGCAGGATCCCACGTCCAGGCGTGGGCAGCCTGGAGCCAGCAGGGGACACAGCAGGGGAGTGATGTCACGTGGCTCGGAAGAGGACGAGCGAAGAGAGGGACGTGCTGGAGGTAAGTCCTGGCGATGCTTTGAGAAGCATCTCCTTCCTTCCTTAAGCCCAAGCATCTCCTGGCAGGTACCGCGTCTCTGTGTTCGCATGTAGTAGGCGCTTAGTTGACAACGGACGTATGAAGACGCGAACACACCGGTGTGGAAGGCCGCCGCGGCCTGCCCAGGGAGCCGTGGGGGTTGGCACCGCCCAGCTCTCAGAGGCTGGCGGGCACGCTGGTTGTTGTCGGGGAGGGAATTTCTTTGGCTGCGCCCAGTCTTGTCTGCGGCTCCGACTGCCTTTCAGCGTTCGGCGTCCGGTGCAGAAGCGACGGCAGACCGGCACGTGTCTAGCCAGGGTGCATACACGTGCCATGCTCTGACCCGATGCTGGCTTCTTTGCTTGTGAAACAGCCCCCTCCCCCCCCCCCCCCCCCCCGTGCAGTTGGCGGGCCCTGTGAAACCCCACTCTGCCGTCAATCTAGGCCTCCGGCGGCCCCGCAGGTGCATCTCGGAGACGAGGACCGGAATACAAAAGGGTGTCTTCCCTCTCAGGGCGATCCCCGTCTGAATCTTCCTGGGACGGGGAATATAAAGGATGCTTCAATGACGTCCCCCTCAAGGCCAACGCGGTGGCATTTATAGGTCTTAGCGCCCAAGGCGGCCTCCGCGGGGGGGTTACCGCCCCCATGGAAGCTAAACGTAGAGTAACGTTTTACTCCACGTTCCGTTTCTGATTTCCTTACGCACTCGCGCACTGTAACGGGATCCTGAACGTCCGGGAGACCTGGGGAAGGGGTCTCCCGTAAACTATCCTTAGGGTTAATTTATGCCCTAGAGCAGTGTTTCCCAAACTTTTGACCTATGTCTATAATTTTCGTAACGCTGAGCACCCCTCGTACTCATGAGAACGTAGAATTAGGCGCAGCTAAGCACGGTGCAGGGCATATCCCCACTAAACTCCGGTGCAACGCGTACCCCCACCGAACTCTTCCCGTGCCCCTGGGGGTGCTCGAGCCACACTTTGGGAAACCCTGCGCCTAGATGAAACTTTTCCAGTTAAGGAAAGTTTAATTTGGGGATTTCTGGAGAGGAATTCTTTATAGAGTGTATAGTTCATTATCCTATTTCTACGTGGCTCTCAAATTTTGAGAGGCCTTTGAGCTCTGACCTTTGAGGACAGAGAGAAAAGGTGTTTTGCTCTGTTTTTGATACCGATCAGGCGAACTGATTCCCGAAGAGCCTCAGCTCCCAGGAAGGGACCAAGAGAGGTGTGGGTGCTGGGCCCCAGCTTCTCACCTGGGGAGTCTGGGCAGCTGGGACGCCTCGTGCTCCACGGTGAACAGTCCTTTCTGGCTTCAGTCTGATTCCCTTTCCTCTTGCCTGGTGTCCTGCAGACCCAGTCCTGGGGGGAGTGCCAGACCTTCCTCAGGGTCTTCGCTTTGAGCAGGGCAGGGATTGAGCACTAAACAAGGTCACTGTCACGGTCTTCCCTTAGGGAATAACGGGAAACCTCACAGCCCTGGTGTGTGTACCTCATTGACGATCAGAAACCAGACCCCTCACTGAGGAGGTATGGTGTCTCCTGGGCTCCAGGGCCAGTGGGAGGGGCCATAGTGGCTCCAGGAGGATGAGCTCGTGGGGTTGATGAGATTCTTTGGTTTGTAATCTACTAGGTCAGCAAACTGTGGCTCTCAAGCCACATGGGGCTCTTTGGCCCCCAGTGTGGCTCTTCCACAAAATACCACGGCCTGGGCGAGTCTATGTTGAAGAAGTGGCGTTAGAAGAAGTTTAAGTTTAAAAAATGTGGCTCTCAAAAGAATTTTCAATCATTGAACTGTTGATATTTGGCTCTGTGGACTAATGAGTTTGCCAACCACTGTACTAAGTGGTAAAGTTGTTCCTGGCTGTTTTCCTCCTGGAACATTCTAACTGCCGCTCTTACTGTCCTAAGAATTATTATTATTATTATTCAGTGGTCTTTCTTGATATCTACCTTCCTAGTCAGAAAAGATAGTTCCTCTTTAGTCATCAATTATTAATAATCCCCGGAGCAGTTAATCATAATGATCATGAAAATAATACTAGCCATTTATTGAGCATCAGCTGTATTCCAGGCTCTGTGCAAAAATACCTTATAGATCTGTCATTTAATTTGCCCAGTAATGGTAGGATAGGACATTGCTCTGGCCACTGACAAATGAGGAATGGAGGCCTGGAGAGATTATGAAATTGCCAGAGGCCACCCAGCTACAAAGTGTAAGAACCCCAGGTCTGCGGTATCCAAAGCCCATGCTGAACTCGCACAGAAGGTGACAGTTGCTCTGGGTGTTGATTGGATAATAATGTCCCATCCGTCTCATCTTCACACCACCTCCATGTGTGCAGAAAACCAAAACCAAAACCAACTTTGAGACCCAGAACGGGCGTCATGAGCTTGATTAGGTATTACTGAGGTGTTTGACGTATGTTCATTATACATTTATTAGATAGTCACCAATTATTAGTTTTAAATGCCAATTAGATATTAATTGGTTCTCTGTAGTTTTAGTTACTTATTAAATATTGTGCCAATTTAAAATTCCACCAGTAATGTCAAGAATTTCCACTTTCTGAACTTCTTTATCTATACCTGAATTTGGTATTGTCAGTTTTGTTTATTTTTTGTGGACAGTGTGATGGGAGCTGAATTCCATCTTGCCAATGTTTTGATATACATTTCTTTCATTGCTTAGAAAGCCAGTAAAGTTTCCTCTTCTGTGAATTGCCTATTAATGTGTATATATATATATGTATATATATGATATTTTTTTCTTTCTACTGGGTTATTTGCCTGTTAAAAGCTGATTTATAGGAATTGTTTGTGTAGCCTGGACACTGAGATTTCATTGGCCATGTGCGGCAAATGGTTTCTTCTAATCTTTTCTGTTAACTTCAAGATGACTTTCGCACAAGTTTTACACTATATAATTGCATACATTTACTTTTGTTTTTTCTGGCTAGGTATTTTTTGCATTTTATTTATAGATTTTATTATATATTTTATTATAAACTTTTATGTTTTAGTTTTCACATGTAGGCATATAATACATATGAAATATATTGTTTTTCCATTGTTGGAGGTGTGATCTACATTTATTTTTGCACAAAAAGAATAACCAGTTCTCCCTGTAGCATTTCTTATGAGTGTGTCCTTCCTAGTCTGACTTATAATCTTCATTCTCTCCTGCATTAAGTTCCCATATATTTGTGTGTTTGTTTCTGAACTTTGTCTCTTCTTATGGCAATACTGACTTAATGTATCTTTACAATAAGCAAGTCATGCTTTTTTTTTTTTTTTTTAATTTTTCTTCACTTGGAGTCTGTTATTTGGCCATACGGATTTTAGCCTTCTCATGCCAGTAATTACTAAATAACGTGTTGTCTGATAAATGAAACATGCTGACCTTTGAAATGTTCAAGGGCTGATGATAGACTGTACTGGCTTTCACCTGCCAGATGAATCCACTCATTAAAAGAATTCACCTGCCACTCACCTGAACTAGCTTACACCTGACTGTTGAAACACATTTTTAAACACGCTTCCTGTGGTTAGTGAAATAAAAGTCAAGATTTCAGTCAATTTCACTAGAAACGGGATCTGAGGTTTACTGGGCAGAAGACTGCAGCTTTGGGGCGCTGTAACTGTAGATAAGAATTACATGGAATCATAAGAATCATATGGAAAAAAAAAGCAGGTCCGTCCCGGCTTACAATGTGGTCTTGCAGGTGCACTTTCCAAAACCAGCCACCAGAGGGCAGGCCGAGCATGAGCATCCCACTGGCTTCTTGAGGGAAAGGAGGAAATCGGTCCTGGTTTCTGCCCATTGCAGCTGCTCCTTGCAGGGAGTCCAGCAGGTTAAAACGATTTTGGGGTGGGGATGGGGTGTGGGGGTGGAGAGGGAGCTGTTTTTCAGCTTCTATTTAAGATGGTGTTTCCTGCTGGCCTTATCTCAGTTGAAGTATTCCCTCCCCTCCCCAGCTCCGTGAAAGAGAAGCTTACTTCCTAATTCCTGAGATCAAACCTTTGACTCGTGCCACAAGGAAATGCTACTTAATGAAATTAGAAGGGGAAAAAGCCCACTCCAGCCACTTATCGGAATCTCAGACACCCTGGCGAGAGCCAGGTGACCCACGGAGGGGAGCAGGGTCCTGTTTCCTCCCGGGCTGCTCTCTAGCCGGCCACCCTGTTCTGTTCCCGCTGATAAAGGTCCTGTTTCTTTAATTGAAAGTCCACGGGTGTATATTTCACGGCCCGAGCCTTGTTTGGAGGCAGCCGGTCCACCTTTGCTTGTATTTGCCAACACAAACAGCATGCTCTCCTAGGGAACTCGTTTGTCATGAGCAGAGAGAGAGAGGGACGCGTTTTAGAATTCTCTTTGCCAAAGGGAACAAGCCAAGAGGCCGATGTAGTTTTCGTTCAGGCTGCGGAGCAGAGGTGGCGCGCCTTCCGGGATGGGGGTGGTGGTGGGGGGACAAGAGGGAGGGAGGAGAGAGGGTGTACCTGCCACTCGGCACACATCGGCCAGCGGTTCTGCACTGAGGGAAGCTTTTGGGGGCCGCTGTCTCGGCGTGAATGAACTGAATCTCACCTGGGAGCCATGTCTTCCAGGGGAGGAAGCCATTCAGACTGGAAGCTGAGATCATTGAAACGACAGGAACTTGAACTTGACTCAGTCTACAGTAGCTATGTGTATTAGGATGATTCTTGGGTTAGAAACTTCTTTTTAAAATGTATGTAATTTTTTTGTTGTTGTTGAGTTCAGAGAGGAAGGGAGAGGGAGAGAGAGGGAGAAACATCAGCGATGAGAGAGAATCTCCCATCAGCTGCCTCCCGCACATCCCCCACTGGGGAGGGAGCCTACAACCCAGGCCTCTGTGCCCTGACCGGGACTCGAACCGTGACCTCCTGGGTCACTGGTCGATGCCCAACCCCTGAGCCACGCAGGCGGCGGCGCAGGAACTTCTTAAGAACCGAGAGGCCTCCCTTGGGTTCCCCATGAGATCCCTCCGCGTGTGTCCTCAGGGCGAACACTCGCTGGGCCCTCAGCTCACAGATCCCCTCCCCAGGATGCTTCTGAGATCTCCCCAGGCCCTCACCCGGGTGTGGCCGCACCGGTTTGCACGGTCACCCTGTTGGCCCACGAGGCCGTGGAGAGCAGAGACCGCGGGTTGCTGCCCATCATTAGGTCCCCGCACCAGCCCGGAGTTGGCACCCAGGAAAACGCAGCCAGGATTCACCGAGTGAAGGGCAGGCCAATGCTCCCTCCCCGGCCTCCGTGCCCGCTCTTTGGAAGCACCTCCAAGCGCCCACGTACCCATCCCGGCGACACCCACCGGGCGGCGGTGCTGCCGGAGTGCCGGCTGGTGGCTGCGCTCGGGGCCGGCCTTTGGGACATGCGTGTCCCCCAGCGCCTGCGACACCCCAACACGGGTTTACAGGGGCTGAAACCCTGGCCTTCGGACACTTCACAAAGCTGAATGTTTCTCACTCCGTGTACCAAGGGGTTTTCCTGGGCCCAGGAGCTGAAGGGTATGTCCTGGGAGGGCAAGAAAGAGTCAAGAAAAGAACGAGGCCTTCTGCGTCCGTCACAGGCCCTCACATGCTTGCTGCACGGGGGAAGCAGGACATGGCCCCCTGCAGGCTGACGGTCTGAGACAGACTGAGCCGGTGCCGCTCTCCGTGCCTGCTCTGTGCCGGGAGCTACGCTCAGTTCAAGTGTCACCCCATTTCCTCTTCCAAACTCTGAGGCCAGCGCTCCTCCGTTAGCTCCGTCTCACAGGTCGGCGGCCGGAGCTCAGAGAGGGTAGGTAGGTGTCCCGATGCCACCCAGCTCGGAAGCGTCTGAGCCGGGATTAGAACCCTGGCCTTGGGCTCCGGAGCCTGGGATTCTCACGTCTGGACAGAGAGCAGAGCTCCCGACGCCCGGACCACGTCGATGAACACCTCCTGAGCCCGCTGTACTGGGTCCCAAAGCCTTTACAAAGAACTCTCACCAACGTGTAAACACGTTCTATACATTTTCCTTCCACTCCTGGCCCTTCTGCTCTTTCCCCAGGCGGGACATGTCTGGGAAGTACTGTACTGGATGAAGGCAGGACTAGATGAACACCTGACGAATTACTGAATTACTGAAATACTGAAATTCTGTGGCTCACCAAAAAATCATACAAAAAAAAAAACAACCCCAGCTATCATTTGGATTCATCCCACAGGAAGGATATTGGTGTGCTGGCCTACATTTTTATATTTATTTTTAATTTAATTTATTATTATATTTTTTTTATAATCTCAGGGAAAAGAGGTCGGTGCCCCTGACTAAATAGTCAGGTATTACATGTTTTAGAAATTCGTACGACCAGCTAAAAACCGTTGCACTAAGGCGACGGGCCTCCCGAAGCTGCAGAGACACCCCCTTCATCCCCCCTCCTCCCCACCCCCCCACCCCCCCTCTGAGCAAACGGGCCTTCCCGGAGAGGGCGCTGCAGTCACCGCAGGACTGCCCTCGCTCCCTCCCGCCCTCAGAGAGGATGGGCCCGCAGCCAGAGCTCGCCCTCCGCAGTCTGGCCCGAGCGATAGAGGCATCTCTGGCCCGGAGAAGTGTAAGACAGAGAAAATCCTAATTGCTACAGCTCAGTAATTAGGAGAGCCAGCCCGTAAATCAGAGAGCACAACCCCTTTAATTACGGGCACAATTAACGAGGCGACCCGGGCGCCGCCTCCCCCGGCGCGCTGATTCGACATCCTGCGACGGCAACAAGTTTCCAGCCGGCGCGTCGCTATGCTGTTGGGCCGGACGCTTTTGCCGCATGTCAATGTGTGTTGTGGTTCCGTGTTTGCCGTGAACAAACAGCGTGCTTCCAGGTAGAGTGCGTCGCCCGCCGATGTGTTTACCGTGCTCTGAGGCCCGGAAGGCAAACACCGTTATGTGCTGGCTGCTAAGGGCGGCACTGACATCCCAAGCAGCCTCCTCAGAGCCCGTCTCCGCTGCCGCTGAGTCCGCACACGCAGGGAGACATTTGAAAAAGGACCCGTTTCCTCTCGTCTCGTGGGAGAGGCAGTTTGACAGGAAGCGCCCTTAACTGCTCCATCAGAAGCATGGATGGACCAAATTTCAGTTATCCCGTGATAACCCTGCTCAGCAGGGCCCAAGAACGTATCAGGGATGCAGGTACTTGGTGTGGCAGGACATGTAGCTGACGTGTAACTGACATGCAGCCGACATGGAACTGCCATGTAGCTGATATGGAACTGCCATGTAGCTGACATGGAACTGCCATGTAGCTGACATGGAACTGACATGGGACACAGTGGTCGCAGTGATAATACAGCGGGTGCTTTCCACACGCACCGAGGCTTAAGGGCAGGTCGGGGAGGGACCGGCTCAGTCCCAGCTCCGCCTCCCTGGCTGTGCGGCCCAGGGCGAGCTGGTGACCTTCAGTGGAGCTACGTCCCAGCAAAGGGAGACCCCGCCTGCTCGGCAGTGCTGCTGGGGGGGATCAGGGCCGCCGCCGCCGAGGCCCCAGCACAGAGACGGGGGCGCAGCGGGTACTCAGCTGTGCCTGCAGCTGCAACCCGGGCCCATCGGGCTCTCCGGTTCACAGACGCCCAAAGAAACGCACGTGCTTCCCTTTCTCCTTTCCTGAGGCTGGAGATCCTGTGCTCGCAGCTGCCTCTCTCTGATCTGCATTCATTCATCCGTCCACGAACGGTTTCCATTGTTGTTGTTCCACTTATTAATGCATTCATTGGGCTGCTTATTGTATGTGCCCTGGCCAGGGATCGAACCTGCAACCTTGGCCTGTAGGATGCTGCTCCAGCCAATGGAGCTGCCGGCCAGGGCTGCCACTTGTGTTTCTCGATGGGGCTGGGAAGGAAGGCAGACGGGTGACTGCAGAAGGCCGACGTTGGAAATTTCGGCTCTCGAGCGCGGCTTTCACCCTCAGCGCGGGTTTTGGGGGCGGGCCTTCCATGGACGGTCGCTCCCTTCCACTCGCTCCGGTTCCGAGGGCCCCGTCCGGGGTGTGAGCTCCGAGGGAGGAAAACAGCATCTGGGCATTGCTCAGCGCTTTGATGTTTAACGCACTTCACAATGAACGCTCTGGGAGACGTTCAGAACCGTGCGAGGCCCTAAATCATTAAAGGAATGCGGCGCGGGACTTAAAAAACGATAATTGAATGCATTCGGCAGTAAAGCGGCCGCGTGTCAGGGGCCTGTCCGCTGGAGGCGCTCTCGGAGAAACGGAGCTCCAGTAACATAAACAATCAAAGCACAGGGCGGAGCTTCCCGGACAAGAGATTGTCATTAGACAAAGGACAGGCGGATCGATGCGGGTCACGATGAAGATGGGTATAAATCAGCTATAAGGCCAAGATGCTAGATGACCAGCCAGCATCAGACTGGACACCGTTAGGGGGGGTCGGAGAGGCCTGTCGCTTACCTGTCAGGGCCCCTGTTTAAGTTCAGGATTACAGGATTTTTTACCTAAAACTTTTGTCTTCCATTTGTATCTCCATTTTCTTGGGCCAGGAACACCCGAGTCCTCCATCCTCAGGGCAATGCCTCTCCTGCCGTTCTGATTGCATGAAGCTTGTTCTCTAGTAGATTCCTCAGGAAGGACTCGTGAGAAAAATATTTTGGGTTCTTTCGTGTTTATAGCAGTCTATCTACGTTCATAGCCATTTGATGGGATAAAACTATAAAATCATATTTTCTTTCCTTCATGATGCTAATGATGCCACTACATTTCCTTCTGGCATAAAGCATTGCTGCTGAGCAGTCTGCTAGTGATCTTAGCTTCTTTCCAAGGGACTTGGACTTTTTCGGATGCTCAGAGGATTTTCTGTTTCTCTCCCTTAAAGTCTAGTCATTTTTTAAGGCTACATTTCACTATTGTTCTTCTGTTTTGTTTAAAAAAAATTTTTTTTTTGTTTTTTTTTTCTTTTCTGTTTTTTTTAGGTCCAGGGTATGTCCTTTCCATATGTAGTTTCAAGTGACTTCATTTCAAGACTCTTCTCTTGAATTTTCAGTATTTAATCTGGTTCACTCCTTTGGTTTCCTTCTTTATTGAGGATGGAGACCTTCTATGGTACATATGTCACTTAAAAAAATTTTTTTTTGCCTATCTCTTATATATGCCATTTTCTTTTGAATTCTTTTATCTCTTTATTTCTTCCAAATGAAGAAAAAGTTTGCCTTTTTACCTTTATATCTCATATGCCATTATATGTTGTATTTGCTCATTTATTTTTTTACAACGTGGTCCTCATTTAGGAAATGATTTATTATTTTACTTCTAAATTTTTCCTGAGTTCTATAACCTCATGTCTGAATTTCTATGATTCTGACTTCTTATTTTCTTTCATATTCTCCATATTTTGGTGTCATCATCTTTATTTCTTTCAGCTCACTTTAAAATATTGGCTGCATTTCTATGTACTCTGTGGGCATGTCTTTCTTATTCTCTTATTCTCTTAAAAAATAATAACTTTGTATATGACTTGACCACAATCATATTTTGTTGGTAATTATCATGTAGAGTGGAGTTTTCCTTTACTTTTAGGTAGCAGGTAGGGGGTGTTAAACCTTTTTTTCTACCTTCATATCTCTAGTACGCTCTCTTCTGCTTTTTTCCACAGAGAACTACCCTCTATGTTGCCTACCCACAGTTTAATCTGGGTCTTTTTTTTTTTTCTTTGCTGTCCCTGCCCTACTCTGGATTCCACTCTGAGAGGAGCTTTATTCTGAAGAAAATTTTGCTTTTTTTTTTTTTTTTTGAGTGTTCATGGGGCCCAGACTACTGCAACCCCTTCGGACATTTTCATAACCCTTTGCACACCCCTGAGACTCTGTGCAAAAACCTCTCTCAATTTCTATTTTCACGTTGACCTGCCACATCTCCAGTATGTACCTATTGGGGATTCTACTGATCTTTGATGCCCTATCACTATATTCCTCCCACCCCCAACACAGATGCCACAGAGATCTTGTAGCTGTGAAGTATTTGGTTGCTTTCTGACGATTCTGGGGAGACCTGCCACTCTGTCTTCTTGGTAGAGGCTGTTCCTGGACTCTGACTCTGCTGCCCTCGTAGCCCTGCTGGTAATTATGGAGGTTGGAGAGATTAATATATCGACACTGCATCTGCTCTGTCTTCCCTCCCAGGGCAATTCCTGGTGGCATCCCCTTTCCTCTCAGAAGTAAAATTGGGACAATAAATTACTTGGTTACTGTACTTCCCCTTAACCAGAAACCCACATGACTCTGAAAATGGAAAGATTTTCCAACTCATTTGGGGCCAATTCAAACCCGGTCTGAACTCATTTGATAGCAAGTGCTGACCTGGCCTGACCTGGAGCTGCTGACAATCTTCACTTGTCCCACTGATATGAAAATGTGCGTATGTTCTACAGAAACATTCGTGCCTTTGATTTTAGAATGTGGCCTCAGACTCAGGGATGAGTAGGAATATACCGTGTGGGAACCACATCATCATTTTACAGTATGAAGAGCCGTCGACTCTGAAGCACGTTCGGACCCCCGCATTTCAGATAAGCAACTGCAGACCTGCGAGACTTCACCTCCATCGCGCACGGCCATTTCCACAGGGCGGGTTTCTGCCCTGAGCAGGCCCCGGGGTCTTCTCTCCCCGGGGGAAGGAATGGGGTCTTTGGGCTGCTGGCGGGGGGAAGATGGGGCTTGGATGGTACCCGAGAGGACACTGCAGCTGGGGCAGCGATGTCTGATCCACATGCCCGAAGACACAGAAGAGGCGAAACGCTAAATGCATGAAACCGGGACAGAACAGCCAGCTGTGAAGAGAGGCGAGGGGTCGAGAGAGTACACACGCCTATGCCAGCTTATGAAATCTCTCGTTCACGATTTCAGTCCCTCGCGAGTCCTCCTTTGAGCCAACACCGTGTCCTTCCAATAAAAGCCACTTTGTTGCTCGAGCCAGCTGGAATGGATTGCTGCTCGCAACCAGGGGCCTCCGGTCAGACACACAGATGGGCGTTAGTCCTCTACCCTGAGCCGTCTTGACAAAGGGGTTCTGTTGGGTCTCAGAACAACATGGTGCAGAGCCGGGGGCTAACCGCTCGCCCACCCGTTCACGTGCGTCTTCATCAGAGAGGCTGCTCGCGAGCCCCAAGGCTGTCTCGGGCGGGATGCGAAGAACTGGGCTGGGAGAGCAGAAGGCAGTGCCCAGCTGTGGGAAAAAGAGTGAGGGGTAGGTCAGGGGCGTTTCTGTGGGCTCCCCCCACCCTGTCAGATGTGAGCCTCTGGAAACAGTCCAAAGGGCAGGACGAGAGGGTCCAACAGGGAGAATCTTGTGGGAGGTGCAAAAGGCCCTTGTGTTAGGAAGAACGAACATGGCTGGCGCTGATCTAGGCACTTGGTGGTGGTGGTGGTGGTGGTGGTGATGGTGGTGGTGGCTGTGTGTGTGGGGGCGAGGGGTAGGTAGCAGTGAGCAGAACAGAACAGTGGGCCGAGGGGGCATTTCAGGAAGCAGAACGTAAAGGAGAAGCAGCAGGTCATCGGGATAAGACTGCAGAGGACAGTTTGCTGGGAAAGGGGCAGGGGCTGTGGAGGCGAGGGTTGCCGTTTTAAATAAGGTGCTCGGGGAAGGGGTCACTGAGAAAAGACCCAGCGGAGAGGAAGCAGCAGCCACACAAACACAGCGTCGAGGGGGAGCGTGGGGACAGGGCAAAGCCCCGGGGCAGGCGCCTGCTCACCCTGGAGGGTCACCGTGAGGCCACCCAGAGGGGGAAGGAGGGGAGGACGGGGTGGGCCAGGTAAGGCTCAGGTAGCGACCACTGCCAGGATTTTTTAAAAAATATATATATATTTTATTGATTTTTTTTTACAGAGAGGAAGAGAGAGGGATAGAGAGCTAGAAACATCATTGAGAGAGAACCATCGACCAGCTGCCTCCTGCACACCCCCTATCCGGGATGTGCCCGCAACCAATGTACATGCCCCTGACCGGAATCAAACCTGGGACCCTTCAGTCCGCAGACCGATGCTCTATCCACTGAGCCACACCAGCTTCAGCTGGGATTTGGGCTTTTAATCCAAGTGAGACAAGGGTGTCATGGGAGAGTCGGGGCAGAGAGGACCCGTGAGCCCTCTGGCTGCTGTGTAGAGAACTGACCTAGGAGGGTAGGATTCTGATTCCAAGTCCCGTGTGTGTGTTGGGGGGGGGGAAGGGGGATGGGTAGTGGGGGGAATGAGGGGGAACTTCACACCACCACGTCATTCTCCGACACCAGCTGAGTGCCCTACCGTTCAGCTCCATTCTGACATCACCCGCCCGGACGGCGTCCGGTTCCACAGGGGAAGGTTAGTCCTACACAATTCTCCTGTGCCCACCCTCTCCCACCATGTCTGCCCCAGCGACTGTCCATCCCAGGCTCCCATAACCCCCTCCGTGGGCTCGGTTCATGTGCTAGATCAGCTCATAGCACTTGAGAAACATTTTGCTCATGAGACCAATAGATGGAGCTTCCTTAGAAACAGACACTCGTGTCCCTCAGTGAGAGCCAGGTGGAACAGGTGCGCAGGGCAGGGTGTGGGGGAGGGCTCGGAGCCGCCATGCCCCCGCCGCCCGCCAGGCTGCCCCCTGGCAGCCTCCGTGTGTCCACCAACCAGAAGCCTGAGAAGCCCCTCCTTTCGGTTTTCGGTGGAGGCTTCATTCGACAGGCTCGATGGGTCCCATCAGTGGCTGGTGGCTACCGACTCAACCTGGAGTCAGTCCTCTGTCCTCCTGGAGGCCGAGGGGGTGGGACGGGAAGTTCCAGCCTCTCATCACGGGGCTGCTTCTGCTGACCCCCTCAGGAGCATAACAAACCCCTTGGCTGCCCTCATGGCTGAGGGAATTCCAAGGGTTTTCCATGGGGACAGAGACCAGCTGTATCTATAGTAATGAAAGCGTAATATGCTAATTGGACCAGATGTCCTTCTGGATGTCCTTACGGACAACCTTCTGGATGAAGCCAGGGCTGAGAGGGAAGCCGGTTCTGGCAGCCGGGGGAAGGAAGGCCTACTCTTGCACGAATTTCGTGCACTGGGCCTCTAGTACTTGTTATAAACCACTGCATCGCAGAGCAGTCGGAGAGAAATCGGAGGGCAGGCGGCCGTGGCCAGGTCCGGGAAGCGGATGGGATGGGAGGAGGGTCCTTTGCCCCGGACCACGCGTGTGCCTCCTCCCCCGCCAAACACAGGGGCCCAGCTCCCGGGAGATTAACAGCGTGCTATTTTTACGATAATTACCTGTTGCAGGTTTATGGGCGTCCCGCGTTTGATGTAGCAATTTATGAAACAATGACACCATTCCGCGCCTTTCATCTTAAGGGTTTTGAAGAGGATGACACGTTTTCTGCGCTGAGAAAGCCAATTCATTAATCCGACCCCACCTTTTCCACGGAGGGGCGGCCACGCCCAGCACAGCGCCGTGGGCTGAGGCCGAGCTGCCCCGGGCCCCCTCAGCGCTCACGTCTGTGCGTCTCAAGAGCAGAGTTTTGATTTCCAAGGATCCTCACCCACACGTTTGACCTTTCAGAACCTGCATGTAGGCAGGAACTGGAATTATTCCGGACACTTCTGGAATCTTCATGGCGGGGGTGGGGGGGGGGAGGGGGGAAGGGCAGGAATTCTAAGCTGGCTCCCTCCTGACTACAATTTGAGAATGAAGACTAGGTTCCCAACCATGGGTCAAGCCAGCTCTGGGCTTGAAAAAGGCAGGAGAGAGGAGGCCAGGCAGGAGGGTGCTGCCCGGGAAACTGAGGCACGGCTGTGTTTGCCCGCTCGGGTCGTTCCGTGTGCCACACCACGCGTGGGCATCTGCCCAAGGACAGCGTCCTCAGAAGGCGCACCCCACCTTCGAGCTTCTTGCTTCTCCAAGGGGGAGCCTCAGGTTACAAAGAGGAGCATTTTGTGGTCCTCCATGCTCGCCGGCGCCTTCCCCTGGCGCTCACATGGAGGAACGGCGTTTGTTCCGGGCTGGAGGAGAGAGGCCCGTGCTAACTGCACGGATAAGCTCACTCGCCCTCCGCAGAGGCTGGCACCGGCTGGCACGGAGCTGCTTAGGATGGAGGCCCTGACCTCTGTGACCCCTCCTGTGCCTCCCTCTCTGCGGGGGAGTCTGAGGCTGAGGGCCAGGAGCCTTTGGGGGCCCTCGGAGGGGTGGGCAGGGGGCTCTCCAGCAGAGGGCGAGCCATTGTTTGCAGCTGGAACGGATGCACACGCACATGGGTTTGCCAAGAGGTGGGCGGTGGGGAAGTTTGCCTTGGCGTTTCTCTCCCTGGGCCACCCCGTGGGCTGATCCCACCGTGTGGGGACTTAGGAGCTCGGGGGAGACCAGAGGTCCTTGGATTCAGGGCCTCCAGCTCTCCCGGAGCATCCGCCCTTAGGAAGAGCGAGGCACTGTTCCCTGACTGGTCCTCTGTGGGTCTCGGTGGAGGAGGGAACGAGCAGGACCAGCCACAGATGCGTGTGTGTGTCTCTCCCGATTGGTCTTGGTTTTCAGCAACCTGCCAGCTGGCTGTTTTGGGGGGATACAGGGCCTGCACAGGCCTGGGCCGGACGGCTCTGCCAAGGACTTAGAGGGGCAGTCTGTGCCTCCACGGCTGTCACGGGCACTCAGGCTCTTGGATAACAAGGTCAAGGGCAAAAGCTGGGTTTTCTCGTGCCAAGAGGAGGAAGCGCATCGGAGCCAAGAAGATCAAACCCGCGCCGCCGAGTGTGGGTGATGGTACCCATTAACCTCTGTCAGTGCGGAGTCCCGCAGCGGGCACGGGGCCAGACATCAGCCCCGAGTGGAGAGCAGGGTTTGGCTGGCTCCCCGTTCCCGTGGGATGGAGGCGGCAGGCTCCGGGAAGGGATGGATGCTACGCCGTTCCCTCCCCCGCCGCCAGGATGCGCCCAGGGCGGGCACCGGGCATTGGCTGAGCGGGTGGGGTGCAGGGCCGCGCCGTGGCCCTCGGAGGAGGAAGTGGACGGAGGGGGTTCCTGTTTGCTGTGGTCTTGCTCCTGGCAGGCGGCCCCCTCAGATGCGGGGCGTGCATCTCATCAGCGGCCAGAGCTGGCCTGGGCAGAGGGCCTGTCTTCTGAGAACTGCTTCCACGTTTCCTGCTCCGGGCATATGTGTGTGTGTGTGTGTGTAGGGGGGGTGTCCGCAGTGTTCTGTGAGGCTCAGGTCGCTGGCTCTGCTCTTCCCCCTGGAGAGGAAAAACTCGCCATGCGTTCGACAGCGGACACCCTGAAACTAGGATTCCATGTGCTTCCCGGGAGAGAAGTTGGAGGTACTGGTCCCCATTGGGGACCCCCCAAGTAAATAGCGGAAAACCACTCTGGGGGCGATGTCTCCTCACTCTCTGATAGGGTCACAGCCCGGCCTGGCAAAACCATCTCCCTTGCCGCCCCCACAGCGAGGACAACTGGGTGGATACATGTGGGTGTTTCCACAGGCACCCACATAGCTGCACTGAGTTTGTGGAGCAGCTGCTAACCAAAGCCATGGATTCTGAGACGCAGAGCCCCAGGCTCAGCCCGGAGCTCGAAGGAGCACCTCGCTGGGCAGTTCCCTCCGGTTGTCTGGACAACTTGCATCGTGGCTTCCGATGTCTTCTGCGTCTTGTATCGGTTCAGTTTTCTTATCCGGTCCATGTGAGCTTCTCTCGTCACTGATGTTAAGGGAAGTCCAGCAGCTTGTTGGAGGAGTCGAGCTTGTTTCTGTGAAATGCAGTGAGTCTGCAGAATCCTGGGTTGGACGATGCACAGGGAGCCCAATGCACAGGGAGGGGGAAGAGCAGCTTATTGTCCAAAGTCTTCATTGAAGGAAATCCAATGAGCCATTTTTGAGCAAACGTCATCTAGATCAGTGCTTTTAAAACTGTAAGTTATGCCTGGCCAGCGTGGCTCAGTGGCTTAGCGTTGACCTATGAACCTGGAGGTCAATGGTTCGATTCCCAGACGGGGCACATGCCAGGATTTGGAGCTCTATCCCCATCAGGGGACGTGCAGGAGGCAGCCTATCAATGATTCTCTCTTATCACCAATGTTTCTATCTCTCCAGCACCCTTCCTCACTGAAATTAATAAAAAAATATATATATTTTTTAAAACCCTGTAGGTTATAACCGGAAGTAGTTCATGACCAGAGTTAAAAAAAAAAAATAGGTGAAATAGAGCGGAACAGACTGGGTCAGAGCATATCACACACAATAAGGGTAAGAACCCATGTTTGAAATTGTGCTTCAGTTGCCTGGATGTGCATAGGACTGGGTGACAGTGGGAAGGGCATTGCCTGTGGCAGTTCATGGTCCAGATGGCTTGAACATCACTGTTCGCATACACGAGTCAGGGGTCTGGGTTCTGGTCCCAGGTCTGCTGTTGCCTCTCTGACCTGGGGCAAGGCATTGTAGCTTATGGGTGTCAGTTTCTCATCTGAAAAACGTGAAGGAATTGTCTCTCACGTCTCCTCAGACCTGAAGTCCAACGATTAAGGATAGTTTCCTAGAGGATTCAATCTCAGCACTCAGTAATTATCAGTAAAAACAAAACAAAACACCCTTCTTCCACATTCTGGAAAGACATGATTTCCCAAGTAGCTGTGCAGTAGGCAGAGCATCCCAGAGGAGTGCAGCCCAGGAGGATGGACATGACCTCACTAAGCCCACTTGGCTGAGGGACCATCTCTTTAGAGTTTCCCTGGGCTCTGGTAATGCTACCCTTATATTTTGGTTATATTAGAAAATATATACAAATCCCGCTTTGGGTGGCGGGGGGAGGGTGGTTGGGGAAGGGCAACCAATGGCTCAGGAAATGCTGAACTTGGTTAATTTGAAAACCACTCCCAGCTAACGTTGAGACTTGGGCCACTCACAGTTCCTGCTTTGTATTATGACTAATGGAGCGTCAAAGAAACATTGATCTAATAAAAGCAACCTAGGAGACCTAGAGTAAGCCAGGCCCCTGGGGTGTGTGTGTGTGTGTGTGTGTGTGTGTGTGTGTTTGTGTTGGAGAGCTTCTTATTTCTGGGCCAAGCTTTTTCCAAAAACAGTCTTTTCAACGACTTAGTCCTTCATTCATAAGAGCAGAATTTGGAAGGCATCTCACACGGTTACCTGGATCTCATTATACTTGTTGGGTATCATCTTCCGAATTAAACATCTCCCTAAATTCACACAGAGGAAAACCAGGGCATCTCGGGCACAACCAGAAGTCAGCTGTGATTTGGGACTTCAAAACATGTAACTTGCCCTCGCTGGTTTGGCTCAGTGAATAGAGTGTTGGCCTGCAAACTGAGGGTCCCGGGTTTGATTCTGATCAAGGGCACATGCCTGGGTTTTGGGCTCAGTTCAATGTGCAGAAGTCAGCCAATCAATGATCCCCTCTCATCATTGATGTTTCTATCTCTCCCTTTCTCTCTGAAATCAATAAAAATATATTAAAAAACAAACAAACCACACACCACACACACAAAAACACATATAACTTCAGGAATGGGTTCTATGATCAAGCTGGTGTAATGGTTCCAGGAACAAAAGACACCTCCAGCTTCTTCAGCCTGAGGTCCGAACCTCCATTTGTTTGCAACAAGGAAGTGGCACAGGTTCATTACCATCACCCGTGTTCCTTGAGTGTTTCATTCCGCCCCTGAATTCTGTAGCCTGAGCAGAGGGTATGAATGGGAGGAAAGACTGCAGACCATCTCGTCCAATGCCCTTATTTTCAGAAGAAGAAAATAAGGCATGTGCTGCCGGCTCCCTTTTCCCTGTGAGGATTCATTAAATGCTTCTGTCTCTTTGCATAAATGTTAAGGAGATATTACTTCGCTCTTGAAGGGTGACTATCAGTAACTAATTGGCTCGCTGTGGCTGTAGCCTTGCCTCACGCTGACTTTTGTGATACCGAATTTCAGTGTTGATAAACACAATGCCCACCCTCACCACACAGACACCCACCATCCTCTCTTCATGCCTCGGTCCACGCACAACTCAAAGCCTGGGATGCCTTGACATGTTCAAGAAAAGTAGAGGAGGCTTTTGTGAGCTTTGATTTTTGACCCCGTTCTCATAAATTATGCAAAATGTGTCACTTATAGGAACAGCCCAGGAGAGCAGTTGCCAGTTGCAATATAAAAAATGATACCACGGAAACTGAGACCTGGTTGTGGCAGATACCCTGTCAAAGGAATGATTTATCATCTGGAAATACAAGCAGCACGAGAGGCCCACCAGCTCGGGCTGTATCATCTGAAGCAATCAAATCCCGCAAATATAAAGCAATTTTGTATTACCATTTCCAAGTGCTCCCCACAATAAGGGCTCTTGTATGCCCAAGTTTAATATTCAGAGCAGAAACCACAAACTCGAGCAGCCGCTCCTGGTCAAGATAGTTAATAACAGTTCCCAGGCAAAGGCACGCTGTAATAGCATCGCTGCGAGCAGCTGGGGATTTGCTTGGATGTCAGCCTCTCTCTCTGAGAACTAGAAAACCATGGTAGGTCAGACATCCATTTGCTTTATATATTGATATAATTTCATCAGAATTTATGATGTGGGAATTATTGCACAGGCAAGAAATGTAATCTAACCTTCATCTCACACAGTGCAGAAAAGCTTATTTTGTTGTGTTTTTTTTTTTTGAGAAAAATATACTGACTTGTTGAATCAGATTATGCGCATGCAATCCTAATGGATTTCAATATTTCCTTGGACAAGTCATTGCTATTTGCCTTGTGTGTATTAAATTGGCTTGTATGGAAGACGCTTTTACCAATAACAAGGGATTAGAATGCCGTTTCTTCTTTCATTTTCTCAAGTCCTGGCATGTGAGTTCATTACTGGTAAATTTCAAACATCTGTGTGTGTGTACTAGCTTATCCTAATTTCTCTAGCTCATGTTTAGACTTTTAATATCCAAATACTGCAAGAACATATAGGGTCCTCTTTCATCCTTATGAAGAGTTCATTGAACTTCAATTGTCAAATGGAGTCAATGCCGGTAGGCTTGGAGAACCATTTTATAGACGATCATCACGTTGAGCCCAGTGTCCTATTGTTTGGCCTTTGAAACCATTTTGATCATCTTGAGTTCTATAGGGTTATTCCAATGGGGACTCAGAAATAAAATATGTTTTAAAAATGAAGGGCTTTCAAGATGGCACTTAACTCGTCTCATGAAAGAATAAACATCCTTCAAATAAAAAATTCTTCTCACGTATCTTAAGAAGGAAACGACAACTCACAAATAGCAGAGCGGTGCCTCAAACCTGTATGTCTACGGAAGTGCCTTTTTGTAATACTCACATTTCCTGATAATGACCGGAGGATGTAGATGAATGACTGTGACAGTTCCAGACAACCAGAGTCACTTTTTAAAAATAATTCTTTATTGTTGAAAGTATTACATATGTCCCCTTTTATCGCCCATGGACCCCCTTCAGCCTCCCCTCCACCATCCAAGGCCTTCAGCAGCACCCTGTTGTCTGTGTCCATGGGTTATGCATGTATGCATACAAGGTCCCACCTACCCACCCTCCCCACCTTCCCTCTGAGATGCCACACGCTGCTCCATGCTTCCAGTCTCTGGATCCCCTCCGTTCATCAGTTTGTTTTGTTCCTTAGATTCCACATATGTGTGCGATCATGTGATACTTGTCTTTGACTGCAGAGTCACTTTCTAAATTGTTTGATAGTGGTTCCATTGAATTGCAAAAGCACTGGAGAGTTAAGATGTACACAATATGGAACTTCATTTTTGTTAAATATGTACCTGATTGAAGGTGCGTTTTATCCACATTAAAAAAACACACCCCCCCCCTAATGTTTAATTGGCTGGTGTCTCCAAATAATAATAGCCACTCTTCATTTTGTATCTACTGCCATGGCTATACGAGGTCCATTATGGCCCATCTCCACTTCCTGTTGACTTTGAGGTCAGCATTCTTACCCTCATTCTTCAGAAGGATTTCGTACCTTGCTCAAGGACGAATGAGCAGTGAAAGGTAGAGCTTGCATGTGAACCAGGGTTTGTTGCATTTCAGAGCCTGGATTCTTTTTGGGGCTTCACGGGGCTGTTCCCAGGAGCCTGGCTGGGGGAGGGCTCCTTTCAATTGTTTTGTGCCCACCCGGAAGCCCCCCATTTTCTTCTTTCCACTTATCTCCCACCAGAGAAAAAAATCTTTTCTGAGATAGAACCCAGAGTCTGCTGAGCTGGGCAGGGTTTAGGAAGCCACTGGTTAATCCTTAAGAAAGGAAGAGTAGGCTCAGAAGGAATTGAGTGGCTCTAGCCTCTTCACCTTCTTCCTGCCTTGGACGGAAATGTGGTGCTAGCCCTAGCTGCTTTGGCTCAGTGGCTAGAGCGACAGCCTGCAGACTGAAGGGTCCTGGGTTTGATTCCAGTCAAGGGCACATGCCCAGGGTTCCAGGCTTGATCTCCAGGAGGGGGCATGCAGGAGGCAGCCAATCATTGATTCTCTCTCATTATTGATGCTTCTGTCTGTCTCTCCCTCTCACTCCTTCTCTGAAATCAATAAAAACATATTAAAAATAAAAGAAAAAAGAAATGTGGTGGGTGGTGCTGCTGCAACCATCTTGCAGCCAGGAGGCAGAAGCAGAGCCTCTCAGGCATGTGGTCTAGATTTTGCTAAGCAGCTAACCCAGCTTCCTACCTCCAAATGTCTTGTTTCGTAAGGAAAACAAACTTCTGCTTAAGATGTTTTCAGAAGGGGTCTTTCAGCCCAATGTCCCCATGACTCCCTTCCGGAAAATCCATTCTGTTTCTTGTTTCTCACAGGAGAGGCAGAGGCAAGGTTTCCTTCCCCTGAGCCTCTGGGGGGTCATACCTGCCCTAGGGCTACTCTGCTCCTGGCAGAGACCACCTGTGGGATGTTTGTAGGTCCCAGTGCCCCTGGGCACCGGTGGGAAAGTCTCATGAGGGGGAAAGAAAACCCCACCACCTTTCTGTTGCTTGAGAATCACTCTATTATCTTAGACACTAAATCCATTCTTGTCTTTGGAGCGAGAGAGAGAGGAAGGGAGAGGGAGAGAGAGAGAAACATTAGTGATAAGAGAGAATTATTGATTGGCTGCTTCCTGTGCACACCCCAGCTGGGGATCGAGCCCTGACTGGGAATTGAACCGTGACCTCTTGGTTCACGAGTTGACACTCAATACTGAGCCACACAGACCGGGTTAGAGAGACTTCTCAATCACCCAATAATAACGTTTGAATAAAATCGCCAAGTGAAGCCTCATGGGATTTAACTTTCCATAATCTCATTCTGAAACTGGACCTGCCCACCCTTATTCCCATCCTGGTGGTTCCATTAAGACGGAGTTACCAAATTTAGCAAATAAAAATGCCAGATGCCTAGTCAAGTTAGAATTCCAGCCAGACAATGAATATTTTCTTTAGTGTAAGTGTGTCCCAAGAGTGTTTGGTATAAGATGCTCCGTGGAATATTTGGGATATATGTAATGTGACTTTAAGGCTTTCTCCTCAGCCCAAAGAGTTTGTACCAGGCCACCCCATGAAGCCCTTTGTAATTTATGGACTCAACCGCCCCAAGCCATCTGCTTGCTTTCCCTGATTTTCCATCTTCATCATCCTTGTTGTTGTTCTTTAACCCCCATAATTGCTCAGCCTCTCCAATTGCAATGCCTGACTGATGACTTCTATCTTTCAACCTTTGGCTCTTTCCTGAGGGCAAGATTCACTAGAAACTCCTCTTCTGTGCATATGTGTGCATGTATGCATCCATGCTCACACACACACACACACACACACACACACACACCCCTACCTTCCAAGCTCCTATTCATCAGGCATTGCCTGCCCAGACCATTTCCTGTACCCACTGGCCTGGGAGAAGGAAACCGGTCTTTGCTCTGTTAGTGGACATGGCAGATTTACTCCCACTTTGAAGATTAAATGTTCATTCTTTTATTTATTGACCATATCGTGATTGAGCACGTGGTATACACTAGGTGCCACGGGAAAAGTGAGTAAGACATGGTGCCTGACTTCGAAGATCCCATATGAGCTGCAGAGCTGATCTAGGAGTAAAGGTTTATAATCAGTGCTGTCGATGCTCAGGGGGCAAATGGGCAACACTAGGGACCAGAGAAGGAAGAGGCCCCTTGTACTACCAGGGGCACAAATGGCGCCCCCTCCAATAGCTGTTCTTCTCCCCACCCCCTGGAGGGCAGGCACAGGGCCATTCACACCACCAGCCTCAGGATCTCTGTAACAATGAAGGTCCTCAAGAATGTCTGCAGATATGCACTGTTAACACATGGGGGGTGTGAGAGGATGGCGTACCTTCCTTCGGGATACAGCACAAGCCCGTTGCTGGGCAACCGTAAGAGGTCACAGCTTTGGAAGGCATGGCTGGTTGTGGAGTTGGTAGAGTCAGGTGAAGGTGATATACATTATGATTCCCAATTCCATCTAATGTAGGATATCTGGGGCCTTCCCTTTTAGTGACCCCAAAGCGGATCCGATGTATTGCTTTTAAGCATTTCTACACAGTGTTTCTGTAACTCACTGCACCACAGAAAGCCTTCTTCTCTGCTGATGTGTCATCACACAGCTCCAAGGGACCCTGCCGGGACCCTCTGTGCTGGCCAGGCCTCTGCACACTAAATGCATTTAGAGAATCTTTTCTGACTGCTGTGTGGGTCTGTTTTTACTTACAAGCACGCCGGAAGGGGGATGTAGCTACTAAATTAATCTGGCCTTGGTGAAATATGTCCGCTTCACTGGTAAGATCCCTGAAATTTACATTTTCGTCACTCCTCGGCGCAGGCAAGCCGTTCACTGTGCCTCCCAAGATCTTCCCAGAACGCATCTCCAGAGACCCGCTGCTCCAAATAATGATGTCAGTGATGTTGGGACAGCGTGCAAGGCAGAGTGAACTCTATTACTGTAGTTTACTTTGGACAATTGCACAGGGGTGAGGGGTGAAGGCTGTGTTTACAATGGACCGGGGCTGCAAAGTGTGGCTGCCTCCCCCTCCCGCAGCCAAGACCCTCATCAGAGTGTCATGTTGAGACGTGCTGCCTGCATGACAGGGCCACTTGCACAGAGAGCTGATGAAAAGGCAGCACTTGGAGATTTTCTTTGGGGAAACGCTCTCTCTTTACTTGTGCTCAAAAGCAATCATCGTTACCGCCCAGGAGAAGTGATAGCTGTTCGTCAGCATTTTGTATTTGTTCACTGTCGAATGGGTTACAGGACGGAATGATCCCTTTGCCTCAGAACGTGTGTGATTGGATGAAGTCAATTAGAACATATCGCTGGCCAGCTTTCTCCCCCTCCCCCATTCCACTGTTACCCTGCTCTCAGCTCATCGCTACGGACTGGTTTACTGCAGAGCCTCCTAACTGTTCAGCTGCCTCTACTCACTCCTCCTTATCTGTCCTATGTACTGATTCTTCACCAATCCTTTAAACATGATCTCTTTTAGAAGGACACACACACAAAAAACAATAAATCATATAACTGTATAATTCTAGTCCCAAACAAAATGAAGATAGAAGAAATGGGGCAGAAAGACATAAATATAGATAGGACATTTTTGAAATAGAGTGGAGTAAGAATAATTCAGCAAAACTTTAAACAGATAACAGTTCATAGCCAGTAGCTTTCTCCCTGGAATGCAAGGAAAGTTCAAACTAAGAATATAATTACTGAAAAAGAAGCCATGGAATAATTCACGCTTGTAGGTTACATAAGAAAAGAAAAAAGCCCATAATTCTTAAATATGACAAAAACAGAATTTGACAAAATTTATCATCTATTTCTAACTTAAAAGAATTTACTTGGCATAGAATCTTTTCTTAATACGGTGAAGAGATTCCATTTATAAGACCCACAGGTTGAGAACCGCTGCTGTAGAGCCTAAGACCATCGGAAAACACAAATATTTACATTACGATTCATAACAGTAGCAAAATTACAGTTATGAAGTAGCAACGAAAATAATGTTATGGGCCGAAACTGGTTTGGCTCAGTGGATAGAGCGTCGGCCTGTGGACCGAAGGGTCCCAGGTTTGATTCCAGTCAAGGGCATGTATGTTGGTTGCGGGCATATCCCCAGTAGGGGGTGTGCAAGAGGCAGCTGATCGATGATTCTCTCTCACCAATGTTTCTAACTCTCTATCCCTTTCTCTTCCTCTCTGTAAAAAAAAAAAATCAATAAAATATATATATATTTTTTTAAATGTTATGGTTGGGGGTCACCACAACATGAGGAGCTGTATTAAAGGGCCGCGGCATTAGGAAGGTTGAGAACCACTGCTCTAAAGCATACCTGCCTGACTGGAAGGCTGCCCCCTCTTGTCAGGCCGACAGATTGTTTGATCAGTGACCAGATTCTATGACAGACAGTTGCCCAAAAAGCAGACATTTCCCTTCCCTCTCGATTGAACAAAACCTAATCTCAGCTGGGCTCATTGCTGCCAGTGGAAGGATTCCATCCTTCGGGCCTCATTGCAGCAGCTAGAGGTGCTCACGTGCAGGGAAACCTATGTGAAGTCTCATTACAAGGGGGGAGGCTGCCCGGCCGGTGTGGCTCAGTGCTTGAGTGTCGACCTAGGAACCAGGAGGTCACGGTTTGATTCCTGGTCAAGGCTCATGCCCGAGGTAGTGGGCTCGATTCCCAGTGGGGGCCGTGCAGGAGGCAGCTGGTCAATGATTCTCTCTCATCATTGATGTTTCTCTCTCTCCCTCTCCCTTCCTCTCTGAGATAAATAAATAAATAAATATATATATATTTTTTATTATTTATTTATTTATTTATTTTTTTAAAGGTGGGGGGAGGTTCACCTTTTTGCTTCCTGTGCTGCAGCTTGGAACGCGGCCTTGATGGCCGGTGCTCCAGGGGCTTGGAGCCTGAGATGCCAGCATTTACCTTGTAGCTCAGGGTGCAAAGCTCTTCCATCAAGGACTCAGCCCGAGGAAACGGGGCCCTCAGCACTGCGATGCTGTGAGACTGACCTATTTTAACTGCTTTTCTGGGTCCCTATCACTCACACCTGGATCATATCCAAAGTGATAACATTCTCAAGGAGTAATGTTGAGTTGACTGTACTACACAGGTAAATAAGTGATCTAGGTCCTAACATCCATGACCATCAGCATTTTAGCTTAGTTAATTTTTAAAGGAATGGGAACTTAATGTCCACATTGGTTAATTAAAAACGAGTCCTCTATATGCCTTCCAGAAAAGCTATTCAGATAACTAAGTAAGATAACTTGCTGAGGGGGACTTTCGGCTATGAAGTTAAAGGCGAGGAATGTCCATTAAGACGAAGGCTGAAGTTTAGGTTTTGTAATCGTTAACTACAGTCCTTCTAGTTTAATTATCTATAATGTTTGCTAAGTACACATGAAGCACACAAAACAAATTATATTATTTATGCCAACAAAAATAGTCATTAAAAGTTACACGAGGATCTTTTTGACGATGACATTAAATATATAAAAACTTAAGAAATAGCATAATAAAAGGTCTCAGTGACTTACAGAAAAAGTCTTTATTGGGAAATATAGGAAGCTAGAATAAATGATCTAGAAAAGCTTAGAATAAGTGAGGTATACAATAATGTTGATTTATCCTAAGTTCACAATAGGTTAAAGCAATCTTAGTTGAAATTCTAGGTTATTTTAGAAAAAGACAAAGGTAATTCATGACTTCATTTATTTGGGAAATTAAATGGGTGTGGTTCTCAAAAAATTTGTTAAGTCAGTCCTATTCAAATATAAAACAATGCTATAAAACAATAGCAGTAGAGACATTTCTGATCCTCATAGCCAATTGGCTTGGAGATTAACACTTCCCAGTGATACCAACAGCAAGCAAGGCTTAACAACAAGACTGTACCCACAGCCCACAAATGGCTACACCAAGACTGTCCACCTCAGGTAACTGGAAGGCTGACGCACTGAACCATATAGGACACCTTAGCACACAAAGCCACCCTACCAACTCAGGGAAGCTGTGAAAATGCCGAGACAAGGAAACAGATCACAAACAAAAGAAATGGAGGAAAAGAAGTGACTGGATATAGAGTTCAAAACCACACTTATAAGGTTTTTCAAGAATTTTCTAGAAAAGGCCAATAAAATAAACAAGACCTATGAGGATATAAAAAGAGATCAACTAGAAATAAACAATACATTGTCTGAAATAAAAAATATTATACAGAGTCCTAAAAACATAATGGAAGATTGCAAGAATCAAGTCAAAGATTTGGAACACAAAGAACCAGAGGACACTCCTCCACAGAAGCAAGAAGACAAGAGAATCCAGAAAGTTGAAGATAGTGTAAGAAACCTCTGGGACAATTTCAAACAAACCAACATCAGAATTATGGGGGTGCCAGAAGAAGAGAGAGAGCAAGATACCGAAAGAATACTGGAATAAATAGTGACAGAAAACTTCCCCCACCTGGGGAAAGAAATAGACTTACAAGTCCAGGAAGTGCACAGAACCCCAAATAAAAGGAATCCAAAGAGGACCACACCAAGACACATCATAATTAAAATTCCTAGAGCAAAAGACAAAGAGAGAATATTAAAAGCAGCAAGAGCAAAGCAGGTAGTTACCTATAAAGGAACACCCATACAATTGTCAGCTGATTTCTCAACAGAAACCATGCAGGCCAGACGGGAATGGCAAGAAATATTCAAGGTGATGAATAGCAAGAACCTACAGCCAAAAATACTCTACCCAGCAAAGCTATAACTCAGAATCGAAGGCCAGATAAAGAGCTCTACAAATAAAAAAAAGCTAAAGGAGTTCATCACCACCAAACCAGAATTATATGAATTGCTGAAAGGGGTTCTTTAGGAAGAGGAAGAAGATATAGATAAAATTTGTGATCAACAAATACGTAACTATCAACAAGTGAAACTAAAAGCCAAGGGAATTAAAAAACCTGATGAACAATATTAACTGATAAATATAATAGAATCAGAGGTATGGAAGGGCAGTGGACTGACTATTCTTGGGGAAAAGGGGAGTGGGGCGGGGGGAGAGCCTGAACAAAAACTGTGCACCTATGGATGAGGACAATGGGGAGTGGGGAAAGGGCAGAGGGTGGGAACCTGGTGGAGGGGAGCAATGGAAGGGAGAAAAATGAGGAACATTTGTAATAATAGGAACAATAACGATTTGTTAAAAAAAAAATAGCAGTAAAAAAGAAAGATTAGAATATGAAGAAATAGCTCAGTGAAACAGGATAGAAGCTCATAAATGAGATAGAAAAAAATAGCATGTAATAAAGTATCATAAGCAATAAGGAAATGAAGAGTTATTTAATAAATATTTAGAGTGAGGAGATTTGCTTTATTGGTTCCTTCCTGTAGACCAAAAATAAACTCTATGTGAAAAAAAGATTAAGTGAAAAGTCCAGTCCGTGAAAATCAGCCCGAAATAAAATAGAATCTCAGGTGTTTGGAAGGATGGGAACTTTCTAGCAATTGAAACAACTGAAGGAAATACAAATAGACTATAAAGAAATTTCAAAATGCTTCTATACTGAAAATATAGAAACTAAAATTAAAGCAGACTGTTATAAAATATATTTATATTGAAAATGACAAATTATAGTACTACCTATGGTATATAAAAAATCTCAATCAACTTTGTCAGAATAATAACAATCCAATAAGTAAATGGACCAGTGTCTTGTTTTAACAATTTAAGTATGAGGAAATACATATAACTTGTTTGAAAAATGTTTAAATTAGTAAAAAAAAAAAATGCAAATGAGAAACATGTTTTATTAAGTAAGACTCAATGATCTCATAGTGATTTTCATGAGATTTTTAGTAAAATTGGGTAATAATAATTACTGGAATTAGTAGAAGTTAGTACAATCCACTTGAAAAACAATTTGGCAGTACAATTTAGGACCGACACCATATACTCTTTGACATAGTATAACCACTCTTGGGAATAAGTACAAAGGAAATAATTAGCAAAATATTATATGTGGAGAACCATGTCTACTGAAGTATCATTTATAACAGCAAGCATCATAAGACTAAAAAAAGCCAACAAAGGAAAAAAGGAGCTAAACAACCATCATTACAAATTATGATTATAGATATTATACAACAGAGAGAAGTTTTACTTGATAGCTCTGAGTGGAAAACTCGGGTCATAAAATTGTATAATAGCCATAGTTACAACGATATAAAATAAGGACGGTGGCCCTCCCAGAGTAAGAAAACAAAGAGTGGCATCAGGTAAAATGATGGGCCATTTTTCCTTATTAAAGCGTTCCTTAATTTTGTTGGGAAAACTGTCTTGATGGGTTGTGAGTGTGGCGTGTGTGTAGGCTTACAGTGCCGTGGCTAGTAATTAGGTGACCTCGGATAGGCCACGCGAGACCTTGCAGCTTCAGTTTGCCCATTTGTAAAGAGGAGATAATGATAGGATCCGCTTCATAGAGTTGCTACGAGAGCTGAGTGAGGTCATGCATGCGAAACATGAAGTGCTCATCATTCCTGGCTCCGAGGGACAGCTCCTTACTGTCATGGAAGGTAACAGTGGCTTTGCAAACAGTGGCTTTGCAAATTTTGTTGGGGATGATGTCGCTGTATCCCTGCTGGTGTATTTTCAGTGCTTCTCCACTATTCACAGAGAACTGTTCCAACGTCTAATCTTGGTAATGAAGACCACCGTCATTTTGCCCATCCTATCTACCTCATTCCATCTCCCTAAAATGTTTCCTGCTTTAGTTGAGATGTTTTAATGCACAGTTAGGCAAACATTCAGCCACTCAACAAAAACACTGGCTGAGAAACACAGACATGCTCGGGCACTAATTCAGGCGCTGCAGGTGCATTTATGTTCTAGAGGAGGGAGACGGACAATAGACAGGTGGACAGACAGAAGGACAAGAACGTTAGAACACTCTCCAGCCAGGCTGATATCCGCTGCTGCTGTAGCACTGTTACTGGCAGGCGGTGCTCCCTCAGATGGGTCATTGCTTGTGCCTATACCTGTTGTTAAATATTTCAGACATTACACAGGGAAAGTGGCACATGGCCACACTTTTGCTTGGTTATTATTATTGTTAAAAACATTTTCTCAGCCCTGGTTAGGTGGCTCAGTTGGTTGGAGTGTCTTTTTATACACCAGTAGGTTGTGGGTTTTCCCCCAGTTGGGGTACATACTTAGGTTGTGGGTTCAATCCCTGGTCGGGCACATACCTAGGTTGTGGGTTCAGTCCCTGGTTGGGGTATGTACAGGATGCTACTGATGATGTTTCTCTTTCTCTCCGCCCCCTTCCTCTCTCTCTAAAAACAAAACAAAACAACGAAACAAAACAAAAATATGTCCTCAGGTAAGGATTGAAAAAAAATAAACAAAAAATACTTCCTCAGTTCTCTTCCTCAACCCACTCCCTTATCATCAGGCTTCAAAGCTCAATCCACACTCAGCCTTCTGCAAGACACCTCCTGCCTGCATTTTATCCTACTCACTTCTCCCTCTGAACACTGTTACCTGTCTGATTTGTACTTCTCCAACTTGATAGGACAATCCCTAGAGTAGAAAGCATGTTATTGTCATTGGTTGGTTTTAATTTTTTTATATATATATATATTTTATTGATTTTTTACAGAGAGGAGGAGAGAGGGATAGAGAGCTAGAAACATCGATGAGAGAGAAACATCGACCAGCTGCCTCTTGCACAACCCCTACCGGAATGTGCCCGCAACCAATGTACATGCCCTTGACCAGAATCAAATCTGGGACCCTTCAGTCCGCAAACCAATACTCTACCACTGAGCCAAACCGGTTTCGGCTGGTTTTAATTTTTTTACTTTGAAGAATTTCTCACCATTTCTGTTACAACGATGAACGTGAGATATGCACCCTGTAAAAATGTACATGAGCCCTAACCAGTTAGGCTCAGTGGGTAGAGTATTGGCCTGTGGACTGAAGGGTCCCAGGTTCAATTCCCATCAAGGGCATTTACCTTGGTTGCCGGCTCATCCCCGGTAGGGGGTGTACAAGAGGCAATTGATGGATGTTTCTCTCTCATCGATGTTTCTAACTCTCTATCCCTCTCCCTTCCTCTCTGTAAAAAATCAATAAAATATATTTTTTAAAATGTACATGAATCAATGGAACATTTTAACTAAGAAAAGACTATTATTTGTCATAATTCCGGGTCCCTTCAAGAGGAGGTTTCACAATGATCCTATCTAATCACTCCTGAGAAAGAATTTCTGAAATTATTGTTCCTGGACCTGCTTGCATAAGTGACCAGTTCCAAGAACGATCTGGTCTTGATTTATGCCCTGGCCAGGAACAGGACAAATGTGTAGTGATGGCACATGAGGTCTTGTCTTTCCTTTCCTTTCCTTTCCTTTCCTTTCCTTTCCTTTCCTCTCCTCTCCTCTCCTCTCCTCTCCTCTCCTCTCCTCTCCTCTCCTCTCCTCTCCTCTCCTCTCCTCTCCTCTCCTCTCCTCTCCTTTCTTGACAACAAGATCACTTAAAAATAACCAGTATGTGAGCAATAGCTAAGATCTTGAAGCTGCCTTGCCTAAGGGACGTGCCTTCTCTCTAAGAAGGTAGGAGCCCTGTGGCCAACACCTCCACATGCAGCCAGGGAGGAAATACAAGACGTAATGGTGATAGCTCGGCACTCAGTTTGGAGAGAGGGTCCCACGTAGAGAAGAGGCTGCGTCCTCACGTAGAAAGCGCCCTGTTGTAAAGAAATCAGTCAGCTTGGGGCTGGCAAGGCCCCAGCTCTGTATTACCTGTCCAGATTAATGTCAGGTCACAGTCCGGGAATTATTCATGAAGCCCCTCTGCACAATATAATTGCAGATTTTGGCATCCAGAGCGAAGTCTCATTGTTTTATAGATTAGCTCCTCTTCCTGTACTGCGGAAGAGACAATGATCTGAAACAGCCTGGTCTAGGGGGAAAAGGAGTCCGTGTATTTCACATGAAAAAGCATTTGTCAAGTGAGAGATCCCGGGTCTCACTTACACCCCGCCTTAAGAGCGGGAGCTGCAGCCACGCTGAGGAGGAGATGGCTGATGTCTGCACCAGGCCCATGAATGGCCACTTTCATCGCGGATCTTTCCCCGGTGAATGGAACGGCTCTTTATCTGCGCTTAAGAATTAGTCTGACCGAACCGTAGCGCTGCTAATCTCTATTCCAACATCGCCAAGTGTAATTTATGCATGTGGACGGAGAAGCCTGCGTTCCCGGGGAGGGCACCAATCAGCCGGCCGCCTCACGGCAGGGACTCATTAGGGGGCTTTCCATGCAATCAAAATATTAATACACCTCAAGAGAGGTTTAATATTTTATGCAAATGTCAAGCTACCCTAGGAACCAGCACACCTTCATTGTGAGACTTCAGACTCGCGTTATCTTTCAGATTGTGGCTTTTAAAGGCAAGAGAAGGCAGCTCGTTGGTCTGGTTTACGTGGCGTTTGCTTATTTTACTATCTTTACATCAAAGGGATGGTCTTGAACCATTTTCCGTGGGCCTATTGGGTCCATGAGATCCTTGCTTTCTATGGGATAAATGTATGCGTGTGTTCATGCATGTATACCTAGGCATATCTATATTGTGTGTGTTTATAATATGTAAGCATAGCAGGGGTGGGGAACCTTTTTTTAATTTTTATTTGCCAAGGGCCAGTTGGATATTTATAACATCATTCTCAGACCATACAAAATGATTAACTTAAAACATTAGCCTGCTATGTTTGGTCAAACACTTAATTAACTTGCTCTTCATGGCTTGGTGGGGACAGACCAAATAATTTTGAGGGCCTTATATGGCCCATGAGCTGGGCATTCCCACCCCTGGTATAGATAATAACTTTTATATAAAAATAAATACCTTTTTTTGGGTTTAATTAAAACCTCTCCTGGGAAAATTTAACAAAACATTTCCCCAAATGGGTGATGTACTAAACATCGCAAGAATTTATATATATTTTTTCTCATTAAATTACATTAAAGCCACCAACCCGTATATTCTAGGTTCTCAGTCTATGTTAGCAGGTTACCTGTTTTACCTGAGATTTTTTTTTTTTTTCCTGGAAGAATAAGTCTGTGAAATACATTTTCTTTGAATTTGAATCAACTTTCTCCCTCTGGTCTCTGCACACAAAGTATCATGCCAAACATGTTTACATTTGGCTGTTTGTCTAAGATTACAAACACACACACACACACATATAGGCGCGAAGAGTATTGGGGAAATCATGTGGCTCACTTAATCCAATGATTTAGATGCTTGAACAATAATATTCTCCTATGTATCTCGTCTTTACTTGACTGTATGTTTACAGCTTTGACCTGAAAATGATGAGTTATTGAGGAAGGAGATTAAGGGAGTGAGAAAAATCAGCAAGAGCAGAAGGTGGGCTACTAGAAATAGGGGTTTCACACACACTGATGAAAATGGGCTGTCATTGTGGGTTTGTTCTGTGACACAAGATTGTTAACTACAAGTTATTTCTTTCCACGGAACTTCATTAAATAAAGAAAAACAACCACAGAGATAGCAGAGTCTAATAACTTAGCAAGGTTTCATACAGCTATGGTCAGCGTTGGCCTGATGAACCATTGGCCATTATTTCCCTGGTATCGCTCAGTTACTTGGAAAATTTGATAAGAGGGACTCACTGTATAGAGTAGACATTGCATACATTTGTATCTTATACCTGCAGATGCTCCACTGCTTAATAGAGAGGGGAAAAAAAATACCTCCTGGCAGATCTGCAATATCCCAGTTCTCTTCAGCAACCCTTAAGAGTGTTTGAGTTAGCACCTGCATGCGCTAGCAGCCCACTCTAATTCTGAGAACCCTTCAGGAATATTCCACACCGCAGTGGCATGCGGCTTCATCAAGCGCTGAAAATGCGATCCTACTTCATGCGGATGGAACTTAGAGCACAAGGATGCAATGTTTTGCTCTGTATTCCGGAGCTGGTGTCGCAAATCTCGTGTGACTTTCTCATGGGAAAATACGTCCTTTCCACTGGTTGGTTTTCCTAAATACACAGTGTTCCGTGCCCTCCCCCTCCCCACACCCTGACCCTGGATAACGAGGGCTTTATAAGTCTTCTGTCACTTTCGAAGGACATTATGACATTTCCCACATAGAGATCTCTCCATGCAAAGGAATCTCTTGTAAAATTGGAAACGGGGATCTCCAGATGAAGTGTTGTATTCCATGGCTCCCGGTCCTTCTCCTAGGAGACCATTCTTCACATTTAACCACTTGTTTACTGTCTGTATTTCCCATCAGTCTGTAAGCTCCATATTGCCCGGTCTGTGTCTGTTGTCTCTACATCTGTGTCTTCTCTACTTAGCCCAGGACCTGTAGGCACATGGTAGGCACCCAATAGATATTCATCGAACAAGAAAATGGATGCATAGTTCCTCCCTTCATGCATGCTTAAGATGTAAAACGCGTTTCAACTTTTAGCCTTCCTTTACAAAGTCCTGCAGAGAAGTGGTCAATAATTCCTGAGACACCATCCCTTTGCCCAAGAATTAATATAAAGCGTATTGTCAGCTGCATACTTCAGTATCCTGCTGGCAGAGAAGGCAAAGAAAAGTCACTTCTCTGAGTAAGGATCCACTCATAGTTTCATTCCTTTTCTTGAAGATGCATCTATTTTCAATTTAGAGGCTTTAACACTCATTCCCCTCAAGTAAATACAAAAAACCCTTAAAGCAGAGATCTGGAAAATCGCCACTCCTGTCGACTATGGGCATGTGACTTGGAACTGCGTGCCTGCCACATTCACGATTCTATCCAATGTTTACATAGTATTCTCTGCATGCCAAGGACTGGCCTTATACATATGTTAACTCTGTTTAAGTTCTCACCCGGGGATATTTTCCCATTGGTTTTAGAGAGAGGTTAAAAGAGAGGGAAACACAGGGAGATATACTGGTGTGAAAGAAACACAGCAGTTGGTTACCTCCTACAGGAGCCATGACCAGGATCTAGGCTGGGGAGGAGCCTGTAATCGAAGTATGTGCCCTTGACCAGAATCCAACTGGGGACCCTTCGGTTTGAAGGCCAATGCTCCATCCACTGAGCCAAACCGACTGGGGCTATACATGTTAATTCTTTACAATAACAATGCGAGGCAAACTGTAACTTCATAACTAGGGAGGAGGAAATGGAGAGCTTATCTAACCTGCTCAATGCCACCCAATTAATGAGCGTCCGAGGAGAATTTGTAGTCTGTCCCATGACCTTTTTAAAAAAATTAGATTTATTGGGGTGACAGTGGTTAATAAGGTTATATAGGTTTCAGGCGTAGATTTCTATGAAAGTGATCTGTATATTGCATTGTGTGCTCTTCATTCAAAGTCAGATCATCTCCTCTCACCATATATTTGACCCTCTTTACCCTTCCCCACCCCTGCCCCCTTCCCTCTGGTAACTACCATACTGTTGTCTCTGCCTGTAAGTTTGTGCTTGTTTGTTCATTTGCTACTTTCCACTTTATATTCTACATATGAGTGAATTGATAGGATTTTTAACTTTCTCTGACTGGCTTATTTCGCTTAGCATGATAGTCTCAAAGTCCATCCATGTTGTCACAAATGGCTGTATTTATTCCTTTTTTATGGATGAGTAGTATTCCACTGTATATAGGTATCACATCTTCTTTATCCAATCAATTAAAGGACACTTTAGTTGTTTCCATGTCTTAACCACTGTGAACGATGCTGCAATGAACATTTTCAAATTTTTCAGGTAGATACACAGAAGAGGGGTTTCTGGGTCTTAATTTTTTTTTTTTTTTTAAAAAGGAACTCCATAGTGTTTTCTGTAGTGCCTGAACCAGTTTACATCCCACCAGCAGCGAATGAGCCTGTGCCATGGTCTTAACCCCTGCGGTGTTATATTTTTTAATGCTGTGAGAATATTGTGAGTATTGGTAATATTTTTCCCCTCATTGCCAGATCACTGGTGCCAGGAGGAGGCTGTCTAGAGAGATGTTAGAATTCCTCATGATCTCCACTTTCTGTTTGTTTTGTTTTAAAGTAGCTGTGGCCTTGGCCGGGTAGCTCAGTTGGTTAGAGCGTCGTCCTGCTAAGCCAAGGTTATGGGTTCGATCTCCTGGCGGGGCACATACAGGAGGAAACCAGTGAATGAATACATAAGTGGAACAACAAATAGACGTTTCTCTCTCTCTCCCTCTCTACAATCAATACTAAAAATAATAAGCCTTTAAAAAAATAGCTGTGCTTGAAAATTGAGGTTGATTAAACTGGTGTACCAGTACAACTAGACAGAGAAAAGTGCATTTCTAAGAAGCTCTGGCAGAAAAGACCGTGTTATTTCTTAAAAGACCGGAATGCTTCCCTGTGGCTTAGGATCAACCCCACCAGCTTTAAGACAAAAACTTCCTGCCGTTTCCAGCTCCCTTGTGAGCAGCTGGCGATCTGTCCAGCAGGGGGCAGACGACGTAACAAAAGTCTCCAGGTTTCCCATCCGGCTGCCTGGGCTTGGGGCCACGCTGGTGTCCTCAGAGCCATGGTCTGTGGGTGCTGTCTGTGTAAGATGGTTGTTGCCAAGCCCTTCGTCCAGGAATTAAAAATTCCTGGGTGTGCAGGAAGGAATAGAAAAATGAAAAACCCTTTGAAGAAGGACTTTCAAGGCATGTCCCCAGCGTAGTGTGGACGTGGTGTATGCGAGAAAAGTGGTTAATTTCTGCATCAGAACAGTTCCCACCAGGACACTCTGATTCTGTTTTTATTAAGGAAAATGAGAACGAGAGGAAGAGGGGAAGGGGGAAGGCCTTTAGAGGTAACATCCAGCCCAGACACTGTGGCTCAGTGGTTCAGGAGGTCAATTCCCGGTCAGGGCACATACCTGGGTTGCGGGCTCAATCCCCAGGGTGGGGCGTGCAGGGGGCAGCTGATCAATGAGTCTCTCCTCACTGAGGTTTCTATCTCTCTCTCCCTCTCCCTTCCTCTCTGAAATCAATAATAATAATAATAATAATAATAATAAAGTAAAATCCAGAGCAGGATGGAGATGTGATGCCACACATTTGTGGCCTCTCCCCTTATGCATACTATTTTTGACCTGGAACAACGTGGGATGGCAAAGGGCTGTCACTTTTTCCTTTTGACAACAATGTGGCAATCTCAATAAAAATAATAAGTAACATTCGCCGGTGGCTAGAAATGAGTGAATTTAAGTTCAGAGCGACGCCAGCATCCAAGGCCGGCTTGCCAGCACTGCGGATAGTATTTACGATGGAACTTCCAGCAGTTTCCTCAGCACCCGTGGCTGCCTGGGCCTTCTGTCCTCACAGAACTGGAGGAGTTGGGAGATGACCATTGAGCGTCTCTGCGGTCCCTGACATCATCATCACCCGCGCCTTCTTCCTCCCGGGCACGTGAACTCTGACCTCCCGGGGTGGCCGCGCCCAGGGGCCCGGCTGTCCCTCCACGGGCTCGGTTCCTCTCTCTGCGGAGAGATCCAGGCAGCCGCCAGGAACTTCAATCAGCGCCTTCGGATTCCAAAAATCCTGACACCGACACACTGGTGTCATTAAAGCTAACTAACCATATTAAACGAATATTAAAATATGGGCTCCTTTGCATAACGTAATGAGCAAAACCGCTTTTAAGTTCCTCCGTGTGCTGTAAGGTGAGGCGGCATTTACATCCCCAAACTTTGAAGTCGGAACACAGTGTCCAGGTAGAGGGGGCCAGATCAAATAATCATCGACTTCAAAAAGCATTTCGGCCGTCGGATGTCCCAGGGCTAATTTCCCCCTGGACATTTGAAATGTAAATGTCTAAACTCATTTAAAAATTGTAAATTGGTCCAGGTTCAATCAAAAAGCATCCTTACCGTGGGAGCGGGGGAAGAGACCAGGCTAATTGTCATTTGTTTGTCAAATGAATTCCATTTGGAAAGCAATGAAACCTCCGAGCGAATTCTTTTAAGGTGAGCCGGTGGTTGTATTATCAGTTAAACGCAGTAAAATGCATAATCACAGGACGATAATGAAAACCGAGCCTGTGCGGGCACTGCGCGCTGCCGCCGCAGGGCATGGAGCGCTGGGACTTAAGTGCAGTAGCGCCGCCCGGGCCACAATGGTGCCGAGGCTGGTCTTTAGCCTCCCGGACACTTCCTTTGCATTTTAAAAAACTTTATCAAAGCACCGTGGCGACACAGGAAAATGTCAAAGTGAAATGCACTGTAGGCAAATTGAGATTTCATTAAGTTTAAATTTATTGCTTTTGACTGGTGTATTACCATGCTTGTTAAGAGCCGGTAATTTGGAATATCTGTGTGCCCGGTAAAATGGCTTTGTCTCCTGGCCGATTGCTTTGTGTCGACTCTGAAAGGCCACAGTCCTTCTGCGTCTGTCCTGTTTGGGAGACGGCGGCGAGGCAGGTGGCTGGGGCTCTGACACACGTTTGCCCGCTTCCTGGACGTCTTGTCCAGGTCTTGGAGGCTCGATGCAGAACTGGATGGGTGAGTTTTGCCAAATGGTATGACGTGTGCCAAAGCGGGGAATTGCAACCTCTCCTGTGCTCGGGCTGTTTCTTCTCTGTGCCGATGCAGCGATGAAGTGGGTGATGCCAGGGAAGGCGCGGTGGAGACGCACTAGGGTCGGCAAGCAGAGGAGCAGATGGGCAGGGTTTCGGGGAAGGAAGGAGCTGGGTGTGTAAAAGCCGGATGTTGGACAAACAAGGATTAGGAGCTGCAGAGATCACACAGCTGGTGGGGGCGGAAGTGGCCTTCAGGTCTCAGCTCCAACGTCCGCTCCTCCACTTGAGCCACCACCGCCCCCCTCCCTCACACCCTCATCACTACTTGGTTGCTCTCTAACACATTGGTTGGCAGACGTTTTCAAAGCTTTATTCTGGTGTAATTAATACACCAAAGTGAAAATATTTAACGTGACACCACAACCACAATCAAGGTAGCAGATATACCTCATCTCCAAAATTTCCTTGGGTCCCGGTGTGTGTGTGTGTGTGTGTGTGTGTATGTTTTGGTAAGAACATTTAATGTGACAACTATCCTCTTATCCTCCCAACATATTTTAAAGTGTGCAATACCACATTGCTAACCATACACATATGTGCTATGTTGTACAGCAGCTCTTTGGAACTTGCTCATCTGGCATGACTAAGACCTTAGACCCATTGAGTAACAGCTCCTCACTTCCCTCTCCCCTAGCTCTTGGTGACTGTGTCAGGAACCTCAGGTGTGTGGAAACATGCAGTGTTTGTCTTGCTGTGGTTTTAACGCTGCTCAACGACCTGCCCAGAGCTAGAGAGCCGGAAAGGACATGGCTACACACGGATCCGTCTGGCTTACATTCTGCGTGGGTACACTGAAATGCTCAGGTGCTCTTTGTGGTTCTAGGGTGGCATATTTATGACTCCCTGTCCAGGTGGCACAGAACACAATGAAGATCTGCTCAGCAGTCTGGCCAATCTGATTTCTGAGGGCAGAAAATGAGTTTTTAAGGGCAGATTTATCTGAGCTGGCATGAACTGGATCAAGTTAATGGAGGAACAAACAAAAGCAAACACACAAACAAGCAGCCCTTCACTTGACCCTAGACAATGGTTTTGAAAAGGCGGTCCCCAGCTGGAAGGCATCAGCATCCCCTGAGAATCTTAAACATGCAATTCTTGCCTTGCCAGGCGCTCAGTGGTTAGAGCATTGGCCCACACACCAGAGGTTTGATTCCCAGTCAGGAGCACATACCTTGGTTGCAGGAGACAACCAATCGATGTGTCTCTCTCACATGGATGTTTTTCTCTCTCTCCTCCCCTCCCCCCTTTCCTTCCTTCCACTCTCCCTAAAAATCAATGGAAAAATCTCAGGTGAGGATTAAAAAATGCAAGTTCTTGGACCTCACCCTAAACTCACTAAGTCCGGGCCCCTAAGGGGGAGCCGGCACTCTGTCTCCACAGGTCCTGTTACTCTGTTGCTTGAGAACCTCTGCGCTAGGTGCAACCCGGCACCTATTGTGTCCACGATCTTGTGTCTCTAGCACTTTAGTTTGATTTTTTTCACGTTCTGTGCCCCAATTTTATTGGAATAAACAGGTGACAATAATAAGCTAACATCTCTGATTTGTTTGAAAGGCCATCCTTGTCTGGTATAGCCTAATAAATTCAATGTGTTCAGCTCAGTGTCATACATTTTCCACAACTATATGATTCGGAAGTTAATGGATAGGTTCAGCTTTAACGGGGCAGCACTGCACATTTCTGAATTTTTAGGGGCATTTTATTTTGGATAGTTTTGGAATTTGATGTCATTTACGAAGGTTCTTTAAAAAATTGGTATTCCACATTTGATATATAGGATTACAGGATAACGCTTAATATGGAATAGTTAACGATTTCCAAATCATTCCGAGCAAACAAGAGGTTGCTCTTCACTTTGTTTTCACTCTTTCTAGAAAACAAAACGCCCGCTTTGCATGGCCATTATAAAAAGGAATTCCTATTTCAGAGACACAGCTCCCGTAGTCAAGAAATTGCAGGGCCCTGAGAGGCTCGTGAGGAAATTATGATTGCTCCTGTTTTTGAGAGAGAGTCTTCATTTTATCCTTTGCTTCCCTCCTGTGACGTCTCTTGGGAACTGTCCCAGGTTGAGAGGTTGGTGAAGTAAACCTGGCGCTCTGCTCAGCAGGCGACTGTCACCCACCCCCACCCGCAGGGACTTAACCACTTGCCTTGACTGTGTTTGTACTTATTAACTTGATTCTTGTGGACGTGTAAGACCCAACATGCAAATTCCCCTATGCCAGTGGTCGGCGAACTCATTAGTCAACAGAGCCAAATATCAACAGTACAGTGACTGAAATTTCTTTGGAGAGCCACATTTTTTAAACTTAAACTTCTTCTAACGCCACTTCTTCAAAATAGACTTGCCCAGGCTGTGGTATTTTGTGGAAGAGCCACACTCAAGAGAGCCTCATGTGGCTCGCGAGCTGCAGTTTGCCGACCACGGCCCTATGCCAATATCGTCATTCATGGAAATGTGTATTTTCTGGTGGGAACAAGTGGAGATTGGACAATCATTCTAAGTGATCCACCCACCATCCTACCCACTGGATCCCACTGAGGTGATCTTAATTCAGGTTTAAAAAAACACTATTTAAAAAGGGAAATTATTTAAGTTCCAATAAGAACATGTACAGTTGTACAAAATAAAAATGTGTTTACTGGAATAGCTATTCCTGTCGCTACAGGAAGGAGGCAGGAAAAACGGGTCATCTTGAATAAGTTATACCGGTGGTCGGCAAACTCATTAGTCCGCAGAGCCAAATATCAACAGGACAACGATTGAAATTTCTTTTGAGAGCCACATTTTTTATACTTAAACTACATAGGTAGGTCCATTGTTATTAACTTCATTAGGGTCCTCCTAAGCTGGCCTTTGCTAAAAACTCAAGGGGCCGAAGAGCCACACATGGCTCGTGAGCCACAGTTTGCCGACCACTGAGTGACACCTTTTTCAGGTTACCTCCTAACGTGTTACCGAGTACACAAGTGGTTTGCAGAGGGCCCTGTTTGCCTCAGCTCTGGGAATGAGAACAGCGACTCCGAAGGAGGAAAATGAGAGCGGTTTCAAACCACTAGCTATGGTCAGCGGCCCTGCCCGGATCCATTGGAAAGTAGGAGGCTCTACCAATCGCTTCTCTTGGCACCCAGACACCTTGCATGAGGACGCTTGTGCTGGACAAAGAGTTGGAAGTGGGGTGACACAGGAGAAGAAGACAGAGGCCACTGCTCCCCTTCCCACCCTCACCCCTCATTCTCACCGCTCCCCCCTCCCCCACGCAGACCAGTTCAACCCTCCAGTCCTCCACCACCGGCCCCCATTGGCTCAGGGTCGCTAAGTCCAGTTACACGGGACCGTCTGAAGGCTGTGAAGTGTCTGCAGGACAGCGCCCCGCGGAGCCCTAAGGAACAGCGTGTTGGGGACAAAGCCGTTGGAGGCCTTTGCTCAGCGGCCTTGGCCTTGGGAGTGGGACGGGGCTCCTGGTGGAGGCAGACATGCGGGAGCAGATAACGCCCGCGAAGAAAGCCTCTTTCTGGCTCCAGAGATGAATGTCGATGTGGACCCATTAGTTCTGTTTTAGGGAGACTCTTCTCCGTTACAGATAACCGGGCCCGGGCCGATCGGGTTACCTAATAATGGGTCGCTTTAGTATTGCCATCATCGCTTATCAGGTACATTAGTTTAAAACCTGCAATTTCCAGCTTAGCGCGCTGGAGCCTTCCGAAGATTGGGTTACCCAACTTTTGTTGGTGAGTGTCTCCGTGAAATTTCCTGAAAGGGATAGTCTCCTCCTTTGTGCGCAAGGGAAGCCAAATCACATACTTTATTGATATTTATAGACATCCAAATGATAGTGCTAATGTACTTTAATGTCTGCCTGCCTGACTGGGAAGGCTGCGGGCTGGGCCTGGCGGCTTTTGTTTTTCTCCAGATAATGTGGGGCACTGTAGTCTCTTTGTGAGCGTAATCGTGATGGGTAGCTTTCCCCTCCTCTTTCTTTCTTTCTTTCTTTCTTCTTGTTTTCCCCTTCTTCTTTCAGAAGAAGGCTCACACCTAAGGTCTTTTTGTTTTTCTTCAAAAGAGACTCCGCTTTGCCCTGATGGAGGGGAAGTCTGTACAGAAGTCTAGCACCAAAAATCTATCTCCACGTCTGTCTGTCTCCTCAATAGCTTCGGTGGAAAATGCCGGGACATCGATGCTCTAACAAAGGCGAGTCAATTTGAACAGCCCGTGCTAGAAAATGCCTCCACTAAGGGGGAGAGTCTTAATCTCCAAGCCATGAAGATTGGATGTTTTCAGAGTAATTTTACAGACATTCTGCCTGTCAATGCCGGTAGGGTTTAGCGTTCTGGAGCCACCGCAGGCTGAACAAGCAGCCAGGCGTGAACCCACTGGGTAATTTTGAGCAGGAGTAATAAATGCTGATCCCTGGTGACTGAGCAGAATGAGAGAGAATTTACCCGCGCCCCCTCTTGAGGGAGATTGCACACACCCCCTGCTCATCACAGGTGAATTATATGCCAACACCTGGCAAAGGTAGGAATGGAACCAGGCTACCCTGGCCAGAGTGACAGGAAACCTTGGACATTTCTCCTGGAAAGGGATGAATATGTAAGGATAATGGTAAGGGAGTCTACACGTATTGTTAAGATGGGAGAAAGAGAGAGGGTTTGTTAAAACCGAAATGAAAATGTAGTGCGTATCAAAAGCTCATGTCTGGTCTGTTCATTCTGAACCAAGTGCTGCATTCTGACAGTCATCATTAAAGCTGATTTTTTGGTCGCTAGTGTGTCTGTGACAGTCATGGTTAAAATGTATTTATTTTTCACCTGTACAGCCTATAGGGCTTGGTAATATATTGATTTAAAAAACGAACTGTTGCTTTATATTGAAATATTTATATTGCTGCAAAAATGGCAAAGTTCAAGTCATTAGTATAATCACTAGAGGCCCAGTGCATGAAATTCATGCATAGGTGGGGTCCCTAGGCCTGGCTAGTGATCAGGGCTGATTAGATTCCCGCCCTCCCACCTCCCCACCTCCCCCTCCTCCCTCCCTTAACACCCGAACCCGCAACCACCCACCCTCGGTTTCCTGTCCCAGCCCAAGGCCTAGCCAGGGGGAGGGACCGGGAGGTTGGCAGGCAGGCCCCAATCACGTGATCAGGGCCTGCAGGCTGGGGGCAGCTCCTGCAATGAGTATCTGCCCCCTGGTGGTCAGTGCATATCATAGTGACTGGTTGTTCTGGTCGTTCAGTCATAACGATCACTTAGGCTTTTATGTATATAGATAAGTATTTGACCACCTATGTAAAAGGTATTTTCCACTAAGTAACACAAAGAAATCTATCTTAATATGTCAGAACACTCTACCCTATTCCTTATCATTCCTGCGGTCATCCCATTTAAATCAGAAGGTATTTTTAGTGGTGAGTTGCTTTCAATAATGAATCTAAACGTAATCTCATACTACCCCACTGGTAGTAGAACATTCCAACCTCTTTGTTGTTGGTTCTGGGTCCTAGATTTGGACGTAGCAGGAATCTTTACAGGGGACCTTGTTTTCCTGGCCTGAATTAGAACCCAGAGCAGGTAACATATTTCCCCCTGGCCTTATGGACACCCCCAACTTCTGTTTCCCCCTGGTAGATGTCAGGGCATTTATTCCACATGCCCAGGTGTGGGAATGGGTACACATATCATTCTCCCCAGTCTTACACAAATGACTTGGGGTCTGCCCAAAATCTCTACAGGGGCTCTGGCCTCCAATGAAGCTTTAAGTAAGTAGGTTATTTTTATTTAAATATCAGGAGACCATCTCCTCGGGCTTTTTCCCACTAGCTCTTTAAACCACATATGAGTTAAGATAGCGAGAAGAATGGCGTTTTTCTCTCTCCACAAGATACACCGCTTTCACTGGCAGGATAAAGGCAGGAGTTAGATTTTGCCTGGAGGCCGATTTCTCGCAGCACAAAGGGGTGGCGGGGGACCAATGAGCGTGGGGTGCGCTAATGGAACACAGAGTCCCACAGCTCCTTCTCAGAGAGGCGACTCCAGAGAGGCGAAGAAAGGAGAAGCCAGGAGTGAGAGGTCACCCTGATAAGTACAAAGAAGTTGCTTCCAATGCTCTCTCCCATTGTGCCCGTTACACTTATTGGTGTGAATAATGTTGTTTTGTTTTCAGAAAGAGAGTCATGAGCAAGAAAAAGCACGGGGAGTGATAAGCCGCGCTCAGGAAATTGGAGAAGGACACGTCGGTGATAATATATGTTAATTTAGTTGGATGCATGTGAATATTTTCATAAAGAACAAAGGCAGAGACGGGCGAGAGCCGAGATTCATTCGCTTCGACTTTTATACAGGCATCACCCGTGTTCAAAAGGCACACATCTCTTGGAAACAGAGTTTTGTTTTGTTATGTTGTTTTTTTAAAAAAATACATTTTGTTGTGGTGGCTCGCTTATTTGAAATTACCATATTTTTCTTGCTTTGGAGATAAAAACTCTAGTGGAGCCAGACTTCAAATAGATGATGTTCTGAGCACATCAAAACAAAGACAGTGTTTCTGAAACCAAATAAAAGCATTTTTTGAATGACTCCCTCCTCCATTCAAGTCCCTTTCAGCTCTGCGGCACTGGCTCCGATAAAGACCTGAACACCTCACAGCCTATTCAAAAGTATCAGATTCACCTGAAGGTGAAGAAAATGGGCTATCTGCAATATTCATGAGCTGGGAACGTCCCAAGTTTGGCCATTGTCTGAATGACTTTACAACTGCTTGGGGTGTGTATTACATAACAGATAGTCGCAGGCACCCAGTGTTCCTATCAAGCCAAACCTTGTAAGTGAGTCCAAAGGACCCCCCCCCCCCCCAACACACACACCCATTCTTTCCTAATTCAGGTCTCAAGAAAATACTGCCCAGGCTTTGAAGTATGCTATCATACTCCTGGGTTTACCAGACTGAACCAAGGGCCTTGATGACACTTCTCCCAGTGAACTAATTGGGCCAAAATGTTTTGGTTTTATAATGTTTGGGGTATTTTGTCTTGTTTTCTAATTATAGCAAACCCAAACTAAACTGAAATAAGATGTTTATTGTATTGGGACAAGAAGAGATTTCAGCAAGAAAGTGTTAAGCAGTTTGAATCACTCTGGAAAGAAGGAAGGAAGGAAGGAAGGAAGGAAGGAAGGAAGGAAGGAAGGAAGGAAGGAAAGGAAAGAAAGAAGAAAGAAATAAAGAAAGAGAGAGAGAGAGAGAAAGGAAGGAAGAAAGAAAGGAAGAAAGAAAGAAAAGGGGAGAGAGGAAAGGAGGGAAGGAAGGAGGGAGGAAGTCTGGTTATGTTGTGCTCACCAGGAATGGATTTTTCAACCTCTTGCTACTGCATAAAGAGTTGAAAGGTGAATGATAGCTACTTTTATCATTTCTTCATCAGAGCAACTGCTATCTAATACCTAATAATACCCACCTATAACCAAGGTCAAGCATAGTCCCCCATCTAATACCAATACCCAACCTGTAACCAAGGTGAAACAGAAGTCATTGGACAAGCAACTGGATTTTACTGGCCAGTCTTTCCATCTAAATAATGAGGATGTTGTCTCATCTCTAAAATGTAATTTTGTTATCTCCACTATTCCCCTTCTGCCCACAACAACATCCTAGCTAGAGATGGCAAGTCAACCATGACATCTGGCTACCCTCCACTCCCACCCCCTTTGCCCCAAACCTGGCGGAGAGCATTGAGAACAAAGGCCTTGAGAATACCAAGGAAGCTAACCAAGCATCTGTAGGAAACTGAATTGTGTCTCCTCAAAAGATATGGCCAGATGAAATCGGGTAGAGCGTCGCCTTGCGGACTGAAAGGTCCTGGGGTTCGATTCTGGTCAAGGGCATGTATCTTGGTTGTGGGCACATCCCCAGTAGGGGGTGTGCCAGAGGCAGCTGATCGATTATTCTCTCTCATCGATGTTTCTAACTCTCTATCCTTCTCTCTTCCTCTCTGTAAAAAAATCAATAAAATGTATTAAAAAAAAAAAAAGGATATGTCCGAGCTCCTAGAGCCCATGACTCTGACCTCATTTAGAAAAAGGGACTTTGCAGCAAAGGGGAAGTTCTTGAGAGGAAATCACCCTGGACTACCTAGGTGGGCCCTCTATCCAATGGCAAATGTCCTTCTAAGAGACAGAAAGGAGGAGGCACACTCACCACGGAGAAGGCAGGATGAAGACAGAGGTGGAGATGGGAGTGATGCCACTACCAGCCAAGGAGCACGTGAAGCCACCAGACTCTGGCAGACACAAAGAGAAGTTGCGCCCCGGAACTGGGACAAGCTGAGACCTGAGATAGAAAGTACCAAGTCGACACCTGGCCCTTGGACTTCCGGCCTCCAGACTGTGAGAGAATCTCTTTCCATCGCTGAGGGTTGGGGGGTTGTTACAGCAGTCCTAGGAAACGAGTACAGTGCCAGGGTGACTGCCCCAGGAGGGCACGGGCACAGACTGCCTGCAGGCTACACAGGGCCATGCCGGCATAGACTACCACGCCTCTTCTCTTTGGATACCAGTTTTGACTCTAGAAAGAGCAACCGTGAGACATCTAGGAAAGTCACAGTGCTACTAGGCATGTCTGAGCTGCTACTTGAGGGGAAAGATGTACACCTCTCCTCCTTTTTCTTTTTAAGTATATTTTATTGACTTTTTACAGAGAGGAAGGGAGAGGGAGAGAGTAAGAAATATTGATGAGAGAGGAGCATTGATCAGCTGCCTCCTGCACACCTCCTACTGGGGATGTGCCCGCAACCAAGGTACATGCCCTTGACCGGAATCGAACCTGGGATCTTTCAGTCCACAGGCCGATGCTTTGTTTACTGAGCCAAACCAGTTATGGCTCTCCTCCCTTTTCATGGGAGCATGGCACCTCCATGCATTTGACTCACGCCCAGTGGGGGAAGGCTTAGGCCTCAGGGGGTGAAGTTTTCCAGACAGGGGTTACTAGGAGTCGTTGGCTGACCTCTGAGAATGGAGAAAGGGATGCCTCTTTTGCTCTCAGAAACTGCATCTTCTTGGCCACCTCGTCAGGTGGGAAAGTGTAAAGATGTCACAGGGTGGCCAACGGGCCAGACTGTGAGGAGAGAATTTCGACTGGTGGCCCAACCTTCAGAGAGGTCTTTCTTCGTCGCTGCCACACGGTCCCACCTTGTCTCCCAGCTAGATCCCTCCTGCATGCACCCTGATTAGGGATCTGAACCCACAACCTGGGCATATGCTGGTGACCTTTCAGTGCATGGGACAATGCTTAGCCAACTGAGCCAGACTGGCCAGGGCATGTATTTCATCTTTAATTTTACTCTGTTTTTCTACAACTGGCTTTCCCCCTTTAACACCATGTCTTGGAGATCTTTTCACATCAGGACCTAGTGATCTGCATAGTAACCCACTCACCCGTGGATGGACAGCCAGGCCATTTCAGCGCTCTGAGTCAGGCAGCAGGGCCCTCTCATTCCTGCATACCGCGCACACATGGAAGCACTTCTTTCGGAAGGCTGTGCTTGCTCAGTTGAATGTTCAACTATCCGTTTCCGTAGGAGCGCTTCCTCTCCCGGAATCGATCCAATCCCAGAGGCACTTCCCTCCTTTTTGAGTTCTAGTTCGGCTAGTCCCTACATTTATTTCTCCTTTGATTTGATCCCTTCTTTCTGTCTTCCATTAATTCCTCAAAAGCCCTGGTCAGTACCTCTTAGTTTCCAGCACTGTTATGAAGACACACACACACACACACACACACACAACCTTCTGATGACTTGTGAAATTTGGGGTGCGGGGACAGGAAGAGGGGTAGACCTTTGTGCTGAGCCTGCTCTCTTGGGCAAGGGGGTAACGACCACACCAAGTGTCATGCCCGTTTCTTGACAAATGCTATTCAGGGCGAAGTCCGTGTTGAGAGAACAGACAGAGTTTTGCGTTAGGCAGGTATCAACATTGGATCAAAGATGGTGTCTTTTGATAGGGCCAGATCTGGCACTGGTTTCTGTGGGGGTGAGTCACCCTGCCGTTAGCCACTCGGGGCCAGAGGATACTGTGCAGCAGACCACCTAGGTGGGGGTCATAAGGGAGATGGGTCAGAAGAGCGTATTTGCATCCATAATTCCCATGTACATTGAGCATAAAAGACGATGCTGTGTGTTCACAATGGCCTCGAGACCGCCCACCAGACAGCAACAAGTACATTGAACGGCACTCGACTTGATGCCTTGTGTCTGATACAAGGATGTGTTGGCATACATGTCAGGCACTCAGCTGCTTTTGCATTTTCCTCCGGAGCCGTGATACCACAGACATTTAAAGGGATACGTGCCCGTCAGTGCGGCAGCGGCATCAGAGGATGCTTCAAGACGAGCACCTGCCCAGATACTAGGCTTCAGGTTTGCCAAGTTCCCCTGGAGACTCACGGAAACGCTCAGGCAACCTGGCTGGTTTTGGTGAGCGCTGCCGGGCCCTCTGCAGCACACTCCCGGCTCGCCGGGCGCCGGGCTGCCAGGTGCTGCAGCTGTGAGCCTGCCGGGCCCTCCTCGGCAGCCATCTGTCAGCGCGGCCTTCGCTCCTCCAGGCAACAGGCGTGTTGATAAGAATATACACTTTCTGCAGTCGACAGACTTCGCTATTCAAAACACTGTAAAAAAAATGGCTACGGGAATTTAATTAGCAGCTTCCATTAAGAGATTAGATGGGGAAGAACAAAGAGAAGCCAAGGGAGAGGCTTCTTAATAAAACGGGAGAAGCTGCAGAATATTCATAGCATAACAAAGGAAACGGAGAATCTGTTCCCGTGAGCTGTGAGAGGTGACGAATGCGGTCTGGTGTTTGCTCGCAAGGGGCCCAGTTGGTGGATGACTGATGAGGCGTGGGGTGAGGGGCAGGGCGCTGCAGGGCACCCCGCCCCGGCTCCAGCAGGTGCCAGGTGTGGGAGCTAGCAGGACTGTGATGAGCACAAACTGTGCACCTGCCCATGTCGCTGCGTGGCCCCTGGAGTCTGGAGCTAGATGACATGGTGGCAGGACTCAAGGGCTGAGCCTAAATGGGTCAACATGGCCTCGGCTGCCTTCATGGGTTGGTCACCGTACTCACAGTGTGTGCTGGGCCAATGGAGCTGAAATAGTATACATAGAGAAAAAATCCATGCCCTCTACGAAGCAAACAGATTGCCAGGAGGTATTCGGCAGTGTTGTTGTGTATGTGTCGTAGGAAGGTAATCATTTTGTTTCTACCCCTTAGATTGGCTAATAAAACAAATGGTCAACTCAAGACTCAAGATAAAGACCCGAGCGAGAGACCCTGGGATTCCTTAAAGAATGCATAGTAAGGGAGCCAGGGTCAAAACAGGCCCAGTAGAACTGCATTCCAGAAGGCACGCTTTGGCCCAGCCATTTCTTGCCAGTAGCTACTTCTATCAGCATCAACTGTTTCCCACCCCTAGACAGGAGAATGGTCTGTTACAAGAGTATACTCCGATTTTAATCTGGAGGGCGGAAGGGCCGGTAAATAGATTCAGGATGGCATACCCAGGTCATAGCAACAATATCAATGAGAACCACTAACTCATCATTCTCATTTTTAATTGGCATAAACTCAGATGCAGTAAAATCACCCGCACACTTTCTAGAGGAAGTCCTGATATCCACAGGAAATCTGAAAATATAAAGATTGGGTTTAAACTTGGGTTTGCACCAAAACGGACTCAAAACTGACTAATTCTGTCAAATAAATATGCATGTGAGCGCGCGCGCACACAGACACATCTGTCCAGTAAAGTTAAAATGAAATTCATATGAGATTAACCATTCTTAGCTCCAAAGTGAGAATTAGGTAAAAAAAAAAAAATACATTAATTAATAACTGAGTCATAGCCTACATACTGTGACTACAAGATAGCTCTGTAATGGGTTCTAGTTACTAAAAGGTTAATTAATTTTTCTTTATTTCCAAGGAAAAGTAAGGCTAATTCAAGATAATGAGATAGACGGCGGGTGTGAGGGGGAGAGGGAGCTGGGAAATTGCTGACGAGTTGGCAAAAGACCCAAAGGAAATTATCCTCATTGTCTTTTGTTCTCGGGACCTCAAAGCGGTTTCTTGCCGTCGCTCGTGTAAAATGAGCTAAATTAGAGAACGTGTGATTTCCGTGGTGGCTCGGTGTGGACGGCCCCTTTGTGTGGGTCGTGAGTCCTGCTCTCAGACACAGGATGGCCCCGCCCCTTCCCTGGATTGGCATCTCTGTTGGGCTTTCGAGAGCCACGGCTCCCCCCTGCTGTCCTTCCTTTCTTCGTCCACTCGGAATAGAGTCCCCTGTGACTCATGACTAGACAGTTTTTCCAACTAATATGGAGAATTGCTGATCTGTCTTGAAATGGTTGGTAAGGAGAAATCTCCCCCAACCCCCATGGCTTGGTGTCCTCTTGCCATTGTGTTCTTGCAGGAGATTGTAAACACACCTTTCTCCGGATCTTCAGAGCCGAACAAATTCCCATCGTTCTTTCACGCACGCACGTGGGAAGCAAAGCGGGGCTTTCTTGGATACGTCTGGGGTTCTGGAATGTCCCTGCTGCCCTTGGGATTTCTCCTCCAGCCAGGTCAGCCCCTTGAGCTTTGTGCTACAAAACTACGAAGCCCTTCCAGGCGCCGAACAAGGATGCATTCACGCTTCAGATTTTTCTTGAGCGCCTACCACACGCCAGGCTCTGTTCCAGGCGCTGAGGGTCGAGCAGGAAAAACAAATGGAAACAGGAAAGAGAAGGATAGCACTCACTTCAGAGTGGGGAGGGACAGGCAATAAGCAGGCCAAGAATGGTGACACGTGTCATGGAGTTTTCATTAACGGAGAGAAGCAAGATCGAGAATTCCTTTTGCTGTGGTAACCTCCTTGGCGAGAGGAGAGGGGGGATTAACGCCTGGATCACCCAATAGGCATTAGAGATAACATCCCCAACCCTACAGGGGAGGGGACCTCTCTGGCTTATGCACTTCAAGGATCTGTCCAGTGAGAAGAATGGGTATCAAACACATCCAATAGCTCCCTTTTAGGGGGTGCTGTTTTGTTTTTTTTTTTGTTTTTTTTTCAACAAAGAGAAACACAGAGTTAAGACAAGACAAACCTATAGTCATTTCAAGAAGTGTGGTCATGAAAATTAAATACCTCCTTACATTTTTTTTTTTTTTTTTACATAAACATGGAAAAGAAAATCTTGGACCAAGGAAGCATCCTTTGGCTCTTGATCTCCGGAAGTCAGAGGTGGCCGAAGCTAGTTAGGGATGGAGAGGGCTATCTGATCTTCCAGGAACGGCCAGCCGGCTTTCCCCAAGATTAGCCTGTGGGCACAGCGCTGTCCCTTCCGCCCACAGTCTCACTTTTAAACTCACGTTAAAGTAGCTAGACTTCAAGGATAAGGTGCCAGCCTTTCACCTGCAGGACCCTAACTGGATTCAAACCCGAGTCTTCAGGGAAATGAGTTAGGCCGTCGGAGCTGAGCTCAGCAGACAAAAGTCCTTATCTCCTAACTCCACGCACGACTCAGCCCTGCGTGGCAGGACTGGAAGTCCGCTCTCGGGGAGAGAAAGGAACGAGCTGGGGTTGAAAGGAAGCCATTGAAGTAGTTGAATCAATCCTGAATTCAAATCCCCACCATTGACGTTCACAGCAGCTCTCTGTCCGGGCCACAAGCCCGCTGTTCAGCACCGGCCTTTCTCGTTGTGCTCCGAGGCGGGGAGGAGCCACTTAGAGCAGCGAAGCCTCGAAAAATGAGGTCAAAGCTGCAAAGAGGCGGGAGCCTGAGCACCTTAATACATTTAAATGTTCTCTGAATGGCTCCCTTATCTGCCCAAGAAGAATACTTTGTGTCTCTCCCTCCATATATGCTGCAAGCGGCGACCAGGCCTTTTCTCTTTCACACACTGAGGGTGTCTAAACATGTCAGGGCACTCTCCTGGGCAGAGACTGTGTGTTCGATAGCCAATCCGCGTTGTCCCAAAACACCCCGAAAATACAAATAGAATCGTGCCAAAGAGGGACCGCGGGGGTCCCCATCTCCGGGCTCCTTGGCTCGAGATTCTGGAAGACATAATTATGGGCCAGGGGCTTTGGATGGGAAATAGACTATCGAGGGATACGCTGCCTGCTTTGAACGGGTTGCTTTCCAGGTATTCAGACTCAGGCATTCTTCCCCCGCCCCTGGCCTGCTCCCTCGCCTCCGTGCACGCGTTGCATTTATCAAGTTAGCATTTTGCTCACAATAAAATGGATGACAGTTTCATTACAGAATGGCATCACTTGTCAAACCCTGAATTACTGATCATAAAAATATCCGTTATGCTTTGAAGGATTGTTGGAGGACTTCCATTTTATTTATATATGTATTTATCAGTGGGGACTGTTTAGTGCCACATGCATAAAGAGAGAGAGCAGCAGGGGCCGGAGGGGGGGGGGGTGGAGGGAGAGGACGAAGAAACCAAACCGGGCCGAGGAGCCCAGAGCTGGCTGTCTCCTCCCCATACAAACAAGCCTCTATCACAGCCCTAGACAGCAGAAATAAAAGGGAGCTTTTTGGCTCACAGCTATAAAAAAAATTATCATAGTGATGAAGTTCCTCAGCCATCAACAGAGCTGTGATAACGCTGTTTGATGATGATTTTCCCATGAATGTTAAACAGCCGCCTCGGCCCAGGGAAAGGAGCTTATCGGCACCTAATACTGATCTCTAATTCCTCTCTTCTTGAACCATCCATTCCCTAACAGCATTAACCGGCAAATTTACATCCCATCTTAATGCCGCTAAAGAGGACGGAGATGAAGAGCAAATGACAGCAGTGTAATGAGGGTGGCTTTTTTCTCCTTTCTCTTTAATGGCTGAAGATTTACACAATTGTCTGTAAGCTTATATAGAGAGCTTACCTGAACCTTCTCCCCGCATGGATTCAACTTACAGGAGCTTTTGTTAAATAAACACACATCCACATTTTTTAAGGAGGTTTAAGAGTGCGACTTCAAAAGAAAGCCGAAAGATGGAAAAGGAGGGGGAAAAAAAGAAAACACCCACACATTAAATGGCATAAATAATACCAATACCTTCAAGGGCGAGTGATTTCCGGACACACACAGTGGTAAAAAAGAAGGTTCCCGTGGGTGTCCACAGAGCTAAAAAGATTTTGAATATTAAGGAATCATTCATTAAAACAAGGGTTCAGAGGCAGCTGTGTTCCACATGCCAAAGAGACCCGGGATTTCTCTGACTGTGTGACATCCATCGAGATCCTACCTGTTTGCTAACAGGGTGTGAAGAGATAGCAGGTAATTTCAATGGTAAGTCTGAATGTACGGAGCTCGATGTGGGAAAATCCCATTTGTGCATCCCGATGATAAAAGTAAACCAAATAAAAATCACCATGGACGAGCCATTTAACATCACAGGCTGCAAACCTTGAAGTTGTCTTTGCCTCTTCCCTCCCTTTCATCCTCTTTATCCAATCCATTACCAATCCTGCGCTCCCTGCCTTTGAAATGTGTTTCTGAATTCACTCCCTTTTCTCTCCCACTCCTCTAGCCCGTGTCTCAGTGCCTCTCATCTTAAATAGTGTAGATTCCTCTTGTTTTTCTAGCTTGTAGTGTTTGTGGGTCTTTCCGCAGTATTATTAAAATAACAAGTTAGTATTTTCCCCATGTGATTGGACTCATTTAAAAAAATAAAAAGCTAGCCGAAACCGGTTTGGCTCAATGGATACAGCGTCGGCTTGGGGACTGAAAGGTCCCGGGTTCGATTCCGTTCAAGGGCATGTACCTTGGTTGCGGGCATATCCCCAGTAGGAGATGTGCAGGAAGCAGCTGATTGATGCTTCTCTCTCATCCATGTTTCTAACTCTTTATCCCTCTCCCTCCTCTCTGTAAAAAAATAAATCAATAAAATATATTTTTAAAAAATTTAAAAACCATTCTTAGTTCAAGGGGATATAAGAACAGACTAGGTTCTGTGTGCAGACCATAATTCCTGACCCTTGGATTGGAAGATTCAATATCATTAGAATGGCAGTCCTCTCCAGATTGACTTATAGATTCAATGCTATCCCAAACAAAATCCTAACAGGCTTTTTTGAAGAAGTCAATAAGTTCATTTTAAAATTTATACGGAAAAGCATAGGACCTAAAGTAGCCAAAACAATTTAGAAAAAGAAGACCAGAATGGGAGAACTCATACTATCTGCCTTCATGGCTTACCATAAAGCTGTAATAATTAAGATGAGGAACTGATTTGAAAATAGATCCAGGAAGAGACTAGATCCACAGTTACATGGTCAATTGATTCTCATCAAACAAAAAGGAAATTCAATGGGGAAAATATAGTCTTTTCAAAATAATGCTGGAACAACTGGATTTCTGTATGAAAACAATAACAACAAAAACCTCAACCATTGTCTCAGACCATACACAAAAATGAACTCAGAATTGGTCATAGATCTAAATATAAGAGCTAAAATGATGAAACTTCTAGAAAAAATAGAGGATAAAATCTTTGTGATTTTGAGGTAAGCCAAACTTTCTTAAACTAGACATCAAAAACACATATTATAAAAGAAAAACTTGTTAAAATGGGTTTCAACAAGTCTTAAAAATTTCTGCTCTTTGGGAGATGTAATGAAGAAAACAAAAAGGAAAGTCACAGACTGAGAAAAAGATTCACAAATATACATCCTACAATGCTTTGTATCCAGAATATCTATAAAACTCTTGCAGCTCAATAATAAATAACCTAATTTAAAAAATGGACAAAAGGATGAAATAGAAACTTCACAAAGGGAGATAGTCAATTGCACATATAAATACGTTCAACATCACTAGTCATAAAAGAAATGCCAATTAAAACCACAGTGAGAAACCACTCTAAAACCTACTTGAATAGGTGAAGTAATAAAGATTGACAATGCCAGGCAAGGATACGGAGCAACTGGAGTTCTCGTGCATCGTGGGTTGGAATGCTAAATGGTTCAGTCACTTTGGAAAACAAAATGTCAGTACCTCATAAAGTTCAACATGATCCAGCAATTTCACTCATGTATTTATCTAGGAGAAGTGAAAACATACATCCACATAAAAGTGCATGTGTGAATATTCATGTTCATAGCAGCACTGGTATTTATAGCGGCTCAAATATTTAACAATTGGTGACTATTCTAATAAAAACCTAGATGGTCCTCATGCAATGCCCTCATGTCATCACAAGATGGCCACCACAAGATGGCCAGCAGGAGAGGGAAGTTGGGGGCGATCAGGCCTATAGGGGAGGGCAGTTGGGGGGACTAGTCCTGTAGGGGAGGGCAGTTAGGGGTTACCAGGCCAGCAGGGGAGGCAGCTGGGAATGATTGGCCCAGCAGGGGAGCAGTTAGGCATCAATCAGGCTGTCAGGGGAGTGGATAGTGGGTGATCAGGCTGGCAGGCAGGCAAGTGAGAGAATGAGGCAGGCCATCAGTCCCAGATTGTGAGAGGGGTGTCTGACTGCTGGTTTGGGCCCTATCCCTGCACTAGGACATCCCCCGAGGGGTCCAAGATTGGAGAGGGTGGAGGCTGGGCTGAGGCTCACCCCACCCGTCAGGACATGGATTTCATGCACCGAGCCTCTAGTATAAACAAATAGTGGTATATCCATCAGTGAATTGGTGCTTAGCAATAAGAAGAACAAAGTAATAATATTTGCATCAGGGATTAAATCTAAAAATATTATGCTAAATGAAAGCATATGAATTATTCCATATATATGAAATTCTGGAAAGGACAAAACTGTAGTGACAGAAAGCATATCACACTGGTTGCCTGAGATTAGGGGTTGGGTAGAGTGCAAAGGGATATGAAGGAATTTTTTAGGGAGAGGTGTTCTATAGTATGTTGATTCTAGTACTTTGATATTAGCTTTAGTAAATTAGGTGTTCTATAGTATTTTGATACGGGTACTAAATTTCATGATGTTGTATGTGCAAAACTGATGCTTTCTCATATATAAATAATGCCTTAACAAACATACAAGAGGAAAAAATACTACAAAATTTTGAGGTTTTTTTTTTTTTTAATATTTTACACTTAACAAGGCTGTTCTCTCAAATAAGCATTTGGAGAAATAGCAAAACTTTGTCTTCCTAGGACGTGTGACAATGCCACCCTCTATTGACCTTGTTAAATATGTTCTCATTTAAGATTTGCCTTGTCAAGTTTCTGCCCATGCTGTTCTCAGGAGGGAGAGGATTAATCCATTAAAATCCTAAATGAACAAGACTTCACTTGCATTTTTAAGAGTATTTTTACAGCATTATTATAACTACTGCATTCCGTATAGAATTTTTTTCAGGCATGGTGGTCATTAAATTTTAGCCAAAATTCTCACTTTTCCCCCCAATGTTGGGCCTAAGAAACCCTGAGTAAAATAATTTCAGAAGTTGTGATTATACCAAAACACAATGCTGTAGGAATCATACTGACTTGTTCACAATGATCCTATACACAACAGAGAAAGAAAATGCACTGAAGGAACAGCCGTGTACCCAGCACTGGCCATATGGTGTGGTGGGATCAATTCTAGTGGCAGGAGACAGGAAAGTGACAATTGAATAGATGGGATAATTTTAGGATAATTTTAGATAGTGACAAATACAATGACAGCAATAAAAGAGGCAATAGGATAGCAAATGACTGGGGATGTCATTTTGATAGAATGAGCAGACATTGCAACTAGTCATTTCAGAGATACTCAGAATATGTCTCTTGAAAAATGCTAATGAGGGTTATCTCTGGGAGGGGTGACTGTATTCTCTTTTATGCTTTTCTGTGTTTTCCTAAATTTTTTTTTAAAATATATTTTATTGATTTTGTACAGAGAGGAAGGAAGAGAGATAGAGAGCCAGAAACATCGATGAGAGAGAGTCATCGATCAGCTGCCTCTTGCACACCCCCTACTGGGGATATGCCCGCAACCAAGGTACATGCCCTTGACCGGAATCGAACCCGGGACCCTTCAGTCCCCAAGCCGATGCTCTATCCATTGAGCCAAACCGGTCCCGGCTGTTTTCCTAAATTTTTACACGAACAGTAATACTTTCATAATCAAAGAAAAATTACGTATATAAAACTTTATCCTGAGAGCAATTAAATTCAGATTGTGTTGACTTGTGAATAAAGATAAAGAGATCTAAAATTCTAAGTAGAAATTATTATATGAAATTTTTAATATTCATGTTAAATAACTAAAGTACTTAGAAGAGTGCTTAGCACCTAGTTAGTGCTATGCATTTGCTAAATTAATAAACTTGAATGTGTTGAAATGATCTCAAATTCAGTTTAGCAAACAACTTGGGGGAAAACTACCATGTACAATCTGTGTTCTAAGCATGTGGAGTCTAAAATAATGAGTATGACATGGTATCCTGTATCCTATCTTCCATATCTCTTCCCTCCCCTCCCCTCCCTTCCCCTCCTCTCTTCATGCCCTCTCACACCTGACCAGAGAGATCCAGCAGTCTTCCCTTCAAGAAATTTAGAAATCTTCTAAGATAGAAAACCACGCACACAGCTATCAATCTATGATCCCAATGTTCCTCCCCCCCCCCCCCCCAGCAAAAATGAACTGAACTATAGATTCTGGTCAAGAAATGAAAAGTTGATTTTTTTAGGTTCCATCAAATTCAAAGGGAGAATTAAACACTTCCCCTTTGTTGCTGAACTGCTTCCTCTTATTGGTAGGAAGGCTCCATGTTGATCCTTGCAGTCGGGACACAGGCTCCGTAATAAACCTGCGGGCATTTGGGTGGGTGAAGTGTGGTCCGTTATCATGACGTAACCCAAGACGAGATGCTTTCCACCTAGTCGCAGTGGATTGTTTGCAAACACGATGAGGTCCTTGTATTTTCCTGGAAACGCTCCTTCACACACTCACACTTGCTTCACCACACCAGCTGGTGACATGAAACAGAATGCATACATGTGGCCCTTTCTTTTGGGGAGGTATTTCCCGAATGAGAGCCTGAAGTTCATGGACATCCATCCACGGATGCAGCAACTGTCCACAGCCGTGAGTCGTCGGAAGGACTTTTGAGGACCATCTCAGGATCCCTTGCATGAAGATCTCATCTGTTTAGTTATATTACTTATGTTGTCTTCCCACTTCCTATCAAACTGCATATTCATCCTTACAACTGCCCTGTGCTAGGTACTTGGCGGGGGGGGGGGGGCGGGAAGCAATGGTATCAAAGTACTTTACAGTAGAATGTGAATGATTGAGAATGTCACACATTTCAGTAAATTATTTGCATGTGGGTTGCATTTGTTTCCTGTGCTCCTGCTAGGCTGGCTCCAGCTCAGGAGCAGTTCCGGCTGTGGCTCCCAGCATGCCCTGGGCTAGGGCTTCTCATCACCCTGGAGCAGCGGCTCCTGCCAGACGCCTGCCTGAGCTCTCCTGCAGCCAACACCGCTGTTAATAACGTGGTCACATCTCAGAGTCCATTTGCTGAGAGGAACAATATTTTCACAGCACTTTGCGTTTGACAGAACACTATCTACTCTGATATGCATTAAACCCTGTGACATAGGTAGGTCCAATATTATGTCAGTTTACAGATGAGAGAGCTAAGGCTGCGAGATATTTGCTCTTGGAAATTCAGCCATGAAGTTCCTTGGCTGAGATAACGTAAGTGGGTCTGTGAAGAGGTAGTTGCAGGTGCTCTTTCACTAATTCACGCTGCCAACCGTGGTGAGGTAGGGCACACGGAAAGTCAGGTCTGATTCCTGGGTGCACGTGGCTGGTGTGGCTCAGTGATGGAGCGCTGACCTTGCAACCAGGAGGTTGTGGCTCAATCCCCAGTGTGAGGCCAGCAGGAGGCAGTGGATCGATGATTCTCTCTCATCATTGATGCTTCTATCTCTCTCTCCCTCTCCCTTCCTCTCTGAAATTGATAAAAATAATTTAAAAAAGGAGCTGGGCGTAGTACTCATTCATTCATTCATTCATTCATTCATTCAACAACTCTTTATTGAGTGCCCACTATGTGCCAAGCACTCTCCCCGATGCTTAGGATACACACGTCAACAAAAGGGCCCAAAGCCTTCATGCTCACAGCACTTGCCTAGGTGCTCTGTTTCCTAGGCTGATTGTTTGTCCTGAGTTCAGACCTGACGCCGCCCCTCGCTTAGCCTCTCCAAACGCAGAAAACTGTCAGGGACCGCAGGCGCCCAGCTTTGGCTTTGCCATTCTCTGGCTCCCTCCTCCCCCCAAACCCCTTTCCACCGGGAGCTGGCAGTCAGCATGTGAGCCCTGACTTGCTCCCCACAGCAAACCTGGGCAATACTGCAGAAAGCCACCTCCGAGAGGGACCAAGGAGGAAAAGAACGCGGTTCCTTCCTGGCGCAGAGGTTAGGGAGAGCTGGTGAGGCAGCACCCAGGGCATTGCTTTTTTGTTTTATATATAATTACACATTTTATTGATTTTTTTACAGAGAGGAAGGGAGAGAGATTGAGAGCCAGAAACATTGATGAGAGAAGCATCGATCAGCTGCCTCCTGCACACCCCCTACTGGGGATGTGCCTGCAACCAAGGTGCATGCCCTTGACCGGAATTGAACCCAGGACCCTTCAGTCTGCAGGCCGACGCTCTATCCACTGAGCCAAACCGGTTTTGGCCAGGGCATCTCTTAATGTTAATATCTCACGTGAAGCTGAAGGGTGACCTCGGACACAGGAACAGCTCTATGATGCGGTTTGATTTTCAGCTTGTTCTACAAAAACCACTTCACGAAAGAACATCGCTTTAGAGGGAAACCATGACACCTACACCTGGGCCTTTTCGGGGTGCATGCTGAGCTTCCGCGCGGAAAATCACACATAGCTGGTCTGAGGCACGACATAAGCCTCAAAGATCTGCTGCGTGCGACCATCGCGCTGCGATTTTTGTAGGCCGGGAGCAGGAAAGCCCTGCTCTGTGCTGTCAGCGATGTTTTCCTTTATTCCGTTTGCTGCTTTCTAATCTCCCTGAGAGTGCGGGTGTGAATTAAACTCCCGAGGAGGAAGCCGTCGAGCATCTTCCATAACGCAGTTATGAAAACCGGGGGAGAGTCGTCATTGCTCCCATCTGGGGCACCAGATGTTTGCTGGCTGGTGCGGGAGCCGCAGCCGTGCTGACCCCCAACCCCGGACCAGGCCGAACGTGTTTGCAACGTCCTCTCTCCTGCTCCGAACGCGCCAGTGTAATTGAGTTGGAGCAAAAACAAAAATAAGACCCGTAATCTGCTAAGAAGGCATGAAAAGTCACTTCAAAGTGAAGTGGCTTAATTGGGCTCCGGTGGTCCTCACTGTTTATCGCACGGGAGGCGGGCAGGGCAGAGTCTGTGCCAGGCAGGAACTTCCTCGTTTTAATAAGACAGCGCCCGGCCTGGCAGCTGCCAGCGCCGGAAGTTCAGCACAGCGAGTGTCCTGGAAACTTTGATCTTGAAATGTCAGAAATCACGTACATTTCCTTTACCCGAGTATCCACAGGGTCAAGAATGGACAGTATAACAAACTGGAAACACTCTTAATCAGTTGTAGTATTTCTTTGTCTTTTGTTTGAAGGCCAGATGGTCCTCCTATATATCATCTTTAAATATATATATATACATTTATTGATTTTCTACAGAGAAAAACGGAGAGGGACAGAGAGTTAGAAGCATTGATGAGAGAGAAATATCATACTGGGGATTTGCCCGCAACCAAGGCACATGCCCCTGACCGGAATCAAACCCGGTCCTTAGGCCAATGCCCTATCCACTGAGCCAAACTGGCTAGGGCCCATTTATCATCTTAACTCAGAACCTCAGGGAAACCTCCTCCTCTGGGCCGAGTCCTGAGCCCATTCCTTAGTCCGCCCCTAATCGCTGGAGGGTCGCTGGTGAGGGACGGGAGGGAAATGAAATGGCTAGCAGAGCACTGAATTTATGCTAGCAACCTCTGCACTTCCAGAACTTTCTTCTAAGCACAAAACATGTGAGAGATGCCCTTGGCACTATACGTGCAATATGATAGGCCTATATCATGGGGAGTTCTTCAGAGTTCAGAAAAAAACCCACATTGTAATTGTCTTGACCCACGATGGCGGGAAACAGTTCTCGTGACAGTTTGATGACAAGGATACGAGGCAAGAGTTTCTGTGCAGGGAAGATCATGCATTTGCTGACCTCCGTTGACAGTAAAATACAGACTTCAGTTTATGCTGAAACTCTTTGTTGAAGCTGAAGTTTTATCTCTTTCTTTTCAAAAGACCAGACAAGATTGCAGGTATAACTCGCTGAGCCAACACCTTGGGAAAAAAAAAAAAAATCAAACTAGCCAAAACTGGTTTGGCTCAATGGATAGAGCATTCGCCTGTGGACTGAAGGGTCCCGGGTTCGATTCCAGTCAAGGGCATGCACCTTGGTTGCGGGTACATCCCCAGTAGGGGGTGTGCAGGAGGCAGCTGATTGATGTTTCTCTCTCATCACTGTTTCTAGCTCTCTATCTCTCTCTCTTCCTCTCTGTAAAAAATCAGTAAAATATATATTTAAAAAAATCAAACTAATTGCACTTTAAGGAAACATAAATAAGTTAGAAGAGAGTTTGCATCGTATCAGGGTTAATGAATTTCCTGGTGGTTGCATTTATAACCAGGCGCTAGTAAACTTCCCTTCTCATTTCAGTCATATGGAGCTTACATATAATTTTTTGATGCAAATGATTTGTATATATACTGGATAGATTGTTATAGGAATGAGCCCTGGATTAGTTAGTTTCGTTAGAGCATTTTTTTCCATTGTAAAGAATTATCCCGCCATGGCCAGTTTTGCTCAGTGGATAGAGCGTCGGCCTGCGGACCTAAGGCTCCTGGGTTCGATTCTGATCAAAGGCATGTACTGGGGTTGCAGGCTCCTCCCCAGCCCCAGCCCTGGTCAGGACACATGCGGGAGACAACCATTCAATGTGTTTCTCTCACATCAGTATTTCTCTATCTTCCACTCTCTAAAAATCAATGGAAAAATATCCTTGGGTGAGGATATAAAAATAAAAAAAAAGAATTGTCCCATAATGTCCCTGTTTGGGAAGTTTGGACTTTCATCTTTTCCTAGAATTATGCAAACATATCACAGAGCTCCAGTATCCCATCCCTGGTACTTAGTCATTCAACTGGGACGTGAGAAAGGGTGAAGGTGTCCTTGTTTCCTTGCCGAACTGTGAAGATAAATCACAGGTCAATCTAGATCCCTTCTAACCCAAAGGCTTTATATTAAAGTGTAATTAAAAGCCAATGTTTATTAAGACTTTTAAAATATTAATTCTCCTAAGTGACAATAAGGTTTTCATCTTGCGTAGATGGTGTTTTTCTGAAATCTTCGTATGCTGTATATGCAGCCGCTCTCCACCTTGGTATTCCCATCTACAACATGAAGAATTTAAAATTTTGCACCTAATCACTCTAAAATCGGACCATTATAAATCATTCCCAGCTGGGGGGAAACATGATTAAAAGAAAATTTGTGTGTAGGCACTTTACAACGGGCTTTGAGCCTCGGAATTGAAATCTCTCCCTCGTAAGAACAGTCTGTATATGGACAGGATGTCAACGTACAGAGCACTAATGGGCACTGAATTATTTATAATCCTGGGAGCTTATTATCGTAGCCTCTCCAGGGCTCTGCCCAACACACTGCTATTTTCATCTCACATTTACGACAGAGGGGCCTGCTCCTCACTTCCCCTGCGGAGAGAGCCAGGAATGAAAATATGACATCCAAGCGCCCAACTACCAAATCTGAAACACATTCAGAGGGCTGTCCTCAGCAGATGTCTTCGCGAGAGCTTCTAAGTGGAGCCAGGGAGGGGCGGAGCCTTAGGTCACACCGCTGGGAGACAAGTGAAGAGAAAAATCCTCGCCCAAGAGTCAGTGCAGAAAGCAAGTCAAGGCCCCGGGGATTTATGGCTGGAGTGTGGGGTCTAGTTCTGTTCTGGGAGACATGGAAGCGAATGTTCCCTCCGGCTTTGTCCTGGAGGCGGACTCTGCAGAGGGGCTGTGTGACCTCTGGAGTCACCTGGTCCGTTTCCTGCCCCACCGCTAGAACCAGCTGTTTCTCTAAGGGGCCCAGGCTCCTTCCACTGGAGACTGAAACCAAAATCTGGGTGCTAGGTGCGCTCACTGCTATTGGGGTGTCATTGCTTCCAGCACCTCTCAGCTGTTCCGTGTATAGACTAAACCGTGTGTAAACATATACCTAGAAGCATTTCCATGTGTAATCATCTGCATCTACGGGGTGTCCCCATATGCACTTTGAATAATTATAAAGGCAGGGCTTATTAAAATACATTTCATTTTCAAAATGTAAAAGAAATCAGCTGTTAAAGCATGTGTACAGTTTTGGGGGACACCCTGTGTAGTAAGCTAAACACGAGTTTATACATGTCTCCAAGCCTTGGGGTTCCTGAGATCAAGAACTTCTAGAAGGGCAGCCACCACAGAGCTCACTGGTTTACTCTTCAATTCCAGCAAAGGAAGGGCTCCCATTCCTATGAATTCTCTGTTCTACTCTGTATCCGGCACATCCAGGCGTTCCACAGGGGCATTCCCAGGTTGCTTATTCATTCCCCCAGTGTGCCAGAACCACCTTGCTCTCTGCACTCACCCCTACACTAGTTTTGGCCTGATCCCCACAGGCCAGGCTGAGGGACCCCACCGGTGCACAAATATGTGCACCAGGCCTCTAGTCCTATATAATAAGAGAGGAATATGTTAATTGTCCATTATGCCATGAGGCGTAAGGATGCCCGGATAACAGATTTGCAGGTGGGTGGGGCAGCGAAGTACAAGCCAGAGGCGGAGAGCTACAGGAGGGGGCAGGGCAGCAAGCTTTGGTGGGGGGAGCCAACCCAGGGGGGAGCAGCAGGTGGAGAGCTACAGGTGGGCGGAAGCGACCTACTGGCTCACGGATTCTTGCACAGGCCTACTGTATACATATATTACAAAAAGCTAATCACCTTTACCCTTTTGAAACTTAAATTCACTCTCTAACCACCTAACCTCCGGATATTCTCTGCCTAACTATTAAAAGCTGACGATAAATCACGCTCAGAAGAAACTCCTATTGCTTCTGGGTTCTCACCATTACTGCAAATCCATAAATTGCCCAGAACTGGCACTTGGAAGGCTGTTAGCTTCCAAGATTTCTATTATGAATTTGCACTTAATCTTTGGTCCTGACATATCTTTTAGGCTCCTCATTTAATTATTTGCTAAATACGCTTTTTTTAAAGCCCGACGCACCAGCCTTCCCATGGCTGCTGTCCTCTGCTCGCAACTCCCCACCCCTGTGTAGGCATCCTGTCTCCCAGAGGTCCATGCTGCACCCACATGTCGGGGTTCCAGGGCAGTCTCCTAATGGACTTGTCAAGGGACTTCTCTCGGTCTGGAACTCGGTTTCTGACATTCTGACTGACACCGAGCATGACAATCACATTACCCTGCTTGTAAAAGCGCTCCACCGGCTACCTGCAAAGCACGGGATTATGTGGAAAGTCCTCGCGATTAACTTACAAGGCCTTAGATCGACTTGGCTTTGAATACCTCAGAGACATTCTGGAACCATCCATTCCCCGGCCGTCTTCTTTGTTCTCGGTCAATTGGATTAGTTCTTTTTGGCTGAAGACATTGAGCTGGGGGGCATTTTCAATGTTTGCTCTCTCCTTATGGAATTTATTAGCCACGGAGGTCAGGCTGTCTTCCTCTCTGTCAAGCTTTCAGTTGAAATGGGAGAGGTATCTTTTCCAGATTGCTGATTTCGCTAAGTGAGCCCTGAGCCGAGCCCCTGTTGTTTGGTTTTTGAATCATTGCTCGTCTTTCGTGTTTTTATGAACCTGCTCCAAGGGTATGTTTGACATGTCACAGTTAAATTTTACATTACTCCACTTAATACCTTTCCCCCCCCCACATCCTGACTTGAATCGCTGTCAAAGTGAGTTTACTAATTAAATGCTTTGCATGACATATTACCTTTCCCGTATGCTTCAGGAGGATGTCACAGGACAATATGTCATATAAGAAAGTACTCGGATTGTGAAATATCAGGTATTATATTCCATTCTGTACATATATTTCATCATATTTGGGTTATTTTTCAATTACTTTACTGTTATGGAACTCAACAATTAATTGTTGAGCCCAGCCAGTGTTGCTCAATGACCTACGAACCAGGAGGTCCTAGTTCGATTCCGGTTCAGGGCATGTGCCTGGGTTGCGAGCTCAGTCCCCAGTAGGGGGCGTGCAGGAGGCAGCCAACCAGTGATTCTCTCTCATTGATGTTTCTGTCTCTCCCTGGGCTTTAGAGGGCCTTGCATGAAGTATCCAAAGACAGGGATGGCTTCATGTGCAAGGAAAGTGCTGCGTAATGGCCACCCCTGTAGAAATCTCCTCCTGAGCTCAGGCAGAGATGAAGGGAGGTGTGGAAGGTGGGCACTGGCTGGGGAACAGGCAGGGGCAGAGAATGCCCTCTCTCGCGTGGCTGGTTCTACCCCTAGGTGCCTGCAGGTGTGGATCTGAGCCATGGCTTGAAAGTTAAAAAGATGCTACACATGCCAAGGGAAAATGCCCACCTTCCTGTTTCTGTCATACAGGTCCATGCTTGTCTGGTTTGCATTAGGCAGAGTGGTTCATTATGGCGCAGGGAGCAGACAGACATTTTAATGGAACTGGCAAAACCCAAGCCACAATGCCCAACAGAGCGGGCTGGAGGCAACAGCTATGGCCTGACTTTCATGTGAAAAGGGTTTCTCATGCCTGGGATTGATAGAGAGTGCTTAAACAGATATAGCGGTCTTTTATAAAGATCACAATCTCTTCCTCCCTCCCTCCCTCTCTCCTTCCCTTTCTTCCTCTCTCTCTCCCTTCCTTTCCTTCCTTCTTTCCTTCCTTCTTTCCTTCCTTTCTTCCCCGCTCCCTCCTTTTCTTCCCTCCCTTCCTCCCTTCCTTCCTCTCTTCCTTCCTCCCTTTCTCCCTCCCTCCCTCCCTCCCTCCCTCCCTCCCTCCCTCCCTCCCTCCCTCCCTCCCTCCCTCCCTTCCTCCCTCCCTCCCTTCCTTCCTCCCAGTCTCCCTTCCCTTGCTCCCTCCCTCTACTCTTTCCCTCCCTCCCTTCCTTTTCTCCCCCTTCCTTCCCCCCTTCCCTCCCCCCCTTTCTCCTTTCTCTAAGCTTTTAAAAATAATGTGGCTTTCGTGCCAATCAAAACCAGCTAAAGCTTGCCAAGGCCAAGATGTAATTGAAGATGGCATTTGCGCCTTTGTGTCTCCTCTGTCTCCAGAGATATCATCATAAAATAAAAGCCTTCATCAGGTAATGTTTTCTTCATTATTCAACATCACAATTCTGAAGTGAAAAAAGATAATTAGACACACGGTGCTGTCGACACATAGTTTGTGAGGCGCTCATAGTTAATTAGCTATGGTAAAAGGTTTTTATAGTCATAATTACTTTCTATTTCAGAGGGAAAGGAAGCAAACATCCACGCATTTCCTTTTACCTGGTGACAAGTTCATCAGAGCGAGGTTGGTGTTGTGATGACCCTTCGGCACTTTCTTCAGACTTCCCCGCTCATATGCAAAGTGTCAGGAGGGGGGTTAACAGCCCAGCTCTCGTTAACTTTAATAGGAGCCACGCATCTGAGGTCCTTACACCTCACCTCGCTGGACTCTGTGAGAACACATCTCCTTGGTGTCCTGGATTTCCTTTGTCACCAATGGAGCGTTCACCTCTACAATCGTCCAGGAAGTGGTTGCCATGATTTTCTTTAAAATGTGAGCAGAGACACTTTCATGAGAATCCTTTTTCTATTCTCATTTTGGGGGTGGGCCGCTGATGCAAAAATAATATGCTAGGAAGTGTGGCATGCTACAACTTACTTGTTTAAAACAACGTATAAAAGCTCTCTCTCTTTTTCTTTGCCATGGAGTATTTCTGCCGCTGTGGTTAGAGAGATCACAACCTAACTGAGAAGTGAAAAGAACTTAAAAATAAGAGGGATGCTCTTGGTTTTGTGTCTCTACTGGTTCCAATGATATCTGAGCTGAGGGGAGAATGAGAACCCCTCCATCATATCCTGCACCCCTGGGTGCACTGGAGCACCCAGGATTGTCCAATCTCTGTGATGCCTAAGAGAAAATAGGTTGCCACCTGCCCTGATTATCGATCTCCCAGGATGTCACATGGCAAATGTCCACCTCCGTGTACAATCCAGGTGTACTCAACCATGGGCTAGTACACACATTTCCTCAGTCTCAATCCAGAGCTGCATTTATTGGAAGAGAAGCTGGGAACCTGAGATCCGTGCTAGAGGGGGCAATGGACCGATTCTCCCCAGCCTGGTACACAGTGCTGTGTCGCCTTATCCACACCTGGAGATGCCAGCCATCCACGCCCCAGCAGGTTCCTGCTTCCCTCTACTCCTGCCACAGTGTGTGACGTCACAATGCTGTTAGGTAGGTACTTGGGAGTGATAATCATTGTCATTTCTGGAGTGTTTTGTGATGCTCCTGTCCTGTATCAGATACTACATGGATTCTCTCCCCTTCCCCCCCCCCCCGCCCCCCCCCCGGCAGTTGTTCAAGGCCTTGCCTCTTCGTAAGTATATTTGGGCAAGGCCATTCATCTTACCGAGCTTTAGTTTCCTCATCTACAAAATGGAAGTAATATTAAGACAGATAACCGAGGTGGATTGTGGACGGGATGGAGGAACCACCTATTTAGATGCATGTTATGTCCCACTGGCAGTTGAGCATCAACCTACGAACCAAGAGGTTATGGTTTGACTCCTGGTCATGGCACATGCCAGTGTGGGGTGTGCAGGTGGCAGCCAATCAATGATTTTCTCTCATCATTGATGTTTCTCTCTCTCCCTCTCCCTTCTTCTCTGAAATCAACAAAAATTAAAAACAGATGCATGTTATTGTCAAAGTTCTATTTTTAGTTTTGGGTAGTGGATTCATGGGTGCCTACTGCATTATTTAAAAAATGATAATTAAATAAAAGCAGAGATACCTGGACCATTGATCCAATCATAAGGGTGTGTCAAGACAAAAAGATAACAAATGGCAGGAGATTGGCACAGTGTCAGACACAGTAATGCTCAGTAAATATTAGCCCTTACTATTTTTATTCTGAGGACAGCTCTGTGAACTGGGTACTATTATCACCCCTCACTTCACAGATGATAACGCTAAAATTTAATGAGGTTAAGTCACATCGCTGATATGTGGTAAAGCCAGGATCTAAACCTGGGTCCCAAGTACCAAACCCAAGCGATGAGCTCATCAGAGGCGATGATGACAGCCCTGAACTGTCATCTTCTCACTTGACTTTCCCTCCATCATCCATGGTGGTGGACGTGCTGGGAAATGAGACCTGGGCTTCTGTCTCCTGGGCCTGGGCACTTGGCTGACTTTGTGTAGATGTGGAGGATCCAGGGGGCGGGGCTGGCTACCCTGACATTGCTTGCTTGAACTCACCCAGCTTTCGGTGTCTCCCAATTTATTGCTGATGTAGAGGATGGACAGGGGAGGAGGAGGCCCAGCTAGAACTTCCAATCATACTTGTTCTCCTGGCCCTCCTGCCAGGTCCTCCTTGGTTAGTGACGGCTGTTACTCCTCTGGGTTTTTGCTTTGTGGTCCTCCCTGCAGGCTTTCTGTTTCCAGCATTATTCAGGATGCCCTTGAATAAATCAGGGAGTGGCCTCCTCATTCTCCCAGCCAGAAAAAAAAATCAGTCTTAGCATTCAGCACCTCCAGTATCCCTCCTCCACAATTTCAAGTGGACCAAAAAAAAAAAAAAAAAAAAAAAAGGAACCCAGAGCGTAGCTTTCAAGATGGCTAAATGCAATTCTTGAGAGTGCTGATACATTAGCTATGAGCCTTTCTCTTTAGATGGAATCATGGTAAGAAACTATGGTTTTCAGCCAAAACCAGTTTTGCTCAGTGGTTAAAACATCAGCCTGCGGACTGAAGGGTCCCAGGTTTGATTCCTGTCAAGGGCATATTCCTTGGTTTTGGGCACGTCCCCAGTTGTGGGTAGGGGGGTTTGCAAGAGGAAGCTGATCAATGTTTCTCTCTCATTGATATTTCTAACTCTCTCCCTTCCTCTTTGTAAAGAATCAATAGAATATATTAAAAAATAAATAAAGAAAGAAAGAAAGAAAGAAAGAAAGAAAGAAAGAAACTATGGTTTTTATAGACAAACTGAAAAAAGTCTACTTAGAGTGAGTAAATGAGTTACATTTGATTTGGGTACGTAGAGAGCTTGAATAAAAGAGATCAAATAGTCTACAGAGTTGTCATAGTGTGAGTCATAGCCTGCACTCCCCTTTCCTCCCTAAATCTAAACGTGAGTATTGCCCCAGACATGGAATTTTGACACAGGTATGCCCTGTCTTTAATCTCATTTCCTTGAGATAATTAAGACAATATTTACTATTTCTGTGTATTTTTAATGGGAATAGTTTTAGCTATGAATCTAATCACTAATAATTAACCTGTAATCTACGAAAGAAATATAAATGTAGCATGACAAAATAATGCTTAGGAATAATCTCCTTTTGTCTCTTCTTAAAGGACTAAAAGACAAACGTTTTAATCTCTCCAAGGTGAATGATTTCTAAAATTTTTGGTATTTCAGGTCCAATCAACATCTTTAGATGATTTATGTAGAACACTATAATATTCTAATTTCCCAAATAAATAATTCTCAATTAAGTGTGTTAATTATTCTCAATTAATTATGCTAATTCACACTCATTACTAATCTAATTACAAAATTGAAGATTAACCTGGAAATTTGGAAGAGCAATGTTTCTGTTAACGAAACAGGAATAAATTACATGGGCAGGGCAGGGTCCTTTTTATTTTGTTTGGCTCGCTCGATGCCTACAAAGTACAATATAATCTGGAAATATCTGACTTCAGCATGTAATCCACTTGCAAAACTGTGGGATCAACCCTATCCTCCATTTCACTCCCACATGTATCCTTTGCTGTCAACATTCCTAACATTTCAAAAGCTGTTCTTAACAATGAAAAGATCATTTCTAGCCGCAAAGGAAGAAAATAGAGTAGGACCTTCTAGAACATTTTGTCAGTGTCTGCCAAGGCTGTTGGAAAGCCACAGCATTGCTAGTTCTCAACTATTTAGGGGGATTACCAAAGTAGCTCTAATCTTTGCTTGCTGGACCCAAACTCAAGATTCTACAGGGCATGCTCACTGGGACTGTGGCTTGAATTTTGGGGACTACTATCTTGTTGATACGGGAAAACTGGGGTGGGTTCCAAAGTAATAGCAAGAGCTAGCTGTTTGAGATAGTGAGGAATATATAAATTTCTTAACTATTAATGAGGCCCTAACTGGTTTGGCTCAGTGGATAGAGCATCAGGTTCGATTCCAGTCAAGGGCATGTACCTTGGTTGCGGGCACAACCCCAGTAGGTGGTGTGCAAGAGGCGGCTGATCGATGTTTCTTTCTCATCTGATGTTTCTTTCTCATCAATGTTTCTAACTCTCTATCCCTTTCCCTTCCTCTATAAAAAATCAATAAAATATATATTAAAAAACTATTAATGAGAAACAAGGGCAATAAGCCCTGATTTTATGTATTGCTGCACTTGCTTACTAAGTGTTATTTACAGGGTTTAAGGGGGTATAGTTCTCTATGACTTACTGATGTTCATTCATTTGACCAATTAGTTGGTGACCAGTGTGTGTGTGTGTGAGTGTGTGTGTATCTGTGTGAGCATTCCCCTGTTCCCGGTTCTAGATCTTGAGTATACAGAGAGGAAAAGGCAAAACCCCTGCCTTTAAGAAGCTCTCACCCAAGCAGAAGTGATGTCCCATTGTTGTCTCAGTAGAAAACTAGAGCTTAGAGAACACAAGTTATTAGCGAGGGGGCAGGGGGAACAAGTTATATTCACTTTGAGAATATGACTCATTGAGCAACCATTCCCAACTCACAGTCCACACGCTGACCCACCATGGACAGAAGTCTGCTGAGGGTTTACATGTGGTAGAATAATCCACCTCATCCCGAAGCTGCAGGGAAGGACGCATCCTTGCTTCCTGCACCCCTAGGCTCAAGGAGCAGAAACCCACTTTTATCTCCTAAGGAAACACATCGTCTTCTTCAGGGGGAAAGTCCACATGGCCCTGGGAGGCCGTGAGGAATACCAACCAAATGCTGCCAAAGTACTTTTCAACGTCCACAATGGCACTCCCCACACATGAAAGTGAAGGATTGTTACGAAGGGCAGGAATTGCCAGCATGCTAAGAACAAAGCAGAGCGCCAAGCACTTACCGTTCATTCATCTTCTGCTTCTTAATCCATGGTGCTTTTCTTTAATAGCAAAGCCTATCTTGTTATAAATTATTAGTTGTAAATTACTTGTTTAAAATCTCATGATTGTTCATTTAAGTAAACCACGAGGGCATATTTTTGCTGCAATTTAGAAGGCTACCCAGCGAACTATAATTCATTTACTGGTAACATCCAACAAAGAGCTATAAACCACAAGAAGAAAATGAGTCATGGTTGCATCATGAGCATTCACTTCAGAGAAATATTAAAGAACTAAATGTTATTGTCAGTACATTGGGATTAACTATTATTTGCAATGCAACCACTCTATTTATGAGAGAAAGCAAAAAAGCACACGATTAATCCTGACCTGGTGTCTATTAACATTATTCTAGATTAGTGTCGACCTTCGTTTGTTTCACTCCAGGGCATTTCAGACTCCCCCTAGAGATGTTATGAAATTCTTCCAAACTCCCTAAACAAAATCAATTTTCATTCACATTCATATTAAAAATAAATGTATGCCATATGGCAGATGAGAGGAAGGAAAATACTTCCATGTCAAACTAATAACTTAGAAAAAGAATCCAACTCATTAGGCCACCTACGTGGTATTTAAGATAACACTTTTTTTTTTTTAAGTCACAAATTCTCAGTAAATAGGAACATAGTTCTGGAAACCAAGAAAAATATTACTGAGTTGTGAGTCCTCAAATTGCATATAGAGGTCTCTCGGTGAAATAGTTTTCCTTACCATGAGCTAATTCTAATGTCAAAGACATTGAAAGACCTCCTCACTCTCTCGCAGTTTAGGTTAGGAAAATGTTCTACTCCTTCATGGTGTAAACACTTCCACATACAGCATCTCAGCTGGTCACTGACGCTGGAGGCTCCTCTGGCCAGAAAGAGAAAAGAAAAAGGCGACTTCAGTGAGAGACCTTCACCAGACTAAACCTCAGGTGGAGTTAGTATTCATGCCACCCCCCCCCCCCCGAAAGCTTCATATTCACCTGGGGCACTTTGGGGGAGATGGGAAGAGTGAGGGCTGCTTCTTGGCTGTTCCTTCTCTAGCTCCAGCACTGCATGCCGAAGCTAAATGATACATGAACTTGGCCTTCCTTTGTCCCACTCCCAAATAAAGCCAAGGGAGGGAGAGTTAGGACTGAGTGGTAGAGGCGGGCGGTAAAAGAAAATGGTTCAACATAAGTGGGATTTAAAGGAAGTGGTCTGGGTGGCAGTGGTCGCAGGGGGTGGGTAGTGGAGACTGGTGAGCAGGCAGACAGACCACATAGGTAGAGACTGGAGAGTTCAGAGTGGAGCCCTTTGAAATAACACCTACGGGTGAAGACATCTTTTGAGACCCAAAAGGAAACGCAGAAAGACGCTCACTCGTTCTTGAAATAAGACCAGTTCTCACACACAAATTAAAAACAGAGATGCTGTGCTTGTTGCGACACTCAGGGTACTAAAGAGTATTTTTTTAAACCAAAAGTTCATTCCCATTTGTGATAATATGAACCTATCTCACATTCTGATTTTAATACGTATTCAGAGGAAGGTAATTAAAATAATGTTTGGACCATTTGAATGTTTTAATCAAGAATATAATTTTTAGCCGAAATCGGTTTGGCTCAGGGGATAGAGCGTCAGCCTGCGGACTGAAGGGTCCCGGGTTTGATTCCAGTCAAGGGCATGTACGTTGGTTGCGGGCACATCCGCAGTAGGGGGTGTGCAAGAGGCAGCTGATCGATGACTCTCTCTCATCGATGTTTCTAACTCTCTGTCCTTCTCTCTTCCTCTCTGTAAAAAATCAATAATATATATGTATATTATTGATTTTATATATATATAAAGAATATAATTTTTAGAATACCTAGTACTTTTTTCAGTTTTTTTTATTTCAAGAAAAAAGATTTCAAATATAATGTTACATGAATAAATCTTAATATTTCAAGTAAAGCTATCTTAAATATAATAATGTTACATGCAATAAACATTAATATCTCAAGAAAAACAATTTTAAGTATAATATTACATGCAATAAACACCAATTATTCAAGAAAAATGGGCTTATATATAATAATACATGCTATAAACATTAATATTTCAAGAAAAGGATTTATAGAATACCTGACAGTGAATGAATTTATTGAGGGCATCATTCTAAGAAGCAAAATGCTAAGAAAGCTATCAATCGCATGGGAATTCTAGTTCAATCACATAGGAAATGTTAAATCTACTGGGGGACTATACCAAACATATGTTTAACTCATAGACTCTAATATTTAGTAAAACACAGAGCAGGATGGTGTGATTTCTCACGCCATTAGGTCACCCTCTGAATCTCTTCCTGCAGGTGGCAGACACACAGGCATACACAGACCTATAAACCAGGGCTTCTGGCCCTTGTGTGATGGCCAAGAATCACCTTAAGTGAATTCTCCCTATTTTGTTCCTTAACACTTGTTCATTCACCAACATTTTGAAAAACTCTTAGCATTTTATGAACCTGGCCTTCAAGAAGTGACTTGATGGGATAAAGAGATATACAAACAAATCATGTGACACAGCACAGTAAGGCCTGCTGAAGAGGCACTCACACAGCATCCTAGAAGCTCCTAGAAGGGCGTGGGAATCTCTTTCTAGGGAGCAGAGGAAAGTCACCTCACATGGTGGCATTTGGTCTCCCAGATGAGGAGCAGGAGGCACCATGTATAAGAGAAGGGCAATTGGGTCCGAGGGAAGAGCAAATGCAAGGCTCAAAGGTATAAAAAGGCAAAGGTGTCGTCCAGGAAAGAGAGAGAGGGGTAGGGGCCTGGGCCTGGAGTGGGTAGTGGGCAAGTATAGGCTAGAATAGTGATGTACAAGATGGCAGGAGGCGGGATGAGAAACGGTAAACATCCGGGGGGAATAGTAAAGCACTCAGCAATGCAAAAATTTCTGGGAAAACAGACTTGGACTTGGCAGCCATTTTAGCCTTGTACTTATCCCCAATTCTGAATCTTCTAGTAGGTAATTTATTCAAGAGAACACTAAGCTGCCCAGCTGGTGTGGCTCAGTGGTTGAGTGTTGATTTATGAACCAAGAGTTCGCAATTTGATTTCCAGTCAGGGCACAAGATCTGGTTGTGAGCTCGATCCACAGTATGGGATGTGAAGGAGGCAGCAGATCAATTATTCTCTTTCATCATTTATGTGTCTGTCTCTCTCTCCCTCTCCCTTCCACTCTGAAATCAGTAAAAACATATTAAAAAAAAACAAAACAAAACACCAAGCTAATGATAGAAATTAACAATTTAACATATAAAAATATGCTTTAGTTTGTTTGCTGGAACACACTTATTTTATATTGAATGCATGGTTGTTGTTTCAATATTTGAAAATATTTACCAAAAAAATTCTAAAAAGGATTTTTGCTTCGATTAAGAATTGCCAGATTTCTACAATTTTTTTGAAAATTAAAAGACTTCATGTATAGTACAAACTTAATGAAACCCACTGTCCATATTTACAATTGAGTTTACAACTGAACTTACAAATGATACCAAATTTTCACCTCCTGTGTATCCTCTGGGTGTAATCTTCCCAGCCATACTAAGAAGCTGCTGGGAAGTATGCCTATCATGAAAATTGCTCAATTTTCAAAATGATCTATGAATCATCATGGGAGTCTTGGTAGTTAAGTGTCTACAATAACATAAAAATGCCTCCCAGCCCTTAAACAGGTGGTAGAAAGAAGTCAAAAACGACTCTGACTGTGGTCTTTTTCCCCCCAACCATTTAAGTCCCAGTACATCAGACAGTGTTAGAAGGAGTTATAAGAAGATAGAGTATGGCTATAAGATATATAAGGTTATAGTATGATAACATGATAAGAGAGGATAAGAGAGAGAGGCCTAGTGCAGTGAAATCAGACTGCCTGGGTTAAAATCCTGGGTTAAAATCTCTTACCAGACGTGCAATCTTGGACAAGTTATCTAACCTCTCTGCATCGCCTGCTATAAAAACTCATGCCCCGATAGTAACTACGAAATAGGGTTACTAAGGAGTGCACTGAGTATTTTCTCTTTGCTCCTCCAGATCCTCCTCCATCCTGGGAGGCTGGCCCACAAGAGGGCCGCCAGTGAGCTCTTAGCCCTCTGACTTTCTGTCCTGTTGGGCTAATAGGAGGCACCTGTCAGGAGAGTGAGGGGTGGGACAGGAAGAGAGTGAGGTTGGTGTGTTTATACCTCTTGTTCCCTGCCCGCCAGGTTGCCATGGTTGTCTGCAACCCTCTGATCTCTGGGTACCTCTGGCCACTCCCTGAGGCCCCCACAGGCAGGCCTGGGGTGGATAGGCTCCCAGCTGCTGTGAGCCAGGATGTTGCACAACCTGTATTGCATTTCTAAACACCACTCACACCGTCGTAAATATTCCCCTTCATCAATTCACCTCCGTTTATCCGGTTGGAGTGTGCCATCTGTTTTCTGCCAGAGTCCTGACTAATGGGATGAGTTCCTTTTTGGAAAGCACTTAGAATGATAGCTGGCATGTGTAAGTACTATACAAGTAGTTGATAGGTACGTACAATAAATGAGATTTGGAAACTTTCTATAGTCAGTGGAAACATATCTTTTGCATCCTGCCATGGAAAGCAAAAATCATCAGAAACATTTCCCAAATAAACCTGGTCTCTTCAGGATACTTTATGTTTATGAAAAAAACAAAAACAAAAAAAAACCCCACACCATCGTTTTTTATTTCTAATCACATTTCTAACACTTTGGTTTTAAAGAGTTTTAAAGAAAATATTATTAACGTTGTTTTTAATTCAATACAAGCTTCTGGGGAATTTATATAGCTATATTCACTAGTATAGTTACATGGCATTAATTCCCCCTTTTGACATCTTATTGTTGTCCCTTCTCTATATACCTTTGATCACATGGTCAATATTGTCTCCTTGGATGCCTTAAAATAATTTGGAATGGAAACACCTATATTTTTATTCAACTGGTCAAATATAACAGTATTTCATAGCTTCTAAAAGGATAAATATCTGATAAAAATAACAAGCTCAGTCCTTCTTTGCATGAAAAACAAAAATTTTCATAGTGGATTCCACCTTCAATTCTAAATCTAAGGTTCTAAGACCCCTATTTTATTCTAAAGTATTTATTTTGGATACTATTTTTTTAATCACAGATAGTTTTTTTGAGCTCTTATCTAATTATTTGTGTATTGACAAGTGGTTACCCCAGATTCATCTTTACTGTAGCATCTTCATACGATGTTTTAAAAAGAGTATGGCCTCTGTCAATCTGAGATTATCTTTTCTTCTGCTTTTGTAAATGTGAACCAAAGGCAATTATTTCACTTGACTAAGTGGTTCATGCACCAGTGGGGTCCCTCAGCCTGGCCTGTGGGGAATCAGGTTAAAACTGGCTCTCTGACATCCCCCGAGGCATACCAGATTTCGAAAGGGAGGTTCTTGGGTGATGCACCCCGAAATTGGGCTCCCTCCTCTCTGGTTCCGAGTGTGTCATCCGAGAACTTCAGCTGCCAAATCACTGCAGCTCAGTAGCTCCTGCATTGAGCATCTGCTCCCTGGTGGTCAGTGCACGTCATAGCTATTGGTCTGACAGCGGTTAGGCTTTTATATCTATATATAGATGTTAATGAAGACCTAAATAAATGGACAGGTAAACTATACTCATGAATTGGAAGACCCTACTATGATCCGGTCACTTCTCCTCAGAATCTATACATTCAATGCAATTGGGAAAATTAGTTATCCATATGGAACAAAAAAAAAATCTCTATCTCAAAGTACACAAAATATGTTTTTCTTAACAATAAGTGTACGTATATTAAAAAGTCAGGGTACTGATAAAACTCAATATAGTGGTTACTATTGGGAGTGTATATAAACATATTTAAAGAAGAGCGTATGGTGCAGGCTAAGAATATTTGGCAAGGCTTGTTTCTTAAATTAGGTGAAGAATACGGAAATGTTTGTCGTATTATTTCTAAGCTTTTCTTGATAGATGAAATATTTCAAAGTAAATTAAAAATAATAATTAAATTACATTCTAAAAGGAACTTAACTTTCTCTTTGAGCGTAGTTATAATAGCTGATTTAAAATCTTTGCTGCCGCGCTGGCATGGCTCAGTTATTGAGCATCGACCTATGAACCAGAAGGTCATAGTTTGATTCCCGGTCAAGGGCACATGCCTGGGTTGTGGGCTTGTGGGAGGCATGTGGGAGGCAGCCAATCAATGATTCTCTCTCATCATTGATGTTTCTATCTCTTTCTCCTTTTTCCTTCCTCTCTGAAATCAATGGAAAATGTTTTTTAAAAAAATAAAATCTTTGTCTGCTAATTCAAACCACAGAGTTATTTCAGTGTCAGTCTCCATTAATTGTCTTTGGCTCACATTTTCTTCCTTTCTGTGCTTAGTATTTTGGGTGGCATCCAAGAAATTGTGAACAGTGTGTTAGAAAGCCTCTGGATTCTGTTGTATTCCTGTGAAGAATACTGACTTTTTTGTTTGTTTGTTTGTTTGTTTGTTTTTAAAGCTTGTAGCTAACTTAACTGACCTCAAACTCCACACTGCTCCCTTGTAGTGAGAATGAACAGAAAGTGTTGTCCAGTTCCGTTAGCCTTTTCTGGGGTGCTTGCATACACACATGGTGGGGTGTCAGCAGTGATATGTGCAGAGTTTACACACAGTAACACGTTACGGCCCCTCTTCAGTTCTCTTCTTTCCAAGATCCCCTCTTACTTCCCAGTTTCTGCAATCCACTTGAACTCTATCCCCTGGCTCTTTCTGCCAGTAAGCCTTCAGGTTTTCTATACAAGTTTTAGTCTTTATTATTTGGCACAAACTGGGTCCTGCTTTCCAGCAAAAAGCAGTAATAATGGGCAACTTGCCATTGCCATTCTCTTCTTCCAAATGCAGCCTCCCCTCCTGTATCTGCCTGTGGAGTTGCTCTCCAGTACCTTTGGACAGCTGCCTCTTATGTTATGTTCAGAATGTACAGCTTTTATGTGCAGGAGGATTACCAGAAGCCAGAAGTCCGTTCCATTTCTTTTTTGAGCTTGTTTATATGTTTTTTTCTTCATTATTTATCACCCCCTCCACCTCCCTCACCCTGAGCCTCAGGGTAGCTCTTCCGGTGCCCAGTGTCTTACAGTCCCAACCGGCCTCATCTTTATGTTCACAGAAGCTCAAGTCCAAGCCGCCAGATGGGATGAGCCTCTTAATGACCTTGTCTTAGACCACACTTCAGTATTTCTTCAAAGCAGCATAATCTATAGACCCGAGGACCATTTATTCAACTCGGCAAATGTTGACAGAGTGAATGCAAGACTTTAGTTTGGGCCTTTCAGATACACTAATAAGCAAACCGTCAAATATCCCTGCCTTTGGGAAAGGAACGTTATGAAGAGGGACTCAGGCCATGAACAGTAAAGAAGCCTGGTGGCAGGTTAGAAGGTGGGAATTGGCCACCTTCATTCTCATTCCCAACGCAGTTCTGGCTCTTTGGAGTCATAGTCATCACTCTCCTCGTTTCCCTTAACTTTACCAACTTGTTGGAGTTGTTTTCCCAGAATTAAGCAACAGGCAGCGAGCCCTGAGGGGAGAAACGGACTGCTTCAGCTGCTGCAGTGACTGGATGTCACCGCTGGGTGGGAAAAGGGAAAGGCACTGAAGAGGAAGGACAAAGGGACGGATGATGGCAAAGGAGAAGCCATTGTTCAGTCATTGATTGCTAAACCAGCCTACTCCCAGCTCTCACTTTTAGTGCAAAGATCACACAATCAGCTGCGGTAATGTCCTCACACAGTGGTTTTGTGCCCAGAAACTGAGAAAGTACTTTTTTTTGAGAAAAGGGTTTTTAGGTGTTTGTGTTTACTTTGTGTATTGTGTTTTCATTAAGACCTATTTTTTTCATATATATAATACGTAATATATATGTCTATATGTTTGCATGTAGTCTACTTGTATTAACATATCTTTTCATATATATCTTTTTCATATATATTACATTGTGCATAAGTATGTGTTTGTACATTTTATATATATGTATGTATATTACATTATATGTGGGCCTTCCATATCTTTTCATATATATCTTTTTCATATATATTACACTGTGCATAAGTATGTGTTTGTACATTTTATATATATGTATGTATATTACATTATATGTGGGCCCCTTTTAAAGCCTTTTTGAGGGTTGCTGCTCCCTGTATAATAATTTTGTCTGAATACTCACCATTATCATCATCATTGTTCACATTTAATAAGATTATCCTGCTCCAGGTACCAAGGCACTTTGGGTTATTTAATGCTCACAACACCCCTACAAAGTAAATAGTACTATTGTTCCAATGAAATAGGGAAGGAAACCGAGGTGTAGAGAGGCTACTTGCCTGAGCTGGAACTAGGATTTAAACTTAGTTTTGATGGACAAAGCCATTATTTTGAACTTTTCCTGTAGAGGGCCAACTGGTAAATATTTTAGGCTCTGCAGGCCACATGGTCTCTATTGCATCCATTCTACTCTGCTGCTGCAGCAAGATACAGATAACAGATAGATGAAAGAGCACGCTCTCTTCCAATAAGCCTACACAAACATGGGCAGGATGTGGCCCATGGGCCATAGTTTGCCGATTCCTACTCTCAGCTACTAGGCTCCACTGCCTTCGTGATGGCAAATATTCAGATTAGAACAGAAAACTCTTCCTCTTTCCCATTCATAAAAATGTTCATCAAAGGCACTTTTAAAAAATATATTTTTATTGATTTCAGAGAGGAAGGGAGAGGGAGAGAGAGATAGAAGCATCAATGATGAGAGAGAATCATCAATGATGAGAGAGAATCGTTGATTAGCTGCCTTCTTCACGCTTCCTCCCTCCCCCACTGGGGATTGAGCCAGCAACCTGGGCATGTGCCCTGACTGGGAATTGAACCAGGACCTCCTGGTTCATAGGTTGATGCTCAACCACTGAGCCGTGTTGGCTGGGCAAAGGCCCTTCTTTAGTACTCGACTCCTCTTGGCCTTGATCCCTTAGTTCCTTGTGGCAACAGAAATACTTGACTTCATTGCAGCTCTGAAATCTATAATTCTGGGTTTGCAGGAACTGGGCTCAGCCACAAGGAGTTGCAGACAGTCATGGAACAGGAAGGAATATGTCAGTGCTCGTTGGAGCGGCTGAATCTAAAGGACATTCAGATGAAAATCATGTATGAGACTTCACCTGCTTCTTTACTCCCAAAACAGTCTCTAAATGGCATGCTACATCGGAGGCCATGAGTAGAAAGTCAGAAATTCTGATGTTTAGGGAAAGAGCCTGCTTACTGAATGTCAGTGTGTGCGGGGTGACGCTAGGCACCTGCCAAGCTGTTTCACTGTCAGAACCCCTATAGTGGGTAGCTGTGGTATTTGGGGGAGAAGGGGAAGAACAGATACAGTTCAATGCCCAGAGGCCTGCAGGGCCTCTCAGGACATTACCTGGTTTGGGAACCTGGCAGGTCCAGAAAGGAGATATCATTAGCATGTCCAGTGATGACAAATTCAACTGCTCAATTAATGCTCTGATGCCGATCTTATTTATTTGGGAGCATTCTCATCTCCTGGGGAAGGGAAGTTAGTTCAGCAAGCATTTCTTGGTCACCCAACATGTGTTCACACCTTGGGAATAAAGATAAGGAAGAGGACATGGCCTTTGAGTGAAGCAACTTTGAGACTGGCCATTGCACTCCTCTGAGGGATCTGAAGGGCGCTGCATGGAAATGTATTAGGGCCATCCAATTGGGTTGCACCCCAATACAGACCCACCTATTGGAAGGCACTCATCTAAAGTCCACCTGTGGGATAGAAAGGACACTACATTCAAGACCATTAGCCTTGCTCTGCCCCAGCTCCTTCTGAGAACTCGGATAATAATTACAGCTCATATCTGTGGAACACTTACAGTGTTCTTGGTACTGTGCTACGCATATGACCTCACAGACTGAATCTGAATCCTGAGTGTGAGTCTAGGCCTCTAGTGATTCAGCCTCCACAGAAGGTTCTAGTTCTTTCTTTCCTATGTTCACTCTAATCGGCAGCCACATTGCACATATTACAATACTTTTTCTTCCTGCTTCAGTGTACACAATCTCTTCCACCTGGAATGCCTTCTTCAACTCAATTGATCATAACGCTGGCCATCGTTCCAGGCCCCACTCACATGCTATTCTTTCCTTGAAAACGTTTCTTGGCCAAGATATCTCTCATGGATGCCTAAAAAAACTTTGCACCTCATTCAAGAGCTTTCAAAAAGCATTCGTCTTAATGCTCTCAGTTCTGATTACAAAAGTAAAACATTGCTCGTTGTAAATAACTCAAACAATAATGGGAAAATGTTTGCAAGCACAGCACACTCCTCTCATGATTATAAGTTCCCTAGGGATAAGGATCGTGTTTTATTCATTTTTATACACCACCCCCACTCCCCCCTGAATCAGCCTGCTCTAGTCCCAGAATGTTTCCCCAGGCTTGGTTCATAGTGAGAACTAAGTTATTTATTTGAATGCATTATGCTTAAGACATTTATAGCTCAACATACAGCTGATTTTCAAAACTTAGATGCGATTTATGACCAGCGATGTTATTAACATGTCTTTATTCCCCATATGATAACACTTCTTTAACATTTTACTAATAAAATGGTCTTGGGCTAGAGCTAGACTAATGAATGCTGTGCATTCTTGGCATGTGAGCCAAAGCAATCTCTGATCAGCTGTTATTGCTCGAAATCCCATTGCTTCTATCTTCAGACCACTTCGGGGATGAATTATTCAATTCGTACTGAGAACATTTCAGTGCTCCGAGTTGTTCACCTTTCACAGTTCCTCAGGTATCTGCGAGAATTTGTAAGTTAAAATATTCCTGGGTTATAGGTCTTCATTTCATTGAAAATTGACTGCACATTTTTATCATTAAATCATGAGCATCACAGATGACTTTCACATTGCTGCTGGAGGCATGTTTCTGATTAGGCTAAAGCTTTTCAGGCTGTACAATTAATGGTTCATAGCACACTGGGGAACATTTATTAATTTTCATTTTACTTCTTTTTTGAAGGTTATGAGGGTTAAGGGTTCCAAGTTGGAGTTATTGAAATTTTAAAAGGTGTAAATAGGTAAATATTATGGTTCCTGGAAAAGTGAGACATTTTTCCCTTTAAGCATGTGATTAATATTACTAATAAAAATGTCATCGGCCATCCCTGCTAGGGGTCTGCAGTTAGGAAGACATTTGGTGTGTGTGTGTGTGTGTGTGTGTGTGGTTTGCTTTCCATATCTAATAGGACATTGGAGAGAATGCTTCATATGAGGAAATTGGTTTTTTAAAATAGATTTTTGATGATTTACTAGTCTTACACAATAATTCTAAATGAAAAGCTATATCTCCCTGTGTGTTTACTAAAGATTTTTCTCAACTTCATTTGGTGGCTTGTATCAGTGTTGGAGATACAGGGATCTTTTTTCTCTTGTCAGATCACGTGACCCAAATACCACTCTTGTTGAGGCTGAATTTCTGAAAGGCAGGCCTCCTTCCCATACTTTTGTGGATAGATTACTTATTTTATATTTCAATTTAGTTTCCTTCATAAGCTAGTTTCCTGAGTAGTTATTTCCTTTTGGTACTATTCATAGCTCATGATGTTGGTTCTATATAGTAAAATATTTAATTCTGGCATAGATCAAGCAGTGCCTTTTAAACAGCTGCACTGAGGTATACCTCACATACCACACAGGTCACCCCTGTGAAGGGCACAATTCAATGGTTTTTAGTATATTCACAGAATTGTATAACCATCACCACAATCTAATTTTAAAACATTTTTGTCACCCCCAAAAGAAACCCCATGCCCATTAGCAGTCACCCCCCCCCCCATTCCACCTCATCCCAGCCCTAGGCAACCACCAATCTACTTTTTGTCTCCATAGATTATGTAGTATTTTTTAGAACTAATTTTAGTCATCTAAAAATGTTGGTGATTTATGACATCATGAAAGCTAATGCATACAATACAATACCCAGGTAATGGCATTTTTTCTTTATTATTTTTATCTTTAAAAATAAAACATTTGCTTTGCAATCATTTCAAATCCATTGGTAGATTACAGTGGCATTACTTCACCTGTGCCGCCCTGCTACTTGGTTGGTACTGTAAGAGTTCCGTGTCTACACTGACCCACATACAGAAACATTCGCTTAGCAAAATGGTGACAGCTTAAATGATTAGCATGAAACACGCTCAGAGCAGAGTATCTTAAGCAAGTGCATTGTTTCTCCTTTTCAGTCTCCAGTTATTTCTCTCTCTCTCTCTCTCTCTCACACACACACACACACACACACACACAGTAGCCATAGTCACATTGGTGGAAGATGCTAGAGAGCAGACTTTAGGCAGTGACAATCAGAAGTAGCTGTCCATGTCCAGTACTGATATTATTCTTATGCACACAATACAAATGACATGTTGTGTATTTTGATTGCATATATATATATATATATATATATATATATAGTTTATTCTAAATCATAGTGGGAGTCACAGAACCTTCTCTAGAGATTGGAAGTGCTAAAGCAGAAATGTGTGAAATAGTACTCTTGGCCAGGGCTATTTCTCCTGATTCTGTTTGTGGCTTATCAGAAAACCTGGAGGTCATTCATCTTTACACTCATTCATGCAGCAGCTATTTATTGAGGAAAGACGATGTAAACAGCACAAATGACGAACACCTAAAATGCAACTTCCTTGCGAATTATTGTCCAAACGGCACATAAAAAGGTAGGCTGCCTTTTCAGAGAAGAAAGAGCTCGATGAATCATGCACCTTTGCCTTTTCCTGGAAGAACTGCAGCCTGTATTTTGCAGGAAATTCAGCATAATTGGCATATACCCATCTTTTTAGGCGAATTAGGCCTTAACTGACAGATAAGCCATTTTGTTCTAAAATTCAACAAACTCTTGGAAAATCTTATTCCATACAATCTTTTGAATATGTCATTTGCCATTTATATTTGATGGCCTTAAGCAAAAAGAAACCTTATAAAAAGGTATTAATGCAAGTAGATAATAAAGCTGCATTCTATAAACCTATAGCAGCTTACAGTAATCATGAAAGCATGCAAAAGTCTTTCATCTATTCAAAATTATGCAGTGCACAGGATGTCTGCTGAGGTGCATGACAAGTCAGAGTTAAATATATATTAATAAATGAATTAGCTTCATAAATAATAGCCATAATGACATTTTAGGAGACAATAAGTCTGAGGATTGTCAGAAAACGGTTGATGTATGAGCTTCACGTCTCAGTGATTCTTCAAAATGAATAGGCTTTGCGAGATAGTTCAGACCCGCGCCCAGCCTATTTCCTTGAATAATTTACTTGTTGTCAATTTGTACAGCCACATTACACATGCAAATTGCGCTGCCTGTGCAAACATCCACTTGGAGATGATAAAAACAAATTTACGAAGGCTATAGAAGAAGGATTTATTTCACTTTCTCACCCAGGTCAAGCAATACATGTATCTGACGATTGTGTGTACCCAATTTTGTTGTAATTATATCAGCAAATTATTCCTTATAATCTTATTATTTTTAGCAGTCTCCTTGTGCTTGGGATAATTAGCTTTCTTCACTCAGTGTAAAAACAATTCAACTTGCCAGCCAGGCAGGGCATAGCTCCATTATCTGTTTTGGGTTTAAATTTATTCCCTATATTCTTGGACACTTTGTGTAAATTAAAAATTTCATAGTCCCTAATACTGTACACGCTGTTCATTCAGTGATGAATTAAGGCCCCTAAACCTCTCCGTTTGCTATTAGATATCTCACCCACTTTATATGTTAATCTGTGCTAATGAATTCTACAACCCCTAGCCACAGCGAGATGACTAAAATTATTACCACTTACAGAGATATGCCTTTTTCATTTAAAGTTCAATTCAAATTGCTCCCATAAACAGTCTGCCACACAAAGATACCTCCTATAAAGGAGAGTTACTTACCTCTAAGTAGAGTTCTCTGAAAGTAGTATTATCTTGGGATGCACATTCCTAGGTCATGTGCCCTCAGGTCTCTGGCATGGGGGGAGAGAATGCCTAGCTGGTAGGCAAGACTCGCTTTCCTTGGGGCCCTTGGTTAGCTCTGTGGCCTGTATCCCTAAGGGTTACTTGTGCCACACCCCTTCACACAACCAGTCCCTTCTTAGCAGAACCGGCCAGGGCATCGACCCCGTGAGAGTCCAAGGACTGGTTACCATAAGCAATCAGTGATGATCAAGAAGCACATTTTACAATGGTAAGATATGTACATATGTAATAATTTAATAATAAGAAAAAGCACATTTTCCATCCTAAAAAAAAGTTACCTGGAAAACAATGTCCCTAGCAACTGAAAAAAATAATTGGGTTCTCTTTTTTACATATAATGCAAAATTTAAAGTCTATATTTACTGTTTATAGAAAACATTTTTATTGCAAAAATAATACATTCTCATTATGGAAGAATCAGAAAGTCTAGATAGACAAAAGGAAGAAAAATCACACATATTCTCACCAATAGTCCTACCACCCAGTCATAGCCTTGGCTGGTATCTAGTACCTCTTTCCATAAACTAGTTTTCTGCTTACATCCCCTCTTTAACCCATTCCCACCAGGGGCTCTAGGAAACGGTGCCTGTCCCATTTGCCCCTAAGCCACCCACTTAACCCGTTTTAGGAATGTTATTTGCTGTCTTCCCCTAAAGTCGATGACACCTAGAGTTTCAGGCGCTGAGCCCTTTGCTCCTTCCACCCCTCTTCTCTCAGGAGAACATTCGAGCAAGTTCTCATCCAGCTTTCGCTCTCGTGGACTCTGTACCTACCACCTTCCAGAATAACCTTTCGTTCAGCAGCACAGCGAGGTGCAAGGGCGCCAGGTGCAATCTGAAGGCTGGGTCCTTGTGCCAGGCTCCACCGTCCCTTCTCTGGAGAGTGGCACCTTCTCTGCGCGAGTGTCCCAGTGACACGATGCTGCTTCACTTCCGTCCATTGCTGCCTCTGCCCTTGATCTTCAGTCACCGGGAAAGCAGGCAGAGCAGGTGCTCTTACTCCTGTTTCGCAGAGAACAGCTAAGGTCTGGGAGGTTGAGTAACCTGGGTGGGAAGAGAAAATTATCACCTACCGTAAGCCTCTGTGACTCCTAGAACAAAGCGCTCTTCATTTTAATTCTTGCCCTTTAGTCATCACTTATGACTTGGTTGTGCTTTCCGTGTTTGCCCTTAAAGACAGATAATTTCCCAAGATAAATCTTTGGAAATCTTTTTGGGTAGGAATTCAGAGCTACATACATTATTTTATTTTGAGGTCCCTTAATTACTTTTTACTTAAGAAGGCTGTTTACATTTTGCTTCAGGAGAGTTTATAATAGTCTACTTTTTTTTTTTCATTCAGTGTATATATTTCAGTTTTTTCTGTAATATCACAGGATAAGTAAAAACAAGTTTTAATTCTAAAAGAAAACACATCTTAACTATAGCATCCTCTGATTAAAAGTCAAAACTATTTATTGGCAATGAGGTTTTTCAGTTTATTAGTAATAAAGTACCCACATATTAACTTAAAATTTTTATTTATTTATTTGTTTATTTATTTATTTTTTAAAATATATTTTATTGCTTTTGTACAGAGAGGAAGGGAGAGAGATAGAGAGTTAGAAACATCGATGAGAGAGAGACATCGATCAGCTCCTCTTGCACATCCCCTACTGGGAATGTGCCTGCAACCAAGGTACATGCCCTTGACTGGAATCGAACCTGGGACCCTTCAGTCCCCAAGCCGACGCTCTATCCATTGAGCCAAACCGGTTTCGGCAATTTTTATTTATTTTTTATTGATTTCAGAGAGAAAGGAAGAGATAGAAACATCAATGATGAGAGAGAATCATTGATTGGCTGCCTCCTGCAGGCCCCCCAGTAGAGACCGAGCCTGCAACCAGGGTATGTACCCTGACTAGAATTGAACCCGGGACCCTTTAGTCCACAGGTTGATGCTCTGTTCACTGAGCCAAACCAGCTAGGGCTCCACATATTAACTTAAGTCAGTATTACATGTGAACATGTGTGCCTAGGACCCAACCTGGGACCTTTCCCACTCTGTGCTTCTCTCTTAGCCACAGGGTATTCTCGGCATTACACACCCAGGCAGTTAGGATGCCATATAGTATTGGAGGAACAGCAACCCGGAGGAACAATTTAATACAACATTTGAAATCTGAAACCATCACCTGCAGTTAACCTGAGTTAATATTTGGCAGAGCCCGATGTACAGCTCTTAACATCTAATCTCATACAAAGTACAATGTGTTCTTTAGTGAGTAAAAACCAAATATACTTTAATGTCAGCATCTACTCTGGCCACACTGTGTTCACCTAATTGTCTCATCTACATTATGGTTTTCAAATGCAGATTTGGTTCTAGCAAGACCAAGACCACAGAACTGTGAAGCTGGTTTTCTGTGCTTCAACTACCCTCAAGAGGGTCTTCTCCCCTCCTCCCAGCCTGGCTCTGCCCCTTCCTCCTGGGTGTCTTGTGACCTCCTCCTCTTCCTTCTCTGTTGAAGCTTTCTGTCTGGCAATCTCAGCCTGTCTTTTACTCGCAATGCGATGTAGCTGGCTAACAGAACTTCCTGTGTTTTCACTCCCAGGGTTATCTTGACATTGACTGGACATACTGTGGCAAAAAATATTCCCAGTGACCATTAAAAGCTGCGACTTAGATCCAAGTGTTTGGTGGTTAGGAATATTTTAGTTGTAAAATTATTGAATGCCATAGGGAAGATCTGGTTCTTTCCTTGTTTTTATTCTCTCCCTCATATACAAAATGAGGATAAAAAACTTCTGTATATCAACTATGCCCTAATGTCTGGATGACCCGTGAACAGTGAAGAACAGATAGCAAGCAGCCCAGCTAATGCTAAAATAACTAAACTTTAAGATTTGTGTTGCCCCCTACCATGGGGAGACAGAGCTTACACTTTGGGCTCAGCCAATTAACTGCCTCCTTTAAAATGGAGTGAATGTTCTTTGGAGAAATATAATAGAATCTTGAATTTTTATAATATATTATTCACAATTTCCAGAATGAAATCCAAAATTTCTTGTCATAGAAAGTAACAGGAAAACATGAATCCTTTCAAGAGGAAAAAAAGAAAAATCATTGGAGACTAAACCTGAGATAACCCCAATGTTGCAGTCAAAGATAAGGATTTAAAAATAGCTACTTTTAAGGATTAAAAGGAAAATATCATGAAAACATAGGAAACTTCAGATAAGAGACATAAACTATAAAATAGAACTCAGTAGAAATTATAGGACTGAAAAACAAAATGCATAACATTAAAAATTTATGGCACGCCTCAACAATAGCATGGATATGGCAAAAAAGAGAGAACCTAAAGATGACATCATCTGAAGAACAGAGAAAGAAACTTGAAATAAATGAACAGAGCCCCATGGTCCTGTGTCAACTGACACGAAGGCATAGAGAACTTCATCAACCAGGAAAGGTTTAGCTCAGGAGGTAAGATTTGATCTAGGTTTTGAAGGATGAAACCAAGTTCATGGGTATAAAAGAGAAAGTTAGTCCAGGCAAAGGAAATAGCTCGTGCTGAATGCCATCTAGCTTGCTTTTCATTCTTAGGATCTATACTTGTGCTTTCATCATGGTCCTCACAATGTTAGTGCTTACAGTATAAAATGTACCATTTGCAACCAATTACAAATCTCAGAGTACAAAGCTCTTGGTAGGCCAGTTCATAAACCTCCTGTGTATTCTCCTGAAAGCTTAGCAGAGTGCTGAGCACTGGGCACATGGTAAGGACCACAAAGTTATTGACACATTAATCTGATAACCTATCAACATTTATGTACTCCTCAGTGGTTTTTTTTTTTCGGTTTTTTTTTTTTTTTTCTGTAAGCTCCAATAGAACTTAATTTATGGATACTGCATTTTGGGTTTCACATAATGTTCCCATGAAATGAATTGTTTTTATGATTTTAAAAAAGACTTTATTTTTAAAGCAGTTTTAGGTTCACAGCAAAATGGAGATGGTAGAGATTTTCCATACATTTACTGTCCCCACACATCGCTCTCTCTCGCAGAGTGGTACACTTGTTATAATTTATGAACCCACATTGACCATCATAATCACCCAAAGTCCATTGTTTACCTTTGGGTTCACTTTTGGTGTTGTATATTCTTTGAGCTTGGAAAAAAAAACCATGTTGATATGAATCTATCATTACGGTTACTATGCCGAGTATTTTCCCTGCCCCCCGAAATTCTCTGTGCTCTGCATGTTAAATTTCTTTTCCCCAACACACACACACACATACACACACCCCTTAGTTTTTATGTATAAGGAAACTAATATTTATTGACCTTTAGTCAATAAGTGCCAGGCTCTATGTTAAAGCTTTACATGTCTTTCTTTATTGAAAGAGATGAATCAGGCTCTGGTTGCTGTGGAAGGCCAGGAAAAGGGAGACCAACATAGATTTCAATGTATCAGAGCAGGAATGACTGAAGAGGTTCCTCTGATAGGATTGGATCACTCACCAGGTACTGAGGGTGGAGAGGGAGGGCACATTTTGCTCTGAGGCTGCTCTTTTCCTGAGCTCCCACTGGGTACACATCCCACTGGGTAATCTTTTTATAAAAACACTATTTTAAAAATATTATTATTATTATTATTATTATTATTATTATTTTATAGAGAGGAAAGGAGAGGGGAGAGAGTTAGAAAACATCGATCAGCTGCCTCCTGCACAGCCCCTACTTGGGATGTGCCCACAACCAAGGTACATGCCCTTGACCGGAATCGAACCTGGGACCCTTCAGTCCGCAGGCCAACGCTCTAACTACTGAGCCAAACCAGTGAGGCCCCACTGGGTGATCTTGATGTTCATACTTTACAGACTATACTGTGCTGGGAACTTGATCTTAGAAAGTACGGCAGTGGGCGACAGTGGAAAGAGCGTGAGGTGGAGTCTGGTCCTGCGTGTGACTTAGCTGTGTGACCTTAGGCAAGGTTCCCCCTTGAACTCTTGAAGCCTTAATTTCCTATATGTAAAATAGATACAACAGTAATTACTGCATAAGATCTTATATTAGATGCAAAATACCCAAGTATTTTGTACGTACACCCATTGGACAGGAAGATTTTGAAAGCACTGGACATGACTGATTAAAAAAAATGCCTTTCTTTGGCAACATATAGGAATGTCGTTTCTTCAAATGTTAACACTCTTTGATGTCAGTGTTAGTTGTTGAACACATTCCTCTAAGACTAACATTGCTTATAGAGGCTACACTTTGCAAATTTAAGAAATAGACCCAGAAGAGACATTGTCACACCATTCCTGAAATCCAGAACCCCCTTTTTTCTCTTCTTTTGTGTAAGTCACTACTACACTGTGTGTTCTTCAATGCAGAGAATAAGGTGTTTTTGTACAGACGGAAATTAATTTATTCTCTTTCTCAGTTTCAGCAAGAAACACATTTATTATATATTCAACAAGGTCGTATTCACTTTTTCCAACTGAGGGATAGTTAAGGGATTTCATTATGCTTGGCAAAATTCTCATCAATCAGAGATTTTAGCAGCCACCAGAAAAGACTTCGACAATTAATCTTTTATAACATGAGTGTGACTTGTAATCTCCACACTAAGAAATATAAGGAAAAACTATTCAGAAGCTATAATATTTCTTGGCAAAGAAAAACTTCTTTATGATTCTTAAGGTATGTTTGATAATTTAAGTGAAACGAACATGTTTGAAATCAGTGCCAGATGCAACACAATTCAAGTTCAATTCACTAGCAGCGTCGCATTCAGTATGATTTAGTAAAAAGGTATTCAATAATTCTATGTTTCGTGGAAATCTCACCAAATACAAGTATTTCATTCACAAAAATGCATGGCTTGGCAGATTTCCAGGGCAGGAATTTGCTGGAGGGAAGGTAAATTTATTGATTAAAATAAATCAAATGACTGACAGTTCCCTCAGAAAACTGGCAAAATGATAATGCTCTGAGCCAGAAGGAAAGTCTGAGCTATTTACATTTATTACAGGAACCCAATAATGTCACAGAATAAACAATCGGATATTTGAAAATTCTCAAATTAATAGAGAAAAATTTAAAACACCTATTTTGGAGTAGGACGGGGACCTTGATGTGAAATCCGGAGTTTGTAGGGTTTTGGAGTGCTTATGACCACCCCCCCCCCCAAAACTCTGCTTTGCACATTTATATGTACTAAAAAAAACTATTATACTTTGATGGAATTTATGTGGAAACATTCTAGATGGTTCTTAAACATGGCCAACATTACCTTTTTCCTACTCCATGTCTTCTTCCCTCTGTCCTCTTTCTCTATTCTGGCCACTCTCCCACCGTTGGCATTTTTTGGGCAGAATGTTTGTGTAACAATAAAATTCGTATGTTGAAACCCTAACCTCCCAGTGTGGCTATATTTGGAGTTGGGGAATCATACATTAAGGTTATGTGAGGCCATAAGGGTGGGGCCCTGATAGGATTAGTCTCCTCACCAGAAGATATAGGTGGTAGGAGATAGCCCTGGAGTTCCTTTCCTTTCCTTTTCCTTTCCCTCCCCTTCTCTCCCTCCCCTCCTCCGTTTTCCCTTCCCTCCCCCTTCTCCTTCCTCCTCCTCCTTTCTCTCTCCCTCCTACCTTTTCCCTCCCTCCCCTCTTCCCTATCCCTCTTCTCTCCCCCTTCTCTTCTCTTCTTTCCCTTGTCTTTCCCTCTCCTCCTACCTCCCCTCCTTTTTTTCTCTTTCCAAACATGTATGAAGAAGAGATCATGTGAGCACACAGCAAGTCCAGTCTCCTGCTCCACAAGCCAGGAGATAGGACTCAGAAGGAAACCCACTTTGCAGGCATCTTGACCTTGGACTTCCCAACCTTCAGAACTGAGAGAAATAAATGTCTGCTGCTTAAGTCGCCCAGTCTGTGCCCCAGCTGACTAATATACCAAGCAAGAGGCCCAATACCAGAGCCACCTCTGAGCTTTCACACACATCCTTAACTCTGGAAGGTTTTGGATTCAGGGAAAACTCCACAGAGAAGCTGGACACCATTAGCCAGGGTAGTCTCATACAGATCTGTAAATAGCTTCTGTTCCAGAATCAGAGGATGGGAGCAGGGTGCACGGACCTTAGCCACCCAAGCTTGTCAATCCAGGCTCCATTGATTCCGGGGTTACAGAAGGTGACTCCACAGACCCGGCACATCTGGAAGACACTGGGGGTGAGCCAGTGGATGGATAATTAGGTAATAACTTTAAAGGTCTATTCATACTAAATCGTGGTATATTATTGAGTGCCAGGCAACGTTCTCATACATTTTTACAACGTTCCAAAGAAAGGCATGACTGGTGGCGGCTAAGACAGAATTACTGTGGGCCAGGGCAATTGGTTAAGGTCTCTGTGTGCATTTTCTTACACGACCGTGACAACACTCAGAAAATAGGGAATATTCTTAGTCTTCTCATCACTATTACTGAACAGTTTCAGAAAAGGGAAGCCCATCTAAAGAGGCCCCCACTCCCATCACAATCCCTTGCTGTTTTCTCTTCTTCGTGGTGCGTTTTTTTTTTCTTTTGATTATTTCCTATGCCCCTCCAGCCCCTCCCCCGGGCCCACAGCAGTGGCTGCGAGGACAAGTTCCAGAAGCTTTGGGCCAAGACCACGCAGGAGGCTGGGGAGGCAGCCTGGGCGGTGGAGCACCAGACCCTAAGCTCCCCAGAGCAGGAGGCGGACCCTTTCCTCCGAAACAGAGACGGGAAGGAAGCCTGCTCCACAAGTTCCTGCAGATAGAAATCGTGCAGATTTCTTGGATCGCATGACCTCACGCATCTAGGGGAAGTAATGAACAACATAAACTGAAGAACAAAAACAGCCCCGGTGACCGGGAAGCATCGATCAGACCATCAAACCTCAGAGGGAAGGCAGGGGAGGGTAGAGGAGAGGGGGGAGAGATCAACCAAAGGACTTGTGTGCATGCACATGAGCCTAACCAGAGGTCACGGACAACGGGGGTGGGGGTGGGGGGCATACGTGGGGAGGGGTTTGGGATGAGAATGGGGGGCTGAGGACAATTATGTGATACAATAATCAATAAAGAAAAAAAAAAAGTTCGTGCAGAGAGGGGGAAAAAAGGAAGAGGGAGAGAAAGGGAGAACTAATAGAAACGTCCCCAGAAGGGTCTAGAGAGCGCCTGCAGCGATTCTCTCTCCTTGGGAACGAACTCAGGTCAAAGCCTAAGCCGGCCCTGGCGATGGCGAAACAACAAAGCCGGGAGATGGACCAGAAGAGGGAAAACGGCGGAGAGAAAAGTGGAAAGAAACCAACAAGCCACTCGCTCCATTCAGGGGGTGTAACCGCGGGGCTGAGCGCGGCCGGTTGCCACGGAGACGGCCAGGCCAGGACGGCCGCCGCCCATTGGCTGAGCGGCCAGAGCCAATGAGGAGGCGCGATGTTGCGAGGTCTTAAGATGGCTGCCGGGCGGCTGGCTCCGGACCGGTGAGTGGAGCCGCGGGTGGGGCTGATTCCCGGGCTGCTCGGGCTCCGGCGGGAGGCGGGGAGGAGCGCCGGGTCCGGGGAGTGAGGGGGCCGTGGAGGGGCCTCACAGCCTTTCGCCCGAGCCGCCCCGGCGGGGCCCGCGGGAGCGCCGGCGGGCCTGGCCTCCGAGGTGCCGGAAGCGCCTTCTCCGGCCCTGTCCGGCCCTGGTGAGAGGGGGAGAGGCTTTCGGTTAGGCCGGGAACCAGGCTTCCGTGGACGATTGCTGTGTCCCGGGAAGGGGATGCAGTTAATGGGGGTGTCCGCCGGCTGGACCTCCGGTGCCGGAACCTTCGGCGTCTAGTGTTGTGCCGGGGCGCCCCGGGGGGACCGGAGTGACCTGCCCCCAGAGCCCCGCCAGTTCCGGGCCGGGCGGCCCTGCAGGAAGAGGGTCCCCGGCTGGAGCCACCCTCCTGCAGTCAGTCCCGAACGTAAGTGTTTTCTCAGCCCCTCCTCGGTGTGTGGCTGGTTCACTGCGCGTCTTTCTCGGGTCTAAGGAAGTGTGTGCTCCCCGGCCGAGCTAAACAGACACCCTCTTGAATGAAAACATAAGGATGCCTGCAGAGTCCTGGTGAAGATTGATACACACATCCATCGTGCGTGAATCTGGGTGCTGGGGTTGGTAACTTACATCCGAAGGCAGGCCCGTGATGCACTTGTACTTCCTGCCTTTTTGAGAAGAGGGAACACGTTTATTTTTTTATGAAAGTAAACATGATGTTTACATGAACGTTGATGATACATTTTTAAAATTCTTTATTGTTTATAGTATTGAGGACACATGTTTAAGGTATTTTAGTTAAGTAACTTATTCCGAGCCTGTTTATTATTTAAATTATTTAACACTCTCTTCAGATTGGGGTGTGTGTGTTTGGGGGGGTGACTATACAGTAAGGATAAATTTATATCAGATAAGGTTCAGATTCCTGTGGTTATTTCTAATTGAATACAAAATGTGGTAAATAAAACTATTATTTGGTGAAAAAGGCATTGAAATTCTGGAATAGCAGAACAGGAGATAGGAGACATTTATTCCTTAAACTGCTTGGATTGTATCTTTTGGGGTTTGGTTATGGGCAGCCGCCTAGTCGGCCACGAATGTGACAGTATTACCAGAATGTGACTTTTGATATATGCAGTTTAGTGTAGCATCTTACATAGTTTTCTGTATTTAACATTGGGGTTGGGGATTTCTTAATAAAATTTTAGCAAGTCTAGGATTAATGGCTAGACTCATTCTTCCAAATCTTTGTCCTCTAAAAGTTTATAATTTGAAGTCATGAGTTCCATTTTTGTAAAATAAGTGGATGATGGTGCATTACACAAGTCAGTTATCGTATTTGTAAAACGTAGTAATTCCTCATGGGAGGACGGCTGTGAGATTAGTGGTAAATCAGTACTTGTCACATCGTTTGTATAATAAATAGCAATGACCTGCTCTGTTTCCTTGTCCTGGTTCTGTTTCTTCTGTCATAGTGTGTTTTCTTCTCTTTGATGCCCTGTGTGAAGTGCAACTAACTGAAAACTCAATGTTGGCTGTGACAGCTAGGGCGAGGAGAGGCGGTCTCTCCTAGGGCAGAGGGGCCTCATCACTATTGCATCTCCCTGCAAGAGGATGGAGTATTGCAGCAAAGAGTGAGGTGACCGAGGATTTGGGCACATACAATATTAAGACCCATAAAGAAACATTTGAAAGTTGCAAGACATCTCAGGGGTCATCTGATCAGACCTTCATTTTATAGCTTAAAAATGGAGACCAGGCAAAATGCAGTGTCTTGCCCACAATGATGTTCCTTAGAACTAGGAACCTGGCTTCAACATTCAGAGCCAAGTCTTTTCCTCCTGTACCAGCTGTTCCCCATCCTTTCACAACCCCAAAGGCCTTTTATTATATTTTGCTATCTCTCTGGGTGCCATGTTTTGAAAGATTGTGTCTATTAACATGTATTCATTAGTGTGTGTGTGTGTGTGTGTGTGTGTGTGTGTTTATGAAAATCAGGTCTGTAGCTACCAATCAGACCCTCTGATCAACGAATATGGTAAATAATGCTTCATTGATTTTAAGTCACCTCATGTAGATGTGGCTGATATATGAGGGGGGAAAATGTTGGGCTTTGAATGTTGAAATTAGCTTAGAGACCATTACTATCTTCATAAAACTTTATAAAAACCTTAGATTAAGAATTGCTGAACTGTGTCATGTTCTTGATGCATTGCGATCTGCCCACTGTGCTAAATAAATAGTGACTGTGGTTTTCAAGGGCAAAAGAAAACCCAACCATTCAGACTAGAATGACACAAATATTTTCATACTAAATTGTGTCAGCCCAGGACTAAAGCTGTGTTCTGTGTGGTATACACAGAATTTTTTAAAAGAATAATTGTGGGAAGGAAAAGAATCTTAACTTCAGAAGAAGAGAGTGTATGAGATGGTGAAGGTGATATTTAAAATCATTTGCATCTTTTGTGGGGCAAAAATGGTTGAATTAAAATTGTTTTAATTACAGACTTAAATAGGTTTTGTATTAATACAGGGATTGTTGTATAGTTCTGGCTAAAATGTGCACTAAAAAACCTTAAGTTTCCAGTTTTCTGGTTTGCCACGTCTCCTGGGAATGGCTGAGTAGTTTTCACATTTAAAGGGAAATTTGGAGTGATCTGCTTCAAAATAAAGGAATATGCACTGGTAGGTGTGGCGGGAGAGACGCTCCAGAGAAATAGAGAATCAGAATAGCCAAAACAGAAATAATAGGAGGCCTAACGTAGTTTCATTGGGAATGTGTGGAAGACAGGTCTCTGCTATGAATAGAAAACGGTGTTTTGGAACATGAGCCCAAAGTGTGTCACTAGCTGCCATTCCATGTCGGGCTGATTTACAGTAGAGCTTCTGGCCATGGGGCTGCTCCGCTTTGCAGGCTCCTGTGTAGAATTTGGGCTCCATGAAGTTAGGCATTTTTGTCTGTTTGGTACACTGCTGTCCCATTCTTGAGCGCCTGGCACACAGTGGGCATGCACAAGATGCTGTGGATAGGGGAAAGAAATGGTGGTTGCAAGCTTAGAAGACGCCCAATTATGCTAAAGCTATATTTGAAATTTGTTATGGAAATGGAAAAGGAGCCTACAGGTGTATTGTATGCCAGTATCACAGTCATGATGGAACTTACTATTGCTCCCCTCTCCCTGCTTTTCAGAAGAGTAGAAATATTTTTATTAATAACATGACAACTGTTTTTTAATATTGGTATATTTTACATGATGCCCTTTGTGCTTATAGAGCTTCTCAAGATGACCTTCATTCCAACTTTCCAAATCCTCAGGCTGCTGTAGGGATGCCTTCAGGTTTTATGGGGCCTGGAGCCTGTATAATTTTGGGTCTCTAAAGGAAGGAATACATATTCTGAATATAAAACTAGGTGTAGTGTTTTGTGCAAATGAGCCTTGAAGCTTAAGCCCCATTATCTTCATGCTGATTTGTTTCTGGGTTTATTGCTCTATTTAGAAAACCAGACACCAACATTTTTTATAGAAACTTTATGTCAACTCCTGGAAATCAGGGAAGTCAATGATTTGCATCAATTGTTAAGCAAATGCACTTCAAACATGAGAAACTTCAAAACTACCTTAGGAATGAATGCTGTCAAAATGAACATAGCCACAGGAATAATAATAGCAGAAAAGAACTGAGCACTGATTGAGCCCCTAGGACCTCCTAAATACTGCTGAGTGTTTTCATGGCTTATCTCATTTAATCCTCAGAACAAGCCTGGATGCATTATAATTACAGATGAAAAAACGGAGGTGTTAAAAATGATTTTCATATAGTCCTAGTATATGGTGGACACAGGATTACAATTGGAGCAGTTAGATGACAGATCCTTCCTCTTACAAAGTCAAGAGAATATTTTGGTGAGGATGTTTCTGAAAGTAACAGCTGATGAGTCTGGACCAATATATATAGCAGAAAGTAAGATCTGATTTTGGGACCTGGGAGGAGGTCCTTAAAGTTATTAGGAATCATGGAAAAGCCCATGATGTCTTTGTCTCAGAGATTAATGGTGGAGGTTTTGTTACTAGGTTAATTAATCACAATACGGGATAGAAGACTTAGCAGAAAAGATTTCTATTCATTTTATTCCTTCAGGTTGATAGTAATCATGAGCAGTACAACCAGCTTTTCTGTTTCAGGCATCTTTTAAGTAAAATGGATTTGGCTCAATATTCTGAAATAGACTGTGCCATTATAGTGAAAATGTACTCAGTTAATTTGAACAAATTGACTACAACTCAAGTTTTTAAAAATAGTTTTTATTAAACTTAACACTAGCTAATGGTTCTTTTTACAAATGGACTGTATAGCTATTGCTAAATATTATTTTGAACTTTAATATTAGTTTACCAAATATAGTATGTTTATGTTAAAATGTTAGGATTACATTTAATATTAGTTTAGCAAATAGTATAACATTTTATTCTAGGGTTTCCTTTTCACCATCACACTTTCCTCAAACTACTTGTACAACTTAAAAAACGTGTTTTGTTTTTTTTAATAATTTTTTTCCTGCTCCTTAGTAAGTCCTCTGAATGTTTTATACATCCAAATACAGGTGAAACATTCAATTTTGTTTTCTCCCTTTATAGATTTTTAAAAAGTTTAGCTGGACTGTTCCCAAACTATAGGTATAATTATTAGACTCTGGGATGTCATTTAATGGTTTTAAAATTCTTTGCATGCCTATTTAAATAGGCCTAACTTTACCCCTTTCCCTTTAGAAGAAAAGATGTGGAGTGGGCTGCTACCTCCTGGCCTAAATGAAAGTGATGCTGAGTTGAATTCTGAAGATGAAGACACAATAGAGAACTCTGGACCTAACTTACAGGAAGATGAAGAAGATGGGATCATTACAGAAACAGAGGGCACAGATTTCCCTGCTGATGGACCAGACACTGAAGCAGAGGCGAATGTAAATGCATATGAAGAGTGTCCTTCTGGAGTTCCCGTACATATATGGAATGTAGGTTTTCTCTGATGTGCCTGTTATAGCCTATGTTTGCACATGCCTGTGTGTCTCTGCCATGGCCAGGATGTACATGTTCTTGGGAGGTAATAGGTAGGAAAAATTCACCCAGAGTTCTTTTATTACCAGGTGGGTCTGTGGTCATTCCATTGGCCAGTCAGATATTTGCTTTCATTTTTTTTTTTTGTTTTTCATAAAAGGGGAAAGAAAACAAATATTTAGTAAGATTAGCTACTTTGCCTAATGTGATACAGGAGGGATTTCTATCTTAATTTTATCTTTTTGTTATCTATGAGCCATTGAATTTTACTCTCAGATCATCAGTTTGACTTATATAGAAATATCTAGAAATAAAGTATGAAAACTCAGGTTGTGACAGAGCCTTGGAGAAAATAGTATCTCAAGAACTTAAATACATGTTTATAAATACTAGAGTATAATAGTTTTATTGTTATTTTTTGATGCATGTATTGCTTCAAAATATATTTGCTTGTTTTTACTTTTATATAGAAATTTCAAGAATTGCATAAAAAACATTCTGAACAGAAAATCTCATCTTCAAGATTCAGAAGGAAAAAAAGAAAACGCTCCAGAAAAGGTATTTTGTTTTAATTCAGGTTAATTGTCAATAGTGCTAATGTTAAACTGTGACTAACAGAGCTCATTAATTTTTATTAACTGTAATTTTGAAATAACAACTAAATACTTAGCTATTAACACTGTGAATTCTTTTCAGGTAAATTGAAGAATGAAGAAGAATCTCCAAGGTAGGTGGAATTGAATATATTTGTCTATTCTAGTTAGTATTTGTAGAATTTGTACAAATAGTTAAACTAATTACCTCTGAAACATAACAAAGAACTAGTTGTTGTAATATAATTGTAGTGACCAATTAAAAACAGTGCAAGTAAAAATGAGTACATGTAGTGCAAAACATATTGTTTACCTTTTTATAGTGAACAGTCCCCAAGTGAAACCCGGTTGAAGGAACTTACTCAGTATTTTGGAGTCAATGACAGGTTTGACCCCCCTGTTAAAAAGAAGAAAGTTGAGAAGGTAAAGTATTTTTGATTTTTTTTATTGCATCTTATATTACTCAGTAGGAAATGTTTGTAATTAACCTTGCCAAAGGTAGTTCTCATTAAGTGACTGTTAACATGCCTACTACGTGCCAAACAAGGTGCTAGATAAAGAGTATATAGTTACAAATCATTAACAAAAACTGTTTAGAAATAAATGAATGGGGTATTGTGAAGAAGTTCAAATGGAGGCCACACTTTAGCTTGTTGTGGTCAGGGGAGAAGATTTAGCTGGGCCTTCAGAGTTCATTGCGGGGTGTGGGCAATATCAGCGAGCAGGAATAGAATAGACTTGGTAAAATGAGGCAGGAGCTTGGAGGAGAGTCTGAGCTTTAGAAACACATTTGGGAATTGTCGGTCTATATATAGATGATATTAATACTGAGTAGAGGCTTGAATGCAGGCTTGAGTAACTCACATATTCACATACAGGAATGATGGACAGATTCCAGCAGCATAAAAACAGACTGCTGAGTGGTAGGACAAGAGCACAGGGTCCTGCCTGGTGAAGCCCAAGTATATTGTACCCTGTGTGTGCAGACAGATGCCTCCTTCGTGAGTCATTGCTATGGATGACTGTGTGCATAGAGATCATTACCCTTCCCTGATTAATCAGTGTTTCTCATGAAAAACCTGATTTCCACCCATCGCTGGGTGGTGTTGCATCATTGAGGGCATATGCATTCAGGAACTCACACAACAGAATTTTACCTTGTGATTCCAGCTTTGTCAAGTAGAGGAGCTGGACTATGACCTCACCAGCCATGCTATTTGTAAAGTGCTGTTAGCTTATGGTGTTAGGCGATGGAAATGTTTACCTATGGATGATTCTGTACTAATGTAAGCATTTGGAATGTTAATATCTACTAAAAGAGCTTAAAAAAAAAAAAAGTTGAACATATAAGTGGGATTCTAGGATTTTATTTCTAGGAGAGGGTTTTGGCCATCCAAGCCAATAACTGGTTTTCTTTAAGGAAACAGACACTTAAGAATTAAGTGCCTCATTTACCCAGGCTGTGACCACATTTCCTGACTCCTAACCCAGTGTTTTTTCTACTATGTTATGCCTTCTCCCTTAGAGGCTGCTCCAAATGGCTGGGTAATGGAGGTTGATTGATGGCGAAGAGATACATTTATAATTTTAGATGATTTATTTTCAGCAGTTCATACAAGTTTCTAGAAGAGGGGAATGTTCTTTGTGACAGTAACTTGTAAGCTGTGGCCCATTCTTGGTAGCCAAAGGGAAGTAGCAAGTTGACTGAGTAAACAGACCCCTGGCTTATTCTTGGGCGTTGGTGGTAGAATAGGTTGAATTCCTCTCTGCTCGCTGACCTGCGTTGTTCTGCCTCTGGAGTAAGGGAATGTGGCACCCAGGTGACCCCCATCTCAGGAAGCCTACCTAAGGGAGGGACACAGCAGAGCCGCCATGTGGGACAGCAGGACAGACTCAAGAACGGATGCTGTGAAACCAGGTTGCTGAGGTGAAAGACTGGAGAGCAGGTGTGGGTTGAGGTGTCAGGCTACCCCGGAATTGGTGGCACAGGGAAAATTAAAGTTTGGTATTAATGCTTTGTTTTCACATATCTCGGTGGCATTTGAGGAGATACCTAAAGTTCTATGTAGGAAGGAGAGGCCATTGTTTTAATATTTTTTAAATGAAAGTAGTTTATTTTGACTATAAAAAGAAATATTAATGAAAATGTTCCAGGTGCAGGTACTGAGAGCCTATTATGAAGGGAATTGGGTGCTATTCAAAAGGAGTAAGAAAGTGGTTTTGTTTTAAGCTGATAATGACATGGTATCCGCTTAAGAAAAATAGAAGACCAATTTGGAGATGGTTATAATCTTTCAAACAAGAGATTATGACGCCCGAAGAAGCACCGAAAGGAGAAACGAGAGACACTACAAAAACAGTTAAATTAAGAGCATGGGATTGGAGGCATTGAAGCCGACTGAGGATTTTATCAGGGGTGTCTAATAGGGGAGTCAGCTCTAAAGGAGAACCAGGCGCAAGTGAGGAACTTGTTTTTAGATATAATTAAAAAGGAAGGACACTACCTTCAATATGAAGATAACTAGGAAAAAGCTGGCGCTGTAGATCTTGATAAGGTGAAAGGTCAGATGCTTTAAATTATATAGAGATCCAAAGTAGCTTATAAGAATTAATTGAAGGCCTAGGATTGAATTACTGTGTGAAATAAGAGTAAGAAGAAGAAGGGGTCAATCACAGAAATCGCAGGAGTACTGTCATTAAGGGGCAACCAGAAAGAGGGGGCTTCAAAGGAGGTTGAAGATAGATATTTGGGGGGATAGAATGAGGATGTAGTTAACATAAAAGATGCTCAGGTGAACGGACAACAGTTGGTGTCTCCTGTGACTATAGAGGATTAAGGTTGGAATGAGATGACATCAGGGCAACCGATAAGAGTGTTTTAGAAGAGAGAGAAGTGGTACTCACATAAGAAGCATCAATTTGATGAAAGAGGCGGAGTCATCCCATCTAGTCCCTGGTCCAGAATGGGGGTAAGGGGAGGACAAGCTTGTCTGTGGGATGAAAGAAAGATGAAGAAAAGAGAGAGGGGGTAGAAAATTTAAAGAGCAAGGTTCTGGAGAGCATGAAAGCCGATGGGCTTATGGTGAGCACAGGAGGGATTCGTCTTGCAAGAGAGACGATTCTTTCCTGGAGGCAGTAAAGAATGAAGAACAGAGTACCTGAGGATAACTCTTTTTTGAGGTGGATGAAGGGAGGTTGTAGAAAGGTCATACATATCCTTGGTTCTTCCCCTTCTCCTGCCATGAGCTCCCATAAAGTGGGGAGTTCCAGTCTGAAAAGAAAGGAGGTAGTGTTTGGAGTAATGGAAAAGACATGTAACAGTGTTGTGGAGGAATGTGGAGTCTTTCAAGGGAGAATTGAGAGCCCACCCAGCTGAACTTGATAAATGGCTTTTAGGGAAGCCAGTGAATTGAGTTATTTGATTTTCTCTGACATTGCTGAAACACCTAGATGTGAAAGTAGTAGAAAGAAATGGTTGGGAAAGCCTAGACAAGATAAGATGTTGGAGGAAATTGAAGGCAGTGCTTAGGTCAGTGGTTCTCAAACTGTAGCCTGCTACACAGTCTTTGCTAGCAAATGCTTGTTTGCTTTTCTTTTCTGCCTTTAAGTTTCAGGTTTTGTGTCTTTCTAGTCGGGCCTTGAAAAGAGCATAGACCAGGCTGTGGACGAGTGGAATATTGAGAAGGCTGAGGAGCTCAGCAACCAGCTAGCTACCCGAGAGGTAAGTCTGACCTTCCTTATTTTCTAAAATGAATGGACATTTTTAATGATCATAAGAAAGCTCAGTATTCAGAAATTTACCTATGATTTTCCTTCCAGTCTATTTTCTTTCCTCTTGTTCTGCCACTTATTTACAAATATTTTTGTTTAAGTCTAAAACTTATGGTGGAAATATAAGTTCAGAGACCTTTTTGCCCTTATGAAAAGGTTAGTGGCTAGCTTTCTTTTTCTGTTTGCATCATTTACTCCAGTTTAACTCTCCAGGAGGAGAGTTACATATAACTCTGTGTGTTATAACGCTAATCTCTCAATGTTATTCTAAGCCTTGCTCCCCAGAATGCATTCTTATTTTATATTCTGCACATTTCCCTCAGCCATAAAGAATTTTCTTTTAAAAAAAAGACTGAAAGTTTATAGTATAAAACTAGTAGATACATTGAATATTATTTTTGTACCTTCTGGGAGAATCACTGCTAGGTGTTGCTAGTCAAGGGCACACTTAGAATAAAGAGCTCATATTGGCATATGTTTCATTGTTGCTATTGTTTTGAACATTTTTTGTCCTTGCTACTATAGCTTTCACTTTTAGCATCTCTCCCCTTTCTTCATTTTATTCTTAAGCTGTAACTGCTCCATAGGGTTTGAGTATGTGGGCAGCATCATCAGTCATCTGTGTAAACAGTTGGCTGTGTATACTGTTTTCTTACTCACCTGCAGGTGAGCATCTTCTAACAGACTAGTGATGAAATTACTATTTTAATAAATTTTCCTATGGAAATACTATTTCACTCTCACATCATTAGATGTCAAAAATCTATTGCTGGCTGTTTGTTTGTTTTCTCTTTTTGGCTGCCAGCTAAGTATTTTGTGAGGTTTGTATTTCTATGCAGGTAAAAAACCAGTCCAGTAGTGAGGCTTAGGGGTGTACAAGTTATCTTCCTTTCCTGAAGCTTCAGTGACACCCTGGGAGGGGACAGGCCACCTGTGGCTGCGTGTCAGGCAGCGGCTGCTTGTTCACTCCCCCTGTCTGTCTGCCTCTCCCGGCTCCTTGTGAGGTTCCTTTCTCTGCCTGCTGAACTGCTCTGGCTGCCAGCGTGCTCCTCAGAGGCTTCAGAAACAAATGTGTGTTTCCTCGGAGGATATTCGGTTTCTGGTTTTGCTTTGTCAGACTGCTGTTTTGGAAGTGGGAATTGTATTATACAGACTAGGTGTTTTCCATTTTAAGGGCTGTTATTTTCTGTCACACTTATGACAAAGGCGATTGCTATAGGAATACTTGTTTTTTTCAGTATTTGTAAGGATAGTAAACATTTTTCTCAAGTGCTCTTTTTTCATACAAATATAATCCTTTGTTCTACTACAATAAATTAAATTTATTTAGTGTGGGGTTAGAGGATTCTGATTAAAGAAGACAATTTGAGTCCTATTCTTGTCTTTGTATAAGTGGAAAAACATCTGGAAGGTGTTTGCTGTTTAGACGTAGACATTGGAAAGGTACTGATGCTATGTTAATTACGTGCCCTTGAAGAATAAAGTAATCAAGATGGAATTTCTGAATAAATAATTTAGTTTGAGATTTAATGTTTTATATTTATCCCTTGGCTGTCGAACACTGCGGAGATGAGAGATGGGATTTGAGAAGGAGGTAATTGTGGGTTGGGACAGAAACCCTTTGTAATTAAGTGCACACATGCGCGGTGAGAACCCTTTTGGAAATCAGGTACGATGGTTTTTAATCAGGAGCATTTTCTTTTTTCAAGAAGCGGTGACTGGGGCCAGCTGATAAAGCCTTTGCTCAGAGGCACAGATCCCAGAGTTCTTTAAGCCTTTTCTAACCATAATAAGTGAAACTAATTTTTGATGTTTAACATTTATAAGCCTGTGAAACCAATAGGGCAGGACCAGTGCTGGGAAAAATGAAGCCGAAGTAGGGCCATGTTTGGGGATGGGCCTTGAATACAGTTCCTCAAAAACATGCCAAAATAAGGCTGTCAGTGCTTGTGGTTGTGACACAGCCAGCGCACGTTTTTCCAGAATCGCCTTCCCTTCCGTTAATGGTAACCTAAGGATGTCTGTGATCTGAATTTGTATGGAAACAGTTCAGTGTCTAAAGCCTAGATTGCGCTATTAGCTTTGGTTTTGCCCTGTGGTAATGCTGCTTTGGGACTCCATAGAATTATGGATTAGAGATGAAGCAAAAAATATACTTGGGTTTGTGTCATACTGATGAAACTGTTTAAAAAGTTGTTTTTAAAAAAATATTATTTGTACACACACACACACACACACACACACACACACGTATTTGAGCACATTTGTGTCTTGTTAACCTCAAGCCTGAATTGGAAGTGCATTCCATTCATTATTGATAGTGATCCTTTGAAAGTGCCATCCTCTGGTACTAATATGCAAGTATTGATATTCACATCTTTGTTAAGGCCTAAAACCTTCCATTTGGGGTAATGATACAATGCAGGCCAAAGGCAATGACTTCCACCATTAGTGCTGTTGGACATTGTATTTTTTTAGAACCTAATCAAGGTCTCACAGTATAAATGATAAAAAAAACAAACCATTTTAATAGATAAAAATAATACATTGGCAGTATGAATTAAATTAAAAATTTTATTTTTTATTAATTTTTAAAAATAGACTACTTAAACGTTTGGATTCTAAAACATAGGTAAAATTAATATTGAAATAATAATAGTTTGTTAATATTTAAAATAACAAAGGTAGAAATGGCCTTTTAAAAAATGTTTGAATTGATTGAGTTATATTTTTTCCTAACTAAACAAATTAAGTGCTATCTTAAATTTAGGCAAGTTATTGATTTAGAGCATAAAACTGTTTTTAGAGCAGTTCCCTAGAATATCTGAAGACATTCTCATTGAAGAGGGTATATATACGTTGAAGGATAGTTTCTGCCTGTTGTATGAACAGCTAAGAAGTGGTCCTTCATCAGAAATGCTTCGGATGCCAGAGGGCTTATTCTAGCTTTCAGAATTTTCCCAGGACCGTTCACTGTTAGGCTCAGTTTCCCTGCAAGGATTCTGGCTACAGTTCGCTCTTTTTATTCTCGTTTAGTCTTATGGTGATGTACATGCCATGCTGTCTTGATGGAATTAGAGCTTGAAGTACTGCTCCCTCTTTCAGACTCCTCTCTCCCCCAACAAAACAAAAACAAAATAGGTTTAGCTATCCAAGTTCATGAAGCATTATCATATCTAGAGTTCATAATTGAAACATTTGTTTACATTTTTGGAACCGAAATGCTGCCAAACTTGGTAAGTTTAAAGTCACTTCCCATCAGTGCTACTTTCAGAGCTCCAACATTTTAGGAAAGGTGTTCACATCATGTGGAAGAAGATGAACTGAAAGACGTACTACAATGAAGGAAATTTTGTGTTCGAAACCCTTTATTCTGAAATCTAGAATTCTTCCTATTTTTGTGAATGGGTAGAAATATCTTAACAACCATCTTTCCAATATAAAATAATTCAGATATGAAGCTGAACATATATTCCAGTTAGCTACTGTAGGAACCTGGGACTTTATGAAGAATGGTAGGTACTTTCCATTTTCTTAATTACTGTGATTTCTAGCCACTGAAGATTGTGTAAGCAAAGTAAAAGTGTATTAAATATTGCTCATTTGTATATTTTAAGGATTTAAAGTTAAATATCTCTATTTCATTATTTTTGTAGAAACAACAATCATTCTGTTAATCTAGTACCATGGGTTTATATGAAGAATGCATTATTTCATTATAAAGCCATCTAATGCCTGCTATATATATTTTATGACCTTCTTTGAAATTTTACTACTCTGCCTTCTGTCGTGTTTTTCTTCTCTTTGCAATTAGACAGTAGAGTTTAGGGCCATTTTCTTTGTGGTACGTCACCGATGAGCAGTGGGAGAGAATACAGGACTCGAGAGAGAAAAGCTCGCACTCGTTCAGTAGGCTGCTTTCTGCTGGTCAGCAGCTCAATCGGCTACCTGGGCAAGTTGGGCGCTCTCTGCCCCCTCAGGGGTATGTATGTGTCTGTTAAGGATCATCTAGAACCCTCTCACTTTCACTAACTTTGGTTGTCTTAGTGGCTTTTTAATTCGTCTGTGTATCGTTTTGTAGTCTGCTCATAGAATGGGGGTCTTTTAATGTTAATCAGCTTAACAATAACCCACAACCTTCGGACCAACTTAATGGGGGCCTTTTAAATGGTGATTTTAATACCTTTGAAGCCTTGTTCTCCTTAGATTTTAGGAGTAATTCTGTTATCTCATCTAGATGAACAATTAGCACAGTGTATGAAAAATAAACTATTCCTATGCAGGTAAGGGAAGACTTCATTGAGTTCCTTTACATTGAAGTTCAACATATGTTCATGCTCACTGAAACGTTGTGTGTAGCCTTGGAGTTGGAGCATTTTAACATGGATAGGCAAACATGGCACCAAGTGGTGCGTTTTCCTCGCAGGGTTTTGGGTGAGCTTGCTCAGATCCATTGCATTGAGGATGTCTTCTTTTAACCTTTGGGGTTTGAGTGGATGATCACCTAGGATGGTGTTCCTTATGCTCCCTTTTCATTATGTTTATCTGTGCTTTTAAAAAACATTAAGAAAAGATTTCAGATGTTACAAGTCTAATTAAAGAGACAGACAAAGCACAGTTTATACTGTAGATTTTTTCTGCAGTTCAATTAATCAGCATGTTTTCTCTTTTAATTAAAACCATTTTAGTAAATTAAAGCCCACAGCAAAACACATATATAATTTGTTTGTAATTAGCTCTTAATTGGTGGTAGTTGAAGCTTAGCACCCTCGGTTTCTTTCTTCATGATTGCCATTTTATTAGCAGCCAGTCATTAATTAATCTTTTTCTAATTAGCTTATAAAACTGTTGATGGCACATTATTGTAAATGTGATTTTAAGTTCAAAGCTTGTTAATAAGCTTTCTTACTTAGAAGAACAGAGATAAAGAAATTGCTGAAAACAGCACTACAGTTCTTTTTTAAAAAAAACTGTCTTTTTTATGGGGAATCTGTAAAGCATCTAACAGCTTATGGTTAATTTTTTAATGCTTTTTCCCCCTTATGAATGGATAAGTTGCTTGAATATAAATGTCTATATCCAGAAGTAATTTCAATAGTATAACATCTTTTCTCCCTCCTTTGGAGTACTGTAATCTACTTATAATTTGAAGCCTTAATAATCATCATTAAAACAGGTGTTATATAAACTCTCGTACTATGAAATTGAAGTTGATTATATGAATCAAAGTATATCTTCTCACACGAGCCAACGAATCACGGGCCAAATCCATTTTTTAACTATTGCAAGGTGAATCATACACACACAGATATACACACAATATACAGTATGTGGTATTTGTGTATAATAGATCTTTATGATATGTTTTAAAAACAGGATTTGTTGGGTTATACTTAGAAATAAAAACCATTTGAGTTTAATTGATATGAAGGTGTGGGTATTAAATAATAGGTGTTTGTGCAGTTGCACATGCACATAGATAGAGGTGGAACACAAACTTGCAGAGCTGTGCATGCACATTTTTAGATGACAATGCAATGAGGCTATTTTCTGTAATAGAGAGGAAATGATTTGATTTAAAGGCTGAGTGTAAATGACTCGCTATGGCGGAGCGTCTGTGCTATTACAGAGCTCCGGCATCCCAGGTATGACCCTGGAGAGGACGGTGCGGGTCCGATGCAAACATCGGAATTTACCAAAGCACTCACCATATTTAATTAGCCACGCCGTCGTCTTTATTGAAATAAACTACCAGTTTTATAAAACTCTTTAACTGCGTGGCATTCTGAGCTGTTCATCAATATTAGTGCAAAGTTTTGAAAGCTGAATAAAAAAATACAGCGTTATAAATCACTGGAAGTGCTTTCCCCCCTTATTCGCTTTTTGAACTTTGCATGTTATTTCAACTTTGGCGGTTTCTTTGCTTGTTTATAAGGCGGCATTTTAGGGTGTCATGGAAGAGACTAGAAAGGGATAGCTGACAAGGAAAAAATTAAAAATTGGATAAAAAGTAAATGAATAATGTCATATTACCAAAAAGATGAGAGGCTAATTTGTGCCGACTTTTTGCTAATTTTGTTCAAGCCTCAGAATGAGGAGCTGTCACCCGCTCTGTGTCGCGCTGATGACAGTGCCAATGATCCATGAAATAAGCTGCCGCTGGCTTTGTTCTGATAAGAATGAACAAATCTGCACAGTGTTCGGCTCCCAGAATCTCATTTTCATACTTGCATGCAGGCTAAAAGAAATAAGCTGTTTGCAGACTTGATTAATCAGACATTGGAGGGGTTTTTGTCTCTTTGATCTCTTTCGTCTCCTAGGTAACTTGCTTGACATTAATGTTGAGCTTGAGTAAAGACAATCAGGAATTGTCGACCAAACTGATATAAAAATTAAAGACCTTGACACTTTAAGTACTCCGGTAATGGTTCCGCTTTACTTCAGAAAACATCTGTTTTCATTTAATTAAAGAACAAAAGAGAACGGCATAAATATTTTTCATAGAGACCTATTATTTCATAAAAAGTTAAAGTATGATAATTGGTATTTTTAAATAAGTGCCTTGAAAGTACTCAAAAGGGAGGAAAACTTTATAAATCTGTTACAGGCTAGTAATTTTTGAGATGAGGAAAATATTTTATGGAACGGATAAGAAGTTTTTACAGTTGGGTTAGATTAAGCTGTTTGAATCAGATGCTTCAAATGATTATCAGCGAACTCCAGAATGGCAAGGTTTAGCAAGAAAAACTAACCCGATTTTGAAAGTTTGTCTTTTAAAAATCCCTACTATGTTACAAGATGTGCCATTATATCTGTTTTACAACCCAGTATGATTTACACACGCTGAACCTGTAAAATTGAAAGGAATTAAAAAAATGTCGCGGAGCATTTGCTTGAGGTTATGCAGACGCTTTTACAAATCTTCCAAGTGGCTGTAAAGATGAATGCCTCAAGGGTCCAGCCAGGGCCCTGCTTTTCCAACCAGCTAAAGCCCTTATCTTAAATCCAAGCAAAGTACCATTAATCTTTTTGAAAGACCTTTTATGGCTTTTAATATATCCCAAATTAGAACATTTTACACCCTTGGTTCCTGAAATATGGTGATAAAAAGCCTTTAGAGCTTAATTTTCCTTACCGCTTGCTCTGACCAATTTGCAGTTCTTTGTGATAATGTTTAGACACCTTAATTAAAATGCAGCAAAATATTGGATGTTCTATATGGAAAATGCTGATACTTCGGCTACACATACAAGAAATTCTGTATATATTTTTATTCATTAAAAGAATTTTTCTTCCCACATTGTGTTGCTATAGTTATCTGATGAGCCAAAGCAGTTCTTTAATATAAAAACTATTGACCAGGCTTTTGTGATGTTTACTTGGGTATGAAGATGCATTTTCCCTTTTTCAGGCGTGAAGGGGGATTCCGGTTGGCCTGTATTATTTGTTTGTAATACTGAAACATAGCACGATCTTCTCTTATCTTCTGGAGCCCGGGGTAGTCACCTTGCCTGGGAAACATGCTGCTCTCAACGCTCTTCCACAGAGGATTTTTTTATTCTTCCGCATGTCCAAATAGTCCCACTCCTCATACTCTCCACAGGAATAAGTGAAACGTTTATTGTAAGCATATGAATGACAGAAAATTGATATACGTTTTAGAAAACAACTTGGTCACACGGTTAAAAGTACATGGCAAATATGTTTTGGGTCATTTTTATTTCATACTCAAAAAGTATAAGCTCAGTTTCAATACAAGACGAACTAGCTGACTGGTGCTTTGGTCGGGGAGTTTATTTGGCAGAATTTGTGTTTGATACATAATGCACAGGAATACAGGTAAGTAGACAATACGGAGTTCTGGGTTTTGCCCTTTGGAAGTGGGGACAGGGAAGAGACTGAACACTCAGGGGGGGATGCCCAGAGTGCGTCTCGGTCACAGGCGGCAAGCTGCATGGACGGCGGCGGCCGTTACTACTGCTCTCCTGCCCTCCCAGCCGCCCTGCTTAGGTGGAGCCGTATGCGCAGCTCTGACCAGAGGCCTGGGAGCAGAAATGACGGGTGTCACTTCTGGACGAAAGCTTTGGGGTGAGACCCTCTAGCCACCCTGAACTCGGCTCGGAAGCCACATGCTGAGTCGCAGGCACCACACGGGGGAGGAGAGCCCTGCTCGTCTGCTGACTTTAGTGAACGGAGAAAGCAGAGGTCAGCCGGTGAGGGGGGATTCGTTTGGTGCTGCGGCGTTGACTAGCTTAACCTGATGGGTGCGAGCCTGGTTTCTCACTGTGATAAATGGGCAGTTTCTCAGTGGCCAGGAAATCCTGATGGGCGCCCCACAGCATCCTCCATAGCTTCCCTTCCTCTTCGGGATTCTTAGCCTTCACCAGTTGACTTAGATGAACTTTTCTCTGATAAGGAACTGAAAGTGAAAAGAGAATCGCGAGAACAAGCCCAGTCCTGAAGCAGTGTCCCTGGCAACCCCTCTCCCAGCCCCCAGTTTGAAATGAGACCTTTGCCCAGGGCTGCAGTCCTGTGCCTAGAACAGTGCCCGGCAGAATAATGCATTTGTGCCCTTATAATTGTCAGATGCATGCCAACCTTGTGAGATGGGGTGGCGGCAGGTTTGGTGCTGCTAGTGTTGGCTTGAATTTTGAGAAGAAACTGGCCTGCCTGCTCCCATGGGCTCTCAGGTCTCACTCCATCTTCTTTTCTCCGCGGACCTTCCTGTTGGTGTGACCACTTCCACACCTGCCAGGTTGCTTCTGTTGGTTCCTGTGGACTTTCCTCAGCTGAAAGATCAGCTCTGGTTTGGCTCTGATTTAGAAACCCCAGGCAGGCTTGATTCCTCCTCCTTCGTTTCACCCAAAGAAACTTTCCAGGATCAGTTGGAAGAAATGTCGGGCCTGCCGGACCGCAGTGCTAGCCGGCCTCTCCTTACACATGCGCTCTCAGCCACCTCCTGGGGCTCATTGTTGGCAAACAGCTCACTAACACTTGGGCTTCACTGGTTGACTTTAAGCGGCGGCCAGTCCTTTCTGCTCTTGCTTACGTCTGCTCTGCCCACTGATGGGCACAGGTCGTGGAGTACAGGGATGGGAAGGAAGAAACACCAGAGGTCTGGCTTTGCTGTGTAGCCAGGGTTCCTATGGGCGCTCTGGAGGCGTCCACAAAGACAGGCGCTGTTAGCTCCGAGCACCCAGACTGGATCCCATGCTGGTCCTGAGACACTCCTGACAGCCCTGCCGCCGAGCTGGCAAAGCGGCGTGGTGCCCCTAGAAGCCGAGGAGCTGGAGCGGCAGAAGCAAAGACTGGTGCCGAGTTAGAGAAGACCAAGTGGGAGAGGAGGAGGTTTCTTTTTTTATTTTTTTAATATATCTTATTGATTTTTTTACAGAGAGGAAGAGAGAGGGATAGAGTTAGAAACATCGATGAGAGAGAATCATCAATCAGCTGCCTCTTGCACACCACCCACTGGGGATGTGCCTGCAACTAAGGTACATGACCTTGACTGGAATCGAACCCGGGACCTTTCATTCCGCAGGCTGACGCTCTATCTATTGAGCCAAACTGGTTTCGGCAGGTTTCTTTTTAAAAAAATGTATATTTTGTTATTGATTTCCGAGAGGAAGGGTGAGGGAGAGAGAGAGTGAGGAACTTCAACGATGAGAGAGAATTGTTGATCGACTGCCTCCTGCAGGACCCTACTGTGAATCGAGCCTGCAACCCAGGCATGTGCCCTGACCGGGAATCGAACAGTGACCTCTGGTTCATAGGTCGAGGCTCAGTGACTGAGCTGAGGTTTCATTTTGGTTAGACCTCATAGGTCCGGCAGATGGGTGTGAGGAGGAGTATGAATTGAGGGACCAGCAGAGGGAGGGTCATAGCACCTGTGGTCCTGGTGCTCAGCCTTCTCACCTGTCTGTGAGTTAAAAGCTGTTGCCCCTCATACCCGTGGGTCATTAGCTTTCCCAGGTTTTATTAATGACATCTCTGACTGCCAGTCAGAGCAGCGGATCAGCATGAAATACCTGGTGTGACCATACGGCCTGGCTGTAATTCTGGCCCCTACCGAAGAAGTGTGGTGTCTGTCAGTTCCGATTCTGCCTCATCGGAATAACTGTTTGGCCTCCTTTTTGCTGATCGCTGCGGATTCTCACCACAGCCTCTGGGGGCCCTCCGTTTGGGAAGCATTTCCACCCACTGAGGGGTCTGAAGGAGGCATAGGGCCACATCAGTGTAGCCCTACAGTTTGGTTGTTCAAGGAGTCCAGAGCATATGAAGTTCTCATTTCTGGGCATGGCTCTCTCACCCTCAAGTATTTGTAGTCTTGTATTAGCTGGAATATTTATTTTCACTTTTGCATTCTCTTTTTCTTCTAATTCTTAGCTTGGTGTGAAAATTGCCAAAGCGATTGCCTGCGATAACTTTGTAAAAGCCAAAAAGGAAGTTGAAAATTCACAGGCTGCTCGCAAGAAGAAGAAACTTGCGTGGGGGTAAGTTTACAGCTCTTAGTGGTGACGCCGCTGGCTTCCTAGAAGTGAACACATCCTGGGACACGCTTTATGGGCCAGCGTGTGTGTCATTGCTGCCCACTGTGTTCTTTGTACGTGTGCTGGATGTTTGTCAGGTTGTAAACGAACAGGCGCTTCTTCATCCTGTTCAATGTGTGTTTTGTAATCAGTGGACATTTAAGTTTGTTTTACTTTGGCACTTAGTGAGCATGTTACTTTAGTGAAATATTTTAGAAAGAAATTGAGATGTTTGTGTTCTTCATTTTAGATTTGAAGCAAAGAAGAGATGGGAAACCAAAAGCAACATGGGCTACATGTAACTTTCCAGAGTTATGACAGCGTGCCTTTTCCTGAGTTTTCATTGCTCACAAGACTGATATTCCTGCTTCTGTTAAACATGTCAGGAAGTTGACGGAAGAAGAAAGAAAACATAAGCGTAGTATTTGGAGGGTGATCATCAATCCTTTTCTAAAGAGTTCAGCCCATTGAGGTGAATGGAATGGAGGGCTGTATTACAGGAGTCTGAGCCCATGTAGAGGGGAAGAGTGGCTTTATTTATTATTTATAGAGACCTGCAGGGTAATCGATTTCACTTTTCATCCGTTTGGTATAGCACAGCCGTTAAGCTCCTTGTACTTTCTTACCTGTTCTCAGTGGAACTGGACTCATTCTGGAATTGTCATTTCAAGATTGGCATTTTTGTTTATGATGGATTCGTCATAAGTGTAAGAAAATGTCCATTGATAGTCTTGACAAATGACTTCATCTTCTTGTTTTAAAGAGTAATGATTGGTTCTTTATTGGAGTTGTTACTTGACAGTCACATAATAAAAGCAATTGGTTGGTTTAGTGGACCTTCAGATACAATGTCTCAATAAAAAAAGACAGCACGTAGTGTTTGGAGGATGATTGAAATTCAGCACTTGCTGGAAATGTCTTCCTAAATCTCTCTCAGCCCAGCCATGTCACTCCTTAAATTATGAGATGATTCTTAGAAGCGAAATGGTATATTAGTACGTTATAACTCAAGACAATATAACTTTGAACCTTCTAAGAACATGGTTTGATTGTTTTTACTCCACTCCCCCATTTTCCTTAAAAGATGGTGCATTAATGAGCTGTCAGAGAATAGTTGCATGGGAAGTAGACTTTATCATGTGTGGGTCAGAGTCCTCGCTAGAAGGGCCTTTGAGAAACCATATGACCAGCTGTTGACACGACCACCGCTGGAGGCTGGGAGTCTGGCAGGCCTCTGGTGTTGGGCCTCCCTCCTCGGGCTCGGTAGAGATAGATACAGAGCTGCAAACGTCCTCTTCTGGATAGTATAAATTTAGGAACATAATTCTATTAACGTTATTTTTAGATTTATTGTAGTAACAGAATTTCACTAATTTATTGGTGTCATATTCAATGTTTTACCTATATTCTGGAATAAGTTGCAATTTTAGAGAACAAAAATCCTATCTTGCTTCCACTTAGGTGAGAAAAGCCTGTGTAGAAAAAGCAGGATTTAGGATATTGTTTATCTATTTATAGAATTCATCATGAAAGGTGTGCAAGACCAAATATTGGAAAATGTTACGTTTTTGTGATTTAATATTCCCTGTTGCACTTTGTAGATATAATCTTATACTGCTTACCTATAGCATCTCATTTTAAAGTCCTAATAGGTGAATATAAGCTTATGGCATAGGAGCCTTTCCTTTAAGAAAACATCGGCCACACAGTCCCGTGGTCTTGCCTGGAACATTAAAGTGCTCTTGGGCAGGACCGGTGTAGACTTCTCTCACCCCGGGCTCCAAGGCGGGCATGTCCCCGCCCCCGCCTCTGCCTCTGCCTCCTTGTTCTCTTCCGTACCCCTCCCTGCAGCACCCACTCCCTGCAGCGACCCCTGCAGCATGTCTCCCTGTCTGCTCATGCGGAGGCCTTGCCGGACGGCCTGCTTTGGGTGTCTGATTGGGAGCCGTCCTCAGCCTGTCCCAGTGCCTAACGTGGTGGGGCATCTGAATTGAATTGGAGGCATTATGGCAAAGTCAGACACAGTGATGGAGGCATGAAGTAAGGGGAGCCACAGGCCATCCATGCCCACTCTGGGGGCCTGGGATTTGAAAAGCTCCAAAACATGGTATAGCAGAAGGGGGTGGCATGGCGTGGGGGTGGGAGAGAAGGGCTTAAGGAGAAGGAAGGCACCTATTGTCTTGGGTTCGCCCTGCTGGCACGTCATTTGGATCCAGATTTACTTTATTATCTTTAATTTGATTTAGACATTTTGCTCATTAAAGAAATAAAATGGGATCATAGTTCTCTTAGAGGACACATGTTGCCTAAAAGGGAGGGCATTTGTCCTCTTCATCTGGTCACCGAAAAATAAGGGTTCTCTCTGGATCAGTAACAACATCACTTCCTGGGCTCGGACCCGTGCATTTCCTACCCCTGGAATGCCCGAGCCAGGCTAGCAGTGTAACTGTCAGTCGTTAACTGAGATGAATACTTTCGGGCCATCAGGATGGCAGTAACGTAGCTGATTTATTAAGTACTCGGGGCTAAATAGCTCGCGGAAGAGCGGTAATTTTGAGCTTTGCGGCCGGGCTGGCTCTGACGGGGTAGCTGGAGTGCGTGCCTGTGTGGGAGCCCGGGGATGTGCCCAACAGTCTCCTTCTTTCACCAGCAGGAGCGTTGGATGTGTAATCTCAGGTTTGCTATAATTAGTTCTGATGACAGAGCTAAATGCCCTGGCCAGGACTATAAATCAGCAGTTAAACAGGTTTCTGCAACTGATCATAAATCGCAGGCTCCATATTTTAAACCCACTTTTTCTTTTTTTTCTTCTTCTTTTTTTTAAGAGCTCAGGGAGGGGCAGGCCAAGGACAGGATTAAAATGTTATTTGAACTTGGAGCCACAGCGTGGAACCTCCCGTTTCAAATCTTACTGATCTCTCTGATTCCTTTTGTCTAGAATGTTATCTTTCAAATATTTCAACAACTGAGGTTGATATTTAAATAAGATTCCAATTGTACATCTTTTTTTTTTTTTTTTTTTTTTTTAAGAAGTTTAGGAAGCCACGTGATGTTTGTTGGACTCTATTTTGGAAAAATAACTGCTTGAAGCCCAGTGGTCCAGCTCAGAACCAACTGAAACAAGTCAAGCTTTCCCGTGTGGGCAGAAGCCGCTTTTATTTTTAGGATCTGGCAGAGCAGTAAATGCTTTTCATGACAGTTGAATAGTTTTTCAAGCCAACTGTTTATTCATTGGCTTAAAATTTACACTCTGCTAAAGTCTTCGCTCTGACTTTCCTGAGGCAAATAGTAATATTTGGACAAAATATGTACTCGAAAATCTTTTTCCAAAACCCAGTGTAGATTGCTGTGTGTGGCGTTGGTAACGGGTCTTAAGTACTTTGAAAAGCCCCAGGCATTAGAAAACCAGGACAACTGCATTTCAAGGACCGAATCTTTATTATGAAGTAGTCAGAACATCTCTCCAGGTTTTCAGATTTAAATTAGTGAGAAATTTTCTGCTAGAAAGCAGAATCTACGTTTAAGGAAATGTCAGTGAACTATGAAAAGATTATCTTAGGAATGTGTATCTATTACTGACCTCTGTAGCTCACTGAGACAGTCAGCCATGACCCATTTCCCATGGCTGAGGCCGGGGCGCTGTAGATTTTGATAAAATGAGCAGAGCTGCATTCTCCAGTCTTTATTATTTTATCCTCCCTCCACACGCCTCCCCTTCGAAGAAAAACAAGCCCCACACGTGGTCAGTGGTGCAGCTGCAGCCCGCGCAGAGGCTTCTGGGGGCGGGATTCCTGCCTCCCGTCGAGCGCCTGGCAGGCAGCAAATAGGTCGTTTGCCACGAAGAGCCTTAGGAAGGAGCCAAACCATTGTGCGCTCGTGTTAGGAACATCCCGGTGAGGATTCGGGAGGTATGTGTTCATGTTGCTAGAATTCCTTCAAGTCCCCGGGCACCGTCAGGAGCTTCCTCCAGCTTTTGCGACCTTGACCCTGGACGTAACTGCAGGCTTTGGAGGGGAACGCCCGTTATAGGCCATGCTGCATGCTGTGTTTTCACATGTGCTTACAGAATGACATCTAGTTACCTTAGAGTGTTAGCAACCCCTTTTTAGATTTAAAGAAAGCAAGCATACCCTTTTAAAATAAGACCCAGGTGCCTTTTATGTCTACAACGGGTTTCTTAAGGAGGCACAGAGCAGAGGAATGAGGGGAAGGGAGGGTCGTACCTAAGAGGAGCCTTGGCCCTCGGGTGCTCCTGGGCCAGGTCTCCCCCCCCCCCCGTGCCTCCTCACTGGCATCACCCTGGAAGGCCGGCGCCCCCCTGCTGCACCATGGCTGGCCGCCTCTTGCTGACTTGCTGCAGGGGCCCCGTCGGTGACAGGTATGAAATGAGGTAATCTTTTCCCACCTCTAATTTCTGAAGGGTGTGTCTGTCCAGTTATTACTTGTTCATTGAACTCGGAGGGTTAGACACCAGCAGCTCCAGTGCAAGCTGTAATTATCGATGTCTGTTTCATATTCCTCTGTCAGTCCTGGCACCCGATCAAGAAGCTAATGTATCACTTCATCTTCGGGCTGAATGGGCCTCGACTCATGAGGTTTTATTTGATGAGACGGCATACAGGTATGCCTGCCCAGAATAAAAACTGCTCTCATTTGTCACGCGGGTGATGCTAGAAGTCATCACGAATGTCACAGGAAGAGTGAGACAATGGAGCTGCTCTTTGTTTTATTCCTGTCCACATGATACCTGAGAAACGTGCTAAGCACCTACTGTGTGTCAGACACCAGGCACACGCGTGCAGGGGCCGGAATGAATCAGCACAGCCTGCTGGGAAATTGATGTAAATCCCGTTGGGACAACTTGATATTTTTAGGTGGGCTTTTAAGAAATCGGCGACTTTTTCTTTGCCAAGTACAAAGAAATAATCGACTTGTAGCTAAGTAGTGCAGATGTTTTGGTTACACACGTTCACGGTGTGTCCAGGATGCAGTTTCTCGGCTGGGCGGCTAGCTGCCGTCACTCACCAGCTTAGTGACTGATCCCATGTGCTCCTCACAGCGAGGGGTTTGGCACCTGTTCCTTAGGCTCAGAGATGAGGGTCACAGAGGAATGAGTGCACCTGTTATTGCACAATACTTACTGTTTTACGGTAACTTATTGATGTTTTTTAGAGGAAGGTCAGGAGAGAGAGAGACATCGGTGTGAGAGGGGAACATTGGTCCATTGCTTACCATAGGTGCTGTGCCCGGCCCGGGATTAGACCCACAACCTTACTTGGTGAACTGGATGGCGCTCCAACTACCTGAGCCACTGGCCTCGGTAGTGCTCGGCCATTTAAGTGTCAAGCTTCCCTTAGACTGAGAGCGTGTCCTTTTGTTAGGATGGCTGTGTCAGAGTCTGCAGTGGCCGGGTGGTGTGAACTGAAGGACATACCTGTACTGACCCAGGAGCATGTTCCTGCCAATAGGGCTGTGCTCCACGCAGTCATTCTGAGACCCAGGCGGATAGGACTCTTCCCACCTTCTTCCCCGCACCCCTGGGTGTCACCAGCTCAGTCGCCTGGAGGGAGAAGAGTGAGGAAGAACACCCTGGGCAGTCGGCCTGGCCTGGGATGGGGACAGTCCTGCTCCCTTTGCTCTGGCCAGAATTGGTGACCATCACACCCGCCTGCACAGAGGCTGCAAAACGTAGCTGGGCTGTCCCCCCGGAAGAGGAAATGTCAGGGACCAGCTGGCTGCGTCTGCTGCATTGCTCAGTCACACGTGACCTGCCCTAAGGAGACACCTCCGTCCTAATTAACATCACAGAAAAGCCCACAGGGTGGAGAGCTAACCTGTTCTCCCCACACTTCCCATCCAGTGCTCTGGAAGCTTCCATCCCAGGAAGCCAGTGAGCCTTTCACTTGTGGACGGGGAAGCAGATGTTGGGAGCTTTAAGAGAGACCTCTAAGGCTCTGCCTCCAGCGTAAGAGGCCAGGATTTGGGCACAGGCCAGGCCTTTGCTCTTTCTCCCTATTCCTGGGCTTCGCCAAGCGTGATCCATACACCCATACGCTACCTGCGGGCAGAAGAATCACTTGTGAAAAATGAAAACTCCAGGCTCCCTCTCTGGGCGGGGCCGGGGACTCTGCAGTTTAATAAGCTTTGATTGATGCAACTAATGGTAAAGAATCATTGTCTTGGAATAGCATCTCCTTCCTACATGGGATGCTGGGATGGGAAAGAGAAAAAGAATGCATGTTCTATCACAAGCCGCAGGGAAGGAGGTGTATCATGTATAAATGCTGAGTCTAATTCCATGAACATAAATGCTCATATCCCCGAACAGGGTGGCTGGCTGCAGCCAACCACTTGCATTTTTCAAAAACAGAAGAAAGTTTCCATGTCAAAGAACTCCATCGGAACCCTGTCTTGTACTTGCTTCCTTGCCAGCAGTGCTCAAAAATAAAAATAAAAAAGGAACAGAAAATCCAGTCCACGTGCATAACAGTTGCATTCCCCGTGGCCGAGGGCTTAAGTCCTCAGATGTTTCTCTGCACCTTGGGAGGCAAGTAAATATATTATCAGAAGTGGCCCTAGCTCTCCAAACGCTTTGTAAATAGCCCCGCTTCGTCAGGAGCCAGCTGCCTTCAGGATTCGGTGTTCTGGGCCTTCTACCTGCAGGACGGCTCAAGGTTGGCGCTAGAGCCTTCTCCAGCATTCTGGGCAGGGAACAGGATCTGGAAGCAATGGGTTTCCCTCATTCTGTGTCACCATTTTTGCGATGAGTATGCGCTGAAGACTTGTTATGGGGCAGGCACTCGTGTAAGCACTGAGGATACAGCGCTGAACGGAACAAATGCTCACAGCCCCACCAGGAAGGTACTATTGGCACCTCGGTTTTCCAGAAGGAGACCAAGATGCAGAGAGGTGAAGGAACCTGCCTGAGGTGCCACCATTCATAGGGTCAGTGAGAGAGAATACAATGGTTTGAAGTTCATATGGTTGGCTCTGGAGTTGTCATTCATGTGCATAAAGCTCCTCAGCACATAATATGTATAATACAGAATTCTCCATCTTCAGAGACATTTCTAATGTATCCTTCAGTGTATTTTTCGGAAACCAAAAGATTTTTGATAAAGCTCTTTATTTCTTTGCCTTCCTCTCTGCCACTGGCTTCTAACCTTCTGAAAGCTGTAGACAGACCCTCTCTCTGAAATGACACACATGTGAATGTACACACTTTGACATGATTCTGGGGGAGCTCCTAACCCTTCCCCATCTAGAGGACCTGCTAAAACATTCTACACTGCCCAGCCCACTAAGGCGGGAAGGCCCAGAAACTTACCGCATCTCTCAGTCCCAAGTTAGGAAGCTGTCACGGACAGTCTACAGCACAGTGGCTATGTCATCCCTCTGGCCAAGGCCACCCCTAACTATTCCCAGGCTACCTGTGATTTAGGGACAGCAAAGGTGAAAGCAGTTTAGGCATTTTGGGTTTCCTGCGACAGACTTGCAGTTTCTGAGGTAAGCTAATGGAAATATTATTTGTAAAAACAGGTTCCTTCTCACCTGTTTATAATCCTGACATCACTTAACATTCTTTTTATTATATTTCTCCGCCCCCTCTGTCCACTAGTGGTGAGAAAACTCCCAGGTGGAAGGTGACTGGGTTTTCCTGAGCCCCAGGGAACGGAACAGTCATGTCAAGACCCTTTTGGAAGGAGAAAGGATAAGATGAGAGATTTTCTAAATCATGTCAAATGCTTTGCTTGACCTCAAAAAATATTTAGCCAGGGATAGTAATTGATTGACAGGGGAACTCGAAAGAGGACACTGGGGATGCATGAAAACGCTTGATAGAACTGCCCAAAGGAAGAACCTGGGAAGTTCAGCTATAGATTTTCTGAGAAGATGAAAGGATGTATTTACATTACATTAGCGTATTCAAGAATTAGGCACGGAGTCTTCCCCATTTGGAAGCTTAAAAAAGGATGATGTGCTGCCCAAGACAAAGGAGAAAATGATGTGGGCCCAGGGGGAGCTGTCACTCACACGAGCACTGTCCAGGGGGCTATAGGAGGATTAGAGCCGCCATTTTGGCTTCTCTAGAGTGAAGCAGCAAAACAATGTCTAGTGGTTGCTAGGCAACCATTAGCCCATCGCTGCCCTTTTCCATTAAACATTATCTGCCTTCTTAGATTGTTCTAATTTTTTTAAACAGGGAAGGTAATACAACAAAGACTTATCAGTGCGACCTAACAATGAAAATACATTTGAGGTGAAGGCTTTTGCAAAGGTGGGGTGACTCTTGGGTGGGATGTTAAGGAGAGTGACGGGACTGAAACCTCTTCCCCGAAATATTTCATCACTTGACCCCATGTCTCCTTATGCCCAAAAGAATGGCCCCGGAGACAATGAGAATCTCTGGACATGGTGAAACTTAAGGCCAACACTGTAATGTGGATCCAGTGTGAGTAATTTTCTTTTTTTTTAAAAAAATATATTTGATTTTTTTTCCCCACAGAGAGGAAAGAAGAGGGATAGAAAGATAGAAATATCAATGAGAAACTTCAAACAGCTGTGTCCTGCTTCCCGCGCCCCCCCCCCGCCCCCCCCCCCCCCCCCCCGCCTTGACCTGAATTGAACCTGGGACCCTTCAGTCCGCAGGCTGACATTCTATCCACTGAGCCCGCTATGACCTACTCCAAGACAGACCTTGGCCTAAAGCAGGTTTCTCTGTCAGCAAAGTGTGGGTGGCAGAGGTTGCAAAATGGAGTCTGGCTGTGCTTCGTAGGTAGCTGAGATCTTGTTCGCAGTACCGGGCGTTGGCACACGGAAATAACACGAGTGTATGTAAGGAATACTTTCTGGGGTATAAAAAGTATTTGGAAGGGGGAAATAGGAATCTTTATTCAGAAACCCATTTGCATTCAAGTATTAGAGATCGTTTATGACTTTTACAACACTCACTTGTTGACAGATTGTCTATGGGGCTGGGCTGGGGTAGGCCAGTTGAAGATAGGGACACAGTTGAGAATCGGCAGGAAGCCACCGGCAAGGTCAGGCCCCTGCCTCCTGGGCCCCAGGCATGGTTTAGGGCCTCAGGGGATGCTGCATGGCTAACCTTGAGGGAAGACCAACGAGCTCCATCACAAAGAAAGGTCACGGGTGACGTGGAGCCCAGGGCCAGATGCAGAGGGGACTGTGCCTGGGCACTCCTGCTTCTGCTGCTCTTATTTCATGATCCTTTTCTTTCTCTCTTCTTGGCTCAAATTCTGAAGCCTCAGAAGAGGATTTAACATGTGGCTCACAGCTGACTCCTACAGGATTTCAGTAAATGATGGGAAGACAGAGAACACCTGGGCCCTTACACCATTCTGTATGGAGGACGGTGCCAGTGGACTCTCCTCCACCCGCTTTATTTATTGAAGGTTTCACTTGCTTTCTAACAGAAAGGGAGGGGGAGAGAGAAAAAAGAGAGAGAGAGAGAGAGAGAGAGAGAGAGAGAGAGGGATTTTGTGGTCAAGGACAGGAAACAGTGTATATGAGCAACTGGACTCTGGTAGCCATTGAGCATGGGCATGGTTATAGGACCACACCTGGGCTCCTGGTCCACCAAGGGCTCCTTGAAGGCCGTAGTGACAGGACACACAGAGCATTTACACGGAGCCAGGCACTCTCCTAAGTGCGACATGGAGCCATCTTTTGGGGTCGGCGCACTATTCTTCCCATCACAGCGATGAGGAAGGCGAGGTACCGGGAGATTAAGGACCCTGCCCGAGCGCGTGAGTCCGCGTGTCAGTAGCGGAGCCAGGACTGCAGACGCACGATGGAACCACCTTCCGCTCTCCTTCTCAGAGCAGGGGGACGCTCGAAGCCTCAGCTTTCCCTCCCTCCCTCCCGCCCTCCCTCCCGACCCCCCTCCACGATCTCTGACACCTGTGTCTCACCTCTAATGCTGTTTACTTAACATCTTTCTCTTTTTGATCTTTGTTGTTTGAAAGTATTACATGTTCCCCCTTTTCCCCTCCATTGACTCCCCAGTTTTTCTCTTAATTCACTATGTTTAATTAAGCACATTTATTTTAAGAGGAAATTTAATATTCATACTAAAGGCAAAAAATCAGCATTTGCCATAAATAGAGGAAAATGTAAAAAAAAAAAAAAAAAAAAGTCAGCAAAAACAATGTGAGTAGATTTTAGCTGGTCCTGCTGCCCTCCCAAGTCCGGGAGCCTGAGCGGAGCGGTGAGAAGAGGGAGCCACCCCACAGGACTTGGCTCCGTAGTGTGTCTGTCGCGTTCTGGCAGGGACCCTGAAATCACCTTGCTGGCCCCACACTGTGTGAGGGGGGTTTCAGACAGTCCTCTCTTCTCCCCAGTGAGGTGACTGAGGCTCAGAGAGGGACATGCTGTGTCCAAGAGACGAGCCAGCCCAGCCCAGGCCCCTGACTCCTGAGCCCTGGGGCCCTCCACCCCCATTTCCAGACACATTTTCTCCCAGGCCGCAGCCATTAGCTTCCTTCTTCAGTTAATCCTTACCATTCACACCTGACGCTGGCTCTGCCTCCTAAACGTGTCCTTCAGGCCCCGTGCTTCTAGAATAATTCCAGGCCTCTGCTGTTCCAGCCGTCACTGCCCACCTGGACACACGTGAACGCGGAGTCAGAACCCCTGGAGCCCGCTGTCTGCCTGCCCCTTCTCCCATCTGGCCCCTGCCTCTGCAGGAGGCCATCACACTTTCTCCCTGGGCTCCAGAGGGTTGTGGTTATTAGGGTCCGACTGAGGTAATGGGCTTGAACGTGCTCTGGGGGAAACGCTGCTCTCGGCGTGCACTCACTTCTCTGGCATCCACACGTGGTGAGAACCACGGGGGAGGGGAACAGGCATTGGGATGGACGGATCAGAGCCCTCAATGCTGACGCCTGCAAGTGTGGGGCATCTATGTACACTGCCGTGCAGTGTGCCGGTGCCGGCCGGGGACTGAAGGGCACAGATAGGAGAGACCCACAGAGTCAAAGACGGATAAACACACAGTGCATTAAGGGGAGGGCGTTCTTCCTGCTGCACCCTCACCCAGGGTGCCGTCGGTCTTTTTTTTTTTTTTAAAAAATATAATTTTATTGATTTTTTACAGAGAGGAAGGTAGAGGGATAGAAAGCCAGAAATATCGATGAGAGAGAAACATCGGCCAGCTGCCCTCCTGCACACCCCCTGCCGGGGATGTGCCTGCAACAAACGCACATGCTCCTGACTGGAATCGAACCCGGGACCCCCCCAGTCCGCAGACCGATGCTTATCCACTGAGCCAAATGGATTTCAGCTGCCGTCGGTCTTCTTCAGTCCCACGTCTAACAGGGTTGGTCATCTGCTGTCCTGAGCCGCGAGATTTCAGAACTAAGAGATGAGAAGGAGGCAGGGGCTGTGTCTGGGCCAGGCAGACCGGACTCCACGAAGAAGAGGGGCTGACTTGGGAGAAAGGAGAGAAGAAAGCGGAGCTGGGGCTGTGGGCCCTGAAGCCGGAGGTCCCTTGGCGGAGGAGCACAAAGCCTCCAGACTGCATAGACCCCGAGGCTTGCTGATGGTAGGACGCAGGGGTGAATAACAAGGATTCCTGATGGCCTCTGGAATCAGGCTTGTGTTTCCATTCCCTCTGCCCGGAATGCTCCTCCCCAGACCTCTGCTGGCCTAACGCCTCACCTGCTTATGCTGTCTACCCACATGTTCCCGACCTCAGACAGGAAGCTGGGGTGGGTGTCCTATTGTCAATTATATTCCCCCTTGGCTCTTGAAACTTTTCCTCTATTTTTTTTTTACAGTAATTATCACCTTTGGGTATACTATTTGTCATCTATCCATCTATATCTATCTATCTATCTATCTAGTCTTTCATCTATCAATCATCTATCATTTATTATGGCTTATGCCTGACTCTTATTTCTGGAACTTAAGTCCCATGAATACAAGTGTAGGTTTTTCCCTTGATAAAGCCAGTGGCCTGAGGATGTAGTAGGCACTCAATAAATCCTTGATGGCTGACCTCCAACTCCAAGCCATTCAAGAAAGGGTCAAACTGTAGTAAGTATATTTTGAAAACAAAGAGGTTGATAGGTGCTTTCACACTCACCATCCGCCCCCTGATAGCCTGTCAGTGTGCACATCACTCCCATCCGGGACACTGGACCCGATCGCTCCCGTCTTTGCGTCCAGCACCCAGCCAGGGTCCACAGGCCTTCTCCTGCCCGACCCCTCCCATGGACTTCCCAGGAGGGCTTTCTGTGAGAGAACTTCTACCGGGAGGTAGGTTTATTTTATTTATTTGTTGCCATTTGCCCAATTTTCTTCACAATTTCTGTTTTGCTTACTATTCTTTGAAACATTATTTAGAAATTATCAGGATCCCTATGATATGACTGACATAGAGGGAAAATAAAATACAGTTAAGTCTTGCAATTTACTCATCCAAGCTCATACACTTAAAAACAAAACAAAACACAACACAACCCCAAAACTCAAAGGCAAATTTTCAAATTAGTAACCAAAAATGCCCTGCTTCACTTAGGTGCCTTGTGGGCGCACCGTTGCTATAGCAACTGGACGTCGCTCATGGTGGTCATAGCGCCCAAGTCTATTGAATCTAAAAGTGACCTTCCCCTGAAGCAAGTGGTTGGTCAGCACAGCAAAGACGGTTACAGAAAATTAAAACGTTTTTAACCAGTTAAATTACTTTTCCTGAAGCGAAAGGATCCTCTCAAACCTAAGTGTTTTTCTTCTTTAAAAAAAAAGTATAATTTGTCGGACATTAAAATAACAAAAGGGCTTTGAGGAAGGATTACGGGTTTCTGATGTTTCGCCACCAGAACTCATTTACTTTCTCGCCCGCTGATGTAATCTGCGCGCTGAAGTAATGCTGGAGCGCCTTCTCTTCCCATAAATAAAGATTTCAGTGATAGCGCTTCAGGCCTCCTGTCCAGAACCTTCCTCCGCGGTTCTCCCTCTCAGACTTGTAACCGGTTCACCAGGGCGGCGGGCCAATGGGCAAACACTGATCATTGCACTCAAACGAATGGGTGCAGACGTTTCCATTGCTGCAGCTCGCGATGGGAAGGGTTGAATGTCCGAGGAGTTTGAATGGAGATGCTGAGCATCAGCGGTGGTTTCTCACCTCGAGGAGGAGAAACTCTGCTTTTTGAGATGGAGAGTTCGACGTTCGTTCTCTTCTTCAACCAAAAGGCGCCAGACCCTGGGACCTCTCTGAGCGCGGGGCTGAGCATCACAGTCACCGGGTCATTCGCATTTCAGAAAGCGACTCCGCAGGGACTGCCCAGGCCAGCCCGCCTGCTAATCCATGCCTCCTTCCCCCCCTAGAAACCTACAACTCACTCTCTCCAGCAGCATGGACTTAATTAGGGTGAAATCTCTTTAAAAATTCGCATGTATATCCCTCTCCATGTAAAGCAACCGCAGGAACTATCCAGGCTTTGAATGTCTTTTGAAACCCAAACAACTGTGTGTAAATAAAGGGCTGTTATTTACCAACAAGGGGACAAAGGCCCGCACCCCCTCCGCTGGGGGCTGTGAAAGACATCTCTCCGGGCAGCCCCATACTGATTAGCCTGGTTGCCAACTTCGGGTTATTATTCACGAGCTCACCCGGGCCGGGCCTTTGAATGCGGAGAAAATGGTGTTTGTGTGCCAGGGTTTCGCTTTATTCTCATGACTCAAGGAGAGGGAGAAGCATGCTCTGTTTCAGCAGAACCCCAGGGATGAAGCCCATGTTGAAATCACCTTAAGAAGTGGGCAGGGCCGAAAGCAGTTTGGCTCAGTGGATAGGGCATCAGCCTGCGGACTGAAGGGTCCCGGGTTCGATTCAGGTCAAGGGCATGTACCTTGGTTGTGGGCACATCCCCAGCCCGGGGGGGGGGGGGGAGGGTGGAGGAGAGTGCAGGAGGCAGCTGTTTAAAGTTTCTCATCGATGTTTCTATCCCTCTTCCTCCCTGTGAAAAATCAATAAAATATATATTTTTAAAAAGGAAAAAGAAGAAGTGGGCAGGGAGATGGCTTCTGGAGCTCCTGGCCCTGGGGAAGGTGGGGACACCGGGCTGTCCCGTCCCGCCTGCACCTGGCCTTCCGGGTATCTGCTCCGGGGGGACTAAAGGGAGCACCTGTCCCCCTGCAGAGGCGGCTGCACCCCACTCACAGGAGTGGTGCTCTGCAGGCGGTGGTACTAAATGGGTAGAACTTTGATCTTTTGAACGACGAAACTCGACGGACATATCCAAGGGTCTTAAAGGAAAATCAATAGGTTTGAGCAACATGAAGGGACAGGGAACAAACGTAAACTTGACTCAAAAACATTCCACTGCAATGTCCTCAGACGATAGACACGGATCTGAGACCAAGTGGCCTTCAGATGAAGATCCTGATTGGGACGAATCCATCAGGCAATGATCAGTGTTTGCCACTTGACCTGCACAGTCATCTCAAATATCTGGTTTGGGTTCTGGCTCCCGTGGAGTCCACTTTTTTCCGTGATCACTAAACAAAACAAAATAAAACAGAAAACAAATCAACTCAGTCTCTGTTTTACTCTCAAGAGCACTCACTGCTGGAGTGAGGCTTAAAGGAAAGAGCTCTACCAAAGGAGCTTCTCTGTCACATGAAGGTGGGTGTCTGCGTGCCCTCCAGAGGGTGGAGGGAGGGAGGGAGGCACTGAGCTTCCCTGGGGTTGGCTGTGCAGTGCACCCTGGTCTCCGTGCTCTCCTCCGAGTCCTCCCTCCTGAGAGGGGCGGCAGGTCCGTGTTGCCTAATTTCTCTGATACCAATCGTGTGCTGTGTTCCTGCTACTCCTAATTAATGTGAGGAGAGAGAATCAAAGAGGGTGTCCCTCCACGGTGGTGTTTTTGAAGAGTGACAAATTAATCCCCTGGGATATGCCTGGAGGCAAGCAAGATAGCTTTTGTTTTGTTTTGCAAAAAAATCTGCAATTAGATGTGCAAAAGTTCCATTTTTAGTAAAGATTTTTTTTTTTAGAAAAATTTCATCCACTTCAGAACACACACACACACACACACACACGTATACACACATAATTTCCTGGCAGTGATTCTGAAGAGGACATGTTTTTGGGCAATTGAAAAACTCCCGTGTCAAGTTCTGCTTTTTGCCACCCTCCTTTCTAGGCCCCTCGCCCTCAGCGGCATCTGAGAGGGTGCCCTGACCTCCAAAGTGGGGGGTGGGCCCAGCAACTCCTCCCTCATTTCAGCCCTAAAATAACTCTGCAAGTTACTATTGCTGCCCCATTTTACAGACAAAGAAACCGAGGCTCAGGGCAGTCACGTGATTTACTCAGGTCACACAGAGAGTCTGTTTTGGAGCCAAGATTCAACTCCAGCTGTTTTTACTCCAAATCGTAACCTGTCCTCCGGGTCCTCCCGACTTCCTGCAGATTTCATGGGGAAAAAGAATGGAAGTTGGATGTGTCCTAGAACTCCCAGCCCAATGGTAACCCCAGTGAGATCAAGTCCGTGTCTCTCTTGTCACTTCAAGATAGATAAGTGGACTGGGAGACAATTCCAGGTAAAATTTCTAGTTATATGGTTAGTGTTTGCTGAGTGCCCACAGAGTCCGGACACCAGTTTCTCACATATCAAAGCCCTTCAATCAATGACACTGAGACACATAAAGCCAGGACACGAGCTGTGACCCCACAGGCCAGCCATGCCAGCTGCGAGGTCCCTTCCCCTGGGCAAGGAGGGTGACCTTGACATGTCCATGGAACCTGCCCTTTCTTCCCACTCCGCCTTGTCCCAACGCCCCCTCCTTCGGCTGCTAGTTGGAGCTCCTGGCACTCAGTTTGCTTTTCCTATTGTTTGCTTTTGGGGTCAGTTGTTTAAATCACTTGGTTCATAGCAGGGCACCGGCAGGCACCTTCTCCTTTTGCACCTCAAGGGGAAGGAGGGGAACGGACAGGCTGTGGGCTCCCGCCCCGCCCCGCACTGCCTGCCAGGTTATGGCCCTGGGTCCCCCCAGCAGCACTGGGGCTTCCAGGCCGAGCTGGGGTTCAGAGCCACCATGATTTCCGTTTCCGGGTGCACACGTGATTTCCGTTTCCTGGGTGAACACATTAGGTCTCTGGGAAGTTGAGATGCGAATGTCGGAGCCAGTGAGCAGAGGACTGCTGCGCCCTCCCCGCTTCCCTGAGAGCCAATCCAGAGACTCACACCTTGAGGTTCTGGGACCCAAGACCGCCCTGGCATGACCACCCGGGAGACCCCGCGGTGAGCCCGCCCCTCCTCCTCAGGCTCCTGGAGCAGCCGGGCCTCTGCAGGAAGGTAAATGGTTTATCCAAGGACTGGCTACGTTAGATAGAGCGTCAACCTGCAAAATGAAGGGTCCCAGGTTCTATCCCGGTCAAGGGCATGTACCTTTGGTTGCGGGCACATCCCCAGTAGAGAGTGTGCAGGAGGCAGCTGGTCACTGTTTCTCATTGATGTTTCTGACTCTCTATCCCTCTCCCTTCCTCTCTGTAAAAAATCAATAAAATACATTAAACACACACACACACACACACACACAAAACAGCCAGATGATGGCGGCTGGGGAAGAGCGCTGTCTTGCCTCTGAACCCAGAACCAGCACAGGAAGGGGAAGATGTCGGCAGAACAGCTCATGCCAAACACGTAGCGTTCATTCACCTCGGATGGACCTGGCACCACGTCCTCTCTCCCCTCGTGAACAGGGGCCGAGTCCCCACGCAGGCACAGCCCCGCAGCCCCCACCACTGTGGGGATTTCATGTATTTAAGTCACATAATTGGGCTGAATTCTCTAGCCTTCAGGTGTTTAGTGTTTGTGCTTGGGCGGCACCGAAGAGGAAGCTAACAGAATATTTAGCGCAGACAGAACCCGTTTCCAGGACCAAGATAGTTCAGCCAATTCTGGGCCTGCGGGTGGGGGGTGGGGTGTGGGGGAGAGGGGCTGGGAGCGTTTAGATGTCTGGCGGCTGCTTAATTCAAAGAGAAGACAATCAAGTGCAGAGATGTGGGGCAAGGATCTGGCTCACCAGGGACCATGCGTGCCTGAGGGCAGTGGTGCCACAGCTGGGTGCTCAGCGGGAGCTTGAAGGACTGTCAGAGGATCCACGAGAAGGGAGAGTTATATTGTTTGGAACGTCTCTGTTCGACGCCACCCTTCGTGAGCCTTCCCAAGGCTCACGGGGGTCCCCGCACCTGGCTGCCTCGTCACCCTCCAGCTCCCCGTCGCTGATCCTCCCGGGCTGGGCAAGTAAAAGACCAAACGTGATGACTCAAAGCAGGGGCTCTGGGATCGGACTGACCAGGGATTGGTTCCTAACTTCAGGATTGCTGTGTGCCTTTGGCCAAGGTACTTAACCTTCCTGAATGTTGGCTTTGCCATCTGTAAAATGGAGATGGTAATACAGCTTATCTGCTGAGGATTCTGTGAGATCCTGTAGAAAAGGACTCAGTGCCTGGCACCCAGTAAGTGCTCAGTAAATGGGAGGTTAACACTTTCATTAAGAAATACTAGGCTAGCCGAAACTGGTTTGGCTCAATGGATAGAGCGTCAGCTTGGGGACTGAAGGGACCCGGGTTCGATTCCAGTCAAGGGCATGTACCTTGGTTGCGGGCACATCCCCAGTAGGGGGTGTGCAGGAGGCAGCTGATCGATGACTCTCTCTCATCGATGTTTCTAACTCTCTATCTCTCTCCCTTCCTCTCTGTACAAAATCAATAAAATATATTTAAAAAAAAAAAAGGAAATACTAGGCTTAACATAGTGTAAAGACACATACTACAACACGGAAGAACCCTGAAGACATTGTGCTGAGTGAAAGAAGCCAGACACAAAAGGCCACATAGCATATGATTTTTTTTTACTATGAAATGTTCAGAATAGGCAAATCCATTGAGGCAGAAAGTAGACAAAAGTTTCCAGGAACCGGGGGGAGAGGTGACTGGAGGGGCCGTTGCTTAATGGGTACAGGGTTCCTTTTTGGGGCAATGAAAATACCCTAGAACCAGACAGTTATCAAAAGCAAAAGCCTTCACATTTTGAGGAGTGCTTTCGAATGTACCCGTATTAAACCACACTCCTCCCCACCCGGTGAGGTAGGCAGCAAGGAACATTGCCCCCATGTTACGGATGAGAAGCTGGAGGATCAGTGAAGGCAGGTCGGCTGTGGTTGTTACATTTGCTGTTTCATCATTTGATGTTGATGTTATTTCCTGATTTCATGAAGCCAATGGGCATCGGGGGTTGGATTCAAATCTTTTCCTCCTGGCTCAGCGTTTTCTAACTTCTTCAGTGTTTCCATGACACGTATTTCTTGACCGTACATGTTACGGTGGGTACGTTGCTCTACTGTTAGGTCATTCCTTCCTGAATGGCATCGGATTGGTGTTCATTCCTGGCTGACTCACCAGAAAGGCAGGCAGGTTGAGTCTTGGTGGACGGTTTGCACTTGGACCGGTGGCTTGCTGGCGTGAACTGAAAATTACTGCCTTCACTAGGGGCCATTAGCACCTCCAAATGACTGTTCTTAGAGCCAGGGAAGGAGGCCCATTATGCTTGCAGGTATGCCCTGGTCCCCAAAGACTAATTGCTGGTTTGTGTTTTCATTCATTCGTTCATTCATTCATCCATTCATTTATATTAGATTCCATTTTTTTTTTCCAATTTGTATTTATTTATTTATTTATTTAATTGATTGTGGTATCACATAATTGTCCTCATCCCTCCATTCCCATCGCAAACCCCTCCCTACATATGCTCCCCACCCCCCTGTTGCCCATGGCCACTGGCTAGGCCCATATGTATGCACACAAGTCCTTTGGTTGATCTCTTTCCCCCACTCCCACCCTCCCCTACTCTCCCTCTGAGGTTTGAGATTCTGATCACTGCTTCTCTTTCTCTGGGTCTCTGTTTTTGTTCATCGGTTTATGTTGTTCATTATTTCCTCTAGATGCGTGAGATCACGTGATCCAAGAAATACCCTTGTAAGAACCTAAACTGCAACAAGCCATAATGGTGATGCTGAGAGGCCAATGAATGGTGTGTGTTTTTAAATACCCTTCCAGGAGGTCAGAGCCCCTAACGAGTTAAAGGAACACGCTGTCAGGATGAAGAGTGGTGGTGTGATATGCGCACAGGGCCCAGTGACAGGGCTGGACACCGGGATGAGACTGTGTACCCAACGCCACCAGCCCCTCCATTTCGGACGCTAAGGGACACTCGATGCAGTGTGTCCTCTGCATTGCTGTCTCACCCCTGGCCAGTCCTCGGACACGGGAATAAAACTGCCTCATTGCAGGTGGGGGCACTGAGGACGAGAGGAGTGAGTGTGGGCCGGTTCAGCGCTAGGAAGGAGCACTCGGATGTGCGATGGCCCAGCTGGCCTCCTTGATTTGGTGGCTGTGGCGTCATTGCCTGTCCTCATGGTTCTGCCCAGATGTTCCCGACTCCTCACACCCTGTCAAGCCGGGGCCAGAGAGGGTCAGTGAGAACGAGTCAGAAGAAGCTTCAGGTCACCGGCATGGCTCAAGCCGGCCACAGGCCGCCCTCGTGTTTTAGGGCACCAGCAACCACTCAAAGCTCAGGGGCCTCCACCTGCAGGAGGTGTGTTTCTGTTGCGTTTAGCCTCTGGCCCTGCCCGACGTTTCGTAACTGAAGTCCAGTTCCCAGGTTTAAGCTGAGCGTCACCCAGCTGCTCTTCCGAGCAGGGCACGGCTGATGGTGGCTGCTTGGTGCTGGGGGAATTTGGCTGCTTCCTAACATGCCATAATCACTGTTACCCCTGATTACTTTACAAATGGAGAAGCGCAGGGCCGTGCTATTTCGAAAGAGCCTCCTGAGAGCGGGGCTGGAGGTCTCCACGTGACACGCAGGATCCGCTGGGAGAGGGCAGGCGAGCCTGTCTTCTAATCCGTCCGCTGGGGAAATGGCACGTGTCCTGCAGTGCCAGTGCTTGTCCTTCCTGCTGTTCCCTTCTCACTCACACCTGCTTCTTTCCTTGCCTAGAGAGAACTAGTCAGCAAGGCAGCCAATGCATCGGGTCCCTTTTGTTATTAGCTCCGGTGGCAGATGGGCTGGCTGCCTTGCTCTCAAACCCACCCACCTCTTGGACAGAGACCAAGTATCAGTTTGGCAAAAATTAAAAAAAAAAAAAAATGGGGGAAGGGAGAGTTATATTGTTTGGTATTTGCAGGTAAACAAAAATACTGGCCCGGCCAGCATGGCTCCGTGGTTGAACGTCAACCTATGAACCAGGAGGTCACGGTTCCACTCCCGGGTCAGGGCTCGTGCCAGGGTTGCAGACTCCATCCCCAGTAGGGGGCGTGCAGGAGGCAGCTGATCAATGCTTCTCTCTCATCATTGATGTTTCTCTTCTCTCCCCCTCTCCCTTCTTCTCTGAAATCAATGAAAATATATTAAAAAAAATAAAACACAAAACAAAACTGGATTATAAGACATCTCATTCTTTCCATTAGAAATATGGCGGCTACTTTCTGTTTTGGGTTTGCCAATCAGGAAGCATGACTAAACTTCTATGAAAAAGATGTGAGTCAAACATGGCCGGTTTTCTTGAGAAATACACTCTTTCTCCAGGCGATTTTTAGCATTTTAAACAAGCCCTGTTTCCCACGAGAAAGTAGGAGAAAAAAAAAAAGGCTTTTAGTCTTATACCCAAGAGTTGATTTAGGTTGAAGGTAGGATTGCAACTGTGAAAAGAGCTTTGCTTTTTCTGGCGACGTAGCTAAACATCCTTAGCGTACATTGGGATAACATGTCAGGGGTCTGTCCTCCCTGAAACTTTTGATTTCCTTTGGATTGGCATCGCTGAAAACCCAGAGTGGAAGGCACACTTCTCTGTCATTTACGGGACTGAAAACCGCAGGGACTCTGCTTGAGGGTTTGGCGTGGGCCTTTACCCCGACTGAACAGCCACGCACTTCTTGTGGGATCGAGGGCTAACGAAGGGAAGGGGACTGAAGAGATTACCCTTTCAGAACCCCAGGTTCCACTGAGCCAAAGGTAAGCTCTTTGTAACGATTGGCCAGGAACTAAGTTCTCTCTATTATTCCAAAGATGCAGGAGACCTCTTCTCTCTCTCCTGTTCTTCAGCTCCTCCTGCAAGTACGCAGTCTATCCTGACCTGGCATCTCTTCTCCCGGACCTGCCACGTGGGAACTTTTCTGACCTTAATTTCTGAAAATTTCTTCCCCTCTAAGAGACAGGAAGTAAAAATACCCCCGTTGGTGAATTAAGCTGATCTGTTAAAAAAAAAAAAAAAAAAAAGTCACCCAATAAGAAAAACACCGATGAATTGCAATCTTGGTCTTGGTCAGGTCATTGCAGTCTCTAATGTCACATTCAGCAACTTAAAACGATGCTTTTGGAATATATTCAAGGACTAATGTTGTAAGCACGTCAGATTTTTTTTCTATTAAAAATGAGAGATTCTGACTTTTGCTGGATTCTAAACACTTTCTGAGGAGATAGAATTTTTTCTTCTCAGTGCTCCACACAGAGACGCAGAACTGGGCCCAGCTCACAAGTCTTTGCCGACGATTGTCAGTGATCAGCCGCTGCTGCAGAGGTGGTGGTGGGGGTGGTGCTGATTAGCGCGGCGATGTTTATATTATTTACGCGGAAAATCCATGTGCCTTTGGTAATGAATTGGAGGTTAAGTGACAATTTTCCTCTACAACCACTCTTGTCATGTAGGCTGTGAACTGAAAACTGGATTAACCTTTAATTACCCCCAATGATCTCTTAACCCCGAGATGGTACCACTCCCTACCAGCAGCATTTGCATGTACCCTTTAATGAGAGAAGCATCTGTTTGCATATTTGGTATCATTACTGTTATGCAGATGAAGAGATAGTAACAATGGGATAGGCATTTCTTCATTTCTAGTCTTTCTCCCTCCACCTACGGATTCCAGATTCCGCTGGACTTGTATTAATTAGAATTAAGGGCTGTCTGGTGCTGAGAGCACAAACGAAATGTGATCTGAATGCCTGCAAAGCCACAGCTTATTCAACTGGGGATCACACTGCCTGGTCCTACAGAAGGCACACCACATAGGCCTGTGTGTGTGTGTGTGTGTGTGCTTGAAACAAAACTATGCTTCCCCCCTTTAATCCATATTAAACAAACCCCCTTTGTATGTCTATTTTTGGAAACACTGCTTCCACACACACAGCTCTCCTCTCTGATGGCTTTATCAAATGTTTCCTACAAGGAGTTTGGCTATTTTAGCCATGACAGAGCCCTCGGAGGCCGAGCCAATTGAACTTATTTTTCTAGCCAGGCTAAGAGACGCCCGCAGTGACCTTAGCGGATGGTTGTGGAGGTAGGTCTGGGGAGGGGCGGGGCGGGCGGGCAGGTTTGACATTGGCTGCCAAGCCTTGTGCTTTTTCAACCGAATTGTGCTGCCCTTCTACATAAGTAAAGTTTTAAGACAACAGTCAGTAAACCCCATTTTGCCCAGTTTCCCGGGAATTCTATGTGGTTACCCATGGAGGCCCTTTAAAAAGTACATGCATATACCTTTATGCATATAAAACCCATGCATCATTATGGACAGGCATGTGCAGGTACATATTTTGGTTCCTGCACATCCGAAGCTTCTATTTTTGTGTTGACCCAAAGACAATGAAAGATCCCTTAAGTATTTTCAGAGCTTTCATTTCACAGTACAGTTCTCCATACTTGGATGTCTTTCAATATGAAAAGAAAGTGCTGCGTCTCTACGCTTTTTAAAGTGAAACAACCCTCTCTGTTCTGACGTTTCCCCCCCTTCTGGTCATAAGCCCTGAGCCAGGCACCATCACCTCGTCCTCCTCTCTTCCCAGCATGTGCCATGGAAATGATTTCATAGAGCTACTTCCCATGACCGCATTGTCTTTCGGCATGAAGAGCATTCTTGGCTTTCATTAGTGAATCCATCCTCATTAATCCAAACTAAATGGTGGTGGTGGTGAAGGGGCAGCCAGGTTAACTAGTGAATGCTTTGAACCATAGAACTTTTTATGGGACTCTACTATTCTTATTTCCACGGACGTTCTGTGATTAAAGCTGGGCTGTGGCCCTAAAGGTCTGTTGGATACATGATTAAATAAATGGATCTGTGATTTCATATTCATTATTTGCAGATGAAGGCACATTGTGAAATCATTGGAAGCAATTTGTCTTCTAAGCATTTCAACATTCTCTCTCTACTCTAGCTCCTTAGTTAGATGCCATTCATTTACACTATTTATAACCTCAAAAAGCATTTCTTAAGAGGAAAGAAAAGGGAGAGCTGGTTCAGAGAGAATCTGGGTTATTATCATCTCCAAATAAATAAGATTTTTGCCATATTCTCCAGGTAGACGTGGACATTTTGTGACAATTTGATTTAAAAAAGACATTTTGAACACCTGGCATGGAAAGAGCACCGATCAGGAATTAGGTTTATATCTAAAGTACAGTCATCCTGTACAATCATTTGTAGATGCCCTATCTCCTCTGTTGTCTGGCAAGTAACATTTAAATATCAGGTGAAAATCTATGCCTTCCAATCATACTGTGTGTGAATGCATGACACACTGTAGATATTCAATAACAATAAACATTTGTTGGATGGATGGATGGATGGATAGATGGGTAGAGATGGATGGATGGATTGATTTTGTTGATTTTGACAGTGTGAGAAATCCTGACTCTGTCAGTCACTTCTAGACCCTTAAGGAGCACAATATTTTTAGTGACCTAAATAAAAATTCTAGTCCCAGAGCAAAGTTTTGCAGAGGGAAGTGTCACTATAGTTTATGGCTTCTAGTAGTAGCTGCTCTATCTTGCAGGCATCTAATATAGGTCCCCAAAACTCTAGATTTAAAAAAGACATTTTGAATTGGTTGAGTTATAATTAAATTAAGATATGTTCGTGTGTGTGTGTGTGTGTGTGTGTGTGTGTGTGTGTGTGTTGGGGGAATTCATAAGGAATCTATAGAAAACTGCACTTACTAGCCAATTGGAAAGTACAAGTTAGCCTCCAGCTCCAAAGTGACCTACATATTTTTTAATTATGCTACAACTATTCATTTATTATTTTTTTTATTAGACTTGACCTGTGGGTGCCCTTATTATAATTTTGGCTACATTCTAGACTCTGGAATTTTTAGTACGTGCTCTTGTGGATGCTGATGTGCTCTAAGACAGGAGGGACAAGAAGTCAGTTGCAGGATGTTAAGGGTGCACCTGCTGATTCAGGGGGGGACTCCTTTGGCTCCTGCTGTACTTGCACTTCACCTGTTTCTGACCGAACTAGGTCAGAACTCCTAGCAAGCGACCAAGCTTCAGGTTGCAATAGGAAGTGGAAGCATGCATGCCTTACTATAATGGACAGGAAGCATCTGGGGCAGACCTTGGGTTTCCAGGGGCCCATCAACTTAGGAGCATCTATAATAATAAAAGTGTAATATGCTAATAAGATCGGACAGCCGAACAACCTTCTGACATCATTCCAGATATCCTTCAGGATGAAGCCACTGCAACAAGGACTGAGGCAGAGGTGGTTAGGAGCGATCAGGCAAGCAGGCGAGCAGTTAGATGTGATCAGGCAGGCAGGCAGGCAGGCAAGTGGTTAGGGATGATCAGGCAGGCAGACAGGGGAGCGGTTAGGAGCCAGTGGTTCTGGATTTGGAGATAGATTCTTACTGCTGGTTTAGGCCCGATCCCACAGGGGTCCTAGATTGTGAGAGGATGCAGGCTGGGTGAGATCCCCTTCCCCCTGTGCAGGAATTTCGTGCACCAGGCTTCTAGTTTGATAATATCAACAATCCATTGGGCCAAGGAAAGAAAAATTAGAACTTCTGTTAACATGCTTTCATAAAAGAAGATAAGAAATAAAATAAGCATTACTAGTACTTATTATAACAGATTGGAATCGGCACATGGACATAATTTAATCACAGCTATACATATACTGTACATGATCAAGTCTTCTTTCAGGAATGCGGATACATGAACAAAAACGTTTGGAGACCTTGAATCTATGGGAAGATGTACCCCATTTTCCAGGACCCGTTTCCTCCTCTCTAGTTTTGTCTTTCACTCCTTCCCATTCATTTTCCTGTAGCTCTGGACAGTCAGGAGCCCCCACCCAACTTCAGGCCTCTGAATATGCTAAGCTGTTGTGTCCCTGAGGGCCCTTGACATACTACTTTTTCAACTCCAGACTGTCTTTTTCTCTACTTCACGAATCCTTTTCTATTTTTTAAAATAGTTTATTGATTTTTTAAAGAGAAAAGAAGGTGTGTGTGTGGGGAGAGAGAGAGAGAGAGAGAGAGAGAGAGAGAGAGAGAGAAGAGAAAGAGAAAATCCATTTAAAAACATAATATTGATCAATTGGCTGCCTCCTGCACACCCCCTTTCAGGGATCAAGCCTGAAAACCAGGTACGTGTCCTGAAGGGGAATCAAACCGACAACCTTTCGGGGCAGGGGATGATGTGCAACCAGCTGAGCCACACTGGCCAGGGCTGCTTTGTGAACTTCTATTTTATTTTTGCAGACAGTGTCCTGTTTCTTGGACAACGTGGATCTCTCTTCCCATGAGCCCTACCTCCCCTGCTCATATCTCTGTTTATTTCCCCTATTGTCTTCAGAGCAGCTGGAGGGCAGGGATTGTTCCTTATACACTTGTGTATGGATGCCGGACTGTCCAGAAGGAGAGAATAACGTGAAAGTTGTCTTCACTGACAATGACAGACAGCTGCACTGGGGGGGGGGGCGGGGACACACCCTGTGAGTTCAGGGTCACCAGGTCACCAGGAGGGGTCACTATTGGCACTTCTGTAACCGGGAGAGCCTCGCTGGTGTATCTTTTCTGAGCACTGGGTTCCCTCCAAATATGGCTGAGTCTACTTTCAGTTACCCCCTCGCCCTAGTCCTTCTCTCACCCACTCGGGAATGGGATAGAGACCGAGCCACAAGGCAAAGCAGAGCCGCCAACGTGATGATCCAGTTTTGCATGAGCCCGGGGACCCTGGAACATGTAGGCTGGGAGCCCCTGGCCTGGGAGCTGCCCTGCTGGATGCACTCGGAGATGCTGCTGGAGAGATCGTCCATGCTGCCTCACTTCCTCTAGACCAGAGAGGCCCTGCTGGACCGAGCGCTGTCATCTGTCTCAGTTTCGGTTCTTATACTTGTATCACATGATCTCACGCATCTAGAGGAAATAATGAACAACATAAACTGATGAACAAAAACAGACCCGGTGACCGGGAAGCATCGATCAGACCATCAAACCTAAGAGGGAAGGAAGGGGAGGGTGGGGGGAAGGAGGAGAGATCAACCAAAGGACTTGTGTGCATGTATACGAGCCTAACCAGTGGTCACGGAGGATGGCGACATGCATGGGGAGGGGTTTGGGATGGGAATGGGGGGGGGTTTGAGGACAATTATGTGATATCATAATCAATAAAGAAATTAAAAAAAAAAAATACAAGGGGCTTTCGAACATGTCCCTGACTGAGGAATGGCAGCCAAGGAGCAGGTTCTGGGAGGCAGGAAGCTTGGGAATTGCCGCAGGGCCGGGGTGCGTTCGGCTTCTCCGGGGGGAGAAAGGCCCAGACGGGAGAGGCCTCTGCTCCCCACAGGGCCGAGGACGCACTGCCATGCGCCTTGGCAGCCCGTGCTCTTCCAGAGACGAGGATTACGCAGGAGTTCTTGCCAGTAAAACCGGGACAGCATGTCTCAGTCCCACCCTGTAAAACGCTTGTTCCTTTTTTAATGTGTGTGTGTGTGTGTGTGTGTGTTTTTTTTTTTTTAATTCGAGGACATTTTTATACCTTAGTAATAAATTAACATTTCAAAAGCACTTTTACCTGCTGGGATGGTTCATTCCACTACCATGGGTAACGCCGTGGACTCAGATAATTAGTGTAAATTGCCTTTGAAAAACGCAGAGCTGGGAACCACCCTAACGGGCTGGGGCTTAGTGCCCCCGGCCTGCGGGATGAAGACTCCTTAATGGGGCCTGGAAAAACATCTAATACCCACAAATCAAAGGAGAAAAGCCGTTTTTGATGCATTTGTCTGCGAGTGTGAGTTTTAAACCAAATTGTTAACACTTCCTCCCTGCTGAGGGTCACGGATTAGCGGGGCTGGGAGATCCTTTGAGAATCTTTCACACTGACCAGGGGAGGCAGGGAGTTCCCAATACAAGTGTTTTCTTAACCCTAATCCCCCAGGTCCCTGCCCAGGACCGCTCTGCGCTCCCCTCTAATTAGGGGAGGCGCGGGGAGGTGGGCAAAGGCGCTGGGAGATGAGGATAAAGTGATTAGTCCGCTCCAGACCATGATAGCGATTTCTAGGCGCTCCTTCGCTCCTTTCAAGATAATAACTTCTCTCTTTTATAATAAGAGACGCATTCAGGCGAACCTCACACATGTATTTATAAGCGACGATCATTATCTCCAGGCAAGTGTGGGGCTGAGCAGTGACTGTTTTTACTTCTCTTTGTCTTTGTGAAGTTTTCTTAAGATTTTATTTATTTTTCTTATTCCGTGAAGCACATCTAGTTCCCAGTCTGACCCAGGTATTTTACAATTATAGGTGCAATCTGAGGAAAAAATCTAATAAGGAAAAAACACATGTTCTCACATGTAAATGACCCTTGCAGGGGAAGGGGGACAAGGACATATTGCTTAGGAGCTCCCGGAGATGGAAGCCATTGGACACTTTCTGTGCCCGTGCAGAGATAGTACGGTGGCTGCCTTTTTCCAAAACTGATGTTGGAGATGCTCTGCACTGAAGTGTGACTTTAGTATATATTTTTAAAAATATATTTTATTGATTTTTTACAGAGAGAAAGAGAGAAGGATAGAGAGTTAGAAACATCGATGAGAGAGAATCGTCAATCAGCTGCCTCTTGCACCCCCCCCCCCCCCACTGGGGATGTGCCCGCAACTAAGGTACATGCCCTTGACCGGAATCGAACCTGGGACCTTTCAGTCCACAGGCCGATGCTCTATCCACTGAGCCAAACCGGTTTTGGCTGAAGTGTGACTTTAAACTTCAGGCCGATGAAAGCAGTGACAGAATAGCTGCACACTTTGGTGGCATTAGCAACCTTTCCCCGTGACCAATACTTACTCCCAGGCCCACCTCGACCGCTAAGGCCGTTTCTGCACACAGAAAACCAGACCGTAGAAGACGCGGCGTGTCACCCTCGGACGGTCCGTTCTGGAACTGCACGCACCAGAGTCTCTCCTCTGGGCCTGCTGTCTCAGCTCACCTGTCCGCGGAACACCCTGTCCTTCGTCTTACCGAGTCCATGCCCTCTGGGCGGTTCATGGGCAATGACAGTGACCGCAGGAAAAAGAAAAGTGATCCCAGGCAAATGGCAAACAGAACGTCCTTCCCCCTCCATTCCGAGGGCGTTGAAGGTCCACGGCGTGACCCCTAACCTTGCAGGACGAGCCCTCCCGTCTCATTTCCCCGAGGACTGGAGTGAGCCAGAGCAAAACAGCAGGGAAAGGGCTCCTCTAGAGCAGTGGTTCTCAACCTTCCTATTGCCGCGGCCCTTTCATTCAGCTCCTCATGTGGTGGTGACCCCAGACCATAACATTATTGTCGTTGCTACTTCATTCCTAATTTTGCTACTGTTCGTGAATCGTAATGTAAATACCTGTGTTTTCCGATGGTCTTAGGACCTATGGCAGCGGTTCTCAACCTGTGGGTCGGTGGAGAACCACTAGCAGGGTTGCCTAAGGCCATCGGGAAACACAGATACTTACATTACGGTTCATTAACAGTAGCAAAATTACAGATTTGCCGAAACCGGTTTGGCTCAGTGGTAGAGCATGGGTCTGCGGGCTGAGGGGTCCCAGGTTCGATTCCGGTCAAGGACATGTACATGGGTTGCGGGCACATCCCCGGTAGGGGGTGTGCAAGAGGCAGCTGGTCGATGTTTCTCTCTCATTGACGTTTCTAGCTCTCTATTTTTCTCTCCTCCTCTCTGTAAAAAAAAAAAAAATCGATAAAATATATTTTTAAAAAATTACAGTTATGAGGTAGCAACGAAAGTAATGTTATGGTTGGGGGTCACCACAGCATGAGGAGCTGTATGAAAGGGTCGCGGCGTTAGGAAGGCTGAGGACCACTGCTGGGGGGGGGTGGTGCTGGGCCTCCAGGCTGAATTTCTGAGTTGGTCCCAGCTGATCAGGAGGAGACATGGCCACGGACCCTGGAAGGCCCATCACGTTATTATCCAACAAACACTCCCCAAACCACCACCACCGCCACAAGCCCAGCTTCTCTGAAGATGCAGCGAGGTTTTCCTTCCCCTCCCGCCGGTGGAAGGAAAGGCTGGTGCCGGCAGAGCGCGCCGATGATGACGGTGCACAAGACGGATCGCACCGCATTAGCCAGGATTACGTCGCCTCTTGATCTTATCAGCTTTGTTTCCTGAACTACAAAAAGGCCTGACAGGGGCTGCTGAGCAGTTTGCCTTAGACCATCTCCCCCGTCATCCATCACTGTCACCGGGAGCGGAGGCACCAGGCACCCGGCGAGGAGAGGGGATGCTGTGCGGACACGCTCTTCCCGAGCGGCTCGCCCTGGGTCCCTTCGAACCAGCCCTCCGGGCGCGGCCTTCCTCCTGCTTTTCTCTGTGCACACACACCTCTGCCTGCTGCCTTCCGACAGCTCAGGGTGTGTGCCGCACTCCTCGGTGCCTGGGTGAAGGTGGGGGCGATCCTCTTTGCCATCCCCCAACGGCGGCGTGCCGTCCGGGCCTCCTGCTCGCCCTCCCGGCGGTGGCAGGCCTCGGTGCGGGCACGGGCAGAGGAAGGCACATCCGATGCCTCTTTCAAACCAACTCCGGGAAGTTAATCTCATTGAACTTCCTTTTGTTCCACCAAAGAGTTGGGTGCTTCCAAGTCTAATGTGACGATCGTGTTCGTTAAATGGACTCCTTTACACCTTTAAATGGATTAGCGGCACATCTTCACAGTCTGATTATTCTGCGTGCCATTCAGAAAAAAATCACAGATCGAATTCAGGACACGATCAAGGCCTTTTTTTTTTTTTTTTTTTTTTTTTTTTGTAACCACGATGGGAAAGACACTGAGGCAAATGGATGCGATCCTTATCTGCGGCTTTTTGCGGGAGGGCCCTGTGGCTCAGGGAGGTGGGGGGAGGCCGCGCTGGCTGTGCGGAGGATGCTGCCCCAGTCATCTCCGTTGAGAGATTTAGGAGCTGACCGGGCCCCTGCTTGCCCCTTCGGGGCTGGCTGTGCCAGGCACCGTGGGGGACGCCCGCCCAGGCCTGCCCAGCTAATGGTTTCAGCCTGTCTTAACCAGATAAGTGGTAAGTGGAGGGCCGCCCCATTCCAATCTCAGGCCTTGGGGCTTCTCCGAGTTCCTCTCGCCAGACCTTCTTGGGAAGGGACGGGGACTCGCCCCGTGTCCCAAGAACCAGCATTCTATCCCCCACTTCCCCCCGTACATTCGACACCAACTACCTTTGGGCCTGTACGCGTCTCCTTTCTGGCGGGGAGAGCATTGGCGCTGGCGTGTCCTGGCAGCTCCCTGGTGTCCTAAGAAAGTCACGGGTTTGCCTCATGGGGGCACAGAAAGCTCCAGAAGCCATCGGAGAGCTGCAAGGACATTTCTCTCCTTGGGGACGGGGAGCCTAGAGAGGGGAGCCTGGGAACGCCCCCTAGAACCATTGCAGGCTTTCTCCCTTCAGAGAAGGTGCGGATTCATCCCCATTCATTCATTCACTCCCCAGCAGTTACCGGGCCTCACAGTAGGTCACGTCCTCGGCGTGGCAGGTGCAGCGCCAAGCTGAGCAGACACAGTCCCAGCTCTCAGGGCGCATGCGGGCTAAGAGACGTGAGCATTTCAGTCTGTGAATCCCAGGTGGCCGCACAGTGTCCGCACGGGAGGGGCTCCAGTTGGCCATCTGGAAGGTGCCTGGCGGTCTGCCTCTGGGTGGTGCTTGCTTAGCCAGCTCACACTGCGTTCATCTACCTCGTACCCTGGTAGTGGTGGATGGAGGCCTGGGGGAGCAAAGGAGTCACCCAGCCCCTCCCTTGGGGCCGCCTCGGGCACCTTCCTTGGAGTCGGGCCAGGCTCCTCCAAGGGAGGCCAGGAGGGAGACCCCAGCGAGATCACAGGTGGGAACGTGAGGTGTGTATTTGGCGCATCCTCCTGGCAGCCAGGGAATGCCAGGTGGGCACGCCAGCACTGCCCTGTCCCCGGATGTGACGGACAAGCACTCACTCTTTAAGCCTCAGCCGCTCAAAGCCTGCCTTATGCTAAGGGAGTTGCCTTTAAGAAGGAAAATCCTAAAGCATTCAAAACCCCAAGGAGCAGTGGCATGATGGCCTGTGGGGCCGGTGTTGGGACAGACGGACCCTCTTGGGCAAACACAGAACCACGCGGCTGTAGACTCTCGCAGTCCAAGTCTCCCTGGCCTCACTCTGAGCCTGGACCTGAAACTCCGTCCCGGGCCTGCCCAGGGTCTGCCCGAAGCTCTGGGTTAAGCGAAGGTGGCTCAGCCAGGACTTAGCATGGGCTGTCCCCACGCTGAGCGCCCCGGGCACAGGGCTCTGACCCACGCTCCTGCTTCCCATCGGGTCTGCCTCCTGGGCTCCTCGTATCTGACCGTCCACAGGCTGTGGCAGCAATGGGGGAGGATACAGCAGCCCAAAACACATTCATAAATCAGTTAAGATCCGTGGTGAACCAGCACTGGGGATCAGAACGAATTGCACCCCGAGACGTAAGGAGTGGTGCTACACAGAGCGGACGTGAGCTGGGGTGCACATGCCTCTTCTGTGTCCTGTAGGAGCCCAAGGCAGACACCTCAGAGGGCAAACACCGTCCTCGCTGCGTGCTGGGTACTGGGTCCCTCGTTCCCACGCGAATAAATAGTGAGTGTGTAACTTCACTTTCTCTCTGCGTCATAAGGAGTCAGTCATATCTGGCCAACTGACTTCAGGGAATACCAGTGAACATGTTTCAAATAGTGCTTTCTCTACGCCTCACGCTGCTCTTGGAAAAAGCCCACAGGTCAGTCGAGGTGGGAGGAAGTGGACTGGGACCCCAGTTTTCTATGAGGGGATCCTCGGAATTGAGATGGCCCGCCAACTAGAGGGACAATGGCAGCGGGAAGCAGAGTGTTCGCTCACTCATTCATCCACTCACTCCCGTGTCTTCTCCTTCATTCCAAATGGGGCCAGGGACCCCATGGCCACCATGGGATATTAAGTGACAGAAATGACCCTCACCCAAATGAATACACTTCGTAAATGACAAGAAGCTGGAAAAAAAAAATAATGACAAAAATCTGACTTTAGGATATTTACTAGGAAGCATAGAATTTAATATTTTATAATAAATGTACGCAGTAAATATAATTCACAGAGCATAAATGTATGATTTTATAGATATGCATATAATAGGCATGTTATATATGAGATGATGTTAGTGCCAAAGGTCTGTATTCATTAGCCAGAAAACACAGGTTATTACTTCAAGATTTTTCTCTACCAGGGCATTCTGCAATTATCTTATTTCCATCTGATTTCTAATATTTGAGCTGTGCCATAGGAAGGGTTAAACAAGCTCGTTACATTGTATGTTAACTTTGTCCTAGGCTTGTCGGAAACAGGCTTTGATATGTCCTTATTCAGAGGCCTGGGACCAGCTCTGGATGCTCGGGAGGGGAAAGGATCTTGGTTGGGGAAGCCGCCTTCGGACAATTGACATGTGGAAACCATAGCGAATAGTATGTGGAAATCAGTGCGCGTTGCATTTCCAAAGGGCGGAGACTCATTCTTCTCTCCCGCCGAGCCTGTGACAATGCTGCTGATGGAATAAATGGGACCACGCTCCAGCCTCCGAGGAGCTCCCGGGGATGCAGCTTTGCGAATTCTCCCCCCCTCGGGCCACCTGTCCGCCTTCAGTCAGCGGATATAATGGCATTTTGTTTCTGAAGACCCCGGCCCGGGGTTTAGCTCTTCCAAATGTTAGGGACCACGGTCTGACTCCCCCTGTCTTGCTATGATGAATAGATACACTTTCAGCTGGTTCTCCACCCTCCGCCCTACCTATGATGCTGTGTGTCCAAAGTGCCCGTGGCAGGTGGGCGAGGCCATAGCGAAGCCAGGTGTTCGGCCATCGTTGCCTGCTGCTCTGCAGACTTGATTGCTGAGACATCGTGGGAGGAGTGGGGATCTCCTCACCCAGCCACTCCCAGGCCTCTCGCTCCCGAAGCCTGCGCCAGCTGCTCGCCTGCTGCAGAGACCAGGGCTGGCGCGGACTCCTTGGGGCCTGCTGTCGGGTGACCTGGGTTTTGGGGGCTTTGCTTGCGGCCCCAGCCAAATGCCAGATCCGAGTCTCCTCTGCCGGCAGGCGGCCGGGGTGCTCAGGGCTCCACTCTGAGATTCGTCAACCACAGTCCTAGTCCCCTGGTCGATGCTTGGAGATTGTCTCTGCGGTGGCAGCTCCGGTGCCATCATGGCCTTGCTTGTCCCATGAGACAGGAAGGGTTAAACAGCCGCACCGTATTTGATGTTAACTTGGTCCTACGCTTTGATCTGTAGTCACCCAGAGGCCCGACACCGGCTTTGAAAGCTTGGGAGGAAAAGGGATTTTTGTCCGGAAGTTACTCATGGACAATTAACTAACCAGACAGTATCCTGTATAATAAAAGCCTAATATGCTAAGTGTCTGACCATTTGTTTGATCGTTCAACCAGCTGCTGTGATGTGCACTGGCCACCAGGAGGCAGATGCTCCAGCTGGTAGGTTAGCTTGCTGCTGGGGTCCAGCTATTCAGGACTGGGCAAGATGGGCGGGACACGCCCTGGAGCCCTCCCACAGACCCTCCCCGCCCCGATCGTGCACCCGTGCAAGGGACCCCCACCGGTGCTTGAATCCGGGCACCGGGCCTCTAGTGTGAGTATCAGTTCATGCTGCATTTCCAAAGGGCAGAGGCTCATCCCTTCTCGCAGAGCGGGAAACCGGCGTCGTTGGGTTCAGTGACGGCGCGGCGTGGCAGACATGCTCCCTGAGTGTGGGACCCTCGGAGAGGCGGGCCAGCCACGTTGCCATTGCTGGGGTCTCCTGTCCCAGGCAGAGGCGTGTGGGCAGACGTCCAGGCCCAACAGGAGGCTGAGCCATGTGTTTAGTTTTCTAAGTCAAAGGGAGGGGGGGTGGGGGGTGGGGAGGGAATCATTGAAAGTCTTTTTCATTTGAGTGAAAGTGCTTTTTTTAGGACTTGGGATCGAATATGGGAAATGGCATTTGAGTCCACATCCATGCAATTGCCCAGACGATCCCAATTCTTCCCTCACCTGGGGAATTACTCTGCTATAGGCACGGGCAGCAAGCCATACATTGTGGGGAAATAGGATTGCATGCTAATCAGGACTTCTCAACTCACTTCCCTAAGGGCTCAGGTTCACATTAGTGAGGCAAGTTTTTTTAATTTTTCTTTTATTATATATATATTTATTGATTTCAGAGAGGAAGGGAGAGAGAGAGAAACATCAATGATGAGAGAGAATCATTGATCGGCTGCCTCCTGTACGCCCCCCACTGGTGATCGAGCCTCAAAACCAGGCATGTGTCCTGACCAGGAATCGAACCACGAGACCTCCTGGCTCGTAGGTTGACACTAAACCACTGAGCCACACCAGCTGGGCCAGTGAGGCAAGTTTTACTCGGCAATCAGCAGTGTTGACTCCGAAGGCAGGACGGATCCTCAGGACGCTCTGAGATCATCCATGAACCCTGCTCCACGCCGGGCCCAGCAGCCGGACAGCTTCCCCTGGTTAAGGCTGAAGTTCTCTCACAGGTGATGGCGTTTCGGAAACCTCTCCAGCTCCCGAGAACTGCCCTGAGCGCCGCTCCATCAGACAGGCTGTGCGGTTCTGACCACAGCCCCCGCGGACACCTGTTGAAACGATATGGGCACCACACTGGTAACTGATGGCCACCAAGACGTCAGCCCCATCAGCCTGACAATAGGACGGCCGGGAGCCGCCTCTCACGCCCGGGCTGCTGCTCCCAGTCGTGCCCGGGCTTGTGGCCTATTATGGGACAAGCCCAGGACGAAATTAACACTAAACGTAAGTAATTTAATTAACTCCTCCCATCCCAGCAGACAGGTCCCGGCACCCAGGGCGCCCCGGGCCTTCCAGGGAGCTGGGGAGTGTTGCACCCCCAGAGAATAAACACCTAGATCGAGCTTTCCTTATTGTAAGTGGGCGATTTGCAAGGATTTCCATGAAAACTCCTTTAAGCACTGAAGTCAAAGCATAGTTATTTTTTTTATTTTTAAATTATCCTTAAGGGTAAAGTAATAAATCGTGTGAAAGTCACAGGACAACATACCTTGTAAGAGTCAGGATTCTTCAAGGGATATGTGTGCTTCCGGGAAGGAGGGAGGGCGGGGAAGATGGATGGGGTGGGGGACGGGGGTGTGGGAAGAGAGAGAGAGGAGACCCTGGTTTAAAAGGAACAACAAGAAGATAGTCTGAAAGGCCTACAAAATAAATAATGAACATACAAAAGCAATAATAAATATAAGAAAAAAAACAGTTTGTGAAACAAGTTTTATTATAAAGAGCTTCCTTAACCTGATATATTTTATTTATTTATTTATTTTAAAAATATATTTTATTGATTTTTTACAGAGAGGAAGGGAGAGGAATAGAGAGCTAGAAACATCGATGAGAGAGAAACATCCACCAGCTGCCTCCTGCACACCCCCTACTGGGGATGTGCCCGCAACCAAGGTACTTGCCCTTGACCGGAATTCAACCTGGGACCCTTCAGTCCGCAGGCCGAGGCTCTATCCACTGAGCCAAACTGGTTTCAGCTAAGCTGATATTTTTAAAGGACACAAAGGCTTCTTTTATTTTCCAAATTTCAACCAACGTTAGTCTGCCCAATGACCCTCCCCCGGTCCTGCTCTCCAGCCCTAACCAGCAGCAGGCTGGGAGCTTATGGTGCCAGGCACGGCTCTGCGGCCTGTGAACATGAAGAGGACGAGCGGAGAGGCTGATGGAAAACGAGGCGGCTCGGGCCGTGCATGTTGTCGAGCTGAGCCCTTAGCTTCTCCCAGGCCCCGGAGGCCAGGCGGGTAGGAGGCCTGTCCCGGAGTCGGAGCGGTGGGAGTGTGTGCTGAACACAAGGCCACCTTCTCACCGGGCTGATGGCTGGCCGGGGCTCAGCTTGTATGGCTCTAGGTTCCCTCCTGGTGACGCTGACCAGGCGGCACAGCCATAGGGAGGTGGCAGCACATCTTCCAGAGGAGACGGAATGAGGTATTCGGTCAGTGAATACCAGGTCAGTAAAAGCCCGCAGACTTGTGGAAAGACGGATGGCCACCCCCCGGTCAGGCCTCCTCCTGCCACCCTGTATTGGACCCTTTACCCTCTCCTACACAATGCGATGTACAGATGACGCATTATAGAATTGTACACTGGAAACTTACCTTTGTAGCCAGTGTCACCCCCATAAACTGGATAAAATTGAAAGAAAGACACTAATAATAGTGATGGTAATAATGATACTAAAATACCAGCAATAGCCCTAACCGGTTTGGCTCAGTGGATAGAGTGTCGGCCTGTGGACTGAAGGATCCCAGGTTCGATTCCGGTCAAGGGCATGTACCTTGGTTATAGACACATCCCCAGTAGGGGGTGTGTAGGAAGTAACTGATGGATGTTTCTCTCTCACTGATGTTTCTAACTCTCCCTCTCTGGAAAAAAAAATTAATAAAATATAATTAAAAAAATAAAAAAATATCAAAACAATAATAACAGCCGCTGGCACCTGCCTTGGCTGGCCTGGGGTCTATAAGTTGGGGGCAAGCTGCTACATTGAGCGCCTGCCCCCTGCTGGTCAGTGTGCGTCATAATGACTGGTTGTTTCACCAGTCATTCTGCTGTTTGGTTGATTTGCATACTAGGCTTTTATTATATAAGATAGGAGACCGAGAGTCATACGTGGATCATGTCATGTGTGTTGGTTTGCTGGGGCTGCCATAATAAAATTCCATATAGAAGTTGGTTTCCTCGCAGTTCTGGAAACGAGGAGTTGAAGGCTCAGGCATCAGCAGGTTTAATCTCCTCTGAGGCCTCTCTCCTTGACTTGCAGATACTGCCTTCTCAGGGTGTCCTCACATGCTCACCCCTTTGCCTGTTATCAGTGTCCTGATCTTCTCTAAAGCACACCAGCCATGCTGGATTAGGGCCCACCCTGCTGATCCCATTTTAACTTAATCACCTCTGTCTCCAGACACAAGCACATTTGTCCTAATTCCTGGGGAGCGAGGGCTTCCACGGAGGAATAGGGGGCAGAGGGACACACTTGAGCCCACAGCACCACGTGATGACGTAGACAGAGATTGGAGTGACGTGTCTTCAAGTGAAGGCTCTCTGCGTGTGGCTGGCAACTGCCAGGAGCTGGAAGAGGCAGGAGGGGCCCTGTGCTGGAGCCTCAGAGGGAGCAGGCTCTGTCCACTCCTCCCTTTCAGACATCCACCCTCTGAAATCCAGAGGGCAAGCTTCCGGTTCAGGCCACCTGGTTGTGAGAAGTTGCTGCAGCAGCCCCAGGAAACTCGTACAGTACATCCTCCCAGAATGTAACATCGTTCATAGGTTCTGGGAACTAAGGCAAAACACTGGATAAGGAACTGAGTTTTACCGTGGACTGGTGGATAGGAACAGGCGTGAAGTTCCTATGGCATCTCGTCGCTGTTGTAATGAGACTTTGCATGAAGTGTTATTTAAGGCCCTATTTATGTACAGCTTGTCTTTCCTCTGAGTGTCTACAACATGATGGAAATGTCCAGATGCAGTGCGAGCTCACGCACTTGAGCGGAGCTTGGCTGTCCCTGCAGGCGATGGGGCAGGGCCCCAGGCCAGCCCAGGAGTGGGCTTCTCACCTGTTGCTACCATTGCTGTCCCTGCCACACCGCACACACTTCCCGGCGGGGAGCCGGGGACGGCCAGGCCAGGGTGGGGAGAGCAGGGCTGGAGTGGGGCAAAGGTGAGGAGCGGCACCGCCTATGGCTCCCCACTTGCTCCTGGGGCGCCGTCCTCTGTGCCCAGCTCTGGCCGCAGACCCCCCACCAGAAGCTCTGCACGGGATCTGCCCTCGCCGTGGGCCCAGGTGATTTTAACAAGGACCGATGGCTTATTTGTGGCTCTCAGCATCCAGCCCAACCAAAGCTCCTTGGGAAGTAGTGATGGCTGGGGCGGCGGCCCACGTGGGGTCAGCGTGCTCGGCGGGCAGCGGCACCCGGGCACCTGCCCACAGCGTTCAGCATGGCAGCTCCCCAGAGGAAATCCACGTGCTCCCCCGGCTCCCACCCCCCTAGAGAGTCCACCTGGCCTCGGACAGCACAGCCAGGCCGGGCGCTGGTCCTGGGAGACCCAGCCGAGGGGAGGCGGGCCCTCCGAGGCCACAGGGGGAGTGAGAGCCTGGGGCTGCGCCAGCAACAGCGCCTTCCAACCCCAGGCAGCTGCGTCTCCTCGGCGGTGGCTCAATCGAGAAGCCGAGGGCTGGGCTCGTGGCCCCCGGCTCTCAGACACACATCTCCCTCCGCGGCTCCAGGACCTGCCTGCCCCGAGCAAGGCACCCAAGTTACCTGCGGAAGGAATGGAGGGAGGGAGGGACGGAGGGGGAAGGGAGGAGGGGAGGTTTAAAAAGGGACGTGAACGCCGGAAAGCAGCTCCCCCGGGGCATCGTGTGCACAGGAAGTCAGCGCCCCGGGTCCTGCTCGGGGCTGTGTCCCCACACTGTCACCTCCCTCTGGGCCTCGGTCCAGGGAGGGACTTAGGAGGCAGGACCCCCAACATTCTGTGGCCACTCTTCTTTACAATCAGTGCCAGCAGCAGGAGCTGGCGAGACCCCTTTTTCTCTTACTTGCTTTTGGCCCTGACCTTGCAAATCAACGAACCCAGGTGGGTGAATCGGGCTTCCTTTTCCTCTTGGAAAGGAAGGGGGCCAGAGGGGGACAGGCAGGGCTCTGCGGCCCTCCTCGGGGTGTCTGCCGGAGGAGCGCACAGGAGGGGTGCAGCGCCAGGGCCTGTCTGAGAGCTGCTTCCAGGGCTGGGCTTAGGGCTGGATGTAAAGATAGGAATAAGGGAGAGAAGGGACAGAGCCGAGGGAGGGACCCCAAAGCCAAGAGCTGCACCCATGAGCTGGACTCACCACAGGCAGCCTTCCCCCTGGCCGGAAGCACACACAAGGCAAGCGATGAGTGACAGGAAGCCCCTGAGAGGTGCCTACTCATTCAAAGGCAGTATGCAATTTGTAAACAATCTTAATAAGCTATAAACAGCCAGCCCTGACGGCTAGCAGATTCACTGCTGCCTGAAATCCACAATGTTTTCCCAAAACCACCCCGTTAATTTGCTGCCCGGTGTTCATTAGGGCGACAGGTCCCCGGGGGACTGTTTCCGGCGGTTCGGGGCTGGGGTCCGAGCTCTTTGCCACAGGCGGGCGCAGGCCCAGGGCGGCTCCAGCTCCCCTTCCCCCGTCTCCCGCCACAGCTGGCCTGGGAACTCACAGGATAGGGTATGTTTGTTTTGCTTTAAAATCCCAGCGTTTCAAAAATCACCCATCATTTATCACTCATCTTAGATGAGCAATTGTGGGTCATGCTGGCTGGATCTTTTCCCTCCAAACTCCTCCTGTCCCCGCCCCTCCTCCCCCGGAGCCACCCCCTCCCCTGCCCCCCGGGGGAAATCAAGGAAAACAAGACTGGACTTGTCCAGGCCCTCGGAGACAGGAGACGGCTCGGGATTGCCGGGATCCTCACAATGAGCGGCGGGAACGGAGCGCACACAGGACCGTAAATACGAACCGCGCTGGAGTGGCAAGAAATAATGAAGTAATTAGGTGCGTCATTAGCAGCACCTGGGACTGGCTGGCGCAAGCACGTCCCTCCCTGCCTTCCCTCGGTGGTTATCTGTCAGGAACAGTGAGCGGGGCCTGAAGTTGGGAACTCCGGGTCCCACACCCAGCTGTCTGCCCCCCAGCACCCCATTCACCCCGAGGTCCGTACCCGGGACGGGCAGGCGGCCGCTCAGCCCGGGGCCAGCCCACTGTGGGCAGAGGAGAGTCCTGCTTCCCTCCCCGTTAGGGTTGATGCCGCTTTAATTAGCAATGGATGGGCCGCCTAAGAGGTGCCATGTAACGCACTGTTTCCCCCTCCGAATGTGAGACAATGGGGGTAGAGATGGTCAACAGCTCCCTGCAGGGTCTAAGTGGAGGTGGCTGTCTCAGTGCTCAGCCCCTGACCTTGAACCTGACACGGCGACCTTCCTCCGGGCTGGGATTGCTGCAGAGCGGACCCGCTGGCCTGGGGTAAGGACAACAACTGGATGATGATCATAAGAGCTAACATTTCTATTACTCTGCACCGGGCTCTGTTCTAAGCATTATCAATACATCTACTCATTTACTCCTTCCGACAGCCCAGGGAGCTAGATACTATTATCGTGCCCATTTTACAGATGGGAAAACTGAGTCCCGGGGCCGGGAAGTGACCTACCCAAGGCCACAGAATTAGGATTCCAAGCCAGGCAGTTTGGTGGCAAAGTGCATACTTGTTATCTTCTGTTCTCAGCCCCTGCTCAGTAGGGGCCTTACAGGACTATAGACAGGCCAGACAGGAAGGATGGAGGGAGGGGAAGGGGGGAAAAGGGTCATGCTAAAAAAAAAACCAAGGTGTGGAAGTGGTTTTCCCCAGACTTTGCAGATGGACTTGGAAGAACTCAGCACCTTCGTTAGCCGGGGCCGACTTCCAGGTGCAAACTGGGGCTGGCATCAGAATTCTCATCTCCGCCAGAAATGTGCCACTCCCACAGGGCAAATCCATGCACTGGGAGCCACGAAGGCACCGGCTTCTCCGGGCTGCCTGCTGCCCAGAGCCTCTTGGGTTCGGAGAAGCGGACTGGCTGGTGGGTCACCAGTGGAGCTGGTTGAATTGCTGGCCCCTCAGGATCCGGGTGCCCCCTGTGATGACCGAGAAAAGGAAGCGTTCGGTTTGGGTGGTGGCTGCAGTCCTGTCCAGCCCAACCCTGAGCAGCTTCTGGGTCTCAGACGTGAAAGCACGGGTGAAGGCCTGGGCGCAGAGTTCCCTCTGAGGTGACGGGGAGCCGCGGAAGACGAGGCGCCTGCTGGGCTCCTTGTAGG